>CM062818.1:1135572769-1136775122 GCA_031772625.1 Pinus tabuliformis | reverse complement strand
GAACAAATAAGGGTTGTTTTGCCAATCCACTCATAACCTAATCCACTTTAGTGATGAAGGGAAACCAACTATAAGATATCAAACACCTTCGCTCATGCACAATGCATAGAGGCTCTACCCCTGTAAAGGTTTAAGCATGTGTTGTTTACATTGTAGTGCCCATAGTTGTACAATCTATACTTTACTCCTATCTCTTTGGGAGGAATAGATCACTTAGGCATCATTTTAGGATTTATTTATTTATGCAATAATTCTTGTAGTCATTATTGACTTAGGTTGGAAATGCCATAGTGTTTTTTTTCCAATAAGAAAAAAATATCATTTGTGTATTAATATTAATGCAAAGGTGTAATTTAGATCATCTAACATATATTAAATATGCTTCACATGTATGACATGGTAGTATAATATGTTCAACATCTAATGTTCGATAAATATTGAAATCTCCATAGGATTCAAACAACGCTATGTTCCTAATGTACATTCAAACTAGATAAGCAACTTGATATCCATGTTAAAAACTAGTATCCAAAATTCAATAGATATGACCCTAATAATCAGAAGTGTAGATCTGCATGAAAAGTTAAGACTTCAACTCGGGTTCAATCATTATCATAAGAGTGTCACAACAATGGTGGAGAATTTCATAACTGAAAATGCAAATAGCTAACATGAAAAATAGAATGGTTAAAACAATGGAATAAGAAATAAGACTATAACAATTCCATAGATGACTTTAATAAAAATTGTTATCATTGTTGTGTACTGTAGGTACTAGGAGAGGCCATGGAAACAAATGAATTTATTTCCAATGAAGACACACAACATGATTTAGGGCATCAGGTACTTGAATATTACATTAATTTATGAAATATAATAAAACGAAATTTAGTTCCTGATCCTTGTCTTCCTAAACCTAGTGATTTATATAGTTTATTATTCAAACTTGAAAAAAAAAAATGCATGTCGTTGATTCTTTTAGGTGGAAAATGTGTTTTCAACAAATACAAAGTTCAACCCTTTTACTGTAAAACAACCAAAATATGTACACAAGGGTGGACACCATACTGTTAAAGCACATCGCATGATAAAGTGGGTGGAAGAAGATATGACAATTGAGTCTACAAATACAATAGAAATTGGTGGCAATGAACAAGAGGTTAGTCATGATGATAATACCTGGAATGAATACTTTGATACAATTGTTATACTTTGTGGGTGTTATAAATAAGTTCAGTTATAAATTAATGGACAATATAAGTACATCATATAGTCTAATCTCTAACCTTGGAAAAAATAATACATGTATCAATTATTTTAGGTTGGCAATGGAATCAGAACAAATGAGGAGTTTAATCATTTTGATAGACCAATACAAATACCTGCATATGGACGTGGCCTATGCCGTACAATTAAATCACGCAAAAAGATATGGGTGGAAGAGGATATGACAATGGAGTTTGTAAATGAAATAGAAAATCAACACAATGAACAAGAGGTTGGTCATGATGATACTACATGCATGGATGAATAATTTGAGACAATTGTTGTTTCTGGATGTTCCTAAGGTAGAAAATCTAAGAATATGAAATTGATGTGGCTTGTTTTTAAAATAATGTGTTCAAAAATAATATTTTTAATTTATTGTATATATGTATAATGTTGATTTCTTGAGTAATTTATTGCGTATATCTTTGAAATGGATCCATGTTCTATACAGTAATTGCTATCTAACATTAAATAATGGTTGCATTTAATTATAGGTAAACGATGTTGATGATACACCTATTAATGATCAAGATCCAACTAGACCATTAAGAATTCAACGAGATGATCCAATTCATCCTTTAAACCATACTAGGAGAAGAAGAGAAGCATTGAAGAGAGCACTACCACGTGAAAAATTTGAGGAATTGATGAAATTAGCATACACTGATGACATGCCATCCACTGCTCAGAGTAGAGATATCGATGGAAATTTAATGCATGAAGAAGGATTGAACTAAATGCTCACAAGTTTCTTTAGGGATCGAAACAATGATGAGGGTGATGATCCTATGCATAATAATGATGATGTTGATATAGAGGGAAACTACCACCAACATAATTATGATGATATCAACATCAATGCATCAATTAAGCAAGCAACAAAGACAGTGGTGTTCAAATCGGGTGCAAGTAGAACATCCAAGCTTTCATGCACATTAATATTATTGGAAATCAAGTCATTATTTGGTTGGTCAGACAAGAGCTTCACTACCTTACTAAAGTAATTTGAATTATTTTTCTAGTTTTGCACTGTCAATTTGTGTCCTCAATTAGAATATAAGTACTAACTTCATTTAATTTAATTTGAGGTGGATTTTACATTATGGTATATAAACAACATTACAAATAACATTTCTAACGTGTAGTTTGAAAAAAAAACTTGCAGGGCTATAAAGGATAAAATATTCCTTGAAGATAATGTGTTGCCATCAACTTGTAGAGAAGCGCATCAATTGTTAGTCAAGTTGGGGATTGAATATAGGCAAATTCATGCATGTAAAAATGATTGCATCTTAAATAGAGATGAATATAAAGACAATGAAGAATGTCATGTTTGCAAAGAGAAATGATATTGTACGGATGTACAAGGTTCTACAGTTCCAAATAAGGTTTTACGACACATGCCAATTATTCATAGACTACAGCGGATGTTTCGTTGTAAATCTCTTGCACAATTGATGGATTGGCATGCAAAGAATAGGAGTAAAGATGGATTCATGTGAATTCCTATGGACTCCAGAGCAATCAAACATATAGAGGAAAAATGGCCATGAAAATTCAAAGATGAACCTCGCAGTATTAGGTTAGGACTTGCAATGGATGGAGTGTGCCCTTTCTCTTTCCTAAGCTCAAATTATAGTGTTTGGCCAGTTGGACTGATAGTATACAATATTCCCCCATGGATGAGTGTTAGAAAGGAACACCTTATGCTAACTCTGATCATTCCAGGAAAACATCAAGTGAAAAAAATGGATGTTTACATTGCACCTTTTATTGATGAGATGCAATTGTTATGGAAAGGCATAAGAATGTATGACATATCACGTCCTCCATCAAATAGGTCCTTCATGTTTTATGGCATACTATGTTGGACAATTCATGATTTCCCAGGACTTGGTGTTTATTCTGGTAGGAGATCAAATAATTTGCATATTCGTAGTACATCATAATTTATTTTCAATTCAAGTTGTATATAAGTATTACATTATTATTGTTTTCTTATGTAAGCTAGTTATTGATTATAGGGCTACAAACAAAAGGGATTTTTGCATGTCCAAGATGTGCAGAACAATTTGAGGGGCGATATTCTAGAGATCTACACAAAGTTATATATGCAAACAACAAGGCTTTTCTACCACCTGACGATAAGTTCAAAAGCCGCCTAAAGAATCAATTTGATGGAAAAATTGAATATAAACCTCCTCCCAAGGTTATGGGTCCAGCTGATTGGCTTAAAATGTATGGAGATGCTGAATCAAAAGCTTGGAACCATTTTTTTCATCATGATCATTCAATTGAGGAACCAGAACAAGTTATGGTTGAAATTCCAAAAGGAATGAAAAGGAAATCCATATTTTATGATCTCCCTTACTGGAAAGATCTATTAATATCTCATTTACTAGATCCTATGCATGTTTTCAAAAATGTCCCTGATTCTATTTTTCGACATATATCTAGCAAAGATAAAGACACTTTATCATCAAGGAGGGATATTGCTCTTTCACGTACCAAATTTGATAGAAGACATTTGTGGCCAAGTAAGGAAAATGAATCATATGCAGAAGCTCCATGGATACTAAAAAGGAAAGAGTTAGATCAACTAAAAAATGTGATTCGTTCAATAAGAACACCCACAGGATATGGATCATCATTAAATAAAGCTTTTACAGTAGAGGGACATATCACAGGATTCAAAACACATGATTATCACAATTTTATGAAGGTATTAACATCAAATAATTGTTATTCTTATCATTTACTTACTAAAACTTATTTTGATATATTATGATAAATCAATACTAATGAACTATAATAATTTGGTTTGATAGCATATCATGCCACTAGCAATAAGAGGGGATTCATGCCTTACAACTAACTTGAGGAATGCCATATGTCGATGGTCAGCCTTTATGAGGTATGTGGTCGCTTGATATTCACAAGGTTTTACATGGTATAAAATGTTCCTCTATATGATACAATGATATATTATATCTCATTCTAAATGTCACTAAAAATTCATACTAACTTAATGACAATATCTAATTAGGTGGGTGACCTCTAAAGAGATCCATGAGTCTGAAGTGCCAAGATGGAAGAAGGAAATCACAAAAAATGTATGTGTATTTGAAAAGGAGCTCCCTACAAGTTTCATGGACCTACAGGTCCATTTACTTATACATCTACTTGATGACATTGAAATGGCAGGTATCATTTCAACAAGATGGATGTTTTTCTTTGAGAGATACATGAAAACCCTAAAAAGATATGTCCGACAGAAGGCACATCCAGAGGGTTTCATGGCTGAAGGGTATGTACTAAATGAAGCATTTTTCTTCCTATGTGAATTCCTTGGTAAAGATTTTGAAGATGGTGCACAATTTTGGGATCAAGAACGTGCATCTGATATTATAGATGGAGAAAAGCCTCAAACTAATGGTGTTCAAGAAGTAATTGGTATGTAAAGTATTCATTATTATAGTTATTTTAGAATCATTTTCTAAATCATTTTGGGCTTCCCGAATTGAAAGAATAATATTTTAAGTCTGAATTATACATGTTGATTTTTAATAGGTGTTGATGAAAGCGTTGTGCCCAACAAATTTGTCCTCTACCAAATG
Source organism: Pinus tabuliformis (assembly GCA_031772625.1). NCBI lineage: Eukaryota > Viridiplantae > Streptophyta > Pinopsida > Pinales > Pinaceae > Pinus > Pinus tabuliformis. The sequence continues at coordinate 1,136,770,236 of CM062818.1, read as the reverse complement.
GAATTCATGAATAAATGGATTGATATGTATGATATAAAAAGGAAAGAGGTGTTAGAATCAAGGAAACAATTTAAGATATCAAACCCAAGGAATACCCCACTTCCCACTAATATTTCCGGTCAATGGGGAAAAGAATGCACAATAGAATGGGTTTCTAAACAAATTCAAAACCAAATGGATGAGGAAGGAATAGATGCAAACATAATAGAAGATGAGATCAACATGTGCAGAGGATGTGAAAAAAAGTTAAATTTTGAATTATTACAAAATCTTGCTTGAATACATTAATCACATTGTTGACTATTTAACTATGCACAATCATATTTAATTTCACTCAAGTAAATGGCTTGTCACAGGTGAGGAAGTATCCTACAATGTGGGCATACGGTCATCATTATCATGTAGAAATAGTAGATGCAAAAAGACGATCCTTTGATTGTGGGGTCATGGTTGATTTCAAGCAATCAATTCGAGCAAGTTCAAAAGATAAAAATGTTATTGAAGGGAATCTTCAATACGTTGGAAAAATACAAGAAATTATTGAGTTAGATTACCGCTCTTTCAAATGTAGTATTTTTAAATGTAAATGGTATGAAGCATTTAACAGGGCACGTGGACATGATATCCATAGTGGATTGTTTTATATGCATTCATCAAAATACCTACCATCGGATAAGGAGCCCTATGTTCTACCAATTCATTGTGAGCAGGTATTTTTTCACTAAAACAATATAAGAAATAATGGTCTTATGTAATTTTCTAATTCATTTTTTATTGTGGATATATACATTCTCATTGATAATAAAATTTGATACCACTGGAGATCTAATATATTTATCTTCTTCACATGTAGGTTTTTTTCTATGAAGATATTTTGGATCCAAAATGGATATTTGTCATTCATTATGATCCAAGATTAAGGCATATATTCGAAGATGCCTCAATCAATACAGAGAAAAGTAATGATGACCAACCAAATATAATTCAAGAATCGGGGAACATAGAACAAATTGGCATCAATGATGATGTTCAAGATGATGATGTTCAACCAAAGGAATGTGAACTAGATGTTGGTGACAACATTCCTTTAGCAGTATGGAGAAGCGGGGCTAGAGGTGTATTTTCACAAAATGATAAATTAGATGAAGCAATTCACCATGACAACCAACAATTTCCAAAGGAAAATAATCTTATAGAAGAAGACAATATTGATGATATACAATATGAAGATCAAATTAATAGATCTGGTAACATTGATATTTTTGATCTAGAAACAACTTTTATTGATACATAATATGATGAAGGTGAAGATGAGGATGATCACAATATGACTTTAGCAGAATGGTTTAGGAAGAGTAATATTAATTGCTTGCAAGAACATATGAACATTGACAAGTAAGCATTGGAAGACATAGATGCAGATGATAACGTAAATGAAGACTTCTAGATAATTTACATGGTATGTAATTCATGTTTAAATAAGAACAATTATTATGTCCCATTTTGAAATGATTCATTGTTATTTGGTTGTAATAGTCATTTCATTACCATGTTTAGAACTCATAATCTAAATTGGTGTTTTGAAGATTCTTATAGGTATACTCATTACTTGATGCAATTAATGTCATTAAAATGTATGTTAGTTAATATGGTTTGTTGGTTGGAAATAACAAGCTTAGTTGGTTAGATAAGAGTTACTATGGTTAGTTTCATATATTAGTTGAAAATGGTTAGAAATGATATGAAGTTATGACTGAGACAAAATGAAAATAATTTATGTGTGTATAAATTGTAACATATTGTGCATATAGACAAATATAGCTTAACACACAAATATAACTTGTTAAGTTGAATTTATGGAATTAATTAACACAAATATATTAAACTACACTACAATAAAAATTCAAATTATTAAGGATATTTGGATGGGTAATGAAGGTGATTCAAATTGTCTACTGAGTTTATTCATTTTTGTGATCAATAATAACTTTCCCACACGCAGGTAATATTTTCCCCATATAGGGAATCCCTGATGGCATAGGGTCCCTATCATTGTATTGTTGTCATCGTTATCATCATTTAATCATCATCCTCATTGCCATTGTCATCGTCATCGTATTCACCATCACCACCACTATCATAGGTCATTTTTTGATGAGGATTATCATCATATCTTCCTTGGTTTCTAATATATATATATGTATATGATGATGATGAGAAAAAAAAATCATTGGTGATAAAAGGTTACTATACTAGACTATCTTTAAAGGTAGATCAAATTATTTTTTTGCACACTTCCAAAACATATGGTTTCTATTCCAAGGTAGATCTTGAACACATTGATGAAGGCAACTTTGTCTTGGATGTATCATCCAAGCATTCTGTATATTTACAAGTTCACTTGTCATTTTCATTTTTTTTTAAAATGTTAAATATTTTCACACATGATATACTGAATAGTTAATGGACACTACAAATAGTTTCCACGGTTGATATTATTCTACTTATATGCTCTTTGTAACTGAACAAAATCATTAATTTTGTCTTGAAAATTAGACTTGTAGCTCAAAGAAAATGGTTGGGAATTATTTAATGGCTATATCAATTCACAACTACTAACAATTGTTTTTTCTTTCTCCTTAAGTTTTGCAACCCAATTTGACTTAAACTTTCTTAACAGTGAAAAACAATTTGTCAATACTTCAAGTTTTACAAAATTCCTATAAACAGCTATATCTACTTGGTAATCTAAAAAATATCAACAAATTCACAATCTCATATATTGGTCCGAAGAGGCCATCATCAAAGTGAATAAAATACCAAGAATTATCTATGTCTACTAAAACCTATAATCACATTGTTTCCCTAATTGCAACTAAAAACTTCTATACCCAGTTGTTGAACTTTTGCAACCAATTATAAACCTTCAACAAGAAGTAGTTTTCTAACGAGAATTATTGCCATATCTTCCTTGGTTTTACGAGGAAAAATTAATAAAATTTCATTTGTTATCAAAGGTAAACCAAATTAATTATTTGCATACTTCCAAACCTAGGGTTTCGTATCCAAAGTAGATCCTAACCACCTCAATGAAACCAACTTTGTTTTTATGTATCATCCAAACATTATGTACAATTGTAGACTCACCTCTAATCCATTGTTTATAAAAATGTTGAATATTTTCATACATGATATCCTGAACAGTTGGACAATGCAAATAGTTGTCATCGTTATTCTTCCATTTATATGCTTTTTGCAACTTATTTGAAAGAGCAATTTTGTCCCAACAATTAGACTTGTAGCATAAAGAACATGGTTAATACATATGATTCGACCAAAAACTAGTTACTACCAAAATTCAACCAAAAAAATATTACTGCATAAAAATAGAATTAAAAACAAAAAAATAAAAACAAAAATTTCCCAAATTAAAAATAAATAAATGATAAACTTTCTTTTACCAAAATTTAGTGATTTTTTTAGTGCTAATACTAACGTCACCATTACAACAAGATATTCTTCTAGTGCTTATACTGCCATTACAACAAGATATAAGAGGGATATAATGCAAACAGTTTAATAATAATATGTATGTAGAAGATGGTCTTCAGACTGGTGAATTCATGATAAACAATGGGACTACAATCAAAATAATTGGATGTTATTTACTTTTTTACATAGATTGTCAAAATAATTGCATAAATCGATTTTTTAAAACCAAAATTTAACAAAAACTTTGCTAGTGCTAACATTAGAACCACCATTACAACAAGATATCTTTCTAGTGTTGACAACACCATTATAGTAAGATACCTCAAGAGAGACAGAAAATTTAAAAGGAATGATAGTAATACGTATCCAGAAGATGGTATTGAAACTAGTAATTGTTCACGAATCCATAAGATTGTAAGGTCATTCTCATTATCATAATCATTGTCATCATCATCACCATCATCCTTGTCATCGTTATTGCCATCATTGCATTATCATCATAATCACCATTCATGCCATCATCATCAGCTCCATCATCATCATCATTATGGACATTGTTTGTAATTTTTCATAATTATAGATGTTGTAAGAAATATCATCAACCCAAAAAATTTGATCAGTGCTAGAAAAGGGTTGTTTAGGACACATTGATATACGTAAGATAAATAAAAACTCTATTTTTGAGAGATGATCGATGATGATCACCATCACCAACATTATCATCGTCATTGTCATTTTTATCATCCCCATCATCATCATTAATGTAATTTCTATCAACATTGTTGTAGTCATCATCATCATTCATGCCATTATTTTTTTGATAATGACCTAGATGAAAATGATGATAATGATGATGATGATGACACCAAAGATAATGCTTATGATTATGACAATGACAAAATCTAAATTGGGAAGATTCGCCAAGGTCATTAGCATCGTCATCATCATAATCATTGCCATCATCATCATTGTCATTGTAACCACTATCGTCTTTATCATCATAATCAAAATTCATGTCATCGCCATCATCTTCATTTTCATCATTTTCAATATTATTGACACTGTCATCAATTGTTCATAATTGTCAATGCCATAAGGAATATCATCAATGTAGAAAATATGATGAGTGTTGGAAAAGGGATGCAAAAGCGAACATAGAAATGGGGGCAACAATAGAAGTAAAATTGGATGAAAAGTGGATACAACATAAGTAGATGCACAACAACATGAAAAACCTGACACAAAAGTGGATGCAAAAGTAGATGCAGTTGTCAATGCAAACTTGGATGCAAACATGAAGGCAAAAGTGGAAGCAAACATGGGTCCAATGGTAGGTGTAAAACTTGGCACAAATTGTGGTGAAACAAATGTAGATGCAACAACGGACACAAAAGTAGATGCAAAAGTGGATGAAACAAAAGTGGATGCAGTAGGGGATGCAAAAACATACACAATATCCGATGCAAACTTCAACACAAAAGAGGATGTAAATGTGGATGCAAACATGGAAGCAAATGTGGTTGCAATGGTAGGCGCAAGATATGGCACAACAAAAGTGGATGTAACAATAGACAAAAAATATGCAAAATAAGATGCAAAAATGGATGTAAAAGTGGAAGCAAACATTGATGCAACAGGAAAAACAAAATTGGATGCAAAAAATGGATACAATGGAAGTAGATGCAAAAGTAGATACAAAACGAGATGCAAAACCCAATGCATAAACCTGACGCAAAATTGGATGCAAAAATAGATGCAATATTTGATGCAAAAGAGAACATGGATGCAAAATTGGAAGCAAACATGGATACAACAGTGAGTGCAAAACATGGTGCAAATTTTGGCATAACAAAAGTGGATGTAGTGATAGATGCAAAAAAAAGAATCAAAGTATGATGGAAATGAAGATGTAAAAAGGGATGCAAAAAGTGAACTTTAAAATGGGTGAAACAGTGGATGCAAAATTGTATGCAAAAGTGGATGCAATAGAAGTCGATGCAAAAGTAGATGCAAAATGAGATACAAAACCGATGCAAATCCTGGTTCAAAATTGGATACAAAAAGGGATGCAAAAATAGATGTAGTAGTTGATGAAAACCTAGACGCAAATGAGGATGCAAACGTGGATGCAAAATTATAATCAAAAGTGGGTGCAAAAGGAGGTGCCAAACTAGGCACCAATTGTGGCACAAAAATATTAGATGCAATAGTGGGCACATTAATAGATGAAAAAGAGGATGTAAATATGGATGCCAAACAAGATGGAAAAGTGGATCCAACAAAAGTAGATGCAAAATTATATGCAAAACTAGACACAAAACTCAATGTAAAACTTGTTGCAAAAGGGATGCACAAATGGATGAAAAAAATGATTTAAAAAAGGATGCAAAATTCGATGCAGAAGTTGATGCAAGTGTAGGTGCAAAAAGTGGATGCAAATGAGGATGAAAAAGTATGTCAAACAAAATTAGGTGCCAAACTTGATGCAAAACCTTGAACAAAACCTGGTGCAAAGGATGACACAAAACTTGGCATAAAATTTGGTGCAAAACGTGGTGCAAAACCTATTGCAATACCTGGTGCTAAACTTGGTGTAAGATTTGGTGCAAAACTCGATGAAAATTTTGTGTCAAGTTTTGAAAAAAAAGAAGTAAAAAGGGATGCTAATCACAGGGATTTGTTGTAGTGAATATTGAGTAATTCCCTGTTAATTTCAGGATTGTTAATAAGCCCTTACTGAACTATATTTCCTTCTTTTCTCTTGAGGGAAGTCATCGTGGCTGAACCATTGAGTTCATCTCACAGTTCCCCTCCGTTGCCTGATACTGAAGGGTCCTCCCAAGGAGTTCATCCATAACTTCCTCACTGACATGAAGATCAAGGTTTTGAACTTGATATTATTCCAAGTATCCAAACTCTATCTTCTCCTCCACCTCCATCAAATTCCCCATCACCTCAAGAATCTGATCATGACACCCCTGATAATCCTATACAGACCCCTGAGAATCTGCAGACCCTTGGGAGTCCAGAGAGGCTTCTTATTCATCTTCCTAATCCATTATTTTATTCGGTTGTGATATCTCCTCTGCATCCTTATAGTCCTTGCGATCAGCCTAGTATTCCTTCAAAGTTATCTTATCGCACATCTCGGATTCCTCAACACCAACTATTTCCATCTATGGAGTGAGAGGGTGAAATCCCAACCTATTCTCAGAGTCATTCGAAAGTTTACGCTAGTCATACTCCTCGTGTCTATGATGAACAAGGGTGTGAATTTCCTCTAGAAGGATTTCCTTTTATAGGAAGAGTCCCATCTCGCATGCTTCCTGAAACCAATGGGCCCATGTTTCCACTTGGTTTTACAACCCTAGCCCAGTTAGTTTGAGGAACTCCTAGTGCTTCATCTTTGTATTAAAATCCCATTTGGTCTTCAAATGTTATGGATACATCTAGTCTGTTTGTTCCAAACATGACCTCTCAAAATTATGTACAAACATCTATCACTTTAGTTCTCATTCAACCTACGATTCCATCACAACCTGTATTATCATTTCGATGGACCCTTCGACTATTTTAGGTCAGGTTTTAGTTAGTTCTTCCACCCCTACATCAAGTGGACAGAATGTGCCTCCACTTGGTGGGGAAATCTGAATATTCCTCTTGTGTCAGGTGAAACGAATGTGAGTGGATTACAATCTCAGATGGTTGGAGTTAATCAACCTTATTCTGGTGGTATTCCTAACCCTATCGGTCCATCTAGGTTAGGTAACATCCATTATCAACAACCTTATACGACTCATATTCCACCCCAACATGCTTATGTCCCATATGGTTCACAAGCCTTGTTAAATCTGTCTTACATTCCTCAAGCAAGAGCTTATGTCCAGCCTAGTCAGTCGACCATTCTTGGTGGATATGGTCAAATTCAATTCGGAAATTACTAATATCCACAGGGTATATCCCAAGGAACTATCCATCAACCCTTTCAACAGCAAGGAAAACGTTTGCAGTAGCAAGGGCAACCATTGCAACAGGAAGGGAAACCATTGCAGGAGCAAGGGCAACTGTTACAATAAGAAGGGAAACCTTTGCAGCAATCTCAACAACATTTGCAGTATCAAACTTAGTTTGTTAAACATCTTACTCAACCCTTGCATCTACAAGGCCAACCCTTGTAGGAGCGAGGTAAACCTTTACAGCAGTAAAGTCAGCGTTCGCAGCGGAAATGTCAACTGATCTAGGTGACTCCAGACATAGGCACAAGTCCTAGAGGACTCAGAAAGGGTCAAAAGTCAAAGTGTTTGGATTATGCTCAAACTAGGTTCATGTTAAATATCTTGTCATCATTATTGCGGTGGTGTGAACGGTTCATCAAACTGATTCCGTATGCGAATGTTAGGAGTAGTCAAAGTTCAGGGTTGACTTGGGTGACTCGGCATGCTTAAGGAGGCAGCAATTTGGACAAAATTTGGCCACCAGATTCCAGCCAACCTGGAGAAATTCTGGGAAAATTTGTGGCCTATTTAAATTGACTCCTTCAATTAATTTTCTGACTTTTCAAAAATGACCATGGATTTATTTTAAAAAACAAAAAAATATATATATTTTTGGTGGCAAGCCACCAACCCCACCACCCCCAATACCTATGGGTCGGCGGGCCATGAATCCCGTTGTGCCTCCCTCAACCACCATAACTAATATAGTAGGGTGGTCAGCCATGACCCCGCCACCCTGGAGCCGCACAACGGTCACGTACTAATGGTGGGGGATGCAGGCTGTCAACCCCGCTACCCCTCCACCTCACCCTCAATAAAGAAATCATGGTTGAGGTTAGGGTATCAGGCCACCAAAACAGCGGACCCACCTCCCATTTAAAACCAAAACTGTAACCATATTTCATTAAAAGGGAGGGGCGGGATTTGATCCCCCGACCCCTCAACAAATTTCCAAATTTTGCCAATGCGCCAATGGTAGTTCTTGGTTAATCCACCCACCAAAACATATTTCAACCTTTTTTGTACAATGCACCGAGGGGAGGCCAAGGAGCGGGCACACATTTCTATGAAGGTGGAACCATGAGAAATGCAGAGAGGGGGCCAGAACCATAATCTGAGAAATTTCTCCAAGGGGCCAGAATTTCATTTCGTCAGATTTTGACAAATTTTATATGGTTTGAGCATTTCTCAATGCCATGAAATCAACAGTATTGTTCGTTTCTCCATCAGAGATCTACAATTTTCGAGCTTCTTCAATTGTGGAGGTATCAGGTCGTCATTGTGACTTTTGATGTACTTTCATTATTTTTCCATCTAATGAAAAGAGGGCCTCCCCACTAATTCGAGCAGGGCCCGAAGACATAAGCCCTCCTGGACGAACTCCGATATCAATCCTATGTCTTCTATGCATGATTTGCTATTCGTCTCTCCTCTTCTTTATGCACTTGTAATTTCGTGGTTAAACTGCAAGCTTAATATGTAATTCTTTAATGCATCATAAGGAAAAGATTTCTTGGGATCAAGTGGTATGAGAGCAAGAGTTTGTGGATGTGAATTTCATGTTTTCATGCTCACAGGAAAAACGCTGCATAGTGGTGAAAGTGAATTAAAGTCTTTTGATCCCGAAGCAGGACGTGCGCGTCGAAGGAGAAACACGGGCGAAGAGAACTATGTTTGATAAAAAGAGGAGGTAAACTTCCGCAAGACTTTCTACACAATGGAATATTGTGTTGAGAAGATGTTCTCAAGACTTGAAAAACTTGAGAGTGTAGGGGGAAAAGTGCCAGAAGGACAAGGTTCAGTGCACGAAGATGATGGAGGAGATCCACCTCCTTCTCCACGAGCAAGTGAAAGTTATTCTTCCTCTTCTTCTCACCATGATCATAGGAATAGAGGAAACACATCTAAAAAGCCTTTCTATAAGTTAAATGTAAAATTTGATCTCCCTATGTTTAACGGTGAAAGTAATGCAGAGAAACTGAACAACTAGATTAGGAAAATTGAAGTTTACTGTAGGTTTCAACGGATCGAGGAGGACGAGGCAAAAATCTAGTTGGCCTCCCTTCAGCTGAACAACACTTCTCTCATCTAGTGGGAGAGAAAAATGCAAAGTGGTAAGAGGATGGGTAATCTTCTTTCTTCATGGCCAAGTTTTATTTCTGCATTAAAAGATCAATTATATCCCTTAGGTTAAAAGCAAAAATCTTAACGGAGTGGAAGTACCTAATGCAAGGCAAGGGGAAAAACATGCAAATATTTACAGAGGAATTTAGGAAACAGGAACCAAATTTGGGCAGATCATTAGATTCACCTTAAGTGGTAACTAAGTACATTGGATCATTACATAATTGTACATTAGACATTTGTTGTTAATGTTTGAACCTACTACCATTGACTCGGCAAGTGTAAAGGCCATTCATCTGGAAAATAGGGGAACACATGAACGAGATGACCACCCAAAGTGAACCGCAACAGCCAAAAGAAGGGGAGTGAAGCCCTCTTGTACACATTGTGAGAAAGAGGGGCATGACGAAGAAAATTGTTGGAAGCTGCACCCTGAGCTGAGACCTGAAAGGAATGATAGGAAGGGGAAGCAGAAGGTCGCCACCACCATGTAGCAAAACCAAGATCCCGAGTGAGAGGAAGATGAGAAGGTCACGGTTGTAGGATTGTTACGAGGTAGGCCCATTGACTTAGGGTCTGATTCCGACAATGAAATGATGTTTGGAGCCCTTGGGATGGCGGTAGGAGGACCCATAGATTTGGGGTCTGATTCTGGAAATGAATCAAGGATTTCAATAGACATAAAGAAAAGGGCACTCCTCACAATAGGACTCCAAGAACTTAAGGAGATCAACCACCGCATCCAAGCAGAAAATGTTGAGCTAAGGAGGCTTCTACAGGGGGCAAGGGAAGAAAAACAAAGATTACTATTCCAGTTGCAAGCCAAGGATTAGGCCTTGGAAAAGCTGCAGCATCGCCATCCGGAGTTAAAAAGAGATTCTCCAATTTCATATGATTTTCATGATGATGAATTCACTGCTTTTGAAAAACATATTATAGGGATTGGATCCAAACTATCGAAGAATATGGGGTATGAAGGAAAGGGCCTTGACATCAAAGGCTAAGGCATTGTAAACCCCATTGAAGTCGAGGAATTGCCACTTCATGCGAGACTCGGATACACCAGAAGGGAAACGGGAGAAAGCTCCAATACAGCTAGTAACTAGCCAATGAGAGACGATGAAATTCCTTCCTCACATTCTAGCGAGAGTGAGGGCCCCATGAACACTTATCGGAGGAACACCAAGGCAAAGTTCCCTAAGGCAGTTCGAATGGTTTGGAGGAAAAAAAATCATTTTAGTCATTGCAACAAAGAGGGACACCAACAAACCAAGTGTCCAATGCGCCATGCTCTGGGAACATCACTATAGGAGCCGAATGGTGAACATGTTCAAAAAATAAATGCACCCCATTCACGGTGGTCTGCTTTATTAAGTTGGGTTTTTTAGAGGTAGTAGCTTGTTAGGGCCACCATTGTAAATCATACGTTGCAAGTAAATGTAAAAGTGATGGTGTGTTTCCCATCACCTCAAAATGCAACGATGATATTTTGGCCTTTCCTTATTAGTAGTTGAGATATTGATTAATTTTTATGTAATCCTTGGCCAATGAGTGTGTGCTATAAACTCTTGACAAGGAAGGGTTGTTGAGTCATGTGTGGTGTGCATGATTGCAAAAGATGTACCAGTTCTACATGGAGGTGATTGAAAGTGTGATTTGAAAATGACACAAACAGTGTGCTATGTGTAAATGCTTTTGGATGACCAAAAGCTCCTCAGTGGGGAGGATTGATCAATGAGGCCCCAGACACTAGCAGAAGTCCAAGAGAACTTAGAAAGGGTCAAAAATAAATGTCTTTGGATTGTGCTCGAACTAGGTTCTAATTAAGGTATCATTGTCATGATCATGGTGGTGTGAACGGTTCATCAAACCGAGTCTGTATGTGACAGTTAAGAGCAGTCAAACTTCAGGGTTGACTTGGGTGACTCGGCAGGCTTAAGGAGGCAGCAATTGGGACAAAATATGGCTACAGGAGTCTAGCTAACTTGGAGAAATTCCGTGAAAATTTGTGGCGTATTTAAACTGGCCCCTTCCATCAATTTTTCGATTTCTCAAAAATGACCATGGATTTATTTTAAGAAACAAAAAATATATATTTTTGGGGTGGAGGGCCACCAACACCACCACCCCCAATACTCAATGTATAAAACAATTTTTTTTCTTTTTTTTTTTTTAACTATGGGCCGACGGGCCATGAACCCCGTCAGCCCTCCCTCAACCAGCATAACTAATATAGTAGGGTGGGCGGCCATGACCTTGCCACCCTGCAGCCGCACAACGGTCACGTACTAATGGTGGGGGGCACAGGTTGTCAACGCTGCCACCCCTCCACCTCACCCTCAATACGGAAATCATGGCAGAGGCTAGGGGAGTGTTCCACCAAAATAACGGACCCGCCTCCCATTTAAAACAAAAACTGTAACCATATTGCATTAAAAGGGAGCGGTGGGATTTGGTCCCCCAACCCCTCCTGAACAAATTTCCAAATTTTTCCAATACGCCAACAATAGTTCTTGGTTAATCCACCCACCAAAACATATTTCAAACTTTTTTGCATAGTGCGTCAGGGGGCGGCCAAGGAGCGAGCACGCATTTCTATGCAGGTGGAACCATGAGCAGTGTAGAGAGGGGGTCAAAACCATGATCTAGGAAATTTCTCCAAGGGGCCAGAATTTCATTTTGTCAGATTTTGACAAATTTTATATGCTTTTAGTATTTCTTGATGCCACGAACTCAACAGTGTTGTTCGTCTCCATCAAAGATACACAATTTTCAGGCTTCTTCAATTGTGGAGGTATAAGGTCGTCATTGTGACTTTTGATGTACTCTTATTATTTTACCATCTAATGAAAACAAGGCCTTCCCACTAATTCGAGCAGGGCTCGGAGACATAGCCCCTCCTGGATGAACTCCAATACAAATCCTGAGTCTTCTATGTGTGATTTGCTATTCTTATCTTCCTCTTCTTTATGCACTTGTAATTTCATGGTTAAAATGCAAGCTTAATATGTAATTCTTTAATGAATCATAACGAAAATATTTCTTGGGATCATCAACCACTGTAGAAAGCTCAGTCTTTGCAAGCACAAGGTCAACCCCTGTAGTAGTGGGGACAATCTCTTCAGGTCCAGGGTCAACAGGTTTGACAGCCTTACAATCTGTATTCCATGTATAATGTTCATCAACAACCTATCTTAGGTCAGTATCAAACCTAGCTTGGATAAAATCCACCTTATGGTCAAGGTAACCCTCAACGGGGGAAAAATTAAATCACGTATGGACAAAATCCTCCATTATGGGGGCGGAATCCTTACCAGGAAGGTTGGAACCCGTAGTTTCGGTCTCCTCAAAGACCCTACATGCCCTTCAATCTGCAATTGCCCTTGTTAGCTATGTTAGAACTGCCTGATGTATCAAGGCTCACAAATGATCCTATTTTTCATTCAGCTTACTAGCCTTCAGTTCCAACTAAAATTCCAAGCCATTGCCCTAAATTCTAAGGAAAATCTAAGGAGGACTCGCAAGCCCATGTCATGACATATCACTTATGGTGCTCCTCTAATTCGTATCTTGATGGTTCTATCTGTCTTCGCCTCTTTCATAGAACCTGAATAGGTGCTGTCGCAAAATTCTATATCGAGTTGTCTCGAGCTACTTATGTTGACTTTAACTCTTTAGCTATGGCCTTCGTCACCCACTTCCAATTGCTGGTTCGGTATGAAACTAACACTCATTTTCTCACATCCCTTAAGCAAGATACCGTGATCGACATTTCTGATCATATCCATGAATGCAGATGTCAGTGTCGACTCATCAAATTCGAGATTTTTGATGCGTTTTTGATTGAATGGTTCAATTTTTTTTTCTTTAAAATGATTTCTAAGGATATAGCTATGGGTGGATGTGTTACTAAAGAACAAGCTATTGCTCGTGCTCATTATCTAGACATAGTCTATTCAGAATCTAGCATGTTGTATGAGATGTTTCCTGATGCTCCAAGGCCATCTTTAGATCTGAAAGCCTCAAAGTCCCCTGATGTACCACTTGTTGATGGTGTAATTGGTTACAATGGTTCCAATAATACTTCAAAAAATTCATCAAATCCTCGTAAAACCTCTGAAGTACATGCTATTAAGTACCGCAGTAGATAAGGCCTCAAAAGGTAAGAAAAAGGGTAAAGGTAAAGCCAAAATTGATACCTTGATATAGGATCCACCCAAATCATCTACTGATGATGCTTCTAATTGCAAGCCGAAATATCCTTGCCTCATCTGTGAGGAAGATCATTACACCAAGAATTGTCCCCAGCATTCTGAAGTTAACCGCTTATTGAAAGGGACTCCAACTATTTTGAAAGAACCATTTCCATCTTAGTAGACGTAGTTGGTAGACCAACTGCAATCCTCTCCCTCTTCTGGTTCCCAAGCTTTCATGATACAAGTTTCATCGCCTATTTAGATTGCTACTCAAATTAAAGACTATCAAATGCCACAAAAGTAGACGATGGAGAAAGAAGTCACTGGTATACCTTCTACTTTCACTCCATCTAGTTTTGGTCTCATCCATATTGAGCATCCTAACAATGAGTCCGTAATCTGACCACCTCCCAAAGGTGTACTTCGGAAATCATGTTATAATTTGAATGCTAGAGATTCTCAACATTATAATATTGTTGAGGATTTAGCTCAATCAATATCAGCAATGTCTGCTTTGGAAATTTTTCAAACATGTCCAACGCAATGGAAATCATTATTGTCTTCTATAGGTGCTATCGATCCTGCCGATTTGAGTTTAATTACCTTTGATCTTGAAAAACATGTTCCTCATATTCCTCATCACATTTCTTTTTTGATACCATCTATTATTAAAGGAAAGACGATCCATCAGACTATTATTGATGAAGGTGCTTCTACCTGCATCATGTCTATTTCATGTTGGAAGGCCATTGCCTCTCCTCCTCTTAATCTGTCCCCAAACACTTTGGAAGCATTTGATGGTAGAGGCTCCCATCCATTCGATATTCTAACAAACTTACCCATCACGTTGGGAGCAAATATTGTTGAGCTAGAAGTGGAATTTGTAGATGTGAATCTCAGATACAACCTTCTTCTTAGGAAAAGTTGGACCCATGCTATGCTTTGTGTGGTTTCTTCTTTGTATTGGGTGCTTTGTTTTCCTCACGAAGGAAAAATTATCATCGTCAACCAACTGTCTTTTTTCTCTTCTGGTACATCGAGCGGCAATGTCCCATATGTTGCAAATATCGAGATTCCTTATGAGAGTGTGGGGGCAGGTCTTTTCAAAGACTCTTCTTTAATGTATACTTTTACTCTCCCGCCTTTGAATTTCACTTCGATCAATATGATCTCAGTTACTTCAGATCCTTGGATTGTTCCTACTCTAGATCGAATTGATTCGTTTGGCAATTCTATGTTGTTAAGTCCATTAGAGCAAGATTATCATGAAATTGTCTTTCCTTCAGTGGTCACTTCCAAAAGACATGTTGTTTTCACTATGAACTTGGATACTTATGTGCCATCTCCTTGGCTTGGTTCTTGGATTCTCCAGATCCTTTGAACGAGACATTCCCCACCAACGAGAGTATCATTGAGGTTATTTCTTTGGACGAAAATCCTTGGAATTGTCTCCATCATCGTTCTTCCTTTCTTCCCAGCCTCAGTGAGATGCCTTCGGGTCTTGAAGCATTTTTTTCTCATTGCCCAACGCATCCACTTCAAATAGTTGTTTTGGTGCACGAGGTCTCATCTGAGGGTCATATGGAAAACCTTACTGCAACCTTGCCTTTTGACATTTTAGTCCAACCTGAAATCATCAAATATCTTTCAATTGGGGGCATCTTTTCCACATTATGAGATTAAGCTTTTCTTTCCTCCTCTCCTGAGATTTTTTCACCGAGTCTCTATTATTTTCTTGTTATTGCAATGGGGTTTTCATCTTATGACTCGTAACCCTCACTCAACCAGGGGGCATGGGGGAATAGTATTTTATGAGTTCTACTCTATTAATTGGCTGAATCGATGATTACACATCATGTAAATGGTGAAACTTTGCTTTTACTCTCGGTTGATTGATTACTTGAGTCCAAAAATGGACTCCATCTAAACTTTTTACATGAGGAGATACTTTTTGTACATTAGTGTGTGAATTCATTTGTGTGCAGTTTTTTGATTTTTGGTGTGTTTGTTTGCTTTGCAGACATGTGTTCTTCTACCTACCTTTTGTTCCACTCATTTTGCAGATGTCATCAATTCATTATCTTGGTTTTGCTGATGATGCTTGTCATATCACACAGAATTTGTCTTCCCCAACTTGGGCACTCTTTTCCCCTGATGGCAAGTTGATTGACTTACAAGGTATCTGCCTCGGGTGAACAACTAAAAGTATTGATGAATATAGTGCAGTCATTGAACTATTGTCAGAAACAACTTCTCTTGGCATTAGGGATTTAGTTCTCAAGTTAGATTCACAGCTCATTGTGTTACAATTAAACAATCATTATTCAGTGAAAAATCCACAAATATTGTGCATGTATCTACATGTTCGATTATTGGAAAGAAATTTTGATTTTATCATATATCAACATATTCCACACAATTTGAATACATTAACAGATGCATTAGCAAATTATGTTCTTGATCAACATTTGTGTCATTTATAAAACTAACCATATTTTGGACAGATAAATAGAAAATAAAGCATGCATCTATATATATATATATATATATATCGATTATGTCGAAGTTTTTACATCAAAATCTCAAAAAATAAAGTGTTCTAGGACACTTGGCTTTCAAAGCCTACAAAATGTATAAAATAGCTAGGAAGGCTATTAGCCTGCATGGTGCTCATGGTAGCATGACACTGCTTCGATCACTTGGCCTAGTAGCCGACGTAATCCTGTGGATAATACCACTATGTGTCTCTACCAGTGTAGTGGCACCTCGTATATAGCAACATGCTCCAAAACTCCCCAAGTAATCACTTCTAGGTTGTGCTCCATCTCAGTTAAGGGTTCTGCCCCTTCCCCATAGTCAGAGCCCACTATATGATGAGCAGTCGACCGTGCTATTGGTGACATGCCGGGTGGTCTTTTCAATCCCACATATGCACATTTATCATAAGTCGAGTCTCAGTCTACACTTTTACAAAAAAATCATAAGACTTGAAAAAATCCAAAAGACAAATATTTACGTGGATCAATCCACTATTCTCCTCATGGAAGAGGTTGATTTGGATACCATCTGAAATCTGTACCAGCATATGAATATTCATCCACCATGGCTAATTGGCGCTACAGCCAAGTAAAAAACTATGGAGGGTAGTGCATCTATTGATCTGTCCCTCCTTGGGGGATGAGTTGACTCCACCTCACCAGCCTCGAGTTTTGGGGGGAAGAATCTGGTATCTCTGTCCACTGATACCAGAAAAGGGGCACTATGTCTAGTAAGAAAGTTTCTCGTATCGAGCCAAATCCAAATTCTCTCAATTTTCCCTGCTTCCCTTTAGTCAATTGTCTTTTCATATTCGCTAGAAGGCGTCCACACCAGTTGAATATGGTGGGGGTTAGGCATTCAATTCCATACTAGAATTGGGATTTTGAACTCTCATGCGGGGCTTGCTTCCTAGATACACGATCTATGGTGAATAGGATGGCTCATAAAAGAACGTTGTTGGTGATCGTGGCAATCTTCACCTTCCCACCCCTTGTCATATCTGAACATGGGAAATGCCTCCTAATCAGAGCACTGTTACTCTCACCACCTAGGCAATATCTGAAGAGTTTAACTCTCTGTCCTCTTCGGAACAATCCCGTGATGAAATACATGTCCGATTCTTCTATTTCCAGTTCCTCACCTTTGATTATAAATATCTCTCGATTGACATCCCAAAGACTGATGACATAGGGCAGCAATTCCATCTAAGCCCTCAGTTTTGTTGTCCTAAAGAGCTTAAGCAACCCACAATCTCTCAAGGCATTAATGAATTCTAGATTTTGGGCCACTTGGTGATCTTCAGTCTTATGGCCCCTTTATTTCCATTCAAGAACCATGATATCCTGCAAAACATCATTTAACACCAATTAGATTCTTTTTCATGAATCAAAATCAAGAATTTTTTCTTTAAAAAGTGTTTTTTCTTCAAACAATTATGCCTTAGCACCATCGCGCCTATTTTTATAAATAGAGCGATGTCATCATGGGCATATTTTAGCTCAAGAGCGATTATCATGAGTCTGATGACCAAGCCCATGATGATCATCGACACTCAAAAATTTGAAAATCCTCCCTTTCAACACACAAATTCCATTCAAAATACATGAAAATGTGAAGAAATGCAAGAGCAGGGATGAACCTCTTACTTATTATGGACGGTTGACGAAATGGCACCCTAAATTGCTACAATGGTCACTTGAAAATCGAGTAAATTAGGGCACAAATGCACTTTCATAACTTACTATGGTGAAATGGTAAAAATAATGTTACTTTTGGTTATTTATAAGCTTTGAAGTATTTTTTTGTCAATATTTTAATAATATTTTATTATTATTTCTTGATATCAATGATGGGTGCATTTCTTTATGTAGTTACAGGTGCTTTCAGTGGACAGTGATTATTTTTTACTAATTCTCACAAGTCTTTGATTTATCTCCTTTCTCGACTCGTTAAAAATAAATGAAAAAGGAACCCCCCTTCAGTGATCTTTAACCTCTTTTCTGACTGTCAAAACATGAAAATATCGCTGAGTACTTGTCATTTTGAACTCGTTAAAATTAAATGAATCGTTGTCATCTCAGTATAAGTTTACCCCTTTTTTGGGCTGAGATTGACTATTTACATGAAAGGTACACCTTGTTCGACATGGTCAAGAGGTTCTCTAGTATATTGTTTTCTACCTTTTTAGGTTCGAGGGACAAATTACAAAAAGGGACATGAGGGAGTTTTCTTTTTCGTCTCTTTTTCAAACTCCCTAAATATGAAAAAGACACCGAGTTATTCTTACGTAGGACTTGCTAAAATTTTATGACGAAAGACTCGTCACCATGATGAGACCAAGTTTCTCCTTCCTAGGACTCGTAAAAATTACTAGGATGGATTCACTCAAAGAATGAACTTACATGACAGGCATATGTTATCCCTTTCAGGATTGTGATATAAATAATTGGGGTGCTCGCTAGAAATAGTTGGGTGAAAATGAAGATGAAACATCCTTTGTATGGGCAGCGTGTCACTCTTAAACATGACATTCTTCTGCTTTCATGTTGATTTTGGGATATCTTCACTCAGTCACTTGTCCTCTTGGGTTTGGGTGATCCATTTTTTCCTCTCATTTGATTATTCCATTTTTTCATCATAACCTTTAGTCCTATAGTGAGTCAAATGCTTCCACACTCCGGCGTCATGTCACTAGTGTTCAAGAGAAGTCCTATCTACAGTTATTTAGCTATACATTGTTTGACCCATTGTTATAGTCTTGGATCTTATTCATTTCATTTCACTTTATTCCTTGATTTGTGTTGATCATGGGGGACTCATAATTGTCCTCCTTTGATGGGTCGCTTCCTCTCAACTTCAGTTCATTACCCAGGAAGATTACATAGAAGCTCTCTATTAGTACCTTATAGTTTGCATGCCCTAATGGCAAGTTCTTCGCTTCCAACGATAGGTCTTCATCATTGGACTTCGATTGGATGATTCCACGACTGTTTGACTTCAATTTCATTGTCAAAATCACAGATTGTATTGTCGTACCTTGAGATCCATTGTCATTATTGGTGGTTTCTCTCATACTTGTTAACGATCCACATCATTGGCTGGTAATCAGGTGGTTTTCTAACATGTTTGACTTCAACACATTTATTCGCATGTTATAGTTCGTACATTGATCAGGTCAGGATGGAGCGCAAGACCCTGAGTCTTATCTGGTATGACTTAGACTGCACGAAGTTATATATTATTCATGATTGTACACATGTTTTTGATATACAGATGGTTGTGACCATACCGTGGGGCTTTACATTTATGGTGATTCTTCTATATCGGATGGCTGCGACCATACCTTGGATCTTAGATTCACAGATGATCCTTCTCATTTGGATGGCTGCACCCATACCATGGATCCTTTGATATAGTCCTTATCATCTGAATGGCTGCGTGCATACCGTAGATTCATGTCATGATCTCACATATGTATATGTATGTGCATCCTTGATTTGCAAGTCTCCTGACAATGTTTGTTTTGGTCCTTGCGAAATCTCATAAAGCATCTCACTCATCACTCCTTGTTTTTCCTTCATGCTTTAGGGGGCATCTCTTACACAGTATTTTTTCACACCTCCTACACTTCCATGTGACATACCACAAAGTTCCCAAAACATGACCATTATGTATTGTACTCACTCATATATGCAGCTGAGATCCTTCCTAAGAAATTGACTGGAAAATTCCTTGAGCTTCCCCTGAAGAAAATAGCTCTAAAGCCCTAATTTCTAAATCATCAGGCTTATGAGACTAAAAACAACAATGATTTCCTATTGCACTGCACTTGACCTGTGATGGCATCACTCTATTCACTTATATCCCCACGATGATCCCAAAAAGGCAGTTTTCCCAAAGAGGATGAGAAGCTTCATGATCTAGAAGCTTCTAGAGCGGCGATGAGGTTGAATTCTCCCAACTTGGCCTCTTGGTATTATGCCTATGAGCTACCTCCTTGAGATGAGGGCCTAATCCTATCTTTGGAGAGATCCTAACTCCCTTTCACAGCCTATATATTCATCGTCTCACATTCCTAGTTGGTTGGTCTATGTCTATTTTCACCCTTATGCTAAGATTGTGCCTATATTCTACTCATTTGGATTGGAGAAGGAGTTTATGGAGACCTTAGCTTGGACTTGGATATTCATTCAAGGAGAGCCTATCAACATCAAGTCTTGGTTGTATGCCTCCACTTATTTTATAATAATATACAACTGCTGGTTCACTTTCCCTAAATGTGTATGCTCATGTATCATTTAGCTTAACATTCCTTAATCAGTTAAGCAGGTTGCTTTTGAATATGTTATTTGTATTTTCATGCATTGTTGTTTCTTTATCTCTTCTGTAGGTGCATAAACACTAAGAGCAACAGGAATGAGACTGTGACACAAGTGATTCAAGGCCTTCAAAAAAGGACATCTATATAGCATCAGAACGAGGTAGGCCATCTTCTCCGTCTCTCTTTTCAATTCCAACTTAGGAAGGTGTCAAGTAGATTGTCACTTGGGTTGCTAGACCCACTCATTGGGCTAGAGGGATCGTCTCTGTCCGCAAAGAGGATTTACCTAGACAACAAGTAGGTTTCTTCTTCTCTCTATATTTTTAAACATAAGCTAGGAAAGTCTTCATTATTTTGTTTAGTTTGTTGCTAGACCCACTCATTCGGCTAGAGAGATCACCTATGTCTACAGAGGGAATTTATCTTCAAACAAAATGGTGACTCCATCGAGGACACTATACTCTTCGATCTCTTTTATTTCTTTGGTATTTTGATCACTTTGAATGACCATTGAGTTCTCAACTAGTTTGAGCCTACGTATGTATGCACATTGTCTGATTACTGCCTTAAAGTGTTGAGTCTGGATTTTTTTTTTGAAATCTTTCTTATTTTTTCCCATATTCCTCACCCAACACATTTTTTATCTGAACAATCACACTGCCACCACTTTTTTACTTGAAATAGTCTCACTGATTTCCATTTCAACACGAATTTCGTTATCACAGTCGCATTGACCTTAGATATCAAAGTCACTTTGATCTTGGCCCTTGATGTCCTTTTCCTATCTTTTTGTGATTGAATTTATTAGTGTCTTGTCTGGTCATCTTCGTTAATTAGCAAATTTATGTCTCTTTGGATTTTTATGTGCTTGGAGTGAAATTGGATTGATTATAGGGTGTTTAGGTCATTTGATTGTCACTTGTTGCTTGTGAGTGTCATTGAGGACATCATTTACTAGTTCATTAGATCTTTCATTTTGAAGAAATCATTCAAAACATAAATTTTCATTTGTTTTAGCTTGTCTTATACAATGTTTCTTTTTCATTGCATTAGGTTATCTTGAATTTGGAAACCATCTTTGTTGTCCGTCAAGGATAGATTACATTGTTTTATTTACAAGATAAAAAGAGTGCATTGTTTATTTGTTTGAAAGGGAAAAAGTGAAAGTTATTTTCATTTAAATGCTTTTGAATTTGAATTGGTGTTTCTTTTGTTGATGCCTTAGTTGAATTAAAGGCATGTGAATCAAATTTTGATTTTTCTTTAGTTGATGATCTAGTTTCTTTAGAGCAGTAAAAAATGAAAGAAAAACATCATTTATATGACTGCATCTTAGTAAAAGTAAAGATCATTTTTCTTTAGAAAAGTTGTAGTTAAGATTGTGAAAAGAGAAGATTGTTTTTTCTTTTGATCATTCCATTTGGAAAGAGAAAGTGATAGTTAGTGGTAGGGATGTTGTTTGATGTATTTTTTTTTATGAACTATTCAATGGAATTTCTTCCCTTGATTAGTCTAGCTTTCATCGAAGTGTAAAGTTTTATTTTTCTCATATAGTTGCATCTTAGGGATTCAGGTGACATCGTTTTGAGCCCAAAATAATAAAATAATTCAAGAAAAACATTAAAATTTACTCAATTAGCCTAAGCAACATTTGGAACCTAGCACAAACATTTAGAGGTCTAGGCTAGAGACGTGTTCTGACATCTATAGACCTAGTAGTTGTCGTTATTTTCTACCATTGTATCCTGGGGGTGAAATATCGTTCCACGTACTGAAGTATATAGGATCGTTCTCCAATACTCTCAGGTATATCGGAGATGCTCCACTTATTGCGGGTATATGGGAACACTCTCATTCAACGGATATGCATTAGACAACACTAACATAGACTTGTACTCCCCGTAATGTTGTGTATATATTGGGAGACCCCACTAGGTTTCTATCCTTTAGCCATATGTAACCAATTCAACTTCCTTGTAAATGTGTTACACCGAACACAACATTCAGGGAGATTGGGAGCCGTACATTAAGTCCTTCGTTTTAGCTATTGTGTATATAGCAATTCATAAATACTGGGTAAACCCTCTTCCCTAGATTACAATTTCTGATTTATTTTTTAATTTAAGTTCTAAAATTTAATGCCCATGATAACATGTCTTACCCATGCAGTTTTACTTAGCGTAATTATGCCTTATTAATAGTAGATTTTAATTTAAGATTAAATAAATCACATCCTCTCCTTTCATTCTTTAGAAAAGGTCATCATGGCAGAACCGCCAAGTTTTCCTTATATATCCCCTTCACAATATGACACTAAAGGGTCACCACAATGAGTCCATCCCGAGATTCTAGGGGAGCTTGAAAGTCAAGGTTTTGAAGTTGGAATTGTCCTGATTGTTCAACCCCTTGCTTCTCATCATCCACCTGCAGAGTTGTTGTCATCATCTCATGGATCTGACCCAAAACGCCATGGGGTACCTCAATGGTTTTTGTTTTTTCCCTTGAAACTACTTTACAATCCTTTAATAATATCTCCTTAACGCCCATATAGTCAGTTTGATAATTTGGGCATACATTTCATGATTTCTCCTCTATCATCGTGGATTCCCCCTCGCCAATTGTTTCCACCCATGGCATCAGAAGGTGAGATTCTAACCTCTCCTTGAGATCCTCCTCTGAAAGTCTCGACCAGTCATACTCTGTCTTTTGGTGATGAATTTGAATATCACTTTCTGTGTGAAGGCTTTTCATATGTTTCTTCTCCTCATATGGGGAGTGGGCCAACTCCACCGCCTGAAGGTAATGAACCATTATTCGTCCCAAGTAATACCTCTCTTGGTAATTTAGTTTCATGTACTCCAAGCACATCTTCACTTTATCATCATCTGATATGGTCATCCTGAATTATGCCTACCTCTGGTTTGTTCATTTCGAACGTGGCCTCTCAAATTCCTATTCAAACTACTGTTTCTCTAGTTCCTATTCAACCTACAGTCATGGTTGGGACAGTTAATGTCCCTATAGGTTCTTCAACTCCTCTTTCGACCACTACGATGGTTACATCTCATCCATTGAGTGGGAAATATGTACAATCCCCTATCCCACCAGATGGGGGGAAACCACCTCCTCCACATGTACCTCCTGTTTCTAGTGGAACCTATGTGAGTGGATCTCAAACTCAGGTTATGGAATGAAGTCAAAATGTTGGTAATATTCATTCTAGATCTGGTGAAATTCCTTATCAGCAACCTCTTTAAGCTCAAATACCTTACCAACAGTGATACCCTCCTTATGGTTCACAACAACCTCAAAATCCACCTTTCAATCCACAGGGAGGATTAGAAATGTAGTTTGGTCCTAATCCCTCATTCGGGTTGTCTGGTTAGTTTTAGATTGCTTCTAGAAACTGTCCTTTATGGGTTGGTAACCCTTTGTAGAAAGGGCTATTGTAGCAACAAGGAACCTATCAATATCAACAAGGGACCTATCAAATTACACAAGGAACCCATAAACAAGAAGGGCCTTTTCTATGGCAAGGACCTTACATGAAACAAGGTTCTTATCAACAACCTTTGCAACGTCAAGGAAAACTATTGCAACAACAAGGCCAACCATTGCAATAGCAAGGTCAACACTTGTATCAATAGGGTCAACCATTGCAGCCTTAAGGTCAACCATTCCAACAGCAAGGGCAACCGTTGTACCAAAATGGTTAACCATTTCATCAACAACCTTATTCTCAATATTACCCATAGGCTATTTACCCCCCTTATGTTCTCAACGGCCTCTGGTGGGTCAGTATCAACCTTTTCCTCGTCATAACCCAACTTTGAGGGGACAAACTCAAACTTGGTATGGTAAAAACGCCTGTTAGTGGGAGAAGTATCAAAATCCCTATGGTCAAAATCTGCTACTATGGGGGGGTAATCAGTATGAAAAAGGTTGGTACCATCAATTTGGACCTTATCAAAGGCCTCTCATACCTTTTAATCATTAATTACCATTCTTAGTGACTTTGGAGTTACCATATGTGTCGAGGCTCACAAACGACCCAATACTTCATTCACTGTGTTGGCCTCCAGTTCTTACCAAAATTCTTGGAGATTGTCCAAAATTTGAAGGAAATTCTAGAGAATACCTGAATCTCACATCATGACCTACCATTTATGGTGTTCATCTAACTCTTCGGTTGACAATTCCATTTGATTGCGTCTTTTTCATTGAACCCTAATGGGTGTCGCAGCCAAATGGTACATCGAGTTACGTCGACGTGACTTTCAAGATTTAAACAATTTTGGTATGGCTTTTCTTACTCACTTACAGCTATCGGATCGATATGAAACTGATACCCATCTCCTAACATCTTTGAAATAGAATAATTCTACCCACATCTCCAATCATATCCATGAATGGAGAAATCGTTGTCACCTTATCAAGTTCGGAATCCATGATTAGCTTTTAATTGAATGGTTTACTAACTCATTCATCAATAGAATTTCCAAAGGAATAGCTATGGGTGGTTGTGTGACTGAAGAAAAATCCATTGCCCATGTTTATTATCTAGATTTGGTATATTCGCAATTTGGCATGCTTTATGATCTCTTACCTAATGCTTCGCAACCTTCAACTGATGTAGCATCTTATAAACCTACATAAACCCTACCCGTTGATGTTATTATTGGGTGAATAGCTCAAACTTCTAGTAATTCTTCTTCTTCTTCCACAAAGTAGAAATCTACTCGGGCTACTAAAGCTTATCCTCCTTTGAATACTCCCAAAAATCCTTGTAAAACTTTCGAGGTGAATTTTGTCCAATCTACAACAGTGGACAAAGCCTTGAAAGGAAAGAACAAGGTTAAAGGTATGGCTAAATATGATACTCCGAAATAGGATCCTCCTAAACCATCTCCTGATGATGCATCCAAATGCAAGCTGAAATATCCTAGCCTTATATGTGAAGAAGATCATTATACCAAGGATTGTCCCCATCGTGCTGAGGTTAGTCGTTTATTAAAAGGAACCCAAGGGACACCAGATATTTTGAAAGAACCCTTTCCATCACAACATAATTCACTGGTAGACCAACCTCGATCCTCTACAACTTTAGATTCCCAAGTTTTTATGAGTGGAGCAACACCTGTCTCTGTTGCTATTCGATCAAAATATTGTCAGACTCCTACCAAACTGGTTGTGGAAAATGATGCCACTAATATAGCTTCTACTTATACTCCACCCAGTTCTAGTGCTCTTCATATTGAACGACCTAGTAATGGTTCCATTATCCATCGACCTCCCAAAGGTGTTCTTTGGAAATCATATAATCTGAATGTGCGAGTTGATCAATATTATAATATTGTGGAAGATTTAGCTCGAGCAACTTCGACGATGTCATCTTTGGAATTCCTATAGACTTGTCCATCACAAAGGAAATCATTACTATCCGCCATAGTAGGAATTGATCGTACTGATTCGAATATGATTACTTTTGACCTCGAGAACCATGTTCCTCGTCTCCCCCGTCAACTTGCCTTCTTGATACAAGTTGTTATCAAGGGAAGACAATTCATAGGACTATTATTGATGAGGGTGATTCTACTTGGTGATCACCAGTATTGCAGCAATAATGGTGCAACTCCTAGGGTTTTCTACTTTACTTTTATCAACCCAGTTGTTCGTAACAAACTTGGAAGCGACGACGCTGTATGCACAAGTACTAGTTCTTACTATAGGCTATCACTTGGTCAGCTGGTGTAAGATCACTAGGAGCTCAAGCCAACTTCTATGAATTCTAGAAGAAGCTTTAACTATGATGAAAGAAAGGAAAGCTTACTCTATAGAGGCTATTCTACTTGCAGAAAGTGAAAGAAGATTGAAATGCAAGGTAAACCTAGCAAACCCTAATTTACCGACTAACCCTACTTTTGCAAGAAGAGGTGAAAATCTAGGAAAAGAGTGTCATTACCTACTGAGGAAGTAAAATACACCTACTCAAGTTGTTTCTAGAAGGAAATAAGAAAAATGACATCGTTTTTTCATTTTTGTGCATTTTATGTGAAATTGTTATGTATCTAATTTATTTGTTTATGGATGTGGCAACAATTTCGTGGTGATGGACAGCGACTTTGGGGTTTGTAGATGTGTAGGAAGGTGTGGAGGGGTCCTAGGAGACCTTTGGTAACCTTTTGGAGGCTTACCTTGCAATCGAACTTCAAAACACCATGTACGGGAAATTATACAGGAGGTTGTAGGGGATCTACAAGAGGATCTACAGGAGGACGCCCAGAGCTAATTTTAGAGGGTTTAAAGGTGGGAAAATGGTGGGAAAGGGTAGCTGAACCCTAGAGGGAGGTTTTAAGGTGTCTGAAGTTTCGCAAGGATGATTAGGAAAGGAAATGATGGTTGTATTTGTTCAAGAGACGAGAGGAAAGCTTATGAGAAAAATGCAGAAATTAGAGCATATTTGTGAAGGGATATGAATTACCTGTGAAAAATGTAGCAAAAGAGATTGTGATGTCAATTTTATTGATTTATTATGAGCAGAGATGTATTGTAAGATATTTTCAAATCAAAACACTAAATTTTAGCAAAAAAAGAACTAGTTGCACCAAGAAAACAAAACTATATCTCAAGTTAACCTAAATTTTGATCTAGGAAAATAAAATGTTGAACAGTGCTATATGGAAACGAAAGCATGGAAAGAGATTTATTGCAGAAATAGAAGTAAGTATGGAAAAATGGATCTGAAGCAAAGCATTAACCTCTAAATCAAATTGTAACACTAGAAATTGCATGGGGAAAGAAAAACTTTGTTTTTATGGCAACAAGCAGATCTTGACCTCAATTCATGGTCCCTGGAGGAGGAAAGGAGGTCAGGCTCTATTGATTGCCTTTTTTTATCTTTCTCTTACTACTATTTAACCTACTTCAAAAACTGAAATGGAAACAACTATGTAAACCACCAAAAGAAACCTATTCTACTAAGGGAGAAATTTATCTAATAGCAACTAATTCCTGAACTGAAGCAAAACATATAAATATAAGACAACAGGTGCTGGGCAGCTTGGGTTGGGCCTTAGCCCAAGAGCTTCAACCCCCTGAAAGAACTCAGTGCTGGCTTAGAAAATATTTCATCTCCATTATCAAAATAATATTCACATTACATAAAATTGTTCACAAAAGTAAGCTCAAAATGAGCTGAGCAAAAGCTGCAACAAAAGTGCGAAAATTTGACTAACATCCAACTAAACTACTGAGCAACTAAGCCCTCCTATTTACACAACTAGAGCCCCCAAAATCTCTCCTAAAATCAAGGTGGCTTGGCTCCCAAGACGAGAGATAGACAGTAGTTCTTCTTCACTTGCTCAGTTGCCCCTTTGATGCATTGATGTGGCTGCGTGTGCTCTGAGATTTTTGAAGTAGGATTTGAGGTAGGGGGTCATAAATGAGGGGGACGCCCTCCTATAGATCCTCTCCCTTTTTTTCCTTGAATATTGGCTACCAAATTCTCATTAAGCCTTTCACTTTGTCTCAAAATTGACCAAAAATCTGCATACATCACACATTAGACTTCATGGCATAATGACTAACCCAATTCACTCTATTAGCACAAATATAATAAAAGACATGCAATAAACCTATGAGAATGGTGGATTAAGCTGAGTTAGGAGGCCAAATGAGCCCATATAATTACCCATTTATGAGGCTCATCATCACCCTCTACTGAATGTGTTGCTCATCCTCTAAGAAATGTTTCTATCTCCTCATCCTTGATGGCCCTGATGGATTCCCTAGCAACCCATGCTTCTGATGTGACATCCTCCTCCTTATCATGGAATCCTGCCTTTTTTTCCACATATTCCCACTGCTATTGTTGTTCTTCTTCTTTTACACCTTCCATTAGGCCTAGCAGTAGTGGAGTACTGAATTTTAGGCCAATCCAATTAGCCTTCAAACTCTGCATAGAGTGCTTGTATAGAGGCACTCTCCTAAATGCTTCTTTCATCCTGTTTATGGAATGATACTCCCTGATCTATAGGCTATGTGGCAGTGTGTTCCACCTTCTCATACAGGCATGAATGTAGTCATCTCCAAGCAATCTTTCCATTTCCTCAAAATGTGAAATAGCTTGGGCCTGCTCACTGATATACTTGGGGGCACTTTGAGGATTATCTACAAGGTGCTGGTGGGAACTGATGAGAGCCATGGAGTCTGTTGGCTCAGCTCGGATCATCAAGCGTTCATTTTTCTCTTTTGCCATCAACTTCTTCATTTCTACCGCCCTTTTCTCCTCATGATTCTTCCATGATGCCATGGCCATCAGCTGCAAGTCCCCTAGCCTAGCATTGGGGTCCCATAGGTTCATATCAGTGAGGGCCATATTATGCAAATAAAACTCTGCCAATTTTCCTTGTCTTCTAATGAACTTTGGTCACATAGGTCTGTAAACTATTCATAATCTGAAAAGGCATGCTGCCTCTTTGTGCGAAGGTCACGATTTGAAACTGTAGCCACTGGTCTTTGAGGTATACTCCATATGATTTGGCTGGTTGCCTGCATTGTAGTACCTCCATAGACTAGCTGCCATGCATGCCAACTGTGTGTCCTTTTCTTGCAATTGTTTCCTTAACATTTCATTTTCTTCCTCCAAGTGAGATCTTCTGATTGCTTCTGTATGTCTTATAGTGCTCAGCTCCTTAACCATCTCTCTCAGCTTGTTCTCCATGTGGCCAATCTCTTCCACCCCTTTGGACTTGGAAATTTGCATCCATCTATGGCTCCCTACCGTTTTTTTTCCAGTTCAAAGAAAAGTGGGATTTCAAATCTCTGTGGAATAATTTCCCCCTTCAAGAAGGTTGTAATAAGAGCCTAAACTAGGCTGGGGGTCAGGTTCCGAAATCTTTGTTGTTTCATCCCTCCCTTTCGTCTGCTCTTCTACCCTTTTTTGAAGTTTCTCAGTCCCCTGTAGCTTTGTTGGGGTCTCCTGTAGAGCAGTATGTGCCTCCTGTATGACTGTTTTTGAGTCTTGCAGTTTTACTTTTTCCTTCCAAGTGTAAGATCTAGGACTTCCTCTCTCATAAGCAATGGGGGTTTCGGATGGAGATTCTTCCCTTTTGACAGTAGGGGAATCTTCAATTATGATAGGCTCTTTTGAGGATGGTTGTGGCTTCCCTATTTTTATTCTTGTGCTTTTTCCGGCCCTGAAATACATTGATGGTGGCCTTTTTCTCTTTTGTTTGGGTTTAATTAGGGTGTTGAGGGCAGCAAGAATAGCTGTTGCTTCCATTTATAGTGTCTCAGGAGACACTTCTATCTTCCTTTCCCCTTTTTCCTCTTGTTTTG
Organism: Pinus tabuliformis; assembly: GCA_031772625.1. Lineage (NCBI taxonomy): Eukaryota > Viridiplantae > Streptophyta > Pinopsida > Pinales > Pinaceae > Pinus > Pinus tabuliformis. Next base: position 1,136,740,231 of record CM062818.1, on the reverse strand, counting down.
TCCTCTCTACCTCTGCTAGCTTTGTTTCCTCTAACTCTGTTTTGGTTTCCTTCTCATCTTGTTTAGTTTATGCCTTCTCTGCTTTAATGTTTTTCTTCTCTGGTTTAGTCCTTTTCTTTTATGTTTTAGCCTTTTTCTCTTCTGTCCTAGGTTCCTTCTTCTCTGCTCTAGTCTTTTTCTCCTTTGTTTTAGTCTTTTTCTCTTTTGTCCTACGTTCCTTCTTTTCTGATCTCGTCTTTTTCTTCTCTATTTTAGATTCTTCCTTTTCATCTTCTATTTTGGTTTCCTCCTCTGCTTTATGTTCTTCCTTCTCATCTTTTGTTTTGGTTTCCTCCTCATCTTCCCCTTTTTTCTCTTCCCTCTCACTTTCAGAAGGACTGAGTGTAGGAATTTACAAGGTAAGTTACTCAGACAGAATACGAAAGGACATCGCTCACAAACATATCATAGATCAATACACCAGTATTGTTGACGTGGTTAAAACCCTCAAAGAGGGAAACAGTCCACGGCCTGAGCCAACGCGGCCACTTCATGCAATTTATTAATAAAAGAATGAAAATTTACATAAGCTTCTCTCATGAACAGTTACCATACAAATGACCCTCCATGCTCTTTAAATAGAGATCATGGACCAATTGGGTGTTAAGCCACGGATCAAGTGTTGGTAATACCAAGGAGAGAATGAACCGTTAGATCACTACATATCATGACCATCGGATTGTAGGTTACAAAAAGTACATAGTAAAGAAACACACTTTATCGAACTCTATACTAGACCAAGTTATACTTAACTAATTCCTATGTGTCGGAATATCCTAACATCCCCCCCTTAAGAACAACTTGGGATAGGATTTAAGGATGTACAAATATGACACAATAGGAGAAGGAAGGAGGCACTAGAGCCTATCCCCCCTTAGTGACAACTTCTTGAACTCCAACCATAAATTGAAGTTTAGTAAACTTTGCCTCTGTGAGAGCCTTTGTAAAGTTGTCTGCAACTTGATCATCTGTTGAACAATATTGCACTTCAAGAACATGGTCGTGAATGAGCTTTCTGATGAAGTGAATATGTAGTTCAATGTGTTTGCTGTGCTGATGTTGGACTAGATCTTTGCATAGATGAATGCCACTTTGATTACCACACCAAAGTATAGTCGGATGCTGCTGCTGAAAGCCAAACTCTAACAGGATCTGACGAAGCCACAAGGCTTCCTTACTAGCTTCTATGGCACCATGATACTCTACTTCTGCTGAAGAAAGAGAAATGGCACCTTGTTTCTTTAAAGCCCACGTAATAGGTCCCAAACCAAGAGTGAACACATAACCTGCAGTAGACTTCTGATCATCAGGGTCACCAGCCCAATCGGAATCAGTGAAACCAACCAATAGAGGAGATGCTTCAACACTGTAATGAATCCCAAACTGAACTGTACCTTGAACATAATGAAGTATTCTTTTAGCTGCTTTCCAATGACTTTCATGTGGGTTTTTCATAAACCGAGCAACAAGGCCAATAGCAAAGGAAAGGTCAGGACGAGTATGGGTTAGATACAAAAGTTTTCCTACAATTTGACGGTATAAGGTAGCATCAACTTCAGGGGAAGTACAAGTGATTAAAAGCTTGGCTCTAGATTGAAAGGGAGAAGGGGTTGGCTTATAGTCTTCCATGTGAAAATGGTGTAGAAGATCACAAGCATACTTGGACTGGGAAAGGGAAATACCTTCCTTGGATTGCGAGACTTGAAGACCAAGAAAATAATGCAAGTGTCCTAAGTCTATCATTTCAAACTTACTTTTAAGGTTGGACTTCACATGGTTGATAAGGTTGGGATCACTAACAATGAGGATAAGATCATCAACATAAAGAACAAGAATGATAATAAACTTGCCCACTTTCTTGGTGTAGACAGTATTGTTAGAATGACACCTAGAAAAGAAAAATTCTAAAAGAGAGCTATCCATTTTGGCATACCAAGCCCAAGGAGCTTGCTTGAGACCATAAAGGGATTTCTTAAGCTGACATACATGTAGGAATTTACAGGGTAAGTTCCTCAGACAGAACACCAAAGGAAACTGCTCACAAACAGATCACAAATCAATACACCAATATTTTGACGTGGTTAAAACGCTCAAAGAGGGAAACAGTCCACGGCCTGAGCCAACACGTCCACTTCAAGCAATTTATTAATAATAGAATGAAAATTTACATATGCTTCTCTCATAGACGGATTACCCTACAAATGACCCTCCATGCGCTTTAAATAGAAATCATGGACCAATCGGGTGTTAAGCCACGGATCAAGTGTCGGTAATACCGAGGAGAGAATGAACCGTCAGATCACTACATATCATGACCATCAGATTGTAAGTTACAAAATGTACATAGTAAAGAAACACACTTTACCTAACTCTATACCTAACTCTATACTAGACCAAGTTGTACTTAACTATTTCCTATGTGTCGGAATATCCTAACATCCCCCCTTAAGAACAACTTGGGATAGGATTGAAGGATTTACAAATATGACACAATAGGAGAAGGAAGGAGGCACTAGAGCCTATCCCCCCTTAGTGACAACTTCCTGAACTCCAACCCTAAATCGAAGTTTAGTGAACTTCGCCTCTGTGAGAGCCTTTGTAAAGATGTCTACAACTTGATCATCTGTTGAACAATATTGCACTTCAAGAACATGGTCTTGAATGAGCTTTCTGATGAAGTGCATGTGTAGTTCAATGTGTTTGTTGCACTGATGTTGGACTGGACCTTTGCATAGCTGAATGGCACTTTGATTATCACACCAAAGTGTAGTTGGATGTTGCTGCTGAAAGCCAAACTCTGATAGGATCTGACGAAGCCACAAGGCTTCCTTACTAGCTTCTATGGTACCACGATACTCTGCTTCTGCTGAAGAAAGATAAATGGCACCTTGTTTCTTGCAAGCCCATGTAATAGGTCTTGAACCAAGAGTGAACACATAACCTGCAGTAGACTTCCGATCATCAGGGTCACCAGCCCAATCGGAATCAGTGAAACCAACCAATAGAGGAGATGCTTCGGCACTGTAATGAATCCCAAACTGAATTATACATCGAACATAATGAAGTATTCTTTTAGCTGCTTTCCAATGACTTTCATGTGGGTTTTACATAATCCGAGCAACAAGGCCAACAACAAAGGAAAGGTCAGGACGAGTATTGGTTAGATACAAAAGTTTTCCTACAAGTTGATGGTATAAGGTAGCATCAACTTCAGGAGAAGTACAAGTGACTGAAAGTTTGACTCCAGACTGAAAGGGAGAAGGGGTTGGCTTATAGTCTTACATGTGAAAATGGCGTAGAATATCATAAGCATACTTGGACTGAGAAAGGGAAATACCTTCCTTGGATTGCAAGACTTGAAGACCGAGAAAATAATGTAAGTGTCCTAAGTCTGTCATTTCAGACTTCCTTTTAAGGCTAGACTTCACATGGTTTATAAGGTTGGGATCACTACCAGTCAGGATAAGATCATCAACATAAAGAACAAGATTGATAAGAGACTTGCCCACTTTCTTGGTGTAGACAGTATTGTCAGAATGACACCTAGAAAAGCCATTTTCTAAAAGAAAGTTATCCATTTTGGCATACCAAGCTCGAGGAGCTTGCTTGAGACCATAAAGGGATTTCTTAAGCCGACATACAGGGTTTGAGTTTGTTTGTATAAATCCAATAGGTTGTTCCATATAGATTTCTTCATGCAAGTCCCCATGCAAGAAGGCGGATTTAACATCCATCTGGTGGACTTCCCATTTGAAAGAAGCAGCAAGGGAAAGAACAAGGCGGATAGAGTTCATTTTGGCAACAGGGGAGAAGGTTTCAGTATAGTCAATGCCTTCAACTTGTGAAAAACCCTTAGCAACAAGACAAGCTTTATGTTTATCAACTTTCCCATCTGGTCCATACATGGTTCTGTAAACCCATTTGCATCTAACAAGTTTTCATCCCTTTGGTAGAGGAACAAGATCCCATGTATCATTTGCCAATAATGAACGATATTCTTCATTCATAGCTGCTTCCCAATCTGGATGGCCTGAAGCTTCTGCAAAGGTGTCAGGATCATAATTCACTGAAGCTTGAGCTAGTAAAGAAGAGGCTCTCTCGAACTGAGAACGTGTACGTCGCTAATCTGTAGGAGCACCGGCAAGATCACCTGCTGCATCCCGAGTAGCATGGACCCATTTTGGAAGCTAAGGAGCTGAAGGAGGATCTTGAGAAGGTGGGGAAGGAGTTTCATCCTCGCTTTCATCATCTGAAGAAGAAATATCTTCAAAGGTAGAAGAGATAGGGAGAGGTGGCACATCCGCTGAACTAGGCTCGCAGGCTGATATATTTTCATCAAACTTTACATCTCTTCTAATGATAACATTTTGGACTTAAGTGGAATAAGTCTATATCCTTTGACATCTTTAGAATATCCAACAAAAATACATTTTTCACTCTTAGGTTCTAAAGCTTTATGTTTCTCATCTGGAATATGGGCCCATGCTTCACTTCCAAAAACACGAAAGTGACTTACATCTGGTATGATTGAGCTCCATGCTTCTTCTAGAGTGATATTCTTTAAAACCTTAGTAGGAGTGCGATTTATTATGTAATTTTCACAGTTAATTACTTCTGCCCAATAATTAAGACTAAGTCCTTTAGATTGAAGCATACAATTAGCCATTTCCTTTAAGGTGCGATTCTTCCTTTCAGTTACACCATTTTGTTGTGGAGTATATGAAATAGTATGTTGCATTTGAATTCCATTCTCAGTGCAAAAGTTGATGAATGTGTTTAACATATTCTCTGCCATTATCAGATCTTAGCTTAAGAATTTGATGTCCAGATTGTTTTTCAACAAAGGCCTTAAAGGCCAAGAACATGTTAAATACTTCACTCTTGAGTTTTAAGAAGTATACCCAAGTGCGTCTGGAGAAAACATCAATGAAAGTTAAGAAATACTTGTAGCCAGAGAATGAAGCAACTGGAAGTGGACCACATAAATCACTATGCACAAGTTGTAAAGGGGTTGAGGCGTGTTAGGAGGCACGTTTTTCAAAACTATCCCGATGATGTTTTCCGAGTACACATCCGGAACAAACACCATCTCTTCAAGATACCATTGGAAGACCTGTCACCATATTTTCTTTACATAGAGTCTAAAGAGAGCGATAGTTTAAGTGACCAAATCGCTCATGCCAAAGTTTGCTCACTTCATCATTATGAGCAACAAATACTGAGGGAGGATTTGATGACCCAAAGTTGTGAAACTTATACAACCTTGTAGAATCATCAGCAATGCCAGTAGCTAAAATCTATCTAGGATCTCTTAGGTCCTTAATTACAACATCGTGAGGTGAAAATTCAACGATTTTACCTTAACCTGAATGAGTTATCTGATATACAGATAGAAGGTTGCAGGATAAGGTTGGAACACATAATACATCATTAAACTGACCATTTTCTAGATGAACAGTTCCAGTCCCTACAACACTAAGAGATCTATCATCACCAACATATATATTTTTGGTGTTACAATCATTTAAAGAAGAAAACATGGCTTTGTTTTTGGCCATGTGATAAGAAGCTCCAGAATCAATGAGCCACTCATGAGAATGAGAAGAAGATACATTTAGTGCTTAGCCAGACCGAGATGCTTGACAACCACATGCAGAAATTGCCATTCCTGAAGATGAAGTTGAAGTTGAAGAGTGCTCCAAATGGATGTTATGCTTCTTCATTGCTGCTTCCAAGGCTTCCATCTTCTTAAAGCATTTGGATTCTATGTGGCCATCTCGATTACAAAAGTTGCAATGTCTATCAGTCTTCTTCCCTTTTTTTTTATTTGTCTTATCATTTTGTTGAAATGATTTTTCATTTTGAGGCTAAAATTGCTTAGGACCCTTGTTTGTTTTAGGACCATTCTTTTTGGGATACAACTTCTTAGGATTCTTTGCATTTGGTTGTTGCTGGGCGGCTAATGCTTTCTTAGAAGGGTTTCCAAGATGAAGAAGACCAAGGTGTAAGAGTTTTTCTTGTTATCTTATAAAAAAATCACAAAAGGAATCAAAGGAAGAGGACTTGTAGGTTTGTCCTTAAGAAATGAAGGCTTCTCTTGTAGAATGGAAGGTGGAAACAAACACAAAGTAGGCTGGTCCCAACTTAGTAAGAATGGAGTAGATAAGGCTACTATCTTCTTTCTTAACCTTAACACCTTCCAAGAGAAGTCTAAGGGTCTTGAATTTGGACAAAAAATCTTCAATGCAAGAAAAATTATTGGGGTCCAATGTAAGCAATTCATTTTCAAGTTGATGGGTTTTAAGTTCATTTTTGATTCCAAAGACTTTAGTAATCTGTTGCAGTGATTCATGAGGAGTATCAAGTTCTGCAATATGGAATCTAAGATCTGGAGAAATAGACATCCCTATCAACCCACGTGCTTGGTCTTGCCTATTTTCCCATTTAGCTGCCTAGAGAGAGAGAGAGAGAGAGAGAGAGAGAGAGAGAGATTGATGCTTTGGGTTGCGTGCTTGCTTTGAGAAATCTCTTTTTCCCTACAAAACAAAAAGCAAAAAACCCAACACAGAAATACAAAAAAAACGAACCTTACGGCTCGAAGTTAGCTTTAGTCGGAAACTAAATATTTTCAAAAATGAACCTTGCGGTTCGAAGTTAGCTTTAGCCGGAAACTAAATATTTTTCTCAATGTTTCTGATTTTCGGAGATCACACTAAGGCGCAGTAGAAAAGAGCATACACATGAGAAAAATCCTTCCTTTCTGTTTCTGATTTTCCCAGATTGCACAGAGTCGTAGGGAAAAGAGCATACGCATAAATGAAAGGTATAGATCCGGTAATAAAAAAAAGCTAAATAAACTGAAAACCGAAATAAACGGAGAGAAAATAACTGTAAACTGCAAATAAACAATGTATACCTCCAGATATTAAAAATGACGCAGCTAGGGCTACCAGAAACCTTTTCGCTTGAAACGAAAGGGGCTCCTCACTGGAACAGATGCTCCCAACACAACAGAGCAGTCCTCTCAGCCCGAAAGTAGTCAAAAACAATAGATCTAGGAAACGGTAGTCGGATGCAGTTCTACTGGCTTCAGATTTGGATCACCAATGGACACAACCCACAAATAGCTCTGATACCATGTAGGAATTTATAAGGTAAGTTTCTCAGACAGAACACCAAAGGACACCGCTCACAAATAGATCATAGATCAATACACCAGTATTTTGACGTGGCTAAAACCCTCATAGAGGGAAACAGTCCACGGCCTGAGCCAACGCGGCCACCTCAGGAAATTTATTAATAAAAGAATGAAAATTTACATATGCTTCTCTCATAGACGGATTACCCTACAAATGACCCTCCATGTGCTTTAAATAGAAATCATGGACCAATCGGGTGTTAAGCCACGGATCAAGTGTCGGTAATACCGAGGAGAGAATGAACCGTCAGATCACTACATATCATGACCGTCGAATTGTAAGTTACAAAATGTACATAGTAAAGAAACACACTTTACCTAACTCTATTCCTAACTCTATACTAGACCAAGTTGTACTTAACTATTTCCTATGTGTCGGAATATCCTAACAATACAAGGCTGGAGTCTGTTTGTATAAAGAAAATAGGTTGTTCCATATAGATTTCTTCATGCAAGTCCCCATGCAAGAAGGCAGATTTAACATCCATCTCATGGACTTGCCATTTGAAAGAGGCAACAAGGGAAAGAACAAGGCGAATAGAGTTCATTTTGGCAATAGGGGAGAAGGTTTCAGTATAGTCAATGCCTTCAACTTGTGAAAAACCCTTAGCAACAAGACGAGCTTTATGTTTATCAACGTTCCCATCTGGTCCATACTTGGTTCTGTAGACCCATTTGCATCTAACAAGTTTTCGTCCCTTTGGTAGAGGAACAATATCCCATGTATCATTTGCCAATAATGAATGATATTCTTCATTCATAGCTGCGTCGCAATATGGATGGCCTGAAGCTTCTGCAAACGTGTCAGGATCATAATTCGCTGAAGCTTGAGCCAGTAAAGAAGAGGCTCTATCGAACTGAGAACATGTATGTCACTGATCTGTAGGATCACCGGCAAGATCACCTGCTGCATCCCGAGTATCACGGACCCATTTTGGAAGCTGAGGAGTTGAAGGATGATCCTGAGAAGGTGGGGGAGGATTGTCATCCTTGCTTTCATCATCTGAAGAAGAAATTTTCTCAAAAGTAGAAGAGATAGGGAGCGGTGGCACATCCACCGAACTAGGCTCATAGGCCGATATATTTTCAACAAACTTTACATCTCTTCTACTGATAACATTTTTGGACTTAAGTTGAATAAGTCTATATCCTTTGACATCTTCAGAATATCCAACAAAAATACATTTTTCACTCTTAGGTTCTAATGCTTTATGTTTCTCATCTGGAATATGGGCCCATGCTTCACTTCCAAAAACACGAAAGTGACTTACATCTGGTTTAATTGATCTCCATGCTTCTTCTGGAGTGATATTCTTTAAAACCTTAGTAGGAGTGCAATTTATTATGTAATTTGAATAGTTAATTGCTTCTGCCCAAAAATTAAGACCAAGTCCTTTAGATTGAAGCATACAATTAGCCATTTCCTTTAAGGTGTGATTCTTCCTTTCAGCTACACCATTTTGTTGTGGAGTATATGGAACGGTATGTTTCATTTGAATTCCATTCTCAGTGCAAAAGTTGATGAATTTTTTGTTAACATATTCTCCACCATTATCAGATCTTAGCTTAAGAATTTGATGTCCAAATTGTTTTTCAAAGGCCTTAAAGGCCAAGAACATGTTAAATACTTTACTCTTGAGTTTTAAGAAGTATACCCAAGTGCGTCTGGAGAAATCATCAATGAAAGTTAAGAAATACTTGTAGCTAGAGAATGAAACAACTAGAAGTGGACCACATAAATCACTATGCACAAGCTGTAAAGGGGCTGAGGCGTGCTAAAAGGCACATTTTTCAAAACTATCCCGATGATGTTTTCTGAGTACACATCCTAAACGAACACCATCTCTGCAAGATACCATTGGAGGACCTGTCACCATATTTTCTTTACATATATTCTGAAGGGAGCGATAGTTTAAGTGACCAAATCGCTCATGCCAAAGTTTTGTCACTTCATCGTTATGAGCAACAAACACTGAGGGAAGATTTGATGACCCAAAGTTGTGAAACTTATACAACATTGTAGAATCATCAGCAATGCCAGTAGCTAAAATCTGTCTAGGATCTCTTAGGTCCTTAATTACAACATCGTGAGGTGAAAATTCAATGATTTTACCTTCACCTAAATGAGTTATCTGATATACAGATAGAAGGTTGCAGGATAAGGTTGGAACACATAATACATCATTAAATTGACCATTGTCTATATGAGCAGTTCCAGTCCCTACAACACTAAGAGATATATCATCACCAACATATATATTTTTGGTGTTACAATCATTTAAATAAAAACATGGCTTTGTTTTTGGCCATGCGATAAGAAGCTCCAGAATTAATGAGCCACTCATGAGAATGAGAAGAAGAAGATACATTTAGTGTATATCCAGATCGAGATGCTTGACAACCACATGCAGAAAGTGCTCTTCCTGAAGATGAAGGTTAAGTTGAAGAGTGCTCCAAATGGATGTTATGCTTCTTCATTTCTACTTCCAAGGCTTCCATCTTCTTAAAGCATTTGGATTCTAAGTGGCCATCTTGATTACAAAAGCGGCAATGTCTATTAGTCTTCTTCCCTTTATTTTTATTTGTATTATCATTTTGTTGAAATGATTTTTCATTTTGAGGCTGAAATTGCTTAGGACCCTTGTTTGGTTTAGGACCATTCCTTTTGGGATACAATTTCTTAAGATTCTTTGAATTTGGTTGCTGCTGGGCGGCTAATGCTTTCTTAGAAGAGTTTCCAAGATTAAGAAGACCAAGTTGTAAGAGTTTTTCTTGTTCTCTTATTAAAGAATCACAAAAGGAATCAAAGGAAGGGGACTTGTAGGCTTGTCCTTGAGAAATGAAGGCTTCTCTTGTAGAATGAAAGGTGGAAACAAACACAGATTAGGCTAGTCCCAACTTAGTAAGAATGGAATAGATAAGGTTACTATCTTCTCTCTTAACCTTAACACCTTCCAAGAGAAGCCTAAGGGTCTTGAACTTGGACAAAAAATCTTCAATGAAAGAAAAATTATTGGGGTCCAATGTAAGCAACTCATTTTCGAGTTGTTGGGCTTTAAGTTCATTTTTAATTCCAAAAAATTTAGTGATCTGTTTCACTTCTTCAACAGGAGTATCAAGTTCTACAATATGGAATCTAAGATCTGGAGAAATAGACATCCCTATCAACCCTCGTGCTTGATCTTGCGTATTTTCCCATTTAGCTACCTTATCTTCATCTTTCGGTTTGGTTTCTTGGCCTGAGGCTATTCTATAGAGACCTTTACTTCAAAGTAAATCCACAATGTAGGACCACCATTGGAAGTAGTTGGTGCTATTAAGAATAACTTGGCATGGACTTTCCATTTTAACAGAAACTGAAGCTATAGATTCTGAATCTAAGTGTTCCAATGGAAATATCTCGAAAAATTAGCCTGGTTAAAACAAAATGGCTCTAAAAATGGCTTCCGGATGAAGAAGTTATGGCTTTTTGAAGAAACTTTGATGAAGATGCCAACGAAGTGCAGGAATGAGCAGAAATGGATGATAATGTTATATTAAAAGAAATCCGCCACCTTTGCAAAATTAATCTAATTAGCTCAACGAAAAGAAGACTTGAACTCAGGACCTCTACTCTCATAAAGTAGCTTTGGACTAAGTGAGCTAAACTAAAAGTTTAGTAATTTTTGTAAAAGAGGAAGGGTTGTTTTTTTTTTTAGTCATTGGAGCTTTGGGTTGCATGCTAACTTGAGGAAGCTCTTTTTCCCTACAAAAAAAAACACAAAACCCAACAAGGACATACAAAAAAAACAAACCTTACAGCTTGAAGTTAGCTTTACCCAAAAACTAAAGATTTTCCTCATTGTTTCTGATTTTCCGAGATCACACTAAGGCACGGTGGAAAAGAGCATACACATGAGAAAAATTCTTCCTTTCTATTTCTGATTGCCCAGATCGCACATAGTCACGAGGAAAAGAGCATACGCAGAAATGAAAGGTATAGATCTGGTAATAAAAAAACAAAGAGCTAAATAAACCGAAATAAATGGAGAGAAAATAATTGTAAACTGCAAATAAACACTGTATACCTCCAGATCTTAAAAATCACACAGCTAGGGTTACCGGAAACCTTTTCACATGAAAAGAAGGGGTTCCTCACTGGAATAGATGCTCCTAAGACAATAGAGTAGTCCTCTTGGCACGAAAGCAGTAAAAAATAATAGATCTAGGAAACGACAGTCGGATGCAGTTCTATCGGCTTAAGATTTGGATCACCAACGGATGTGGACCTCAAATAGCTCTGATACCATGTAGGAATTTACAGGGTAAGTTCCTTAGATAGAATACCAAAGGAAACCGCTCACAAATAGATCATAGATCAATACACCAGTATTGTTGACGTGGTTAAAACCCTCAAAGAGGGAAGCAGTCCACGGCCTCAGCCAATGCGGCCACTTCAAGCAATTTATTAATAAAAGAATGAAGATTTACATAAGCTTATCTCATGAACGGTTACCCTACAAATGACCCTCCATGCTCTTTAAATAGAGATCATGGACCAATCGGGTGTTAAGCCATAGATCAAGTGTCGGTAATACCGAGGAGAGAATGAACCGTCAGATCACTACATATCGTGACCGTGGGATTGTAAGTTACAAAAAGTACATAGTAAAGAAACACACTTTACCTAACTCTATACTAGACCAAGTTATACTTAACTAATTCCTATGTGTTTGAATATCCTAACACTGAGGTCATATGTGAGGGCTTTTATATCATTTTCTCCTGTCGTGTTTCTGAAGATCTCCTAGGCTATGGGGATTGTGAAAGTGTGGAGGGCTTCTTCCACCAATAGTTTAATTAGTCCATGGTGAGTCAATTGATCTGGACGTCCTACTTTCAATTTAATGCTGGAATCTATAAGGGACTATAGGAGGAAATAGGGAATGCTGAGTTTTTGTGGTGTGGGAATATCCATGCCATATCTCAGCTTATGCGAAAGTCTGAAATGATAACCATAAACTATGCTATACCTCCCTTCACAGGAAATTTACTTGATAATTCGGTAACTGAATTCATCCCAAGGGTATGGTGTGCTTTTTCTCCTGATTTTTGTCCTCTACAGGATGCTCATTTGGCTAGAAGAAGGTTTTCTTGGCAACTTGACCCAATGGCTTTTCTTATTTGCTCCAGGGTAGTCCAAGTGGAAGATTGGTAATGCTACTGATAAAATATGGGGTGATTTCCATGGTGAGACCTCTGAAAGTAATAGTGGCATGGGTCTTTGAGTGAGGTAACAAGGAATGTGAAAACTCCTGAGTCACTTCTTCATCATATCCTCGAAGTTTTTCAAAAAATGCCATCCAATTGGCTTTGGTAAATATGGCTACTACCTCAGGATGATCATGGAGCCTGACTAAATTTAGGGGTTCCTTCCTCATGAATCCCCCTGTCATTATGTTTATAATCCTTTGGAATACCTAAGGTGGAGAAGGAGACATCAATTTTTCAAAAAAAGGTAACAGAGAAAAGACAATGTTTTTCTTTAAGAAATAGGCTGACTTTCTTAGTGCAATTTCTCTTCTCTTCAGGCTTAATTCTTCCCTAAAATTGCATCACTCCTTGCATATGTGAGTACCCAAGGTGGAGAAGGAGACAACATTTCTTTTGCAGAAACAGGAAACAGATAAAACCTCTGTTTTTTTTAAGAAACATGCAGAACTTTTGAATGCAATTCCTCCTCTTTTTCAGGCTTAGTCCTTCCTTAAAATTGTATCACCCCGTGTATATATGAATATGCAAAGTGGAATTGTACCGAGCCTACCTCTTCAAGTATAAATTTGAACAAAACCCTATGTTCTCTTCTGTAAAACTACTTACTGGCCCTCTTGTAGAAATGGTTGGAGGTTCTCCTGTAGAACTGTTAATGCTCCTGTAGAACCCAATATTTCTCCTGTAGAACTCGATAAGAGGAGGAGGACTGAAAACAAAAGAGAATAGTGGTTTCAAGGTTATGGATGTGGTTTTAATGAATCTTTTGTAATATCTCACTAAGCCCGGGAAACTCTGGACATCTCTCACCTTTTGAGGAGGTGGGACCCTTTGGATGATGGCGATTTTGTTGGGGTCCCCCTGAAATCCTTGTTGAGATATTGAATGACCTAGCACGGTCCCTTCAATCATCAAAAGTTCACATTTTTCCAGACTAAGGGACAGGTTCATTTCAATACACTTGTCCAAAACTTTTCCTAGGTTTGACAAAGCTTCCTAGAATTTAGAACCATAAGGGGTAAAGTCATCCATATAGATATCCATTGCATCATGAACCAATTCAGAGAATATACTCAATACTGCTCTCTGGAATGTGGCGAGAGCATTGCACAAACCAAAAGGAAGGACCTCATAGGCAAAGGTACCCCAAGGACAAGTGAAAGTGGTATTATCTTGGTCTTCTGAGCTTATTTGGATCTGATTGTACCCACTGAACCCATCTAGGAAGGAGAAAGACTTTTTCCCTTCCAGACCGTCTAACACTTGATCTATGAAAGGCAAAGGAAAATGGTCCTTTTTGGTGGCCTTGTTCAGTTCCCGATAATCGACACAAATCCTCCACTTACCATTTTTCTTTGGCACTAGCACCAAAGGAGAGACCCATTCACTATCGGAGATGGGGTAGATGAATCCTGCATCCAGTAACTTTTGCAATTCTTCCTTGACAATATCTTTAAGAGCTGGATTCATCCTCCTTTAAGGCTACCTGACTGGTTTGAAATCTTCCTTAATGTAAATGTGATGAGTACAGACTGAAGGGTACACTCCCTTCATCTCCATATAACTCCAAGTGAAGGCATATAAATGTTTTCTCAATAGGCTACATAGTTCCTTCTCCTAGGAGGTGGATAGGGATGAGTTGATTTTCAAGGTTCTTTCAGGGCTAAATGCTATATTCTTAACATGGAGAGAGGTTGGATCAGCCACATAGAGATCAGTTAAAGGATTGGCTTGGGTGTCTTTCACTAGATCTTCTAATGGAAGAATACTAGGGAGAGGATTCTGAATTATATTTTCAATGATAGCATCATGATTTTGCGGTTTCCCACCCATAACAGTGTCTACTGCACACAATGGTGCGGAATAGACTTCATCTTCATCCTCCTCCTCTAACCAGAGAGGTAGATCATGTTCTAGCAAGGGTTGGGTAGGAGCGTATAGGATTATCTACTTGGACATATGCCCATTCTTGATTGTCATGTTCCCATCTCGAAAACTGATGTAGGCATCTGTACTAGTGAACCAAGGTCTTCCCAGGATGAGAGGATACCTAGTGAGCTTTGCTTTCGACTGGAGAACTAGGAAATCAGCAGGGTACTCCCAAGAATCAATGGAGACCATCACATCCTCCACAATCCCCTCAGGGGTCACGGTGGAGCGGTTTGCTAGCTGTAGTATTGTCGTGGTCTTTCACAAGGAGCCCTGGAGTTTGAGCTTAAGCATGGTGTCCTTGGTCATCACATTAATGGTAGATCCCAGATCAATCAAGGTATGTGCGATCATGGTGCCATTGATGTGGACATCAACTACTGAGATACCAGGGTCTAGATATTTGGGATAGATTACCTGCCCAAACATCAGATTGGACAGTTTTCCTATGACATTGATGGTTGGGGCATCTCTCTTGCGCCTGCCTGGATGCCTGAAGCACTTGTCTTTGACCATCTTATTATATATAGGCACATCCTTTATGGCTTGGGGAAGTGGTATCTTTACACATAACTATTTCAATTCTCCCAAAAGTTTAGTTTCTTCTGGGGTAGGCTGTGTTATTCCTGACATTCTCTCAAGAAAGGGTGGAATTACTTTTGGTTCACTTTCCTCTTTATCTTCTTTAACCTCCTAAGGGGGAGGCTAGCTATCTGGGAGAACCTTCCCGGATCGTAGGTTAATCTCCTGAATCTGCACAACATAGGTTGGGCATGCTGGTTCCCCACTGCATACTTGTTGAGCCTATTTTTTGTTCGGATTCAGGTTCAGTTGAGCAGGAATTTGGGGTTGCCTTGGTGGAGCAAGAGGCAATGGTTGCGGTTGAGCACGTGGTGGAGGCAAAAGAGCTGGAGGAGAGTTGTACTAGGGCCTCCACCCCTGATGAGATGCATTCCACTGAGGTTGTGGCTGAGTATAGGAGTGGAATGAATGAGCCACTGGTTGGGCATGATATTGAGATGGATAGGACCAAGGAGGAGGTGTGGACCAGGAAGGATGAGCAGGGGGACCCCAAGAAGGTATGGAAGTGGCTTGGTTGGGGTTGTAGTATGCCTGAGATGTCCCTTGCATTCCCTACTGGTATGGTCTAGGTCCATGCGGTCTCCTTTGGTTCATGACATAGAGTGGTTTAGTGGCTCCTTCGGCCCCTTGGTAGACAACTTTAAGTCTGAGCAAGGAAGGACACTTATCTGTAGAATGATCTTCTTCACAGACTGAACAAACCTCTATAGAGTTCAATGGACATTCGTTCCTAGGGTGACTTCTGGTGCACCTAGGACAAAAAATGGCCAAAGCCCTCTCTGCTTCCTCTTGCTTCTTATTGATATGCAAGGTATACATTTGCATGGCAAGAGTATGCAACATATCACTCTTGAAATATTCCAGCATGTTTCCAAGTTCATCACTAAGGGATGAACAGGATGAGGAGGTAGTGGCTGTGGGTTGACTCCCCCTACCTCTCTTTCTGGCTACCCTAGAATGGTTTCTAAAAACAGTCTTTATGTCTTCATAAGGTAGTTGGTAGATGTCTCCCTCAGCTAGTAAATGGAGGGTGTCTAGAAGGTCTTCTGAAATTCCTCTGAGCAGGACCAAATTCGGAGATTCGGGGTCAAGTGCACCTGGCCCTTTTGTAACTAAGCTAGAACCTCTCTTCATAATCTTCCAAGAATTCATCACTTCCCATGGTCACTTGAAAGATTTCTTCCTTGCTATCTTTTGACCTACAGTAGTCCCGATATTTGTTATTAAAGGCTTGCTGCATATGAGCCCAAGTTTTGATGCTATTGCCAGGTAACCCCATGAACCAGCGCAATGCTGCATCCTTGAGGGTAGAAGGAAACAGTTTCAACTTTTTCTCATCTTCTGCGTAGTCATAGGTTCGACAGATAACAACAAACTCAAATAGGAAGGTGTCAAGATATTTTGTACTCAATCCATGGATGTGAGGAAGGGCTGAAGGGCTTATTTTCTTCATTTTAGTGTCCCCATTGGTCTCTCAGATGGCAAAGGTACCCTCTACTCTTTCTCCATTCCGCCTAGCATTTCTGTTTTCAGCCATTGTCTCAGGAGGGATGTTTTCTTCCTCTTCTTCTCCTATAGGTTCTTCAAATATCTCAGGTTGTTCTCCTAAAGGTTCTTCTGGATCACTGCCACCGAAGAAGAGAGAATGGTGGCTTTGTGATGTGGTGGGGGTGTTGGGTAAGAATTTCCCTTAATTATCTCTATTCCTATGAGGCATGAAAGGAAATCTCTTTTTGGGTGATTTTTGTTCTCTTTTGTTTTTTTTTTCTTGCTTGTACGCGCAAAACTGAAATTGATTGAACAACAAATTGCAACTAATAAAATGAACTTGCTAAAAGGAAATTGCAGAATTGAAATGGAAGCAAGGAAATGACTAAACTGGAATGAGAATTGCACAATTGAAAGAACTAATCTACTTTTGCTAAAATGGAAATTGCAGAATTGAAAGGACTAATCTACTTTTGCTAAAATGATAATTGCAGAATTGAAATGGAAGCAAGGAAACGTAGAAATTGGAAGAAACAACTACTCTACTTTTGCAGAAATGAACTACTTAGCAGAATGTTGCAGTAGAAAATAGAAGAAAAGCAGTAATCACAAAATACTTTGACGCTTCCACGACAACAATGCCAAAAAGTGGTGAGCACCAGTATTGCAGCAATAATGCTGCAACTCCCGAGGCTTCCTACTTTACTTTTATCAACCCGGTAGTTTGTAACAAACTTGGAAGCGACAGTGTTGTATGCACAAGTACTAGTTCTTATTGCAGGCTGTCACTTGGTCAACTAGCGTAAGATCACTAGGAGCTCAAGCCAACTTCTATGAATTCTAGAAGAAGCTTTAACTATGATGAAAGAAATAAAATCTTACTCTACAGAGGCTATTCTATTTGCAGAAAGAGAAAGAAGACTGAAATGCAAGGTAAACCTAGCAAACCCTAATTTACCGACTAGCCCTACTTTTGCAAGAAGAGAGGTGAAAATCTAGGAAAAGAGTTCCATTACCTATTGAGGAAGTAAACTACACCTATTCAAGTTGTTTCTAGAAAGAAATAAGAAAAAAACATCTTTTTATTTATTTATTTTTTTTATTTTTGTGCATTTTATGTGAAATTGTTACGTATGTAATTTATTTTTTTATGGATGTGGCAGCGATTAGGTGGAGATGGAGGGTGACTTTGGGATTTGCAAAGGTGTAGGAAGGTGCGGAGGGGTCCTAGGATACCTCTAGAAACCTTTTGGAGGTTTTCCTTGCAATCAGACTTCAAAAAGCCATGTAGAGGAAATTCTACAGGAGGCTACAAGGGATCTACAGGAAGATCTATAGGAGGATGCTGAGAGTTATTTTTAGAGGGTTTAAAGGTGGAAAAATGGCGGGAAAGGGTAGTTGAAGCCTAGAAGGAGGTGCTAAGGTGTATTAAGTTCATCAAGGATGATTAGGAAAGAAAATGATGGTTGGATTTGTTCAAGAGACGAGAGGAAAGCTTATGAGAAAAATGTAGAAGTTAGGGCAGATTTGTGTAGGGCTATGAATGACCTGTGAAACATGTAGCAAAAGAGATGGTGATGGCAATTTTATTGATTTATTATGAGCAGAGATGTAATGTTAGAGAGTTTCAAATCAAAATACTGAATCTGAACAAGAAAAGTACTAGCTGCACCAAGAAAACAGAACTATATCTCAAGTTAACCTAAATTCTGATCTACGAAAATACAATGTTGAACAGTGCTATATGAAAAGGAAAGCATGGAAAGATATTTATTGCAGAAATAGAAATAAGTATGGAAAAATGGATCTGAAGCAAATTATTAACCTCTAAATCAAATTGTAACACTAGAAATTGCACGGGGAAAGAAAAACTGTGTTTTTATAGCGGCAAGCAGATCTTGACCTCAATTCATAATCCCCAGAGGAGGAAAGGAGGCCAGTCTTTATTGATGGAATTTTCGTAGCTTTCTCTTACCACTATTTAACCTACTTCAGCATCTGAAATGGAAACAGCTATGTAAACCACCAAAAGCAACATATTCTACTAAGGGAGAAATCTATCTAACAACAACTAATTCATGAACTAAAGAAAAACATATAAATACAACACAAGAGGTGTTGGGCAGCTTAGGTTGGGCCCTAACCCAAGAGTTTCAACCCCATGAAAGAACTCAGTGTTGGCTTAGAAAATATTTCATCTCCATTATCAAAATAATAGTCACATTACATAAAACTGTTCACAAAAGTAATCTCGAAATGAGCTGAGAAAAAGCTACAACAAAAGTGTGAAAATTTGACTAACATCCAAATAAGCTATTGAGCACCTAAGCTCTCCTATTTATACAACTGGAGCCTCCAACAGCTCTCCTAAAATCAAGGAGGCTTGGCTCCCAGGACTAGAGATAGACAACAATTCTTCTTCACTTGCTCGGCTGCCCCTTTGATTCATTGATGTGGCTGCTTGTGCTCCGAGCTTTTTGAAGGAGGATTCAAGGTAGGGGGCCATAAATGAGGAGGACATCCTCCTACAAATCCTCTCCCTTGTTTTCCTCAAATACTGGCTACCAAATGCTCATTAAACCTTTGACTTTGTCTCAAAATTGACCAAAAATCTGCATAAAGCACACATTAGACTTCATGGCACAATGACTAACTCAATTCACTCTATTAGCACAAATATAATAAAAAGCATCCAATAAACTAATGAGAATGGTGGATTAAGTTTAGTTAGGAGGCAAATGAGCCCATATAATTACACATTTATGGGACTCATCACTACTTCCATAATGTCTCTTTCATGTTGGAAAGCTTTTGGATCTCCACCTCTTAACCAGTCCCCCAATACCTTGGAATCCTTTGATGGTCGAGGTTCACATCCATATGGTATTCTCAATGACTTTTTGATAACATTCTAATGAAAAACTATTAATCTGGAAGTAGAAGCTGTCCATACCAATCCAAATGACAATCTTCTATTTGGTTATAGCTCGACCCATGTGATGTGTTGCATGGTTTCCACTTTATTTTCAGTTCTTTGTTTTCCTCCTCAAAGGAAAATAGTCATTGTCGATCAGCTCACCTTTTCCTCTTCTATATCTTCAAATGGTAATGTGACATATGTTGGGAATACTAATATCCCTTATGAGAGTGTTGGGGTGGGTCTCCTTAAAGTCTCTTCCCTTATGGTAACTTTTTCCCTTTTGCCTCTGAATATCACTTCAATTATCATGATCTCAAATTGTCATGATCCTCGCGTCATTCCTCATCCTGATCAGATTGAGAGCTTCTGCGATGTTATGTCACATAGCCCCGTAGAGAAAGCATATCAATCTGTTGTTTTGGCTTTTGCGGTAACTTTCGACATTCATGATCATTTTAGTGTGAGTCTAGGCACATATTCACAATCTCCTTAGCTTAGTTCCTGGGATTCTCTATATCCTTTGAATGAGACATTTCTGACTGGTGAGAGTATCACGAAAGTTATGTCTCTTGAGGAAACCCCATGGGATGATGCCCATCATCATTCCTCATTTCTCTTAAGCCTTAGTGAGATCTCTTCTTGTCTAGAAACCTTTGTCTTCATTGTACCGACCCATGCACTTCATACACCTATTATGGTTGATGCAATGTTGTCTAAAGGAAACATGGGCAACATTTCAGCTTCAATTGCTATCAACATTTATATCAAACTAAGGATTGTTGAAAATATCCATGTTGGGTTTTCTTGTTCTCTGGATGAGATCAAGATTTATACAACCATCTCCAAGGAATTCCATGATGTCTTTGCTTGGTCATATGAAGAGGTGCTTGGCATAGATTCATGTATAGTAGTGCACATGATTCCTACTGATCTGGATGTGCAGACTATTCATCAGCACCTTCGTCTTGTGTATCCTAGAAAGGCAACTCCCATAAAGGGATAAGTTCAAAAACTTTGTAAAGATGGTTTTATTTATCCTATTCCATTGATATATCGGGTCTCGAATATTATTTTGTTGCTAAGAAACATGGAAATAACCACGTTTGTGTTGATTATCGTGATATTAATTGAGCATGTGCTAAAGATAATTATCCAACTCTCTTTATATATCATATCATCGATGAATGTGCTAGGAGAAACATTTTTTCGTTTATGGACAATTTTTCTAGGTACACCCAAATTAAAACTATTCCCACTGATCAACATAAAATGATTTTCATTTGTCCTTGGGGAACCTTTGCTTACAAAAAACTCCCTTTTGGTGAGAAGAATGTTGGTGATACCTTCCAACAAGTGATGTCTTATGCCTTTCACGATCTTAAGCACATCATTTAGCCTTATCTCGATGACTTACCAACACATTCTTCTAAGCACCACGACCATCCTAATCACCTTTGGGAGATCTTTCTTCACTGTCGACACTATAATATTCATTTAAATACGCATAAATGTGTCTTTTGAGTCAAATCTAGTGGTCTCTTAGGGTTTTTTGTATCCAAGGAATGCATCCGGATCGATCCCCTTAAGCTAGAGGCCATCATGGGTTTACCCCCTCCATCTTCTTTACATCAGTTGTAAAGCTTACAAGGGAAAGTGAATTTCCTTCATCATTTTGTGTCGAATTACTATGAACTTACGAAGGGATTTACTCATTTGTTAAAGAAAGGGATCCCGTTCATTTGGGATGAAGTTTCTCAAAAATCCTTCGATGCATTGAAGAATGTCCTCATCATTTCTCTTTTCCCGCATCCCCCAAATTATCACCACGATTATTTCTTGTACATGGCCACTACCGATAGTGATATTGCTATGGTACTTCTTTAGGATGATGATAATGGAGATGAGCGCATGATTTATTACTTGAGTAAAAAAAAAATTGTTGCAGAAACTCAATATGCCCATGTCAAGAAGCTATCTTTAGTAGCTATTCATGTTGTTCAATGCTTTTGGCACTATATTCTCTTACGAAAAAACACTATTAATTTTTACTACAATCCCATCACATACATTCTGACTCATTAGTTGTTGGGGGAAAAGTATTCTGAATTCATTATTATCTTACAAGAATTTGATTTCGATTTTTTTAAAGTTAAATCAAAGTAATCATTGTTTTTCACTGAGTTTATTTGTGACCTTCCTTTTGTAACCACATCTACAGCATCCGAGGAGATGATTCTTGAAGAAACTCTCTTCCTCATCAGTACAATCGATCCATGGTATAAAGATATCATTACTGTTGGAAATAATACTGAGAGGGGGGGGTGAATCAGTATTATTAGATCAATCAAACTTTTTCAATGCTCAGAAACATATACGCTACTTCAGTTAGGTGAACCAGCGTGTACACGCTACTGTGACTAAATAAAACAACGTATAAGAAGAAAACTCATAATTTAGTTAGCTTATTCTTCAGTTAAGTTCATCAGGACATTATTCACCACATTAACAGTAAACAGGTGCAGTATAACAGAACAGATCAAAAGCCACACACATGAACACCAAGATGTAAGGTGGAAACCCAATGTGGGTGAAAACCACCTGCTGCAAGTTGTCTCTATCTTTCTTTAATATGAAACTTCAGTTTACAATCTTTTGTACTGGTGCAACCTTATACCAGTACGCAGGCTACAACCTGCAGAAGGCTACAACCTTCTCTCGTTCTCCAAGCTTCCTTGGAAGGGAGCTCCAACCCCCTTTGCTCTTGTACTAGCCAAGATACTAGTACGTAGCTGCTGACCTACAATCCTCTTTCCTTCAGGTACCACCTTTCATACATTTTCAGACTGGATATTCCTGAAGCACAACATTACAATCTGTAGACCCCAATTCATTCAACTTTCACAACAGATCATTGAAGCATAAAACAACCAATACTAGTATTATCAAACTTTGAATCACTGAACCACTGAACCCTGTCAATCACCAGATAGCAGAACACAGAGCAGTCTACAAAACTCTGTAATAACAGTCAGATCCAACTGCAAACCCAAAAATCAAGCTTTAAGAGATATACGCTACTTCAATGAGCAAAACCCGCGTATACACGCGCTTTTACCTCAGCCAAACTGCGTACAGATCTAAAAATAGATTCTCTCAACTTGCAGCTGTACCAGACATCAGTTAGATCCAGAACATAATATTGCAACAGTATGCAGATCTAGAAATACGCATAATTAACCATATCATAATAGTGCATTTCAAACCATTAGATCCCGATTTATCCTTAGATCTAGTCTTCCATCCGCCGATGTGATTTCTCCTTAGCTCATATCAAGCAACCCAGATCCTGCATATCAGATCTCTTTCTCTCTTAGATATTCAAGCCTTGTCGAAAAATATCTTTGCCTAATGATCTTCTTCTCCTTATATAGCCTTAGGCCTTGCTCAATACCAAGAGCCAAAACCATAGTAACACAATACCATCAACTTCAAAACTAGGGATCGACACGCCCGTCGAGACACAATGGTCCGAAATCATAGGCACAACTTCCAAGGACTAACCACCATGGACCAAAGGTACTTTTCCACATACACGCGCTTTTTCTGAATCCAACTTGCGTGTACACGCGACTTGGGCTTAACGAACCTGCGTATATGAACTTCCTTGGCATGCTGTACTAAGATCTGTCTTTTGATTAAGTTGCCATCACATGTACCAACCTATGAGCACCTGTACCAACCTCTGAGTGAGTTGCCATCAAGGACAACACTTGAATCATAATGCCAACAATTACCTATCTCCAGACCCAAAACTTTTGACCAGAGTTATCCAACTTTAAACATCGACGCACCCGACATGAGTCCCAACCTTACCGAATTATTAGATATATATTTGTACCGTGTTCGCGTTGATTCTATCCTTAATCGATGTTTAATGCTTGTGTTAGGTCCCTATAATTCTAGTGTATTGCCCTATTATTATTTTCATTGTAGCCCCTTATTTTTATTTTTGTGCCCATGTGGTCCCCATATTTTTATTATTGTGCCCCATAGAAGCCCACTATTGTTATTTTTGTTCCCTTACATTATTATTGGTATGTAGGCTCTGATTATATTGTAAACCCTTAGACTCCTATATATAGAAAGGAGGTCTTGTCATTTGTATCATCCAAGAATTGTTCATTTGTGTAATGTAAAGGAGGTTTCCGCCTAGAAGAGGCTACTTTTGAACTCATTGATCTATCTCATTCTTCTATTTGTGAGTTGGTTGCATAAGAATTGTTATCACAACTTTGAATTCTAGGGTTTCAGTGCTTCAAACAAATCATCATGGAATTTTTGCTATAACTTTTTTTATATGAAGCTTCCGAAGTTGAAATGAAAATCCATTTGAGCCATAATCGTGATGAACCTTGGGACAAAATTTTAGATGTTGTCTCGCTATATTTTCAGAGATATGAACTGAAAAAGTTAGGTTTTTTGCAAGCTCCTAAATTTGATCTCAAATAGGTAACCTTGGTAAATCGTTATAAAGTTTTCTCTAAGCATCAAATTGAAATTTCGTAAACTGTTAAAGAAAGAGGATGAACCGTATTTTTCTGTTTGTTTTTTTAAGACGGAAGGTTGAAACAGTGACATGTGGCCTTTCGTACAATTTTGGTCTATGGAACCAGTCTATAATCAGGTCATCCTGGGAAATTTGACATAACTCTTTCTTGAAGAATCTATTATGGATTTGACTTGTGGGATTGGAAAGAGGACGCAAATGGCTATCACAAGAAAAAGTTTCAAACCTTGGATATCTGAAATTATAGATATACAATAGATTCAATATCATGCTCCTACAAAGAGGAAAAAGTGTGTAGTCTTTTAAAAAAAATGCATAAGTTTGGTTTGAAAATTTTGTTTGAAGTGATTCAAAGGGAATAATGAAGCATATTTATCATTAATTTATGCCCCGAATAAAGAAAATGGAAACAAATAGTAAGCACCCTGAAAGATCTAGAATGACTCATGAAGAAGAGGAAGAAATGCAACATGATATATCAAAATTACAACACCAAGTGAAACAAATTTCATTCTCACGAAAAGTAATGAAAGAAAATGTGGATGGTTTAATGAAAGGTGTGGAAGCTAAGATGAATGGCATGGAAGCTAAGATGGATGGAAGGGAAGCTAATATGGATGGTTGAGAAGTAAACATTGAAAATATGAAGAAAGACATGGAATGTTTGAAAGGAGGTTTGGAAACTTTTCTACAAGAAATGCTTCCTAATGACAAAAAGGTAGCAGAGAAAACTCATGATGAGAACAAAAGAAATGTTAGTCATAATTTCATGGACTCTAATGTTGGATTGAAGACCCACCATGTTCCAAATATTGATAGGAGGAAGTTTGATGGCAAGGATCCTGTAACATGGATACTACAAATGGTGCAATATTTTGATCTCCATAATGTGCAAAACACATAAAAGGTACGCATTGTGACTTTATATTTGGAACCCAGTCAGTTTGTATGGTATCGATGGCTTTTCTCTCATAAAAAAATTGTCACTTGGGAAATTTTTATAGAAGAAATGATAGCACATTATGAGGATACAAAAACCGACACCTTTTTTAGCCAATTGATAAATCTCAAACAAAAGGGTTCAATGGTGGAGCACATTGAGGACATCCAAAAGGGTAAAAGATATTGTATAGGAGCATACGATTGATGTTCTCATAGGGAATTTAAAGGATACCATCCAAGATGAGGTTCTCCTTTGCGAACCTGATTCATCAGAGAAGGCATTCAAGTTGGCAAGAAAAATTGAAAGAAAAATTATGGAAACAAGGAATCCTACCAATCACAAATATAATGATGGAAGTGTTATTGCCCATAGCCTTCCACAACCTACAAGGTTGACACCACAAAAATTGAGAGAAAAATACCAAAAGGGATTTGTTACAATTTTGATAGAAAATACACTAAAGGTCATAAGTGTGCCGAGAAGAAATTATTTTACATAGATAGTGAAGAGGAAGAATAAAAGGAACAAGAAACATCAAAAGAAGAGGATACACCACAAGAACACACACTGGAGAAAAAAGAAACAAATCTGACCATATCTTGCAATGCATTGGCCAAAATTACCACTCCTCAAACTATCAAGATAGAAGGACATATCAAGAAGAAAAAGAAAATAGTGTTGATTGATTTGGGGTGTACCCATAATTTTATTCATTATAAGATAGCAAAGGAAACATAACCAGAGTTTCAAGTGATGGTTGCAAATGGAGGAACCATAAATTGCCCTGGAAAGTGCCATAATATCAAGCTATCAATGGGAGAATATGTGTTGAATAGTCCAATGCTTTCCATTCCAATGGGTGGTGCTGATGTTGTACTAGGAGTCCAATGGGTACAATCTTTGGGTATGATAACTTTTAATTTTTAAGAACCTTCATTGATTTTCTTCAAAAGGAGAGGAAGTTGAATTAAGGGGTGTCATAGGGAAACCAAGAAAGATAATCAACTCTAACGACATGAAAAAGCTTCTAAAGCAAGAAAAACATGGCATAATTTCATAATTATGTTCGCTAGAGGTTCCCACAATGAAATCATCTATATCTCTAGATCCCCAAAAAGTCTTGGATAATCATTCCAAGGTAATTGAGACTCCCAAAGTCCTCCCACCTATTTGTGATCATGATCATGCTATTCATTTGATTCAAGGAAGTATTCCTCCAAACATCAGTCCTTACAGATACCCCTATGCCCAAAAGAGTGAAATTGAACATATGGTCACAAAAATGCTAGAGGCTGTTATAATTAAACCTTGTAAAAGTTCCTTTTTTTCTCTAGTAGTATTGGTCCACAAGAAGGATGGATCATGGCGAATGTTTCTAGATTATAGGGAGCTCAACAAGCTCACTATTAAAGATAAATTTTCCATTCCTGTCATTGATGAATTAATGGATGAATTGCATGGAGCATTTTACTTCACCAAGTTGGACCTTCATTCAGGATATCATCGAATCAGAATGAAGACTGAAGACATTCTGAAAACAACATTTAGAACTCACGAGGGTCATTATGAATTTTTTTCATGCCTTTTGGCCTTACCAATGCACCTTCTAGATTTCAAGGTTTGATGAATTCCATTTTCAAACCCTTAGAAAATTTGTGTTAGTATTTTTTTATGATATACTAATCTACAACAAGTCTTCGAAGGATCATGTTCAACATGTTCATAGACTGCTTAAACTATTGGAGGAGAAACAATTATATCCAAAAAACTCCAAATGTTTCTTTAGAGTAGAAGGGGTGGAATATTTGGGTCATATTGTATCTCATGAAGGTGTTATGGTAGACCCTGGAAAAATTAAAGCCACTAAGGAATGGAAAATCCCCACAACCATAAAGCATCTGTGAGGATTTCTTAGGTTGATAGGGCACTATCCCAAATTTTGTAAGAATTATGGGAGAATAGCAGCACCTCTAACAAGAAGAAAGATGCATTTTCTTGGACTCTAGAAGCAACGAAAGCCTTTGAACATCTTAAGGATGCAATGTGCTAAGCATCGGTCTTACCTATGCCGGACTTCACAAATAACTTTTTTGTGGAATGTGATGCCTTAGGAAATGGAATTGGTGTTCTTTTAATGCAAAAAGAGAGACCCATTGCTTTTGAAAGTCATCCAATAGAAGGAAAGTATTTACACAAAGCTATTTATTAAAAGATAATGTTGGAAATAGTACATGCACTTAATGATTGGTGACCTTACCTAATGGGGAGACACTTCAAGGTAAAAAATGGATCATGATAGTCTTAAATACCTTTTAGAACAAACATTATCTTCAGAAGAGAAACAAAAATGGGTCACAAAGATGTTGGGTTATGGCTTTGAAATAATCTACAAAGAAGGGAAGAAAAATGTTGGTGCAGATGCACTCTCAAGAAACGATTAGGATGGGGAATCATTGCTTTGTGCCATTTCTACTATCCAACCAGATTGGATAAACAAAGGAAGGGATAAATGGAAGAATGACGAAGAAATGTGGGAGCTCATTCAAAAGTTGCAATAAGATTCCAGTACATCTAATACATTTAGCTGAAAAATGATTCATTATGGTACACAGATCACTTATACCTCTGTAAGAATTCCCAACTCAAACAAGAGATTATTCTAGAATTGCACACCTATCCCTTGGGAGGGCATTCAGGATTTTTAAAAACTTATCATAGTGTTAAGAAGGAATTTTTTTGGGATGGTCTTAAATATGATATTCAAAAGTTTGTGGTGGAATGTTTGGTTTGCCAACAAAATAAAGTTGAGACAATTAAGACCATAGGCCTATTAAAACCTTTATCCATTCCAAGTCAACGTTGGGAGGAGGTGTCAATGGATTTCATCTTAGGTTCACCCAAGTCCAAAGGAAAGAGTGTCATCATGGTGGTAGCTGATAGACTGACCAAGTATGCAAAATTTTGTGCATTATCTCTTCCATTTAAAGCGATTATAGTTGCTACTACATTTATGGAAACAATTCAAAAGCTACATGTAAACCCAAAAATTATTATAAGAGATAGAGATCCTATTTTTAGTGGAAATTTTTGGACAAAATTATTTTCTTGTCTAGGTACTCAGTCAGCTCATAGCTCATATCTCATCTTATCATCCTAAATTTGATGGGAAAATTGAGATAGTGAACAAATTTTTGGAAGGATATCTTCGTTTCTTTGTATCCAATAAATCGGCACAATGTGTCAAATGGTTGCCTCTTGTTGAATGGTGGTATAACACTTCCTTCCATACTACAACAAAAATGATCCCATTTATGGCATTTTATGGATATCATCCACCATCCATCACATCATATTTAAGAGAAGATTCTAAGGTTTAAGCAGTGGAAGATCACATAGAGAATCAATAGAAATTTCTCCAGCTCTTAAAGGAGAACCTGACTTTCACACAAAATAGAATGAAACAATAGGAAGTTCAACAACACAGCGAAAGAAGTTTTGATGTAGGAGACTGGGTATTTCTACGACTACAACCATAAAAACAAATGTCCCCGAAGAAAGCTAAGAAGGATAATAAATTATCACCAAAGTATTATGTTCCATACAAGGTATTACAAAATATTGGTACTATGGAATACAAATTGGAACTTCGTGCATCTTCTTGAGTGCACCCAATTTTCCATGTTTCATGCTTACAGAAGGTTATAGGTGAAAAGCTCCCAGTTCAAGCAATATTTCCAAAACGTGATGAGCAAGGAAAAATCATATTGGAACCTGAAGTAGTCACTGAAACAAGAACTCAACATGTACAAAATCGATCAATTCTAGAGTATCTCATCAAGTGCAAGAAATTACCAGCTAAAGATTCGACATGGGAGGATGAGAATCTTATAAAGAATTATCCAAAACTACTGAAGCATTAAGGACAACACTTTTTTGAAGGAGAGGAGCATGTTAGGTCCCTATAATACTAGTGTATTTCCTTATTATTATTTTCATTGTATCCCGTTATTAGTATTGTTGTGCCAATGTTGTCCCCATATTGTTATTATTGTGCCCCATAGAAGCCTACTATTGTTATTGTTGTGCCCTTACATTATTATTGTTACGTCAGCTCTGATTATATTATGACCCCTTAGAACCCTATATATAGAAAGGAGGTCTTGTCATTTTTATCATCTAATATTTGTTCATTTGTGTAATGTAAAGGAGGTTTCCCCCTCGAAGATGCTACTTTTGAAGTCGTTGATCTATCTCATTATTCTATTTGTGAGGTGGTTGCATAACAACTTGAAGAAGCTGAGAGAGTATTAAATGATTGTCCCTTTGGGGCTTGTGGCAGTCACATGTCAGGATATCCCATGGCTTAAACAATCTTTCACACTGGTTATTTCTAGCCTTCTATCTTCAAAGATTGTATTTTAGTAGTCCCAAAATGTCATGCCTGCCAGATTTAACTGCAAATAGAGCACCCCGCCCACACCCATGCACCTTGTTATTATTGTCAGGCCTTTTATCAAATGGGGTATTGATTTCATGACATGTAACCCTCTCTCAACTAGGGGCCATGTTATATCATTGTCACCATAAGCTATTTCACTAAATGGGCCAAGGTGATGCCCACATATGATTTAGAAGGTAAATTTGTAGCTGAATTCCTTTTTAATCATGTCAAAGCTGAATTTGGGGTCCCTTCAGCCATTTTCACTAACCATGGCTCTCATTTTTGAAACTATATGATGACAAATCTTATTGCTCAGTTGGGTTTGCATCATAAAAACTCAACTCCTTACTATCTACAGGCCAACGACCAAGTTGAGGCAGTCAACAAAGTCCTCGTTACAGTTCTTCAATGTATTGTTCAGATGCATAAACGAAATTGACATCTTATGTTATTTTAGCTCTGTGGGCTTACCAAACCCCAGCTAAGACAACAACTGGGTTCACAACCTGTCAGTTGGTGTATGGTCTAGAGGCAACCTTTCTGATTGAATGCAATATTCCTTCATTGAAGCTAGTTGTCGAATTATTCTTTCACACAATGCTAGAGGAGAAATGACTACTTTACCTTGAAAGGCTTGATGAAACTCGTCATATTGCTGCATTAGTAATTGAAGCTCCAAAAAAACAAGTTAAAGGATAGTATGATAAAATTGTTACTCCCCATGTTTTTGCTGAAGGTGACCTGCTATTATTATATGATTAAGAGTATGATAAATTGGGAGTTGGGAAATTCAAACCAATGTGGCATGGGTCTTACATTGTTAAACAAGTATTACATAAAGGTTCTTATGAGTTGGTTGCTTATGAAGGAAATAAATTAGCTAAGTCCCGAAATGTGTTTTACCTCAATAAATATTATGCATGATTTAATGTAAATACTTTGTACATTAGTGTGTTATTCATTATTGTGAAGTTTTGTTTTGGTGTGTTTCTTTGCTTTTGCAAATGTGTTTTCTTTTGCTTACAATATTTCTACTTAGTTTGAAGATGGCATTGAACCTTTATGTCAGTTTTGTTGATGGAGCTTGTCGTAGTACATAAAATTTATCTTCCACTGCATGGGAAATCTATGACTCTAATGGTGAGTTAGTGAATTTACAAGGCATATGTTTAGGTTGTACTACTAATAACATTGCCAAATATAGTGTGGTTATCGAGATTTTGTCAGAAGCTACTTCTCTTTGAATTACAGAGTTTTCCGTTAATCTTGATTCACATCTCATTGTACTACAACTTAATAGAAAATATTCAGTTAGAAACCCTCAGATTTTGAGAATTTATTTGCAAGTTTATCTTTTGGAACGAGACTTTGATTACATCACTTACTAACATAATCTGGGACTTCTGAACACATTAACAGATACATTGGCTAATTCTGTATTAGACAAACATTTGTGACATATCTAAAACAAACAAAATGATATAGTGAACATAGCAGGAAAACACACACACACAAACACATATAGTGTTTGCAAAAAGTTTATCACATCAAAATGTCAAACACGTTGTTCTAAGACACATGGCATCTCAAGCCTACATAAGTGCGGAAAAATAATAATAAGAGATGGCTATTCACCCACATGGTGCTCATGATAGCATGACACAAATCTAATGACTTCGTTCAGTAACTGACACAGTCTAGCGGGCACCCCTACAATGTGCCTCTGATATCAAAGTGGCACCTCATCAATCGATGCCTATTCTAGAATACCCCTTGTAAGGAATTCCAGATTACGCTCCACCTCAATGATTAGATCTTCTCCCTCCTCACAAGGAGAATCCTCTATCTGCTGTGCCACTCACCTAGCTATTGGAGAAAACCCTGGAGGTATCTTTGGTCCAATATTTGCAACAATAACAAGTATCAAATCTCAGTACACATAAAAAAAAATTGAAAACATCAAAACTTTAATAATTGGTTTTTACCTACATCGGTCATCTATGCACCTTGTTGAAGTGGAATATCAAAATCTCCATGAAACTTTGTGCTGGAATATGCCCAATCATCTATCATGATTAGTTGCTATAATAGCCATCCAAAAAATGTTGGGGGAAAAGAGTTTCGTTGACCACCTCCTTGTCGAGGCATAATCTCACCCCACCTCATCAACTGTGGATCTCTAGGTGCTGGTGCTTCCACTTCTATCTACTGATATCGAAATAATTGCCCACATTCCATGAAGAACGTCGCAAATATGGATCTAAACCTAAATTGTTTCAGCCTTCCAAACTTGCACTCCATAAGTTGGCCATTCATATTGACCAACAAACCCTCACACTAGTTGAAGACCGTGGGACTTAAACAATTGATTGCATACTGGAAATGAGACTCTTTTGCCTCATGCAACACCTCATACCTAGCTATTTGAACCATAGCATGCACGATTGTTCGTAGTGGGAGATTTTTGATGTTCTTTTTATATATCTTCCCACTCTGGGTCTTTCAAGTCCTTGGAAAATGCCTTGCTATAAACATATCAGTGATCTCTCCTCCAGTGCGAGAACCGGACAACCAAATCCATTGTCCCTTTCTAGACAAGCCAGTAATGAAATAAATGTCTACAACATCTATTTCAAGTTCCTGGTCCTCAATCATGAATAGTTGGTGACCCACATCCCACAAAATAATGAAGTGTTGCAGTAGCTCTACCTGGCTCCTAATAACAGGTATCTGGAAGAATTTCAATAACCCATAGTCTCGAAGGGAAATAATGCAATTGGGGTCTTGGGCTACTTTACGGTCCTCAACTTTGTGTCCTCTTTCTTTCCATTCGATCGAAATTTTTGGTTGACTAACCTGTAAAAAATTCATCAAAAAACATTTCACGAGTTTCTATGGAAGAAAATATGTAAATAAAGCATTACACTTGGAGGATTTTGAAAACAATTCTCTACTCTACACCAACATAACTATCCATGATTTTTTCTGCACTTCCAACGCTCTACCATAGTTGGCCGCAGGGTGAGCAGTGCTGGTACGAAGGGTAAACCCCGCGTTGATTGCCCTTGACATAATTTTTTCGAATACCTCCATGCAACTAATATATGGATGGAAATTCATACAAATACAACCAAATTGAAAGGAAGGGACAAGTCTCTTACCTGTAGTGAACAACTTGGACAATGGTGTTTGGGATTGATTTGCAAATGGTAAAATGGTGAAAATTATTTACTTTTTGGGATTTTTATAAGTTTTTAAATAACATTTTTACCAAATTAGGGAAATTTTCACTTATATTTTAATACCTTTCGTAGAAATTGGTAATGTACATTTCACTAGTGTAGTGATAGGTCATAGAACATGGTGATGGTGATTAATAACAAATGATTCAACAAGTTTTATTTTATATTTTTTTCAAAATCATCAAAACTAAACGAAAAAATGACCCCCTAGAGTCATCTTTAAGCTCCTTTATGACTCTCAAAACATGAAATGATTGATGAGTCCTTGTCCTTTCGAACTTGTTAAAGTAAATGAAATGATGTCTACCCAATATAAGTTTAACCCTCTTCTATATTGAGATAGACTATTTTACAAAAATGAATACCTTAGTTGAACATGTCTAAGAGGTTCTCTTGGATATTTTTTTCTACCTTTTCTGAGTCAAGAGATGATTTACGAAAAGGGACCTTCAGACTTTTCTTTTTTTCTTCTTTTTCAAACTCTATAAACATGAAAAAGTTGTTGATTTTCAACCCCATCGAACTTGTAAAACGTAAACGATGCAAGACTTATCGTCATGAAAAGATTTAGCTTCTCCTTCCTAGGACTCATAAAACATACTAGGATGGGTACATCCGAAGGATGAACTTATATGGAAATCATATGTTATCCACTTCAAGCTTGTGATAAAAAATAATGGTGTACTCACTAGAAATAGTGGGGGAAATATGAAGGAAAACATCTCTTGTATTTTGTGTAAAGGCAACATGTTTCTCTTGAACATCACACTTATATGTTGCTTGTGTCAGGTTTTCGATATCCTCACTTCATCACATTTCCTCCTAGGTTTGGGAAAACATTTTTCCTCTCATCTGATTGTACTTCTTTGTCACCATGACCTTTGATCCTGCATTGAGTCAAATGCTGGCAAACTCCATAGCCATGTCGCCAATATGTTCAAGAGAAGTTGTATCTACATTTTTTACTACTTATACGTTAGTTAATATTTTTTCCAGAGTCCTGAATCAAACTTACCTACTCTACTATATCCTTTGTTTCGTGTTGATGATGTGGGATACATTATGGCCCTCCTTCGATGGATGACTTGCTATTGACTTCAGCTCAATATCCAAGAAGAGGATCAAGAAACCCCCTTCAAGTACCTTAGAGATTGCATGCCTCAATGGTAAGTTCTTCGCATTCGATGACAAGTTCACATCACTAGCCTTCGATCGAATGATTCTTCAAGTGTCTGACTACAGATTCGTTATTCACACTCATGGATTGTGTTGATTATACCTTGAAATCCATTGTCATTATTGGTGGTTTCTTTTGTGCTTGTTAATAGTTTGCATTGTTGACTCGTAATCAAGTGGTTTTATAGCATGTTCGACTTTGACACATTTATTCACATGCTAGAATTTGTATAGTGATCAAATCGACATGGAGCTCAAGACTCTGGATTCCATATGATAAAATCCATGTTGCGTGTTGTTGTGAGTTATTTATGATTTTACACATGATTATATGGAGGGCTATGACCATACCATGGGTCCATATATATGATCATTTCTATTCAGATGACTATGCCCATGTTGTGGATTCATGTATTCTTAGATTCCTATTCAATCATTAGGGATGTTTATATCAAAGATGTCAGATGTGTATATGTACATTCTTGATTTGCAAGTCCCCTAACAGTGTTTTTCTAGTCCTTTGCTTGACTTATAAAGAATTTAACCCATAACTCCCTATTCTACCTTTATGCTTTAGGGGGAATTTGTTACACAATATTTTATCACACCTCCTGTTCACTTCTTGTTCCACATCCCTAAGTGCCTGAACATTCACAACTGTGAACTGTATTTATCATGGAACACATATTGAAACATCCTTGAAGAATGGAAGAAAAACTTCCCCGAGCCAATTCTGGAGAAGGATGACTAAAACCCTAAGTTTGAGAATGAACACTCTTCTCTCCACTGTCTACCCGTGTTGATGGAAGGATGAAATTATTTTACTTAGCACTACGAGGGTGGGTTTTGATATTAAAATTCATGTTGAACCTCTTCTGGCTGGTTTTCTCAAAATGGAAGAGAAGCTTCGTATGCTGGAAACTTTGAGAAACAACGAGTTAGATATTTTTATGTAGAGAGATGGTCAATCTCTCCCATTTGGAGCTCTTGATCCTACATTTAATGCCATTCCCTTGAGATGTGGAAGTTTCTCC
Source organism: Pinus tabuliformis (assembly GCA_031772625.1). Lineage (NCBI taxonomy): Eukaryota > Viridiplantae > Streptophyta > Pinopsida > Pinales > Pinaceae > Pinus > Pinus tabuliformis. The sequence goes on along the minus strand of CM062818.1, from coordinate 1,136,705,422 downwards.
CTCTTTAGTGGATCTGTAAGTCCCTTTCCCTTCCTATAAATAAAATCCCTTTCATTCCCAAATGGTTGTTCATTGATTTCCTGCATTCTTATGTTGATATTATGTCTAAATTCTTCCCATTTAACTTTGAGAAGGAGTGCCTAAAGAGTCTTGTCGTGGACTTGGACATCCACCAAAAGGAGGACTACAACATCAAGGAAATGATTGTATGCTTCAATTTTTGATTCATTAATATATACATCTGATGTTCACTTTCTATAAATGTATAAATATTTACACATTTAGCTTGATAGTCTTTGATCTATGAATTATTTTATCTTTGATATGTACTATGTATGCTCTTGTATTTTGTATTTTCTTTTTATGTCTGTTGCAGGAGCGAGCTTCGGAGCTAGGAGATCGAAGCCATCACTAAAGAATTGAGCGATTAGCATTAGAGTGAGATAGTTTTTCTCCTTCTCTCTATATTTTTAAACATAAGTTAGGAAATCATGTATTTTAGTTTGTTCAGTTTGTTGCTAGACCTAGTCATTGGGCTAGAGAGATCGCCTATGTCTGCAGAGGGGATCTAACTTCACAACACTAGTTTTCATTGATGATATTCTAGTGTATTCCAAAGATGAAGATGAACACATAAAAAATTGAAACGGGTGCTACAAACTTTAAGGGAACATCAATTTTATGCTAAATTTACCAAATCTAAGTTTTATAAAAAGAAATATAATACTTGGACCATGTTATTTTAAAGGAAGGATTGGCAGTAGATCCTGAAAATATTAAGGCCATAGTAAATTGGCCTATCCCAAAGGATGTGTCTGTTGTTCGTTCATTTATGGGAATTACGGGATATTACCGGAAGTTTATAGAGCAATTCTCTAGATTAGCACATCCTATCACCTCTCTACAGAAGAATGGAGTAAAACTTGAATGGAACACCAAATGGAAGGAAAGTATTAAGAAGTTGAAAGACTTACTCACAGTGGCCCCTATTCTAAAACTTGCAGATCTAAATAAAAAGTTCATGGTTTTAACTAATTCTCGTATGGAGGGGCTATGGGGAGTTTTAATGTAAGAAAATTTAGTAGTAGCTTATGAGTCCACAAGGATGAAAACACATGAGAAAAATTACACAATATATGATTTAGAGCTAGTTGCAGTAATTCATGCCTTAAGAAATTGGAGGGGCTATTGGAAATTAAATTCACCTTGGTAATGCTAGGATATTCTGCCACATAGGAAATAATTATGTACAACATGGTCTAGTGTGTAGTCAGGTAAAGTGTGTTTCTTTAGTATGTAATTTTTGTAACTTACAATTCAACAATCATGATATTTTATAAACATGAAGTGACCCGATTGGTCCATGATCTCTATTTAAAGAGAATGGAGGTTCATTTGTTAGGTGACCATTCACGAGAGAAGATTATGTAAATTTTCTTTCTATTACATTAATAAATTGTTTGAAGTGGCCACATTGGCTCAGGCCATGGATTGTTTCCCTCTTTGAGGGTTTTAACCATGTCAAGAAAACTGGTGTAATAATCTATGATCTGTTTGTGAGCGATGTCCTTTGGTGTTCTATCTAAGGAACTTACCCTATAAATTCCTACATGGTAGCAGAGATATTCAAGGGTCGCATCCGTTGGTGATCCAAATCTGAAGCCATCACAACTGCATCTGATTGTTGATTCCTAGATCTACTATTTCTAACCACTTTCGGGCTGAGAGGACTTCTCTATTGTGTTAGGAGCATTTGTTGCAGTGAGAAACCCATTTTTTTCACTCAAAAAGGTTACCGGTAGCCCTTGCTACGTCATTTTTAAGCTCTGGAGGTATGTAGTCTTTATTTGCAGTCATATTTATTATCTCTCCGTTTATTTTGGTTTATAGTCATCTATTATTTTTTTATATTACTGGAGCTATACCTTTCATTTCTATGTATTCTCTTTTCCTGGGACTTTATGCGATATGGGAAAACCAAAAACAAAATGAAATGATTTTTCTCATGCATATGCTCTTTTCCGCTGCACCTTAGTGCGATTTTGGAAAATTAGAAACATTGAGCAAAATATTTAGTTTTCGGCCAAATCTAACTTTAAGCCATAAGGCTTGAATTACTTTGCTTGTTTGTTTTGGGTTGTAGTTTTTTTTTGTAGGAAAAAATTGGCTTTTTCACATTAGCACGTACTCTAAAGCTCCACTGAAAAAATAATAATAATAAATTTCCTCCTTTCCAAAAATTACTAACCTTTTAAACTAGCTAACTTGGTCCAAAATTACTTTATGAGAATAGAGGTCTTGGGTTCAAGTACTTATTTTTGTTGAGTTACTTTTTCAAAAAGCACATGTAACTTATGTTTTAAAATTACTTTATGCAAAAGTGTTCTCACCCATTATAAAACGTGAGTCACTTATAATTATAAAGTCACTTTATCTTTTATTTAAGTTAGAATTTAGTGAATAGTTCATAAAATACCATTGTAAAAGTGACTTTCAGTTATTTTTAAAGTAATCTTATTTTAAAACTGAGCTAATTAGATTCAGTTTTGGAAAGAGGGGGATTTTTTTTTTAAATCTAGCATTATCATTCACTTCCCAACTTTCATGCGGTTCGTCAACATCTTCAGCAACATTTCTTCAAAAAGCCATAATTTCTTCATCGGGAAGTCATTTTCAGGGCCGTTTTTTTTAATTGTCCTAATATTTCAAGATATTTCCATTGGAGCACTTAATTTCAACATATTTAGTGTCAGATTCTTTTAAAATGGAAATTCCATGTCTATTTATTCTTGACAACACCAACTACTTCCAATGACTATCCTACATTGTGGATTTACTTAGAAGTAAATATATTTATAGAATAGCCTCAATCCAACCGTCTAAACTTAAAGATGAAGATAAGAAAGACAAATAAAAAAATAAGCTAGATCAAGCATGTGGTTCAATAGGGATGCTATTTCTCTAGACCTTAGATTCCATGTTGCAGAAATTACTACCCTCGATGAAGCAATGAAATAACTCAATAAAGTTTTCGGAATTAAAAATGAAATTAGAGCCCATCAACTTGAAAATGATTTTCTTACATTGGACCCCAATAATTTTTATTCCATTGAAGATTTTTCGTACTATTTCAAGACCTTTAGAGTTCTCTTGGAAAGTGTCAAGGTTAAGAAATAAGATGGTAGCCTTATTCATTCCATTCATACTAAGTTAGGACCAGCTTACTGTGTTCATTTACACCTACCATTCTACTAGAAAAGACTTTATTTCTCAAGGACAAGCCTACAAGTACCCCTCTTTCGATGCCTTTTGTGATTCTTTAATAAGAGAACAATAAAAATTCTTACATATTGGTCTTCTTAGTACTGGAAACTCTTATAAGAAAGCCTTAGCAGCCCAACAACAACCAAATTCAAAGAATCCTACAAAGAATCATCTTAAAAAGAATGGTCTAAACCAAACAAGGGTCCTAAGCAATTTCAGTGTCAAAATGAAAAATCAATTCAAAAAAATAATAAGGCAACTAAAAACAAAGGGAAGAAGAATGATAGACATTGCAACTTTTTTTAATCATGATGGCCACTTAGAATCCAAATGCTTTAAGAAGATGGAAGCCTTGGAAGCAGCCATGAAGAAGCATAACATCCATTTGGAGCACTCTTCGACTTCAAATACATCTTCAAGAATAACACTTTTTACATCTGGTTATCAAGCATCTAGGTCTGGTTATGCACTAAACGTATATTGTTATTCTCATTCTCATGATTGGCTCATTGATTCTAGAGATTCTTATCACATGGCCAAAAACAAAGGCATGTTTTACTCTATAAATTATTGTAAAACCAAAAACATTTATGTTCGTGATGATATATCTCTTAGTGTTGTAGGGACTAGAACAATTCATCTAGATAATGATCAATTTAATGATGTATTATGTGTTCCTACCTTATCCTACAACATTTTATCTATATATTAGATAACTCATTCAAGTGAAGGTAAAACCATTGAATTTTCACCTAATGATGTTGTTATTAAGGACCTAACAGATCCTAGACTGATTTTAGCTACTAGCATTCCTCATGATTCTATAAGGTTGTATAACTTTAACAAATTTGGTTCATCAAATCATCCCTCGGTATTTGTTTCTCATAATGATGAAGTGAGAAAACTTTGGCATGAGCAATTTGGTCACTTAAACTATTGCTCCCTTCAAAATCTAGGTAAACAAAATATGGTGACAGGTCTTCCTATGGTATCTTGGAAAGATGGTGGTTGTTTCAGATGTGTACATGGAAAACATCATCGGAATAGTTTTGAAAATTGTGCCTCTGGCATGCCTCAACCCCTTTACAACTTGTCCATAGTGATTTATGTGGTCCACTTCTAGTTGTTTCATTATTTGGCTACAATTATTTCTTAACTTTAATCGATGATTTCTCTAGACGCACTTGGGTATACTTCTTAAAACTCAAGAGTGAAGTCTTTAACATGTTCTTGGCCTTTAAGGCCTTTGTTGAGAAATGTTATGAAACTAGCTCCCAAAAATATAGAAAATATAAATCAACGACCTCGAAATCAACCTCTTCGAGGGGGAACCTCCTTTGCATTAAAAAAATGAGCAATTTTTTTATGATACATATGACAAAACTTCCTTTCTATATATAGGAGTCTAAGGGGTCACAATTTAACGAAAGCCGACATAACAATAATAACATAAGGGCACAAAAGTAACAATAGTGGGCTTCTATGGAGCACAATAATAACAATATCAGGACAATAGGGGCACAACAATAACAATAAAGGCTACAATGACAATAGTAATGGGGGAATCACTAGTATTATAGGGACCTAACAGGCCGCTCTCCTTGAAAAAGGTGTTGCCTTCAACACCTGAGTTGTTCTAGATGCTTCTATATAGAATTCTCATCCTCCCATGTGTAATATTCAACAAGTAAGTTCTTCCACTTGATGAGATATTCTGAAATTGATCGATTTCGTAGCTATTGAGTTCTTGTTTCTATGAATGTTTAGGTTCCAATATGATTTTTCCTTCCTCATAAAGTTCTGGAAATATTGTTTGAACTCATATCTTGTCACCTATAACCTTCTTTAATCATGAAACATGTAAAACTAGGTGCACTCGGGAAGCGGCAGGAAGCTCCAATTTTTATGCCATAGCATGTATCTTTTGCAACACCTTGTATGGACCATAATACTTTGGTGATAATTTATTATCCTTCTTAGATTGATTTAGGAACATTTGTTTAGATGGTTGTACCCGTAGGAATACCCAATCACCTACATCAAAACTTATTTCGCTGCAATGTTGTTTTGCCTGATGTTTCATTCTATTCAATGCCAAAGTGAGGTTATCATTAAAGAGTTGGAGAACTTTTTGTTGATGCTCGATGTGATCTTCCATTTCTTGAACGTTAGAATTTTTTCTTAAATATGATGTTATGGATGGTGGATGATATCCATAAAGTGCCATAAATGGGCTCATTTTTGCTGCAGTATGGAAGGAAGTGTTATACCACCATTCAGCCAAAGGACACCATTTGATGCATTGTGTCTGTTTATCGTTTACAAAGCAACGAAGATATCCTTCCAAACATTTGTTTTCTATCTCAATTTTCCCATCAGATTGAGGATGATAAGATGAGCTATGAGCTAACTGAGATGCAAGATAAGAAAATAATTTTGTCCCAAAATTTCTAGTGAAAATGGGATCTCTGTCACTTACAATAATATTTGGGTTTCCATGTAGCTTTTGAATTGTTTCCATAAATGCAGTAGAAACTGTACTCATTTTAAATGGATGAGATAATGCACAAAAGTGAGCTTACTTCGTAACTATTTCAACTACCACCATGATAACAATCTTTCCTTCGGACTTGGGTAAACTTGTGATAAAATACATTGAAACCTCCTCCCAAAGTTGGCTTGGAATGGATAAAGGTTGTAATAGACCTAGGGTCTTAATTATTTCAACTTTATTTTGTTGGAAAACCAAGCATTCCACCACAAACTTTTGAATATCTGAGTTAAGTCCATCCCAAAAAAATTCCTTCTTAACCTTGTGGAAATGTTTTAGAAATCCTGAGTGCCCTCCTAAGGGAGAGGTGTGTAATTCCATAAGAATCTTTTGTTTGAATTGGGAATTATTACATAGGTATAACCGATCTTTGTACTGTAACGAATCATTTTTCCAGCTAAATGTATCGGATGTGCTGGGATATTTTTGTAACTTTTGAATCAGTGCCCACACTTCTTCGTCATTCTTCCATTCATCACTTTCTTCGTTTATCCAATCTGGTTGGACAATAGAAATGGTGCAAAGAAATGCTTCCAAATCCTCATCCTTTCTTGAGAGTGCATCTTCCACAACATTTTGCTTCCATTTTTTGTAGATTATTTCAAAGTCATGACCCAAAATCTTTGTGACCCATCTTTTATGCTCTTCTGAAGATAATCTTTGTTCTAAAAAATATTTAAGACAATAATGATCTATTTTTACCTTTAAGTGTCTTCCCATTAGGTAGGGTCACCATTTCTTAAGTGCATCTGATATTTCCAAATTTCCTTCTCATAAATAGCTTTATGTGAATGATTTCGTTTGATTGGATGAATTTCGAAAGAAATATGTGTTTCTTCCTGCATTAAAACAACACCAATTCCATTTCCTGAAGTATCACATTCTACAATAAAGGCTTTTGTGAAGTCCGGTGTAGCTAAGACCGGTGCTTGGCACATTGCCTCTTTAATATGTTCAATGGTCATCGTTGCTTCTGGAGTCCATGAAAATGCATCTTTCTTCAATAATATTGTTAGAGGTGTTGCTATTATCCCATAATTCTTAACAAACTTGTTATAATACCCTATCAACTCGAGAAGTCCTCAAATATTCTTTATGGATGTGGGGATTTTCCATTCCTTAATGGTTTTAATTTTGTTAGGGTCTACCTTAACATCTTCATGACATACAATATGACCCAAATATTCCACCTCTTCTACCCCAAAGAAACTTTTGGAGCTTTTTTCATATAATTGTTTCTCCTCCAATAGTTTGAGCACCCTATCAACATGTTGAACATGATCCTTCCAAGACTTGTTGTAGATTAGTATATCATCAAAAAATACTAACACAAATTTCCTAAGGGTTTGAAAATGGAATTCATCAAACCTTGAAATGTAGAAGGTGCATAGGTAAGGCCAAAAGGAATGACAAAAAATTCATAATGACCCTCATGAGTTCCAAATATTGTTTTCAGAATGTCTTCCATCTTCATTCTGATTTGATGATATCCTAAATGAAGATCCAACATGGTGAAGTAAATTGATCCATGCAATTCATCCAATAATTCATCAATCATAGGAATGAGAATTTCATCTTTAATAGTGAGCGTGTTGAGCTCCCTATCGTCTGAACACATGTGCCATGATCCATCCTTCTTTTGAACCAATACTACTGGAGCAGAGAAATAACTTTGACTAGGTTGAGTTATAGCAACCTCTAGCATTTATGCAACCATACGTTCAATTTCACTCTTTTGGGCATAGGGATATCTGTAAGGTCTGATGTTTGGAGGAACACTTTCTGGAATTAAAAGAATAGAATTATCATGATCACGCATAGGTGGGAGGTGTTTGGGAGTCTCAAATACCTGGGAATGATTGTCCAATACTTTTTTGAGATCTAGAGAAATAGATGATTTTGGTGTGGGAACCTCTAGTGAACATAACTGTACAACTATGCCTCGTTGTTCTTTCTTTAGAAGCTTTTTCATTCCATTAGAGCTGATTATCTTTCCCAGTTTCCATGTGATACCCCTTAATTTAAATTCCTTTCCTTCCGAAGAAAATTTCATGAAAAGTTCTTCAAAATTAAAGGCTATTATACCCAAGGATTGTAGCCATTGGATTCCTAGTACAACATTAGCACCACCCATTGGAATGGAAAGAATTGTGCTATTCAATACATATTCTCCCATGGATAGCTTGATATTATGGCACTTTCTAGAGAAATTTATGGTTTCTCCACTTGCAACCATCACTTGACACTTTGGTGTTGGATATAGGAAGAAATTTAATTCCTTGGCTATATTACAATGAATAACATTATGGGTACTCCGCGAATCAATCAACAGTATTACCTTTTTATTCTTGATATTCCCTTCTATCTTGATAGTTTGAGAAGTGGTAATTCCAGCCAATGCATTACAAGATATGGTCATATTCATTTCTTCTTTCTCTAGGGTTTGCTCCTGGTGTATATCCTCTTATTTTGATGTTTCTTGTTCTGTTTCTTCCTCCTCTTCAGAATCTATGTAAAATAATTTCTTCTCAGCACACTTATGACCTTTAGTGTATTTTCTATCACAACTATAACAAATCCCTTTTGCTCTCTTTTCTTCCAATTGTTGTGGTGTCAACCTTATAGGTTGTAGAAGGTTAGGGGCAACAACACTTCCATCTTTATAATTGTGAGTGGTAGGCTTCCTTGTTGCCATAATTTTGCTTTCCATTTTTCTTGCCAACATGAATGCCTTCTCCAATGAATCAAGCTCCCAAAGGCAAACCTCATGTTGGATGTTATATTTTAAAGTCCCTATGAACACAAAAATCCTATGCTCCTTTGGAATATCTTTCACCCTTATATTCAATTCTTGGATGTCGTCAATGTGCTCAATCATTGAAATCTTTTGTTTGAGATTTATCAATTGGCTAAAAAAATTGTTTCTTTTTGTATCCTCATAATGTGCTATTACTTCATTTGTAAAAATTCCCCAAGTGACAGTTTTTTTATGAGAGCAAAGCCATTAATACCATACAAATTGATTTGGTTCCAAATATAAAGTTGCAACGTGTACCTTTTGTGTGTTTTTCACATTATGGAGATCTAAATATTGGCCCATCTATAGTATCCATGTTACGGGTTCCTTTCCATCAAACTTCCTGATATCGACCTTTGGAACGTGGTGGGTCTTCGATCCAACGTTAGAGTCTATGAAATCATGATTAACATTTATTTTGTGCTCATCATGAGTTTCCTTTACTACCCTTTCATCACTAGTAAGCATTTCTTGTAGAAACTTTGTCAAATCTATCTTCTAATCCTCCATCTGAGCTTCCACGCCTTTCTTTAAACCATCCATCTTAGCTTCCACGCCATCCATCTTAGCCTCCACATAATTAATCTTATCTTCCACGTATTTCTTTAAAACATCCATCATAGCTTCCACCTCATACATCTTAACTTCTACGTCTTTCTTTAAATCATCTACCTTAGTTTTTGTTACATTTTATGAGAGCAAATTTTATTGCACTTGGTCTTGTAATTTTGATATATCATGTTGCAGTTTTTCCTCTTCTTCATGAGTCATGCTAGAGCTTTCAAGTTTCTTACTAGGTGTTTCCATTTTATTTCTTTGGGGCATCAATTAATAATAATAATGCTTCACTATGCCCTTTGAATTCCTTCAAACTAATTTTTCAAACCGAACATATGAAAAATTTAAAAAAACTACTCACCTTTTTTCACTTTGTAGGAGCTCAATATTGAATCTGCTATATCTTTGTAATTTTAGATCTCCAAGGTCTGAAGTTGCTTCCTACAGTAGAACTTTGAGTCCTCTTTCTAACTACAAAAATATGATCAAGATTGGATTCTCCAAGGAAGCGTTATGCCAAATCTCCCACGATGACCTGATTATAGATTGGTTCAATAGACTGAAATTGTAAGAAGTTCCACATGTCACTGTTTCGACCTTAGGACCTGAAGCCGATACAAAGAAAAGTACAGATTGTTCTTTTTCTATAACTTCTGATGAAATTTCAATCTGATGCCCAACAAAAAGGTTAAGACGATTTTCCCCAGGTCACGTGTTTGAAATATAATTTGGGATCCTGTAAAAACCCTAACTTTCTTGGATCATATCTCCAAAAATATAGCGAGAAATGATTTGAAATTTAGATCTGAGGTTCATAGTGAGTTCGGCTCAAATGGGTTTTGTTTTATCTTCTGAAATGTTGCAGAAAAAATGTTATAGAGAAAATTCCACGATGACCTATTTGGAGCAGCGAAATCCTAGAATCCTATAGGACTAAATTTTATGAAACCAGCTCACAAAAGGATAGAAAAGATAGATCAATGACTTAGAAATCAGCCTCTTTGAGGGAAAAACCTCCTTAACATTACACAAATGAATAATTTTTTGATGATACAAATGACGAAATATCCTTTCTATATTTAGGAGTCTAAGGGGTCCCAATATAACCAAAGCTGACATAACAATAATAATATAAGGGCACAAAAATAGCAATAGTGGGCTTCTATGAGTCACAATAATAACAACATGGCGACAATAGGGGCACGACAACAACAAAAAGGGCTACAATGACAATAGTAATCGGAGAATCACTAGTATTATAGGGACCTAACAACTTTGGGTCATCAACTCATCCCTTCGTATTTGTTTCTCATAATCATGAAGTGAGCAAACTTTGGCATGAGCGATTTGGTCACTTAAACTATCACTGACTTCAAAATCTATGTGAAGGAAATATGGTGATAGGTCTTCCTATGGTACCTTGTAGATATGGTGATTTTTCTAGATGTGTACTCGAAAAACATCATCAGAATTTTTTTGAAAAATGTGCCTCTTGGCACGCCTAAACCCCTTTACAACTTGTGCATAGTGATTTATGTGGTAAACTTCCAGTTGATGATTTATCCAGATGCACTTGGGTATACCTAAAACTCAAGAGTGAAGTCTTTAACATGTTCTTGGCCTTTAAGGCCTTTGTTGAGAAACAATCTGGACATCAAATTCTTTATCTAAGATATGATAATGCAAGAGAATATGTTAACAAAAAATTCATCAACTTTTGCACTAAGCATTGAATTCATTTGAAACTTAATGTCCCATATAATCCACGACAAAATCGTGTCGTTGAAAGGAAGAATCACACCTTAAAGGAAATGGATAATTATATGCTTCGATCTAAATGGCTTAGTCGTAATTTTTGGGAAGAAGCAATTAACTATGCAAATTACTTCGTAAATCACACTCCTACTAAGGTTTTAAATAATATCACTCCAAAATAAGTATGGAGCTCAATTAAACTAGATGTAAGTCACTTTCGTGTTTATTGAAGTGAAGCATGGGCCCATATTCTATATGAGAAACATAAAGGCTTATAACCTAAGAGTGAAAGATGTATTTTTGTTGGATATTCTGAAGATTTCAAAGGATATAGAACTCTTCAACCTAAATCCAAAAAATTTATCATTAGAAGAGATTTAAAGTTTTCTGAAAATATATCGGCCAACGAGCCTAGTTTGACGGATGTGCCACCTCTCTCTATCCCTTCTACTTCAGGAAATATTCCTTCTACAGATGATCACAGTGAGGATGAAAATCGTCCCCCACCTTCTTGGGATCCTCCTTTACCTCCTGAGCTTCCAAAATAGGTATGTGCTACTCGGGATGCAGCATGTGCTCTTGCAGGTGATCCTACAGATCAACATCCTACATGTTCTTAGTTCCATAGAGCCTCTTCTTTACTGGCTCAAGCTTCAATGAATCATGTTCTTGACGCATTTGTAGAAGATTCAGGCCATCCAGATTGGGACACAACTATGAATGAAGAATATTGTTCATTATTGGCAAATGATACATGGAACCTTTTTCCTCTTCCAAAGGTACAAAAACTTCTTAGATGCAAATGGGTTTTCAGAACCAAGTTTGGACCGATGGAAAAGTTGATAAACATAAATCTCATCTTGTTACTAAGGGTTTTTCATAGGTTGAAGTCATTGACTATACTAAAACCTTATCCCCTGTTTCCAAGATGAACTCTATCAACCTTGTTCTTTCCCTTGCTGCCTCTTTCAAATGGGATGTCCACCAAATGGATGTTAAATCTACCTTCTTGCATGAGGACTTGAATGAAGAAATCTATATGGAACAACCTCTTGGATTTATACAAACATTCTCCAACCTTGTATGTTGGCTAAAGAAATCCCTTTATGGTCTCAAGCAAGCCCCTTGGGCTTGGTATGCCAAAATGGATAGCTTTCTTTTAGATACTGGCTTTTCTAGGCAGCATTCTGACAATATTGTCTACACCAAGAAAGTGGGTAAGTCTCTTATCATTGTTGTTCTCTACGTTTGATGATCTTATCCTTACTCGTAGTCATACCAACCTTATAAACCATTTTAAGTCCAGCCTTAAAAAGTAGTTTGAAATGTTATACTTAGGATACTTGCATTATTTTCTTGGTCTTCAAGTCTTGCAATGCAAAGAAGGTATTTCCCTTTCCCAGTCCAAGTATGCCTATCGTCTTCTATGCAACTTTCACATGGAAGACTATAAGCTAGTTCCTTCTACCTTTTAGTACAGAGCCAAAATTTGAGTCACTTGTATTTCCCCTAAAGTTGATGCTACCTTATATCGTCATCCTGTTGGAAAAATTTTGTATCTGACCCATACTCGTCTTGAACTTTCCTTTGTTGTTGGCCTTATTTCTCAGTTTATGAAAAACCCACATGAAATTAATTTGAAATCAGTTAAAATAATACTTTGTTATGTTTGAGGTACAATTAAGTTTGGGAATCATTACAGTGTAGAAGCATCTCCTCTATTGGTTGGTTCCATTGATCCTGATTTCATCGGTGATCCTGATGATTGAAAGTCTACTGTAGGTTATGTCTTCACTCTTGGTTCTAGAACTATTGCATGGTCTTGAAAGAAACAAAGTTTTGTTTCTATTTCTTCGGGAGAGGCAGAGTATCGTGGCACCATTGAAGGTAGTAAGGAAGCCCTTTGTCTTCATCAGATCCTGTCAGAGTTTGGCTTTCAGCAGTAGCATCTGACTACACTTTAGCGTGATAATCGAAGTGCCATTCAACTATGCAAAGATCCAGTCCAAAATCAACGCATGAAATACATTGACGTACACATACACTCATCTTAAAGTTCATTCGTGACCATGTTATTGAAGTGCAATATTTTTCAACCAATGATCAAGTTGCAAACATCTTCACAAAGGCTCTCACAGAGGGGATGTTTAATAAGCTTCGATTTATGGTTCAAGTTCAGGAAGTTGTCAAGAACGGGGGATATGCTCTAATGCCTCCTTCTTTACCCTATTTTTTCATATTTTTACATCAATCCTATCCCAAGTTGTTCTTAGGGGGGGTGTTAGGATATTGTGACACATAGAAAATAGTTAAGTACAACTTTATCTAGTGTATAGTTAGGTAAATTGTGTTTCTTTAGTATGTAATTTTTGTAACTTACAATACAAAGGTCACGATATGTTCTAGACATGAAGTGATCTGAGGGTTCACTCTCTCCTTGGCATTAACAACAATTGATCCATTATTTAACACCTGATTGCTCCATGATTGCAATTTAAAGATCATGGACGGTCATTTGTTAGGTGATCGTTCATGATAGAAACTTATGTAAATTTTCTTTCTTTTACATTAATAAGTTTCCTGAAGTCTCCATGTTGGCTTAGGCCATGGACTGTTTCCCTCTTTGAGGGTTTTAACCATGTCAATAATATTGGTGTACTCATCTGTGATCTGTTTCTGAGCAGTGTCCTTTTTTGTTCTATGTAAGGAACTTACCCTATAAATTCCTGTAGATGACTGATCATATTAGACAAAATATATTTTTACACAACCATATCTCAATTCCCCACAAGCCAAGTGGATGGCATTTCTCAATGAGTTTGAATTAGACATAAAACACAAAAAAGGGAAAGAAAAAAAGATAGAAAACACCTTGAGTAGACATGCATATACTTTAACAGAGGTATCTGTCCATAGTGCGAGCACTGATCTGGTGGAATATATTAAAAATGTCATAAAAAGTGATCCTAAATACTTAGAAATTTGTCAAAAATTGCAACAAACTGACATTCTCGGTTTTGCTAGAAAATCTTAAAAATTGCTACGTTTTAGAAAAATATTATATGTACCCAATGTGATTACACTGAAACACATTATACTTTGTGAATATAATAAAACACCATATGTAGGACATCTAGGGTACCAAGTTTACCTCAGAATTTTGGAGGGCACTATTTAGGGGCATGGTACCTTAGTTAAATTTTAGTACGGAATATCATCCTCAAACGGATGGATAAACATAAAGGACAAATAAGAATTTAGATGACATGTTGAGGATGTATGTCATCGATAGGCCTGCTAAATGGCAGGATTTTCTACATTTAGTTGAATTTAATGGATGGGAGAAAAATATCCGTTAAATCTCCTAGCTAGAGAAAGATATTAAGGATATTGAAGGATAAAGCATTGCAAGAGAGAAAAATGGGCTTTAACAAAGAAAGCTTTCCATAAAAGCGGGGTGTCGCTAATGGAAAAAATAAGTTATGGAAGAAAGGTATAAAAATACCTATTGAGTGTTGAAAATAGCAACAAGAAATGCTAAAAGTAGCATTGCTATAGATATCATTTGAGGATATATTCCAATTTTAATTTGCCCTTGAATTAAAATTCAAATTTAGTCCCACCAGTTGTTTGAAAAACAATTAATTAATTCATATTGAGTTAATTAGTTGGTGAACTTCAAACATGAAGTCTTTGTGAAGTCATGCAACAGTTATCCATTTGATTGAGGAAGTTATTTCTTAATTAAGGAGATAAGGATGAGTTGTATTTCAGTTGTAATTAGTTACTCAGTTAACTGAGTTAAGTCTAGTTAAATTAGTTCTAAATAGTTTGTGGAACTAATTGTGAGTTCAGTCAGTTAATGCATGCATGCATGCAACTAGAGTTCTCTAGATAACTGAATATTCTCTCATGAATAACTCATGCATGTCAGTTCAGACAAAGACCCAGTTGAGATTAAAGGCAGGTACAATGTACTATCAGTTGCTAGAATATTCCCATGTGAATATCTCTTGCATGCAGAAGGAATTCATTCCTTGAGGATTGTGCAATTACTACAAAGGTCAGTGTTGTGTGTGAGGTGAGAATTACACAGGTTACAGCTGGATCACCGAGGAGAAATAGCACAAGGAAATAGGAGGCTTGGAGGATAGAGGAGAAGGCATATGTGTTGTCTACTCTGTCTATGAGCAGCAGTGAGGGATTGTACTGAGAGCTGGATAGCTTGAGAGCTAAATCTTTGTGTAATCCTAAGATATTTCCACTTGTATGATAATACAAATAGTGATGTTTTTAGCTGAGGCTTTCCCCAGAGTATTCTTCTATGCTTCATGTGTGATTGAATCTTCTCCTCTGTTATATGTGTTCTGTTTGATCTTGCTCAAAACCGATTAAGCTTCCGCAAGTTTGATTGTAGAAGTAGATTAAGAATTTTTCTTTAGTACATTGCATAATCAGTTTAATCTACAGTGATAATTTCCACATGGTATCAGAGCAAAGGTGATCAAAGCGGAGAACAATATAGAAAGAAGGGAGGAGTTCAAAGTTTGAAATTCTTGATTATAGGTACAAAATCGATTTCTTATCACATCTCAAAGTTCACCAATGGCGTTCAATGGCTTGAGGCTCGAGTATGCCCTGGATGGCAGCTCGAGTTACATAGCATGGAAGGATCGCATGGAAGTGGTGTTAGAGGACAATGGTTTGAAGGACTTCATTGATGAAGAAGTCCCCAAGCCAATAGCAGATAATGCCTAAGAATTGGCGGAATGGAAGAAATGTGTGGCGAGAGAGAGGAGGATTCTTCTCGCGGGAGTTCGAGACCATATTGTCTCGAGTCTCCATGGGAAGGAGACTCCATTTTCAATGTGGAAGAGATTGAAGGATCTATATCAGAATAGCAGTGACCAGAGTAAGCTGGCGCTGAAGGACAAGTGATCCGAATTTAAACAGGAACGCAATAAAATATAGAGATAACCATAAATACAGATATGAGATAACCATAAATACTGAGATGCAGCGGAAATAATACTTCATTTCATTACTGTAAAATACTGAAATATGTTTACAAACAGAAATGGAAAGAAACCAGCTAGGGCGATGGTAGCTTATCTCTGAGAAGAGATGTGGCGGCTACATGCCTCTGAACTGTTCTGAACTATGTTACAATGAGGCTCGAAGGCCTATTTATTGTTGAGAAACAATGGAAAGCCCTTCACATCCCGAAACCTAACCCTAGAAGATGAAACGCCAAATTGTGGGCCCCGTTTGGGTAAATTGGTACATCAATTTCCCGGGGTGGTAACTTTGGCATACGATCTCCGTTTGACGCGTACGATAGCTCGTTAGAAAGATATATCCAAGTACTACCACTTTGGGAGGCAAAATTGATCCATGGACCCATGTTGCCCCAGATTCCCAAAAAAACGTCGTTTAGGGCCTCAAAACGGCTCCGGAAGTTCAGGACCCGAAAAACTGCGAAAAATAGTAAACTGTGCTACAATTTAGGAAACTGCAAAAGCTGAAAGAGACAGTTGTGGGGGTCCAAATGGGATAGGTGGGTGGCCACCAACATCCACCTGGATCAACAAGCTTCGGAAAATGATGTGTGAAAAGGGTGACGTGATCTCTACATATCTAAACAAGCTCATCACCTCCAGAGAGGAGCTTGGAAGTGTAGGAATCATGACAGGTGATGATTATATGGTGGGTCTTGCTCTCCTCGGTCTTCCTAAGAGCTGACATTGCTGCCAAGACTCAGTGAATGGAAGAGAGAAACTGCGAGATTAGGAACTACTATGGTCGGATCTGATAGAGGAGGAGATCAAGAGGAGCACCAGAGATGGTTCTTCATGTAAGCATGATGAAGAAAAAAAATCTAGCCTTATCCAATAAGGCAAGGAAAGGGAAGGAGAAGGATTCTCATTCCAAATCGAATTCTTCTCATGGAGGGAAGAAGATCGACAAATCTAAAGTAAGATGTTTTAATTGCAATGAGGTGGTCCATTATGCAACTAATTGTCCATTGACTAAGTCCAGGAATGGATACTTAGAAGGATCTAAAGGTGAAGCATTGGCCTCTGACTTCGAATTGGATTTTACCCTCTTCGCATGCATGGATTCATCAATGATAGGTTGTGGTTGGTTTCTTGATAGTGGAGCCTCATTCCACATGACCGACGATAAGTATTTGTTCAGTACCTTGGAGGAGAAAGACCTCTAGATACGCATAGAGATGGGTAATGATGAAAGGTATAATGTTTCACGAGTGGGCATGGTTTCTTTTCGGACAGAGCATGGAGCCGTCATTACCTTGACAGATGTGAAGTATGTGCCTAGACTGAAGAAGGACTTGGAATCAATTGCGATGTTGGAGGACAAAGGCTACAATGTTGTCTTCAGTAAGGGAAAGTTTTTCCTTAGACACATCACCATGAGACAAGTGAAGCATATCGGTTCACGAGTCAAGAACCTGTATGCTCTTGAGGTTCAAGATGCATGAAAATCCTTGAGGAGCAAGGCAAATGTTGGAGACTTGGTGGTTGAGAGGGAGAGTAAATTATCTCTCAATATGCAACCCCAGAAGAAGTCTCAGACAATTGTGGAGGAGCCACAATTGGAGATGCTGAGAGGAGACCAAGTGGAGGCATCAACTCATGCAGAGAGCTCAAGTAGGGGGAAATTTCGAGCCAAGTGGGTAGAAGGATCACATGCATCCATACATCCAGGGTTGAGGTGGGGCAATGTGAAGTGATAGTCCCAAGAAGGTTGAAATAGGGGTAGGATCCTTGAGGTAGACGACCTCTTTGATTAAACCTTGCTACGGGAGCCCCAACGAGGAGTAGCAGGACTGGATAAGTGCGTAGAGACAGATGTGGATGGAGCGAGAGAGGGAGCTTCAGCATCAAAGGGTGTTTCTAGCTCAATAGGGAGGTCAGTTGGGAGATCAGTTACTTACTTCTCAGTAACTGAGTTGCAGTGCAACATTGGGCAGCAAGATGCAATATGACGAGAGGATGTGCAGTGTGGATGCAATGCAACATTGGGCAGCATGATGCAACATGATGAGAGGAGGTGTTGTGTAGATGCAGTGTTGGGAGATAGGACCAGCAACAACACAGATGCAGCAGGAGGAATCGATGTGATTGATGCAGTCAGAGATCAAAGTGAGAGAGGCTAGAGCAGTCAAATACTGAAGAGAACAGAGGTGTAAAGTTTTCAGTGGACAGAGGCAATAAGAGTCAGAGACTTTGATGACAGAGGCATCATTCTGATTCAGGTTGGATATTTTTTTATTTTTGAAGTTGCTGGAGCAACAACACTTGAGAGAAGTGTTTCATGCCGAACATTCCAAAGGCTTAGGATCGGGTTTGAGTTGAATTCCTTTCCTGTTGAGAGGGAGTGTTGAAAATAGCGACAAGAAATGATAAAATAGAAATGATAAAAATAGCATTGCTATAGATAGCATTTCAGGATATATTCCAATTTGAATTTGTACTTGAATTAAAATTGAGAATTAAAATTCGAATTTAGTCTCACTAGCTATTTGAAAAATAATTAATTAATTCATCTTGAGTTAATTAGTTGGTTAAATTCAAACATGAAGTCTTTGTGAAGTCATGCAGTAGTTATCCCTTTGATTGAGAAAGTTATCCCTTAATTAACGAGATAAGGATGAGTTGTATTTGAGTTTTAATTAGTTAGCTCTGTTAACTGAGTTAAGTCCACTTAAATTAGTTTGGAAGAGTTTGTGGAACTAATTGTGAATTTAGTCAGTTAACGTATGCATGCATGCAACTAGTGTTCTCCAGATAACTAAATATTCTCTCATAAATAACTCATGCATGTCAGATCAGACAAAGACCCATTTGAGATTAAATTCAAGGACAATGTACTATCAGTTGGTAGAATATTCCCATGTGAATATCTCTTGCATGCAGAAGGAATTCATTCCTTGAGGATTGCGCAGTTACTACAGAGGTCAGAGTTGTGTGTGAGGTGAGAATTACACAAGCTACAATTGGATCACCTAGGAGAAACAACACAAGGAAATAGGAGGCTTGGGGGAAAAAGGAGAAGGAATATGTGTTTTTTATTGTGTCTATGAGTAGTAGTGAGGGATTTTACTAGGAGATGGATAGCTTGAGAGCTAAAGCTTTGTGTAATCCTAAGATATTTCCACTTGTATGATAATACAAATAGCGGGGTTTTTAGTTGAGGCTTTTCGCAGAGTATTCTTCTGTATTTAATGTGTGATTGAACCTTCTTCTCTGTTATATGCGTTCTATTTGATCTTTCTCATGATCAATTAAGCTTCCGCAAGTTTGATTGTAGAAGTATATTAAGTATTTTGCTTTAGTACATTGGATAATCAGTTTAATTTACATTGAGAATTTCTACATTGCGGATATCAATATGCTTCTTAGTTTTTCTCTTGGATCCCGTTGGAAATTGACCTCAACTCGGGTGGAACTGGTGGTCAGTTCATGTTTGGGTGGTCTCTGTGTTCATCAAGTGATCTCCTCGAGTAAATCTAGTTGTGCACATGAATTTGCTTTTGAATAAATATACATATTATGTGCTTGAATTATTGATTTGAATTTGAGCATAAAATATTATGTGTATCAAGAGTAACTGTGTGTTCTTATTATATTTATAAAAAGTCAAAATTCAAGATTTATTGTTGGGTTGATTATATAGTAAAAATTCAAGATTTACTATGGTTTTAATTAATTAGTCAAAATTCTGCAAAAATGATTTTCATATTAATTTTAAGTTTCAAAACATGAATTTTGTTTGTAAGGATAATTAGTTTCAAAAAAATGAATTTTGGTATGAAAATAATCTCTCATGAATATTTTTCAATATTTAGTGCTAGGATTAAAGTTAATACTTATTTTGTGGAAATTCAATATTTAAATATTTGTGGTGGTAGTTAATAAAAAAAGGATAGAAATCTAGAAGGAATTGAATCGAATTGGTCAATTTTGGTTGGTTAGTAACTTGATCTTATCAAAAACTTTAAATTTAAGGTCGCGTACCTGAGGCCAAATGTCGGTGCAAGGTCAAGGGAAAGAGTGTGTAGATAACATTTTTGTTTTCATGACATAGGTGTAGGGATAAGAGAATGGAGATTTCCAAGTTACAATGACCTATGATCCCTATTCCTATAAGTAGATCAAACCATAGAAAAGAAAATTAACTACTTATTTAAAATGATTGACGAGGAAGAAATTAGGTGACAGGTTAGCGGTACAAGTAAAATTTAATTGTTTGTGGTTCTTAACATGAATTAATTTTGTTAGAAACAATAGATACACATTTACCAATTGTAAGGTGTCATTCAGGATGTGGTTATGAGAAAAAATTAGACCATGAAAGCGTTGAAGCAACAGGAAATTAGGTGTACAAGATCTTTAAATTCATCTCAGTTTTAGTATATGATTTATTGAATTAGTTATCATGATGTAAAAATATGAAAACATCTATCAAAATGAGAATTTTGAGCACTATAATGGTGATCATTTTCCTAGTTCATGCTACAACCATACATGGTGGTTTTATGGAACTGATAGCTTGTGTTAGGCTTGAGTTTAAAATAAAAATAGAATCATATATATCGATGAATACATCACTTAGTAATATTATATTTAATGAGAAATATTAAATGACCAAGTCAAATTAAAATAGCAATAGCCACTGTAAAACACATTACAGATCACATTGAAAAGCGAGTATATGTATTATTGTTTCATATTGTAAATCAAACAAACAAATTACAGTTCGATGTTGTAAAGGCATCAAAACCAACTAGAATGGCATATTATGAATACACAAAGACAATTAAAATTAAATTATCATTAATATTAGGCCTTACTGGCCATCTTCAAATATAATAGAAGATTTCATTGATACACAATAATAAGAAGATGATTAAGTAGACCGACCTAACCAAATAACAATGAAGAGTCCACTTAGAATGCATATTCCCACTTATTGATTATACTCTTAGCAAACAAACTTATCACCTTGAAGGTTTAAATTACTTTGAAGCATAATAACCATTAAAGGAAAATAACTTGAAGTCGTTATATCATATTTAGTCGGCCATGATAAATAGCCTACTGAATCACAATCTGGAGCACTACTTAAACTTCAAGTAAACTCAACTGCATAGAAACTTTCAATTGTTGGAACATGCAAGGCGATGGGAGAGTAGACAGACTGACCTTGGAATCATTTGTGAAGAGTTAGTCGATGTTGAAGATAAACCTCTAGGAGTTTGTATAGGAAAGTAAGACTTGTGTACATACCTGCAAAGACAATCCCAAAATCAATGAGTGCTAGCAATGCAAGAAAAAAATAAAAATAAAAACAAAATATTAAATCTTGGATTGAGAAATAAATTACCGAAAAATAAATTTTATAGTTATCTTAAAAACATAATCTTTCCATCTCCTCTCCATCCCGGCCTTCTTAGATCATAATGTATAGAGAATGAACAAGTTAGAGCCCGAAGGAGGGAATCTAGAAAAGCTCAAACCTGTAAACAATGTTATATATGCATAAGTAGGAATAGAAAATCTAACAGGGAAAAAGAAAAAAAACAAGAGGTCAAGGTCATGATAAATGAATGAGGTCACCCTTGCCATGGCGGAACCTTGTAATTGTACCTAGGAATCAACACAACCATTACAATCATCACAATCACTGTTTAGTTTGAGGGAAAACCCATGAGTACTTGAGGGAAAAATATTCATATGTACTAGTATATTACTAGCAAAGCCAGGTAGCCTGTAATAATATGAACTAAGAAATTGTGAAAAAAATCTAGTAGTGTTACTAGCTTACTAGTAACAAATTCAGTGCTTGGAGGTAAGCCCATGAACACAGCCTGGTGGCCTCATCAACTATAGCTAGAGAAAGGCAAACCAAAAACCCTTCACTCTCTATCTGAAAACTCATATATGAGAGTAACAAAATTCATTGCTAGAGACAAAAAGAAATTAGAGCCCTAGTATTTACAGAAAATCATATCCACATAGGAAAAAAAAATGCCCCAGGAACTACCATTGAAGAAATGTAAATTTCCAAGAACAACTCAACTTATCATAGTACAAATGCCTCCAACCATCTCTCTACTGTTAAAAGTTTTAATACTATAGAGGTAGAATCTGTAAACAACTTCTGACCTGAGAGTGCATATTCAGAATGGATAGTGGTCACATAGAGCATGGGGCAGAAAGGTCGAATGCCTCAGAGTAAGACGGTTACATATGGTTAGGGTATGAGCAAAAAAAAATCACCTTCTAATGCTTGTTAACAAATCTACACTTCCCACACAAAGACCATACATCACCCATGTGCCCTTCAAATGAATAGTGTGCAATGTCACCATTTGATTTGTTCCTATGGTGATGGCCATTGTCGCCATGTGGGTGAACATACATGGACTCGTGGCATATCTCCATGTCTACTTTTTTGCGAAACAAGAAATAACTACTAGGACATTCAAATTATATGCCATTTAACCTTACAAGTTATGATTGAATGACATTAGGTTGAATAATTGCAAAGGGCCCCATAGGTAACATATAAACCTTTAGCTATGAAATGCGCCATTTACAAGATTCATAGGACAGGTCAATTAAAACATATATATCAAACAAATAAAACGTATATATAAACATGGTAGGTAACCCATAGCAAAATATACCATGTAATGCATAAGAAACTTAGATATGCAGTAACCTCCTATAAGTAAATAGTTCATATATGTATGTATGCTATGAATAAATAAATTAAAAAAAAATTATAAGGTACAAAAAGGGAGATGTGATAGTGAGAGGGGAAAAGAAGGTTGGCAGAGGGTGAGAGGGGAAAATCATGAAGAAATATTGGGAATGAGAGCTTGTTGGAGGAGGCCCCATAAGAACTAGTTGTGAAGCTAAGTTTCTTCTATATGACATTCTTAGAGCAAATGAAGGATGCTTCCCTAAAGGAAATTTTTTGTTGGTACAAGATGACTAATGTCAGGATAGCTAACTAATATGTGAAACTCGCTCTAGGTGCGATTTGATTTTAGAAAGAACCACTCTCATTGGGTGAGAGTAGTGCCTTTACTCCATTGTGGTTTTTTGTGTAAAACTCAATCTTCATTATTCATATAAGTGTTTATAGTGAATTGAGATATTTTTTCTTCTGCTATTAATGTAAAACCATGAAGTTTGTGTTGAAGTTTATGTTTTGAAATATAGGTAAAGACAAAAATTTTAAAAAAATGTTTATAACAAGTAATAGAAGTAATTTTAACCAAGACTAGTGTGTATCGATGGAAAACAATAGGTAAGAAATATCGACCAATACATAAGATATAAAAATCAAGTAATTGTTGAACTAACACTTAAGATACATAGATAAACTAATATGGGTTTGAAAGTTAAGTTGGAAACAAAATAAGATGGAAAATAAATAAACTATCCTTGGAGGATTTGATAAAATTACATATATATGTATAAAATATTTATGATTTTTCCTCAAAAGATCCTTGATAAAATTACATATATGTGTAAAATATTGATGATTTTTCCTTAAAGTAACAAAATAATAATAATAAAAATATATTATATTTCTTTCTCGTCTACAGAAAATAAAGGCAAATTTGTCCATTACAATCAGATTACATTATAAGCCATGTAGCTTGAAACCCTAAGCCACAAGGATTTGAAATCGAAGGGTTTCAGCTAGACAATAGGAAATAACTCATAGCCATACTGGCATAAACTCATAAATATAAATATCCATGATACATCCTCGCAGAAAATAAGAAATTGTTGACAAGTTATAGCCTAGACCAAAGTGTGAGAGATCAAACCCTAGGATTATGGTTTTTCTCCAAGAAAATAATCTTTCTATCCTCCGGGTGAATGAGCCAACCTGGACAAATTAGTGCAGGCGTAAGTGAAGATCGAAAAACAATATTTTTTTTGGGTTCAAATTTGATAACCACTGCAATAGAACAATCTCACAATAGTTTTCGACCATCGTAAAAAAAAAAAAACAAATTAGTAATAAATTTATTGTACATGAAGGATAAATAAAATAATAAACCCGGGGAAAACCATTACATGTGCATTGTATGGCCATGGCTACTCTCCGCAACTGAGAGTTGAATGTGATCCAAAAACATAAATTGAAAAGAACCAGACAAATGTCATTAAAGGGGATGTAAGGAAAATACTAGGTAACTGATAAACTAATTATTATGGAGCCTTCAGTACCGATAGTTTATACCTACAACTCGAAGGGTGGTGGTCAACTCGAGAAAACAATCCCATTCTCCTAATTTGAAGTCGAGACCCATGTCGAAGTTGATACATATCTCATTGCAATCCCTCATTACCTAGGCAAGAAATAAAGGAAGAGTGTCAACCGTTTTTTGTGGCAATAAAGACGAAACCTATTATTCATAACTCCAGAAACTTAAGCCCTACAACAACAACAAAAAAATACCATTATTACCTACACAACTCGGTTAGTAAGTTGGGTGAAGGTGAAAAGCCATATTGTTAGAAACTACCATACATATACGAGACTTGAAGGGTGATATGGGACAGAGGAATGGAGAAGCAATGAAACCCTAATGCATTCCAGCAAACCAAGTGGCAAAGCCATATTCCTCCGAAAACATCAATGAGAATGACGACGTGTCGTGGCATGGGGGTATATGGTTACATAACCACCGATGGGTAAATCCCCACCGTGCATACTCATACCCAAATCATACCATATTTCATTGTATTATGGATAAATGAGAGACATTTGGTGGTGGATCCATGTAGTTGAAAAAGTATAGAATAACCAAGCGTTATTACATACATTGTTCAAATAAAAGCATGTATAATTATTCCATAGATTTCATAATTACGTGGAAAATAGGGATTTTGATCAGTAAATATGTATGTACATGGGTTGCAAAGGAATAATATTAATTGTCATGTTTTGAGTAGAAACATATAAAATTTCCAGCATCTCAATAAGAAACAAAAATATACATTTATGTGCCCATGCCAAGGGAGATAAGAAAACTATTTATGCCCATTCTCTTTACATAACCCTTGAATTAATAATGTAAAAGAGTAAAATAAATTTATTGAATTATTTCCTTTCTAGATATATATATAAAAAAAAAAAATTGCATGAGATTTTTAGTTTTATCTATAGGATTATTATAGGTGGTATCAACACTAGAGTTCAACACTGTGACCTATTTAAGGGAAATAACTAACAAGATGTGATGTGTTTCATAGAAAATAAGAATTGGAAATATGACAATCCTGCCTATAACACCTTGTTTTACACCTTTAGATGAATCAAACCTTGAAATGTGGGTGTGCTTAGGTGAAGAACCTTGATCCATATTTGCCATGTTATTTGAAACAATGAAAAAATTGAGGGCATAGGTCGCCAACATAAGGGATGATAATGGACAAGTGATGAGAGATCAAGAGAGAATCATTAAGAGTCTAATTGATAAGAAAAATGAAATCTCCTAAGACCCAACCCAGATAGTGGAAATAGAGCTAAAAAGCACACTTGGAGGGAGGATAATATTCCTTAAAAAAGTCTTACAACAAAACTGAAATATTATAATGGAACAAAAGTAGAAGAATATGAAAATGTCTCTCAAGGAAAATCATTTAAACTGTTAAAAGACAAAAAATAGAGTTACAAGGGGAGTTCAAAAATAAAAACCCCCAACGCTTGATGGAGAATCATAAGAAGGAGTTGAGGCATAAATATTGAATATTAACAAGAATTTGAAAATTTACGAGCATGACAAAAATTTGAAGCCACACTTATCAATCTACTATATTTAGGGAAAAGAAATGTTATGGTGTGAAGAAGTTTACACTGCTCATGAGATCAATGAGTAAGAAATAACCTCGGAAAACATTTAGCAACATTTTAGAAATATGTATCTTACTGAATGATATTATGATGAAAAAGGAAAGGAGTAGCATGATCTTTGATTGGGTCAATGGACGATGGATGAATATTTTGCAAAATTCACCTCCTTGTTGAGGTATGTTCCTTATATAAGGAAAGAAGAGGCTAAAGTACAACGATTTATAAGTAGTTCACAATTGTCCATGAAATAGAATTTAGATTTTGATAATCCTAGGAATTTGGATGAGGTTATCCGTAAAGGACGAATTTGCTATTAGTAGTCAAAATAGAAAGGAGAAATTAATAAATATTGGACATAGAAAAAGGGATATAAGTACCCGCTAAACAATAAATGTATAAGTAATGTTGAATCTAAAAGTCTTAACAAAGGACAATAGAGTAAAATTAATCAGAAGGGTCAATAAAATTCCTTCAACGGCTCCAAATAACCATAAGCATCAAGAAAAGTAAGTGTTAGTAAAGTACAAAAACCATTGATACAATGTTAGGGCTACAAAGAATCACATTATCTTAGAGACTGTCCTTACTGAGAAAAGAGAGAGTAGGTGGGAAAAATTCAAGAGGCATCTACAATGGAATACGTGGCAAGATGTTTACCCAGAATAAATGTTTCTTTGAAGGACTAGAAATCTGAGCATCATTCTACAATGATTTAATTATAAGGTATGATATGAAATCATGTTTCTTAAATTTTAATAGACCATGGGGAGAGTTTGAGTTATAGTAGCCACAAATTATTAGAGATATGATGGTTCCAGGTCAATAAATTTAAAGGCTTTTGACTAGTTCAATTAGCCACAAGAGCTAAGAGAAAAGTGACAACATGGGTTATGAAGTGCTTGGTAGAGTTGGCAACACAACCAAGGGAGATCAATCTAAATGTTCGACCATTAGGTTCTGATGACATCTTAATAAGCATGGATTGGATGGAAATCATCAGTCTATCATAAACTTTAACTATAATATTATCAATTATGTCATGAAAGGAGGTTTTAGGCTGCAGATTCAAGAAACAATAAGACTTCTAGTGTAATGACATATTTTAGCATCACAAATGAAGAAATTCATTGAAAAGGGCTGCCATATTTTCACAGTCCAAGTAGGATATTCCAATTCCAAAGAAAAGACAACAACTTGGAAAATCTACCTGTGATTCAAGATTTTGTAGATGTAGTCCCTTAAGAGATTCTAGGACAACCCCCTAAACGAGATATCAATTTTACAATTGAACTAGTTTCGAGGGCAAGGCCAATATCTAAAATAGAATATCGCATCAGTATACCATAATGAAATTAGATGAAAATCTATTTTTAAGAACTATTAGAAAAAAAGTATATTCACCCAAGTGTGTCACCATGAGCAGCCCCTGTACTTTTTGTCAAAATGAAATATGTCACCTTAAGATTATGTAATGACTATTGACAATTGAATATTTAAAAATTAGAAATAAGTATCCACTGCCCTAAATCGACCATTTGTTCGTTCAAGTTAAGTGTGCAATTGTACTCCAAAAACTTGATTTGTGCTCAAGATACCATCAAATATCAATTAAATAAGAAGGTATTTGTAAGATTGCATTTAGGATGCGTTATGGGCACTATGAAATTGTGGCCTTGCCTTTTGGGCTTACTAATTTCCCCATCCACATTTATGTGTTTAATAAACAACATATTTCCCCCAGACTTAGACAAGTGTGTTCTAATCTTTGTCGATGATATATTAGTTTACTCAAAGAAATTTGAGCATAAACAACTCTTGCAAATAGTACTACAAACTTTGCGAGATCGTCAATTGTATGTGAGATAAAATAAGTGTAAGTTATTTAAAGACAAAATACCTAACTTGGGGCATGTCATCGCCCAGCAAGGGATAGTCATGGACTTGGGAAGGACAAGAACAATTATCGAATGACGCATTCCTAAGAATGTTTTAGACATTAGAACCTTTATGGGTTTAGTAACCTACTATCATTATTTTATATCATTTTTTTCAAAAATAGCCTACCCTGTTACATCACTACAAAAGAAAGGAAATCCATTCAATTGGACTCCACCGTGCCAATAATTTTTTGCTTAAATAAATCATTTATTGACTACAACCCCTATTTTAAGAACTGAAAAAAGTAAAAAAGAGTTTACAGTTTATATAGATTCTAGTTAGGAAGGAGTAAGAATAATTCTAATGCAAGAAGGATGGATAATAGCCTACGAGTCCAGGAAACGAAAGGAGCACGAGCAAAGTTACTCCTCTTATGTTCTATAATTAGTAGTGGTTGTTCACACCTTAAAGGTATGGCGCCACTATCTCTTAGGGAAGAAGTTTATCGTGATGATGAACCATAGTAGTTTACAAATTCCTTTAAGAAACCCACACTTAATGCCTCACAACCTCAATTGATCACATTCCTAAGTGAATTTGACTTTGACGTTAATAATTTGGAAGAAAAAGAAAATAGATTAGTGGATGCCTTAATTAGGATGATGAACTATTTTTATGAGATTTGATTTAGTCAAACAAAAATAGATTTTTCAGATTAGATTAATGATACAACCTCCAAATATTGAAAGTATCAATTTTTAGTGTATAAAATTAAGCAAGAAAATAGTCATGAGAGGAAACTAGGATATGATAGTAATAATGATGTCTTGTTGATTTATAAAAATATAATTTATGTACCATATCCAAAATATATCATACCACTGATTTTGGACGAGTATAACAATAACCCTTATGCTACCCACCTCAGGTACCAAAAATTAATCACGGTTGTAAGACACAACTATTATTGGACTAGCATGAAGAAATAAACAACTGAATATTTGGCCAAGAGTCTAGAGTGTCAACAGGTGAAAGAAAAGCACCATCATCCAGTAGGTTTTCTTCAAAATGGTAGACTATCACTCTAGAGTACATTACCGACTTACCCAAAAAAAAAACCAAATGATCCAATAATAATTGTGCTTAATAGATAAAGTAAAACTACACATTTTATTCCATTTCAATCTACTTATAAGGTAGTTCAAAATTCTCATATATTTAATGGAAAATATTTCTTGCATGGCATACCTAAATTAGTAATTTCTGATCGAGATGTAAAGTCACTTCAGCTTTTTGGAAAGATTTATTTATAAGATTCGATAACTAAGTGATTCAACAACGGTTATCACCCAGAGACTGACGAGAAAATAGATAGAATAAATCAATTATCAGAATATATGTTAAGAATATATTTGATGTAATAACCTACGAAATCAAAAGAGTACCTCCACCTGGTGCAATTCACATACAATAACAATTATCATGCTTCTTTACAAATGATTCCCTTTGATATGGGCGATGACGCGAGACTCCCCTTAACTGGAGTTATCGTGAGGAAAAATTAGTGTTGCGCCTAACATGTTAAAAGAGATGGAACTTACAATAAAAAAAGGTACCAAAAAATATGAAGGTTTCCTAAGACTTGTAGAAAGCATATGCTAAGAAATTGCAGACTTACCAAGAATTTCATGTAGGGTACCAAGTTGATGTAAAGGTTAAACCATAGAAAAACACGTTAATATGGGTAACCTATGTGAGACATGGTCCCCGATACTGTGGAACCATCGAAATACTCACCAGGATTGGTCTTATGGCCTACCAACTGGCTCAAGCAAGCCACATAAGTATACACAATGTGTTTCACATTTCTTTGCTAAAAAGATATACATGACCCAAAACATGTTATTGACTAGATAAATGTTTATTTTTAAGTAGAAAGCTGAAAGCAAATTTTGTAAGTCTTTTTGAATTGGTATTTAACAAAAAACTAATGTGTGTTATGTGATTTTTGATTTAGGTCAAGCGAGATCGATAAATACCAGTTAAGCCATTGCACATACTAAAGTAGAGAGAAACTATGCCACAAACGTGAGCAATCACCTAGGTTAAAGTTCAATGTAAGCACTTTAGCCAAAAAATGCTACTAAGGACTATGAAGCTTTCATCCGTAAGGAATACCCCAACCTATTCTATTCAAAGGGCTAGGAAATACAAAGGAAGGCATTTTGTATGGGGGGTGAGGATGTAACACCTCCACTAATGTGTAAATATTTATTTTGTTGTGTAGTTAGACTTATTTAATAACACATTGTGGGACCCATGTTGAGTTTCGAATAGAAACATTGGATGTACATAAATAATTTTTTATTTAATTTTAATATAAAAAAGGTATGAGCCTATCCATCATAATTTACAAAGGAAAAATACACTAAAGAGGATTTCACATTTCAAGCAGTTATGGGAAGTTTGGAAGAGCCACTTTTCTACCCAGATTTCCTATCTTAAATGATAATTATCTTATTAAAAGGAAAAGAAGGTTGGAGAAGGGTGAGAGGGGAAAAGCTCAAAGAAACCTTTGGAATGGGTACTAGTTATGAAGCTAACTTCTCTTCTTTAGCTTGATATCAGAGGAAGGGCATGACATTTCCCTAAAGGAAACCTTGTGTGACGCCAACATGGATATTATTAGGATAGTCGTTTGAGATATGAAACTGATTCATGGGGGGTGGGATGCCCAGGGGGGTGTGTGGGGGAGGGAGATTTGATTACATAAATAATCAGTCTCATTGGGTGGAAGGAGTCTCTTTCCTCCATTGCGGTTTTTCATGGGAGACTCAGTTTACATTATTTAGATAACTGTTTACAATGAAATGAATTATTTTTCTTCTACTATTTATGTAAAACCATGAATTTTTTTATGTTAAAGTTTATCTTTATGAAATTACAAAGAGACAGAAACCTATTTTTTTTTTATAGAACATATAGATCTATATCTGCATGAATGAAATTATTTACTGTAGAAAAATTCAAATTAATTTAAAAAAAGATTGGGGTGTACCCATGTAAAACAATAGGCAAGAAATATTTATCAATATGTAAAATAAAATAATTGAGTAATGTTGAACTAATAGTTAAAATGCACAAATAAATTGATATTGGTTTAAAAGTTAAGTTGGAAACATAATAAACTAGAAAATATGTAAAATACCTTGAGAGGCTTTGATAAAAATACATATATATGTCTAAACTCTTTTTTTTCTTTTCTTGAAGTGAAAAATAACTCGAAAATAGTCTATTGCATTTTGTAAATCATGGGTTTCATGCTTATGTCTTTGATGACTAGGTTGAGCATCCATTATATGATCTTAGGTTTTTCCTGAGTCATAGTGTCATTATCATTTTGTAAAACACCCACATGGACACTTGCATCAAAAAAGATTTTTTTTTTTTTTTATATTTAGGAGTGACTAGGTGATCTCTGAAAGAACAAGTTGACCAGCTAGTTGAAGTTAGCCTAGATTGGGCTTGGAGAAGCCACTTGGAAGGCTATTTATAAGAGACTGCGACCTCCATTAAAGACACATTCAATAATACTTCTTTTGTACATGGTATGTAGTTAGATAAGAATGTGAAGGATGCTAGAAGAGTGATATGAAAGTATAGTCTACCCTAGAAGTTTTCAAAGTTTGAAATATGCAGAATTTCTAAGGTTTTCCACGAGTCCTAAGTTGTTGAAATGGAGAAGTCGAAGCAGCAAAAATGAATATTGGCTAGTTGGATGACTTCTATCTTGATGGGAGTTGGAGATATTGTGTTAGGTCTTAGAATTCTCCTTTGAAAATTGATAAGGAGAGAAGTTTTCATAGATTTTCCCTCGATGTGGTTTTTTCCTCACATGGAGCGTATATCTTGTACTCAAGTTTTTTTGGTAATTTATTTATTGATGATAACATGATCATAATTGAGAATAAAACCTTAATATCACAAGTAAATTTCATGTAAGCAAAACATTTTTTTCCCTAACCAGCATAACCTTGGTGTATTAAAAAAAGATAGGCGAGAGACATTCCTCAAGAAACATTGGTCAGAATGACAGCATGTCATCGCCATTGGGGTAGGTGGCTACCCTAACCACCAAAATATACACCCCCACTGTCCATATTCACATCCAAATCATATCTTAGATCATTACACTATGGATAGAAGAGAAACAACTAGTGGTGGATCCATGTAGTTGCAAAAAGTATACCATAGAATAACTAAGGGTTATATCATAAATAATTCAAATAAAACCATGTATAATTGCAGAATATATTTCATACCTACGTTGATAATAAGGATGTTGATCAAATTTATGTAGACTGAAAGGTCTCGTTGCAGTTAAATATATATGTATTTACCTAGGTTGCAAAGGAATAATATTAATTGTCACGTGTTGACAAGTAAGACATAAATTTCCAACATTTTAATAAGAAAAGGAAACAATAAATGTATGCATTAATGCCAAGGAACTTATGCCAATTCTTTTTACATAACCTTTGAATTAATAAATTAAGAGAGCAAAGTAAACTTATTGAATTATTTCCTTCCTGGATATTAAAAAAAATAAAATTGCATGACAAATTTTAGCTTCATCTATAGGATTGTTACAATTTCATAATTTGAGGCCTTTTTCTTATTTTTACATTAAGATCTCTTCCATTCTATTTTGTTTGGGTCACTAAAAATGTGTGGCTAATGTCTTAATTTTGCTTTGGAACATTTTGAATGGATGTCTATAGGCCTGTAATCGACCAAAATTTCTACTACTGGTTTGAGATTAACATATGCATGTGTTTTGGGAAATGTTCATTCGATTATGACATTAGTCATAACACTTCTATTTATGAATCAAAACACATTTATCGCTTAAGTCACATAATTGAGGGGGTACTCATTGCAATTTGTATTTTGTTTTATGGACTTATTGGAAAATATTTATTGTTGTAGGGTGTAGAAAGTTAATACCCAAAACCTACGTGGTCAAGCAAAGATAGTGGGCACAATTGTGTGTGAGGGGAACAATGTTGTTGAAATTCCAATATTTTGGTCTCCAAATCATCAATCCACAAAAACATATTCAAATGGATTATCACAAGCTTTGACATTGTGTTGTCACTACCATAAACACCCTTCAAAATTTTCCTTACACTTGAATATTGGAGCTTGCTTATGGTCTCATGATATTTCACCTCTAGTTATCCACTTTCACTTCATGGTTGGTTGATGTTTTTCTAACTGATAAGGTCTTCTTCTAAGAATCTAAGTGTTGAAGACACTTGCTTAAACATGCTTACCCTTTTGATGCATTCCCAAGCACACCCTCTTCAGGCAAGTTTAGTAGTCAATGATTACCGTTGAGGACAAATTGAGCATAATCTCTCGAATTAGTGCCTGCACAGTCCCTAGAAACATTTATTGTGCAATACCCAGTACACAATTCTCAATTATAGTCATTATGCAATCCTTGTTTCTAGTGATTGAATAGTCATAAAGATAGTGACTACACAATTATTGTTGAGACTTAGTACATAATATTATTTGATAGTGAGCATGAAATCCTCTCAGTCAGTCATTCTCTCACTCTTATTTGTGATTGTATTATCATTCAAGTGAGTTTCCTCAATTGTCACATTTGCGTGCTTTTTCTTTCATAAGTTTAATATTTACTTTCGTGACTGTCATTTTTTATTTCTTTCACTTTCACAACTGTCACTTTTACATTCTCCTCACTTTAGCATGTGTTTCTTTCAATTTTTTAGGCTTTTGCTATTGTTGTTTTAACTTTTTCTCACTTTCGCAAGTGTCGCTTTTAACTAATTGCACTCCTCCATGTGTTAAACATTAGCACATCACTAGAGTCATATCTAGGAACTCTTCTATAGTAGATGATCTTATATTCCATAATAATAGGCACTAGGCACATTTCCATAGCTTAGCACACTTTTTGGTTGCATTTGACCCTTGCATCATAAATCATATTCTAAGTGTCACAAAGTTATGTTTCAATTGTCGCACTTAGAAATAAGTGTTGTTTTGCTGTCATTTTAAGGTATACATGTTGATTTTGGGTTTAGATCATTACCTTAGCTTATGTTAATGTTATCTAAGTGTGATATAATTTTTTAAGTCTTATTTTCATGTTTTGTTCTATCTTGTATTGTTGGTCCCAAACTTAGTCATTTTTATGAGCATTCAATGTGTATGTAACTTGACAACATAATCCCTCCTAGAAATGCACATTACGCAGTCTTAAGTCATAAACAACCACCCTTGGCTCCTAAAACGATACACGTCAAATTCATTGCCTCAAAGGACTGTGTGTTGTGTAGTCACAATGCTCACACTTTGCCTTTTATCCCTAAACATTGCATAATATTTATCCTAGTCAATCTTCCATTGCATAGTATGTCACCTCAGTCAATTTTCTAACTTCATTGCCTCCTTGACGTGCAGAACTACGTAATCAGTTTGCACAACCTTCCCTAAACTACACATTGCAAAGTCACAATTATTGAGCCTGCCTCACTTTATCAATGTCTCCATCAACCATGCAGTTCTATCTTCCAATCCCTTAGCCACTTCACATTGCATAGTCACAGTGACTAGACCTTCATTACTACCTCTCAGAAGTAGGCAATATGAAATCAGAGAGCCTACTCCATAGTCCTACACTTTGTCCAAGGTTCAATCTGTGAATTGAATGAATACATTAGACTAGGATATTTCGAGACTCATGTCACCTTTTCATGAGATAATTTCATCTATAGGTACTATATCATGACATGAAAGAATAATGCTCAAGGAGGATGCCAAGAAGATCATGCAAGAACACAGTTGTGAAGCTAAAGAGACAAAAATACTATCAGGCACGAAGATGAAGGGACACTCAATCATGATAGCAGATTGACGATCAAAATCATAAGGATTACTCCATATCATCCAAGCTCTAGTAAGATGAAGATGAAACACATGCAAGACTTATCATGAAGATACAAGGGAAGTCACTAAGGATAGGCTACAAGAGAGCACTGGTGAAGAAGAAGTAAAGCGAGGAGTCATCAAAGAGGACATCAAAGAATATTTGACCAAGATAAAGAAATGGCAACACATCTACACCATTTGGAGGGTGAAGATAAAGAGCAAGCAAAGATTCATCGTGAAGAAGATACAAATATGGAAACTAGCAGAAATGCTTGGCCTGAGCACATTACAATGGAGTTCCATTTCAGCAATGCCAAGTCATGACTTGTCCAAGTGTCATCAAAAATTCATATGTGTCAATGTATCTCACCACATCAATTGTGCAATGTAATTAATATATTTCTAAAATGAGAATGTTTGGATGACCAAGGGTCCCATAAGGAATGTGAAAATTCACTAGAAAGTTCTAGAGTAATTAGAACTTCAAAGGTCACATAGTAATTTGAAAAGGAATACTAGGAGCTCAAGAGTGATAAGGGAGGTCAAGAGTCACATCTGAGGTGAAGAATCGCCTAATTTTTTATACATAAATCCTCATAGGTCAAGAGTTGGAACCTTTCGACTTTGTAATTTTCACCTTGGCTTCTCTAGTTTTGCTTAGGAGAGAAGATCTTTCTTTGGAGGAGTAAGTGGTGACTTAATATTCCACTATTGGCACTAGTGTGCCAACATTGTGCTTTTATATCTTTTCGTTTTCACTTAGTTTATGATGCTCTCAAAGCCATCATAATTTCATGCATATGTGACAAATTATTGTAAGACTACTCTTTTATTGTTTCTTGGATATGTTTATGTTAACACATACTAATGAAAATGAACTATTTCACTGGCTTTGATATGAACCTCATTTAATGTGCATGGTTACTAGTTTAATCATCATGTTTGTCTTGTGAACTAATTTTTAGGTTAATCAATGATTCTTTGGTACTCTTGTGTCTCTCTTTTAGGATATTAATATTACTTTGCATCTACGCACTTGCTCTCTCTTTAACCTTATGTGAAAGTACCATATATGCATTACCATTGTATCCCTCATAATCTTATCCTAGTTCATTATTTCAAAGATCATTTTTATAATCTCTTATGTTGATAATTATACCGAAGGAAAATTCCTAAGAGTAATTGCAACCGACCATATTTCGAGTTGGGGCTCCTACTCTAAACATTTTGAGGTCTAATTTGGACTTCATATCAGGGAGACCCCCTTGGTTAATGAATTTCCATCATTGTCAATAATTTTCAATATAAAAAGGGCTAAATGACAAGTTGAGTCCGTTGAGTGAGTTTTGAATATCTCATGTTGAATGGCTCATTGCCAAATCATACTTTGGGGATGTTTTTTCTAATATATCCAACCTTGAATTTTCAGTGCCGATGGAAAATTCTTAAGACTATTCTCAATTAAGGTTTGATGGAAAG
This sequence comes from Pinus tabuliformis, assembly GCA_031772625.1. Taxonomy (NCBI): domain Eukaryota; kingdom Viridiplantae; phylum Streptophyta; class Pinopsida; order Pinales; family Pinaceae; genus Pinus; species Pinus tabuliformis. The sequence continues at coordinate 1,136,669,267 of CM062818.1, read as the reverse complement.
GGTGAAATATCCAAAGCTAAAAATACATCTCATTTTCCCACTTTCTCAGGATGTTTCATGTAAATTATTCACCCTCACTCTTGAAGGCTGAGTTAAACTTTGGCGTCATACCTTACAAGTCGCTTCCATTCATTCATTTAAGAAACTCTTCCAGGAAATCCTTTGGTAGGTATGATTACTGAGATTTTTATAAAGGAATTAATAAGCTTAGAATGAATTTTGATGAATAAAAAGGGAATTTTGCTAATAAACCTCTTCACTTGTGTTACGAGATTCCTGAAGAATATAAGGACTCGGATTTATTCAAAGAAATTTTTTAGCACTTGGTTCAAATCTCTTTGAAACATTTCAAATTTGAACCCTTGGATGATTGTTCTCACCCAGCTTTCATTAATCATGAGACACCTTTAATCTCACAGGAGGAAGCCATTGTTCCTTTTTTCCCTTGTCTTCCTCCCCTTTTATTGCCTAACAAGGTAGTCTCTCATGTTATTATTCAAGTTGTGAAATCTAAAAGTCAAATTGTTGATCATGTTCTTCCACCTTCTTTTGCTTCCCATAGAAACGATCTTTTTCAAGGAAAAATTCAATGTTCTAATAAATTAATAGAGCCTAAGGTGGAGGTTGAACCCTTTATTTTTCAAGATCATAATGCACATAATCGTAATCCTCAATCTATTTCAATTAAGAGTGTCATTTCGTTAAGGGATATTTGTCATCCTCTCTTTTCTATATCTCATGTCATTTTGTAAGTGTTATGAAACCAGCTAACAAAAATATAGAAAATATAGTTGATTGCCTTAGAATTCAACCTCTTCGAGGGGGCAACCTCCTTTACATTACACAAATGAACAATTCTTGGATGATACAAATGAAAATACCTCCTTTCTATATATAGGAGTCTAAGGGGTCATAATGTAATTAGAGCCGACATAAGAATAATAATGTAAGGGCACAATAATAACAATAGTGGGCTTCTATGGGGCACAATAGTAACAATATGGGGACTACATGGGTACAAAAATATAATAAAGGGGTTGTACTAATAATAGTAAGAGGTTACACTAGTAGTATAGGGGCCTAACATGCGCCTCTCCTTCAAAAAGTGTTGTCCTCAATGCTTGAGTAGTTCTTGATGCTTCTGAATAAAATTCTTGTCCTCCCATGTGGAATCTTCAGTGGGTAAGTTCTTCCACTTGATGAGATACTCTAAAATTGATCGATTCCATAGTTGTAGGATTCATGTTTCTGTTATTGCTCCAGGTTCCAATATGATTTTTCCTTCCTTCTCAAGTTCTGGAAATATTGTTGGAACTGGGATATTCGGAAACTTTTGAATGAGTTCCCTCCCTGGTTCACCATTCTTCCATTCATACCTTCCTTTGTTTATCAAATTTGGTTGGATAATTGTACCAACCTCTACCATTTCTACAACCATATGTTCAATTTCACTCCTTTGGGCATATGGATATCTATAAGGCTTGATGTTTAGAGGAACACATCTTGGAATAGAATGAATAGCATGATCATGATCACGAATACGTGGGAGACCTTTGGGAGTCTCAAATACCTTGGAATGAGTTTCCAAGACTTTTTGGAGATCTAGAGAAATACATGATTTCGATGTGCAAACAGTTAGCGAATATAATTGTGCAATTACGCCTCGTTGTTCTTTCTTTATAAGTTGTGTCATTCCGTCAGAGTTTATTATCTTTCCTGGTTTCCCTATGATACCCTTTAATTCAACTTCCTTTCCTTCGGAAGAAAATTTCATAAAAATTTCTTGAAAATTAAAAGTTATTGTACTCAAGGATTTTAGCCATTGGACTCCTAGTACAACATTAGCACCACCCATTGGAATGGAAAACATTGTGCTATTCAATAGATATTCTCCCATGGATAGCTGGATATTATGGGACTTTCCAGAGCAATTTATGGTTCCTCCACTTACAACCATCACTTGACACTCTGGTTTTCGATCTAGGAAGCAATTCAAGTCCTTGGCTATATTACAATTAATAAAATTATGGGTAATACCCAAATCAATCAACATTATTACCTTTTTATTCTTGATATGTCCTTCTGTCTTTACCATTTGATGAGTGGTAATTCTGACAAATACATTACAAGATATGGTCGTATTCATTTCTTCTTTCTCTGGGGTTGGTTCCTAGGGAGTATCCTTTTATTTTTATGTTTCTTGATACTTTTCTTCCTGATATTTCACTGTTTGAACCTTCTTCTTCTTGATATGTCCTTCTATATTGAGAGTTTGGGGAGTGGTGATTTCTTCCAATGCTTTACAAGATATGGTCGGATTCATTTCTTGATGCTTGATGTGATCTTTCACTTCTTCAACATTTTTGTTCTTGATATGTCCTTCTATCTTGATAGTTTGAGGAGTGGTAATTCTGGCCAATACATTACAAGATATGATTGGATTCATTTCTTATTTATCGATGCGATATTTCACTTCTTGAACCTTTTTCTTCTTGATATGTCTTTCTATCTTGAGAGTTTGAGGAGTGGTAATTATTGCCAATGCTTTGCAAGATATGGTCAGATTCATTTCTTCTTTCTCTGGGGTTTGGTCCTAGCGCATATCCTCTTCTTTTAATGTTTCTTGATCCTTTTCTTCCTCCTCTTCATACTCTATGTAAAATAATTTCATCTCAGCACACTTATGACCTTTAGTGCATTTGCTATCACAATTGTAACAAAGCCCATTTTTTCTTTTCTCTTCTAATTGTTGTGGTGTAACCCTTGTAGGTTGTGGAAGGCTAGGAGAAACAACACTTCCATTATTATAGTTGTGAGGGGTAGAATTCCTTGTTTCCATAATTTTACTTTCGACCATGTAACAAATCCCTTTTACTCTTTCCAATTGTTGTGGTGTTTCCCTAAAAAAGGTGTTGCTCTTTGTACCTCATAATGTGCTACCATTTCCTCTGTGAAAATTGACCATGTAACAAGTTTTTTACGAGAACAAAACCCTTTATACCATAAAAATTGATCTATTTCTAAATACAAAGATGCAACACATACCTTTTGTAACAGTGGTACACCATTTAGATCAAAATATTACTCCATCTCAAGTATCCAATTTACTGGATCCTTGCCATCAAACTTCCTCATCTAGATTTTTCTTGATTTTAGGAGCTCGATCTTGAAACAAATGTAATTATGTACTTTCAGATATTTAAGTATTGAAATTGCGACCTGTAGTAGCCCTCTGAGTCCTCTTTCCAATGCCACTAGTCTGATCAAATTTAGATTCTCCAAGAAAGAGTTATGCACAATCTCCCAAGATGAATTGATTATATACATTTTCAGAAGAGCGAACTTGTATAAAGTGCCACGTTTCACTGTTTTGACCTTAGGATCTAAAAGATATACATAGGAAACTACAATCCCTTTTCTTTCTGTAACTGCTGATGAAATTTCAATTTGATGCTAAGAAAAAAAGTTATGACTATTTTCCCCAGGTCACATGTTTGGAATGTAATTTAGGAGTTTGCAAAAAGACCGAGTTCCTCAGATCATATATCCACAAATATTGTGTGAAAAGCTCTGAAATTTAGATCCAAGGTTTGGCGCGCTTTCTTCTCAAATGGTTTTTTTTTTTAGTGTTTGAAATGTCGCAGAAAAAAATTTATAGTGCAAATACCACGATGACCTATTTGGAGCAGCGAAACACTAGAATTCAAAGCTCTGATATGAAGTGTTATGAAAGTAGCTCACAAAAAGATAGAAAAGACAGATCAACGCCTTATAAATAAGCCTCTTGAAGGGGGAAACCTCCTTTAAATTACACAAATGAACAATTCTTGCATGATACAAATGAAAATACCTCCTTTCTATATATAGGAGTCTAAGGGCTCATAATGTAATCAGAGCCGACATAACAATAATAATGTAAGGACGCTATAATAAAAATAGTGGGCTTCCATTAGGCACAATAGTAACAATATGGGGACTACATGGGTACACCAATATAATAAGGGTTTTGTACTAATAACAATAAGGGGTTACACTACTAGTATAGGGGCCTAATAATAACCCGATTTGTTCTTTAAATACTCTTGAAACTCAGTTTGTTGGTCCAAATTGTGATCAAGTACAAGGTGGTCATATTTCATAGGTAGAGGAGCATAAAGTTGAAGACACTTTTGACCTATGTTCCCTATTTCAAATTCCTCTATGTCAAAATGATGCTTCTACATTCTTTGTCGATCAAGAATTTAAACATCTAGGTAATCATTCAAATGAAATCAAATCCATTAATTAGAATGAATCATTGAGAAACCATCACCATGTCAAAAAAGAATCCACCAACACTATTAGAAAATGGTGAAAGTAGTGATTAGGTGACTAAAAAATCTAGTCGCCACAACTTTTCCAAGTGAAATACTACAAAAAATTAGCAATATTAAGAGACTCAAGTAAAAACGACTAACATAAATTACTATTTTACTCACGAGTTAAAATATACGACTATATAATAAGTAATATTGCTAAAATTTACTAACATAAATGACTAATTTAGTCTAGGAAAAAAAATATGACTACCTAACAAAAACTACAATAATATGAATTAGTCGTTTATGTTAGTCATTTTAATTGTGTCACTTCAAAATTCTAAACTTACAAGTCATAGGGGATTCAAAGGTTGTTCTAGATTGGATGAAAGGTTATACTTCCTTGTACGCTTCTTAATTGGATCAAAGGATGATTAAAACTATGGAGCTTATTAGAATCTTTAGGGTCATATCATTTGATCACATTCACATGGAATCAGATTCAAGGGTTGACAAATTATTGAAAAGGGGAGTGGGCCAACACCTCCTTTTGCAACACGACATGACCATCTATATAGGTTGCAACAACCTTTCCAACTTATTTATTTGTTTGCACATATATTTCACATTTCTTCTTCGTCTTGCAAAGTGGTAGTGCCAAGGAGAGGGTATGAACTTTGATCAAAGAATGTTCACTTAGTATCACTACCAAATTTCCTTCATGCCACTTGCATGATGATAAATGGATGACATTTGAATGTTACAAACATGTAAGTAGTCCACATTCAACTTTGTTGTCTTCATTGTCCTTGGTAACAACGACAAGTTTGAATATTTACTTTATTTATCATCGCAAACACATAACTCTTTGTTGTCCCAAACATAGTTAATATTATTGGTGTATGATCTCTTAATTGTGGAATGGTCCCTTGATGATGATAACAAACTCTCAATCTCCAATGCTCATGAATACGATGAGTACTTGATCTAATGCCTTACTTGTATCGACAATTTATGATCCATTTTATATTTTTATTGTGCCATTGTATATATGCTTCACTAGCATCTCATGCTATATGGTTAATTGAGCAAGCTTTATGTTTCATTTTTCAAGTATAATTTGGTTTCATGAATAAGCATTGTTGTGTAATTAAAATCATTCAAAATTTGTTAATAATTCATGGTTTGTTTGACAATTCGCACACTTATCCCTAACCTTTTACTTTGAGAGTGAGTAGTGTCAAATCACTAGTCTTCATTAAGGAACTTCCTTTCATTACTCAATGACCTATCTTAGCTCGATATTTAAGGATTCCCCCCCTAGATAAGGATATCCTTCTTGTAGTCTAAAGAGTGAGAGAAGGCCACCAAGGGGACATTGGGTTGCTTTCTTGATGGGTGGGGTCAAGACTTTTTTTCTATGAGAGTGTTTGAGTGGAGGTATAGTTTAGAAAATGCTTACAACAAAATTAGTTTCCTTAAAATCATGTTCTTTTAATAAAATCTAATTTTGATAAATAATTAATTCAATAAAATTAAAAAAAATATTATTATTATTATTATTATTATTATTATTATTATTTCGTATATGAGAGAATAGGCAAATATAGCATGTTTGTACTTAAGGATCAATTCTATCCACTACCACAATCACCTCCATGTGTACCCACATTGCCTCACAGGTGGCACACCGAGCTAATCGAAGTTTAAACAAATAACATCATAAGAAATGCCTTAACAACCCATTCTATCATAAACTTATCTACACCATGGGGCAAATTTAAAATAACTTTTAATATTAGAAAATATAGCCAATTTATTTTATTTAAAAATCAATTTTAACATCTGACTTGAGGAAACTCCATAAAATAAAATTTAATGTGAAAAATGTTAAGCAAAATAAAGTTGGGGTAAATTATTAAAATAAAAATAAGTAAAGTGAAATATAAAATTAATAAGTATAATTATAATTAATAATTCAATCATATTACTCCTAATTTACCAAGTATCAGAGGCATAAAATATCTTCATACACAAACCTTTTTTAAAGTGAAAAGAGATTTGATCCCCTCTTAGGTGGGTAAATACAAAATTAAGATCTAAAATTAAGATAGATCCAAGCTAGTTTTATATCAATTTATGTAATTGAAAGTAAAGAATTATTATTTTAATGAAAAGTTACTTTCAAAAATACTTGTAATTTCCTCAATTTTAAAATAAAGCCAGTCTAGTTCCATCTTAACTCTTGATCTATCAAGCAACACGATGGATGACATCTCTTGAGGTGCAAACCTATCTTTTGAGTGCAAAACTTGAGGAAAGATTTGTACCTCGATATATTTGATCGCTCTCGTTGCTTGATAGATCCAGAGTTAAGATGGATCTAGGTTGGTTTCAGTCATGTAAAACCAAAGAAAATCTAACAAACATATGATTAATTTTATCAATAATACGTAAATTCATCTGACTAATATAATCATTTTAAATATGCCAATATGTTTCAGATTAATCTGTATATTTTAATTTCTGAGTTTGTTTTGATGATAATAACTTTAATGATTAAAAAGGATGAAAAATAAGTTTTTAATGTAAAGGGACAATGCAATAGTGTTGAAATGTGAATAATAAGAATATAGTCAATTACAAATAGTCCTCAATTACAAATCTCTTTTTTTTGAATTACAAATAATTTAATAATTTAATAATTTAAACTGCCGTAGATTTGGGGTTTTGGGTGATTTTTTCCTAAACTGTAGGGGTTATAGATCATCCTTCCTTGATAATTGGCAATGTAAAGGCATTGTTTTAAATCTGGCACTATCTCTACCACGGTAACACCTATCCAAATCTCTGGGAGGGTAAATCTAATCCAGATTGTGCAGCTGGATTTTTAGTGGATCCATGTGTTCGGTGCCCCTGAAAATTGACATCTCAACCATCATAGTGATTTAGATTCTATCGGGATTGAACAAGCGATAACTTGTTGGGAACTATAGAAAGAGAGATGCAGTGAGCTGTTGAAACCTGGAAAGAAACTAGTAGGTTTTTCGATTAGAACATCCTTGTAATGGAGACATGGTGGGTGCTTTAGATGTTGGTTACATGTCTGGGAGTTTGAACTATTGTTTATGGATCAATGGATGTTGAGGTTTCATCGAAAGTTGGTCTTTGACAAAGTTGAGGAAAACTTCAGATCTGATGTTCGATTACTCTTACATTGTTGTTGAGTATTCAGCATGCAAAATGATCAATCTAATCATTACACACTATGGAGAAGGTCAACTATCTTGCCATACTCTCACATTTTTGTTCAGCTAAATCAAATATTCAACTTGCAGAATCATTGATCCAATCGTTATGTACTATGGAAAAGGTCAACTAACTTGCTTCTTGGCCGATCCAGATTTTGTGCTAGATCTGGTGAGTAACTCTTAACAAAGTGTGAAAAATCATTTCGTAATTAATTTTAGATTTTCTAGAGTATTTCCATATTATTATTATTATTATTATTATTATTATTAGATTACATTTTTCATCTATATCTGGAATATGACAATGGGTGGTTCCAAACATAGATTTCACATTTTTTAATTATTTAAATAATATTTATTTGATTTTCTAGTGCTTCTCTACATTATTTATTTCTCTTAGGAGATCAGATCTTCTATATGTCTTAAAAACTTCAACTCAAAAGACCATTATCCTTTTTCTCTTAAATGTGTTGTTTCTTTTGGTTGAATTCAAATTGAAGATATCAACAGAAATGGTTGCGAATGCAACTTTAGCAGCCATGGCCAAACACACAGGAAAGCATGGCCTAAAGGTTTATCAGGTTGCTTCTATAGTGGTAAATACCATAACAATTCAAGAATTCTTAAAAATAATATTTGAACATTTTAAATCTAATTCCTACATTGATCGTAAAGGAAACCCAGTAAAATTGTTGAAGCAATTGACCTACGTTAATACTATGGAATATTATGGGCAGGATCTCGACACAACAGTTAGTTCACCAAAAAACGTAAGTTCTAGCGATACTTTTGTTTCTTACTCGAAATTTTCATGAATATAAGTGGAATTTGAAAAGTTAAAAATTTACTCATGTAAATTTTACTTTGCATATAATATCTGCATATAATCTCTGTTCAAGGAGTAAATTCATTATTTAATCTAAAGAATTATCGATTCACCATAATTATAAAAAAAAAATACACAAAATGAATCTGTGCAAACTGATAGTCATATTGCAGATAACGGGTTATCAAGATCATCTACAAAATATATGTTACAACAATTGAAGCACCTGGAAAAGATCTACGAGCCATATGCATTTTGCAAAGGAAGGTGAACTATGTGCAATGGAGATGAAATACAAATTTGTTGGTGTTATATTGCTTTAAACATTTTGATTGGTAATCAAGCCATATACATTAATATTTTTTTAATATATTTGTGCAGATTCGATATAATAGTGAAAGAATGTTTCAAGAGCTCTCTGAAGATGAACGAGATAGTTTTGGATTTGATGTTAAGATTATCCGGTGGAAAATTTACATCAGAAATATTCATATTCCCTCACTTGGTGAATATAGATTAAATGGGTGAATATGTATTAGTGGATTACAATGGTTGTAATGGCCATGAAGACATCAATTTTCACTTCACTGGGTTCACTATTTCTAGGAGAGTGATGGGGGTTGTTGGAACAAAACGTTGTCTAGATATAAATGGAGGTGGTGCCAATGTGAAGGTTGAACTCATTTCCACCAGAAATGATCTCATTAATGTCGTGTTTACGTCACAAGAGGCAGTTACACATTTACAAATATTACTCCAAGGAAATATAGGTTGGTTGCATCCCATCATGAATACATAAACTTCATCAATCCTCAAGCAATATATAAATATCAGGTCATATCAAATCCCACTACATTTTTTTTCAACAAGGAAAGGCCATGATATTTTTCTCTCTTTGCCTTCATTTTATATGCATAATAAGTTTGGGGATTCCTTAAGGATGAGTTTCCAGAGGAGTCAGTAGCAAAATAAAATGTGAAGAAGTGGAAAGAGCGGGCTTTGTGAGCCAATTGTTAAACAGAGGAATAAGATACAAGGTCATACCTAATTTTGATCCTAGCTAGGATGGCACTACACATGAGGTACAATGATTGAGGTTTATAGAGTATATTTTCTATAATATTCTCTTTCAAATACATGACTCTCATGTTCTCTTAACCATTGTACAAAGGGGCTCTCCAGAGATGGAGTCGGGCTTTGGAAATATCGTAGTGGATGACATCTTTTTTGTCCCAAGTTATGATATGGATGGCTTAGTTGTTTCTCAAGGTAACACTATTTTAGGTGTTCATGTATACCTTTATTCAGATGATGTTCATGAGGTGAAGTGCCCTCAAAGAAGCTCCTTGGCCAAATCAAGAACTTTGTCATGCAATATCTGATGTAGATGGGAAATTTTCTTTTAATTTTATTCCACGTGGAAAATAAAGGTTGTTGCCATTCTAAAAGGGTGAGAATACAATATTTTATGTTTCACTTCCATCTATAGAGGTTCTTGTTGAGCACGGTCATGTTAATATATCTTGGCCATTTCAGGTGACATGTTTCTTGGTTGGAGGACTTGTGGTGACTTCTAAAGGAGTCCATTTTGAAGGTGTTAAGATATTAGTTGATGGACGAGAAAGAGATATAACAGATGTCCAGGGATAGTACAAACTTGATCATGCAACATCAACACACTACACAATCAAGGCTGAGAAGGATCACTTCGAGTTTAGCAGTTTGGATAATTTCATGGTTGTATCAAACATGGATTCAATACCAAATATAGAAGCAACAAATTATAATATTTGTGGTTCTAGTGAAAAATGTCTATTATGGCAAGTGTCAAGTTGGCTTGACACATGAGCCAGACAATGTTAAGCCTCAACTAAAGAGGATTGTTGACATGGGAAACTTTTTATTCGAGGTTCAACCAAGTTAATATCGAATATCCCCACTGACCACAACAACGGAACATGATTTTGGTCTTCAATTTTCACAATCACATATTTATGTGATAGTAACTAGACCAATGTTTCGCATTAAATTTACACAGGCCCTTGTTGATATCCGTGGATCGATGATATGCAAGGAAGGATGTGACTCCTCAGTTTCTATATCACTTACTTATCTTGTTGTTTAACTCTAGGTTCATAGAAGCTTAACTCTTTAAGTTTAACAAATGGGAACAATGAATTCAATATTTGAGAAAGTCCTACCTGGTGCATTGCGCCTTGAGGTAAAACACGGCCCTTCATCTTATTTGTTAGATTGGGATGATGACTGGTGTTGGGAGAGAAAGGTTATTGATGTCAATGTTGGTGTTTCTGATCATTCAGAGATAGTGTTTATCCAAAAAGGCTATTGGTTGCATATTATGTCTACTCATCCTATGACTTCTTACATCGTATAGCCAAACAAAGAACCCATGAAATTGTCGATTGAGAAAGGATGGTAGCAAATATTCTTAGAAGATTCTCATGTGCACATTGCTTCATTTCTTGAATTTGTGCATTTTATTTGGAATGTCTTCATTAGGATTCAATGTATTGAACCATAAGCCTATATATTTAATAGGGGAAAAATTTCTACTGAGTGGTGAAATACATCTTGATTCAAGTTCTTATCCCAAAGCAAATGAGTTGTCTAAAAACATTATTGTAGACATATGGCAAAAGGAGGGTGCTTTTATAGATATGATCAATAATGTCAAACTTGTTTCAAGTGATAATGGACCAAGAAACATTGTTGTATATTAGTACACTCACTAGGTCAATCTTGAAGATGAAATGGTCTTTTTTCTGAGAGAAAAGGAATGCTAGTGAGAAAAATAGTTTTGAAAAGGTATTGTTTTATCCAAGATGTTGGCACGTTTCTGTTAAAACTGATGGGTGAAAACCTGCTATTCCTTCTTTTGTGGGGTGCCAATGAAAGTACATTCAGAGTCAGTGCTGCCAACAATCTTGGTTGTTGACATTAAAGTAATTGCTCAAAATGACAGTAGCAATGGTCATTTAAAAAGGGGTTACATGGTTCTTCAAACTTTGACAGGATCAAATGGTCTATTTTTGGGTGGTCTTCTGTATGATGATACTGAGTGCTATATTGAAGCTTCCAAGGGATATCATTTAAAGCACTAGCATAGGACCTCTTTGAAGCTTACATGTATGCTCATCCAATTTGATCAGACGCCCCACTCGATTAGCCAAACCATAAAGAATATTTGATCGTTAGTATTTGAACTTTTGTGCACTCCCTGTGTTTGTGGTCCTCAGTGGAGGAATCACTGTATTTGCATTAAATCGCTGCTAGATATGGACAAAACCTCTTCAATCACATTCCTTCAAACTAATACCATGTAAGTCTAGATTTTACTATTACATTCAATGCTTTACAATGAAACCAATGTAAATACAGGTTATATGTGGATAAAATATAAACCAATGTAAACGCAGGTTGTCTTGTATGTGTATGCAGGGGCATACATGATAAAATATTTGAGAGTGAATGGGATATTGTTTCAAGAGCTTTCTTGCTCTATCTTGAGACTCAATATGAAACGTGGAAGTAATTCGACCGTACTCGAAATAGACTCATATCGCGATAATGCATACAATTTATTTGTGGACATATTGATTGAGATGAAGGGGATCTTTAAATCATTAAAGGAGTTGGTCATATGTGTTGTGCCTTTGCTTAAAGAAATATGTGTCTTCTAAATTTTTTGTTTGTGAGGCTTCCTAATCTCCAATGTTTGTTAATGGGCGACAACTTTATCTTGATAAAAACAGAATTTCTGCTTTTCCTTTACATGTGCAATGAACAACATGTTTCAATGTTCAAGAATGCTTGCATTTGCTACTTAGTTTTCAGGTATGGCATAATTTTTTTTTTATACAAAGCACATATTGATGTAGCTTAGGTTGACTATTATGTTTTGGTTCATTATTATGTCTAGTTTACAGATTTAGTAGATCCAATAGATATGAAACAAAACCAACTAACGAATTTGTTTCATATCTATTCCTTATTGAAAATCTACACTACCTAAATCCAAAAAGTTAACCGGCTATAAAATGTGAAAAGACCATAAAATTCATCCATGGTTTTTTTCCATGATGTTCATAATGAATATTTATGTCTTTTACCTCGTAAATGATTGCAGAGTTGGCTTATTTTGGTCTTGAAATGCAATGCAGGAACTTTCAAAATATCCCATACCTCGATGTCTCAGATCCCCAATCTATCATCTCTGTATATACAGGTTTATGTAGACATAATTGAATTTCATGATAGGGAAATCAGTGAATTACGTTGCTTTCTTTAGAGCACCCATGCTCTAGAAATTGTAGAACTTCATTTAATTGATGACTTCAATTACGATAATCCTTGATATGTAAAGTTTTTGGAGGAAGTGACGTATTTCAATAGAGTTTCAAAGCAAGCAAGGATATTGGTATGAGAATATTCTTTTTAAGTACATGCTTCAAAATATTTAAACCATTGACTAGTAAAAAGGCTTTTTGATTCATTTTCTTTTATTTTTTCTTTATGAAAGGGTATGACCAATGCAGGCTATATGTGGATACGAAGATGAATTGTACTGTGGATACGAGGATGTGGACACAAATGGAATGACCTGCTTAGTCTTGGGAAACATTGAGTATCGAAGCGGATGATAGTCTCATGGAGTGGGTATGCGACATTTTGCCCCATTTCCATTTTATTTATCATTTATTGTGTGTGTTAGTTCTAATAGTCAGTTCTAATTATTTATGTTTTTTGTTATTTATATCATTAAAATTCCATGTTTCCCAGGCAAGGTAACATTTTCGGTTGCTTTAGATGAGCAGTTTGTAGGATTAGGATGTTCCCAATGAGTTTTGAACATTTGTCCAATATGCCTTGTCGATTTTGGATTGTTATTCCGTGTTATAACTTTAAATGTTATCTGGTTTAACATTTGATTGACAACGAAATTCCATGATTTTATAAATTATTTGTATGTTAATTTTTAAAAGTATTTAAGAAATTTGTCTTCTGTATCCACACTTCAAACAATGGATTTCACGCTACTAGGTTTAGGGTTTTGGTTATGTATTTGGTTATAATCTCCCAAGATCTATATCATATCTCAAGTGTCAAGTTTGGGTTATTTGTTTGGTCCAAATTTCCCATGATTTATATCATATCTCAGTTTTTTGAAATTCATGCATTCATTCCATTCGAATGTAACACATCATGATAAGGATGGGACCTATTAAGCTCACCAACTCTGTTACTATGCTTCATGAATCATAATTCAAATGGACTCTGAATTTGGTTCTTTTCCTTGACTAAACAGTATTAAGAAAAATCCTCTCTTTCAAACTGAACCCCAAGTCATACTCAAAATTTTGACATGTGAATAACATTGTCTCAGCAGCAAGTTTCACACCCAAGTCCTTGCAAGTCATACAAGACTATCCATTTTTTGAAAAATTGATCATATCCTTAAATTGTTAAACCCGGAACTCCTTCATTAAAGAAAATATCATTTTATGATATTTATAATTGGTCTATCAAAATGTGGATGGGGCGAAATATGAGCTAAGGAGTAGAGAAAGAAATTTTCCTTGACATTGTCTAGAATATTTTGAACTTTTGGAGGCACATCACATGACACTACCATCACCACACCAATATTTTTTGGTAAAGTTCCAATGAAAGAGGCATCAAGTGATTCACATTCTTCAACCCGTGACTGTAAAGATGATTCTTCCTGAAATTTTTTTCTAGATGATGATAATGATATATAGTCCTTATCATCATAAAGTGTGGATTTTATTTCTTCACCTGTGCTCCACCTTCCCCCTGCCAATTGTATATAAGGATTAGTTTCTCTTTCATGCTTCCCTCTGATTTTAAAGTTATACCCATACCTGAAATCCTCGTCTTGATCTTCGTTGTTATGCTTCTCTTCTTCTTCTAAGCTAAGAAATTGAAAAAATATTATGTCCCTACCACCATAAATAGATAAACCATTTTTTATACAATATCCTTCAAGCTCCACATGAGGAATACTAAACAATTCTTGAGTTGTTGCTCCCTCTCCAATCACCATAACAACATCTTGATTTGGACCATATCCATCTGCTATGTCCGTAAGATGGGATTCAGAACTATCAAGGTCCTTCAATGGTGGGGCATCTCCACATATTGAATGAAAGGGAGGGACACCTGAATTTCCAAACCAAAGAAAGGTAGCTCTCTGTCCATTCACATAAGCATATGAAAGGAGAAACTAGTCTGACCAAACATGGAGAACTTTCATCACTCTCTCCTACAAGAACGCCATAATATAAATGTAAAAAAAATTCACAAAAAGATCCATATGGTCATTACACTAATTATGATATATTTTTTTTACGAGTAAAAATTACCAGCCGCCTTGCTAATTGATGACCAATAAGGAGCTTGATCTTAATACATGATCTATTTTCATCATTACTATCCTCAACATGTTCTATTATTTAGAGTGAGATTTCGTGAATTGGCAAATGTGTTTTTCCACATTTTTGTTTTTATATCCCACACAATTGGAATCCTGCTACATTTGGCCTCCTCTACTTCCCTAGGCTACATGTGTTAAAGGGGGTACAAAATGCTAATGATATGTTCTTTTGCCATAATTTCTTCTCATTTTTCGGATGAATTATGTGGAAATTTTATTCATGCCAATTATGTGGAAGGAAATAATGTTCTATTATTCTTTCTTTATTATCTCTTGTTTATGAGTTAGCATGCTTCTATTGTACTAGGTCATTACGACTATGTCATGTAAAGATAAAGTTGAGTTGGTTTTACATTTCATTTCCATTGTACTCAACAACTGAATATATAAGTTTTATGTTACGTTGAATGATTGGATAAGACATTTGATTTCCACTAGTGCTCTGTTTTTCATATACTATCACAAGTGCACAAATACAAACTCACTTTTCTTTTTACCTAGATAAGTATATGATGAGAACTTTGTATTTTGTAGTGACAAGGATAACTATTTATTGGAGCTAGACCTTGAGCGCTTCAATTCATCCTTTCCTTACCCAACACGACCATCTCCTATTGGTAACATAGTTCAATTTCTGAACCAACATTTGTCTTCAATACTATTTCATGATAAAGAAAGAACACAACCATTGTTGGATTTCCTTCGAGCACACAAATACTAAAGCCATGTCATTTTTCTTTCCTTGGTTAATATATTGCATAATTGTGTTTGATAGTTAATTCATTATTATTCTATGCCGATAAATCTCTATCAAATAGCAGAGAAGGATGACTTGGCTGTTTTAGAGGTATATAATATGAATTAATTAAAAATTCACGGGGTTATTTCGATTCTCATCTTTCTATTTCACTTCTTTAGAGAAAACTATATATTCAAATACCAACTCAACTCAAACCAAACTAAAATAGAAAATCCTAGTTATGAAGATGTTTCTCTCTCCATACCTTATAATGACATTATTTTTTTGAATCATACTTGAAGTTCACTAATAATAACCTGGATTTATATATTTCTTTTATCACCAAATTGAAATCATGTTAAAAATACGAATATCCCATTAAATATGAGCAAAATAAGATTCAAAGAATATCACCTTTAGTCTGAGCATGTGGTAGAGTAATTTATGAGGTATGAAGTTTTATTAGAGGCATTGTTTTCTTATTTGTTCTGGTTAGAAAATGGCTTTCTCTTGCTTTTATGTGACTTTCAATTTATCATATCTAACACATTAAGAAATGGGAAAGAATAATGTTTGACATTCATCTTGCAGAAGTTGATGTTGAATGAAAGGATATAGAGTTTAACCAAGCTGCAATCTGATTTGGTAAAGGTGGAGGGACATCTTACAAATTTACATAAGAATACGCCATATACATAGTTTGAACATAAGTAATATATGGATTTTTCATTTGCAGATATGTTCTTTTTTCTATCCAAGATATCACAGCAAGACAAATATTGATATTGTAAAAATTGTTACAGGACCTCATTGAGGTTAATTTTTCTAATGTTCTACTAGATTGATACATTCTCATGACATGAAGGCTTTAAATACCAATTAATATGTTACCAAAACAAATTATATTCAAATTTTATACATATAAAAGACAAAAACAAATGTCAACTCCTTCACTTGATTGTTACTTGACTCAAGTGTGGCGGAGATACATGAAATGTGATTGGAAAAAGGATAGGCATACAATAGAGAGATCATGTCTTGGATATGATACATTTGTTGTTGGAGATCCTTCATGCACTTCAACCATCAACTTTGGAAATGTTTTTATTAAATATTGCTATGGTTTTTAATTTTGTGATCCTTTCACCTCACGGTTATTTGGGAAAGCAAATGTTTTAGGAATGAATGATAAGATATTGATGGACAGGTGAACAATTTTTTATAATTGCAATGTTCATTCCATGATATCCTCTCTTTGTTGTTTGATTGTATTTTGAGCCTCTGTTTCAATTTTTCTTTACATTTTAACTATGAAATTGAAAGTACTTGGTATTATGTCTCTTTAAACAACAACCAAGCTTGAAGATGAAATTAATATTACACGATATTGATTGAAATCCTTTTAACTGTTTTGTATTGAAAGCTTTCCATGATTATTAGAAAAGTTTACTTTCATGTTTTTATTTGAGAACATGTTGTTTATATACTTCACCAAGTTCATTCATTTGAAAACAAATTGTTGTTGCGAATAAAATGACAAGGATTAGACATCACACCTCAGATCATTTGTTTTAATAATTTATTTACAGTTTGAGCATTTTAGCATGTAACTTAGTTGACATGATTGTGCCTAATCTTTCCCTGGAGGTTGAATACTAAGTTACTAAGGTGTTCTTTTTTATGGTGACGTTAATTTATTTATACATGTCATTTGGCCACATAGTGGCCACTATCACTCAAATGAAGAAAACTTATTCGAGTTTCTTGCTTTTATGGGGAAGAATGGCTTTATCATTGTTGATGTTGAGGTATATGTAATATAAATCCTTTATAGTCTACCTTCATTTATATTCTAGTGCTCATCCTCTTTCATGTCTTACACTCTGAATTCTAGGTTCTTTTGTTTCTAGAAAAGGAACTCAATATTGATGGTAAGCAACAGGATTTGAAGAAAGAGGAGAACACTAACACTGAAGCGACAAATGAAAAAAGACAGTGAAGAAAACTGATCTAGTGGTATCCTTAAAGCTAGTATCCCGCATAAGAAACACACATAGAGATTGATGTTCAAGTCTTCATAGTTTGTGAATTCCCCTGCAATGACTTGACAACATAATGATAATGTTTTATATTGATGAAACAACATTTCATGTGCAAATTGCAGTCCAACTAATTTTAAGTTGGAAACTCATATTGTAATACTCGACATTTCATATAATATAATTTATGTGGTTGAAATTATTTATAGTTGCACTTGATATTGTTTATTATTTTAAATAGCACATTAATTTTGAATTTTCATATTAGATGAACCAATTCACATTGTATGATGTTTTTTTTTTTTTTTTTTTTTTCAATTTAGTCGAAAAATCATACTAATTAATCTATGTTGATTAATAATGAACACATAAAATCAATCTAAAACTACTAAATTAGTAGTTTATATTGATTAATTATGAACACAAATAAAATGAATATATGACTAAATTAGTCGTTTATAACGATTATTAATGAAAATAAATGAAATGAATATAAACTACTAAATTATTCGTTTATATAATGAATATGAAACTACCAAAAAAATATAATTGACTACTGCAAATGATTAATTTTTCATTACAAATGACAACTAAATTCTGCATTGATACAACTATTAGTATATAGTCCACAATATCTTATAACCCGACAAAAATCTAGTCATATTTCCTTTCTCATTAATTGGTTTCAAATGACAACTAAAATTTGCATATATATGACTATTAGTAGCTAATTTACAGTATCTTATAACACGACCAACATTTTGGTCATATTTCTTTGGTCATTAATTGGTTTTCTCAAATGATCTTACAGTAATATATTTTGTTGTATATTTGGTCATTAATTGTGGCAATTAATGACTAAATCAATAACTAAATTAATAACCAAATTTATGACTAAATATAATACTACATGATAAAATGGAGAAAAACAATTAATGACTAAGCTAAAAATGACTAAAAGTTGGTTGCATTATAAGATACTGTAAATTAGCTGCTACTGGTCACCAACTAAAAAATAGTAATTTATGTGGAAAATTTAGTCTTTTTTTTAGTAACTAATTAACCCTTTTGTACTAGTGTAATATGCATGGTTATAAATGCCAAAATACTTTGGATGATCTTTTGCTTTCATAACAAGACTTTGATTTGCAAAGCCTTGATATGCAATCTGATTTGATCGTAAAAGAATTTCTCACAGGCATTTTGTCCTCAACACACAAACCCCTATGTGGAGATGTGTGTAGTGAATCAATCAATATATCATGTTCTTTGAATTCACATTCTAATGAATTGAATTTAAAATCCACAGAAGGTGATAGTTTTTCCCATAATGAAGAAGAAAATGTATTAATTGTTGAACATCCATCTTAAAATTTGGGTAATCTATTTAATGATGTTAACACATATGGTGAGACTGATTTCAACAACTGTCATGTGATTCATAATGTTTTCACTAAAATAATTGATGATAGTTTTCCTCACACAAATACTAACCTGACCATGCTTTCAAAATTCAATAATTCAACATTTGAAAGTTAAGAGTCTTGTGAGGAAGTTGAAGCACTTCATATTTATCTAATGGTTATGTCAGGCTCTTGCAATCCTGATAAAATATCTGAACTAGGTGAAATTAGGATTCTCTCAAAAAATTATTCTCTCAACATTGTTTCATTGGATTTAAGCTCTTTCTTGAAGGAATTTCAACATTTTCAATTTAATTCCCTTAATCCTCAAGATAGAATCTATGATCGGATATAAGATTTATCTATAGCTAATTATTTTTTATGCAAATCTCTTGTATCAAATTCAAGATTGGAACACATACCCTTCATAGATGTATATGGGTTTGAAATATTCCACTGTTATTATCAAGCCATAAATCATCATTCCTTGAAATATTTCTCCCTTTCAAATTCTTCCATGAAAAATTAACTCCTCTTCCTTATTTTATGTGTTTTGGAGCCAATATTTTCTTGGCACAATTATCCTTTTCAGTGTCATTTAAACCTTGAATCGTTTGGAGGATCAAAAAACTCATGGTGATATGGATTCTAAATTTGATTTGACTTATCCTATTAGCCTTTGGTCAACATGTTATTCTAATTCATTTCCCATATTTACAAGTCCAATAATTTTTTTTTAACTCCTCAAGCTTTTTTATTATTAGTCTGGTATGGAATCAGACACAAAGCGAACTAATCGAGAAGTGAAAGTCTTGTATACCAACCCATCAATCTGATCATAACACTGGTTCTAATAACTATCACACAATTAATCATTTTACCATGAGTATATATATGATGATATCCTTTTTACATTGACTCTTTCTATTGAACCCATGAATCTCTATGATTTATCATTTCAACGTTCGTGCACTTGTCAAGCAGCTGAGGCACTTCAACCTCTATTAAAGTTTATGTCAGGTCCTCACTATTTTGAAAATTGTTCTGAATGACATCACTTTATATTTCCTTTCAAGATTCTCCTATTTATTCTATTATATTAATCGCAACCTCAATTTCTCAAGAGGTTCAAGGTTTTAAAAAGGATCATATGAAATTCCATGATCGAATCTATCATTGGATGGAAACATATTACGTAGCAAGATCTAATATAAATCACAAGTTTCAATCTTTCTTGATGTTTTCTAAGGGTGAAAATAGAGAAAAAGGTACATTCGTAAGAAGCTTTCAAGCTTTGTATGACTATTGTTCTAATTAGAAAGGTAGGGTTGCAGATTGGTTAATGTTATTTGTTATGGTACATCATTATATTAATAGTAAAGATCTTCAATTTCTCCTACAAGGTATTCAGGTTTTCATCTTTATTTCTTCACATTGCTTTATATTTTTCTTAATTTCTAATATCCTTGTACTTGCAATTCAGGAGCAACTTGGGTGGCACAATGGAAATTTCAATTCACTTAGTCCTGACCTTCTAGCCATTTAGATTAGGAGTAGGTTTGGATGCATTTTAGTTTTATTTTGCATTGCATGGACCTTGCATTTGGCTTTCCATCTAGTTTTGGATTTTCTTTGTCTCTTGTATCCCATATTGCATGCTACTTTTGTTTCAAAGTTACACTATTCTTGTTATCATGATTTTCTGTTCTTGTATTGTCATGTCTTTCCTTTCGTATCTTGTTTGATAAGACCATGCATAGAAATTTCTCTTGTCTAACACAAGAAAAAAATGTGGTAAAGTTTTGAAAGTGAAATTGTGATGAAGGGAAACTCTTGGCTATTTTTTCTTCCTCTTCTTTGTTTGAGCCTGCACATATTTTAAAGGCAATGATGTCTCGATTGAAAATATGATTCATTCAAATGAAAATATATAAGAAAAACCGCAATGCCTGTATTTATTTTAGCATCTTCATTCCCTCTCTTAGTATGGTAATTGAATGATGTTTTTCTCTTTTATCCAATCAAGATAACAAGGGAAAGGAGAAAACTAAGACATAGAATATTAATTTGAGGGGCATATAATAGTCTCTAAAGGAATTACCTCTCTCACTCGAAATAAATCAGGATAGCTCTTCCATCCTAGAGATACGAATGACCATATAATTCCAATGAGAATAATGAAAATAAAATATGGGGTGAAAGAAGAGAAAAGATTTTGGGTAGAGGGGTGAAGCCACCAAATTTGTTGGGTTTCCGAATAGGCTCGTTGGCAGCGAAGCAATGCTTGTGTTTCAGTAGTGACTTCTTTGGGGTACTAAACAGGTCTTCTAGTGGAGGAGTAATACTAGAGATGAAACTAAAAATCTGATCATCCTAAACTAATGATATATACTATCCTTCTTCTCGATCGAAAAACTTGATATATGGTAATCCTTATAAATATTCTTAGCCAAGAAAAGGGATAGGAGAGACTATTCTTATAACTAGGATAGAAGGAGAAGTGAGGGTAGTCCACATGGTGAATCAATACTTCCTTAAAGAAAAACTATTTGTATTCAAACATAGACCTTAGTAGAGAAGCTAGAGTTCTTTCAATGTATGAATTTTCTGTTGTCACCCCTACAAACACCCTCGAAATTTTCTTACACGTGATTTTTGCAGTGTACTTGTAATCTCATGATCTGTCACCTCAAGTTGTCCATTTGTTGCTTCAAGGTCGCTTAATTTTTTCTAAGTGATCAAGCCTTGTTCTAAGAATATATGTGTTGAAGCCACTTTCTTTCAAATTCTTAGCCTTTAGATGCATTCTAAAGAACACATTATTTTGGAATATTCAGTAGTCAGTGATTATTGTTGAAGATAGGCCTTTTACAATCTCTAGAATTAATTCCTATGAAATCCCTACATATAGTGATTGCATAGTTCATAGTGATTGTAACTGTACAATTCCCGATGATCGCTACCCAGCCCTTGCTAACAGTGACTTCACAGTCCATAAAGATGGTGGCTTCACATTTTTATTGATATTCATTGCGCAATATGAACTGGAAGTGAGCATCCAATCATGTGAGTTAGTCATTCTCTTGCTTGGAGTTGCAATTGTATTATCGTTCCAGTGAGTTTCCTCAACTATCACTTTTGCATGCTTTTTCTTTCATAAGTGTAACTTTCATTTTTGTGACTATCATATTTTCTTGATTTCACTTTCATGAGTGTTTATTTCACTATCTCTTTTCTTTAGCATGTGTTTCTTTCAATTTTCTAAGCATTTGTAAGTGTCAATTTTAGTTTTTCTTATTGCTGCAAGTGTCACTTTTAACTGATTGGACTCCTACATGTGTCACACTTGAGCACATCACTAAAAGTATCTCTAGCACACTTATCTCCATTAACTAATCTTATATCTCATAAGAATCGGTGTTAGACACATTCCCACAACGTATCACACTTTCTAGTTGCAGTCAACAACTCATATTCTAAATGTAGCAAAGTTATGTTTCACTTGTCTCACCTAGAAATAAGTGTCACATTATTGTCGTTTTAAGGTATACTTCTTGATTTTTGGTACTTAGCATTCACTTATTTTTTGTTCATGTTATCTGACTCTGATATAATTTTTTTAGTACTTTCTTTCATGTTTGGTTCTGTCTTGTCTTGTTTATCCCACACTTAGTCATTTTTGTGAGCTTTGACTGTATGTGAAACTTGCCAAATTTCCTCCATCCTGTATCTACACATTGGTTAGCATTAAGTCACAGATAGCCACCCTTTCTTCCTATAACTATGCACTACGTATTTACTGCCTCTAAGGATTGCACATTGCATAGTCATAGAGCTTAGTCTCTGCCACCTGTCCCTAAAAACTGCCCAATCTTTCTCCCGGTCAGCCTTCCATTGCAAACTTCTTAGACTTAGTAAAAAATTAAACCTCACTGCATGCTTGACCTACACAACTACACAATAACCTGGATCAAGCTTCCCTCAACTATGCCTTGCATAATAATAGTGAAAAATATTGTCTTTGTGTGTCATTGTCTCCCTCAACTGCATGGTTATGTTCGCCTTGATTTACGAATTTCGAGCACTCTTAACAAATTCATAATAAAGAATTGATAGTTGCGGCACTAATGCTTGGATGGTATTGTTCATATTAAAGGTAATCATTTATTTTTTACATGTTTTATTCTAGAAATATATACATGATCAACATCTTGAAATTATAACTTTAATCCACCATAGTTTGAATGTGCAGGTTGCTGTACTGAAGAAATATTCTTCTCAACTATCCCTTGTCACCTTAATATATTTTCTAGGCACGATATAGGAAATCATCTTCATCATAGTTGTCACTCGTCATCCTTTTTGAATAGGAATTGGAATGGGATATCAACCTTCTTACTGCAGTCTAATATGCATATTTACGTGTTTTATTTTCTGAAGGGAAATAGCTCAAATATTTTTCTTTGGTCTGGAATTGAAAAAATAGATATTTTCGATGGGAAGTTACGTTACATAGTACACCAACTTATATTTTTGGGTGTAGGGAGGGGTGATGTCAGCAATTGCACATTACCTGGAGGGTTCGTGCATGTGTTTAAAAGGACCTATTTTTATGGAAGCATTCATTCCATTGATGATGATAATTATGGAAATTCTAGGGTCTACCATTCCCTCGTGAGAAGATTGTTTTGAGCGAGCTCTTTTTTGAGCTCTTTTTACAAGCCTTAAATTGAAATCGAGGTTAATAGTGTTTGCAAATAGGATATTTGAAGGTGCTTACTACACTCATTAACTTAATATAGTGTACTGGGAGGTTTTATGATCGCAATAGTGTTATACTATGTTTTGTGGGGGAAATTAAAGGATAAAGAGATCTTAGAGCATAAAAATTTCCCATAGTTACTTTTCAATTCTCAAGTAATTCTCAGTAAAATTCAAAACAATGCATATGAAATAGAAGCTATGATACTTCAAGCTCATCAATTCAATGTTAAGGATACAATCATTTCTGCCACTAAAAATAGAAATCCATACAAATAAGGATTACTGCCAAATTGTTTTTACAAGAGCAGTTATAGTTTTGGTCATTCAAACTAACAAATGAGAGAGACCTAGACTTCTCTTGTACTCTTGAAGTTTACTAATATGATAATGTTGAAGATACCCTTACCTGTAGCATTCAAAATTCGTTAGTTTTCTTTTAGTTTTTGTAATTGTTAGAGATGATAAGATATATGTGGAAAAATCACCTACTAAGTCCATGTGACAATTCCACAAAATGAAATAATAGTAGTGGTACATAATGATGCTTTTGATGTAATAAATTTCCATCCAATTTAATGAAAAGGATTCTACGAAAACCCACATTTGTTTGGATATTACATTGTTGTCAAAAGATTGTCTTGGTACTGATACTTCATACCCATTTTCCCTATATAATATAGAATTCAATTTTAACATCTAACTGAAAAAGTATGATCTAATGGTCTTATCATTCTCATACTAAGCGGGACTGAACCACAGTCTAGATGGTTTCACCACTGAAAGTTACCATTAAACAACATATAATTGCATAATTTATAAAGACAATATTATAAAAACACATCATAATTATAAAAATTTAATATTTGTAAAATTTTGAGTTATAAAAACCTAACATTATTAAGAATTGTAAGCTTAAATGATATAATCATAGGCCATAACGATATAGGGTTTACATAACTTCTTCCTCTATGGTTTACAATATTTGCAAGAATATTTATTCACTATTGTACCTACACATTCAAAATATAGTGAATTAAAGTTGTATTGTATCCATGCCAACATATCTGAAGAAATTTAACAATATCCATACCAAGATATCTGAACTACAAAATATCATAACACGCACTGATTTCTGAATTAGCTCCTCAATTTAGAATCAAATAAAAACCCTCACAAACACCCAAAACTTCGCTTTTATAATATCCCTATCCCTATAAATATACGTCATGGAGTTAATAATATAAAACTATGATTTATTAATATGTCCATGTAATTAAAGTAGCTTCCACCAAGAATCGATTAGGTTTTCGAGCGACTGCAACTTCCATATGGAAACTATCATTATTCTCAAGTCATGGTTCATAGGCTAGGAGTATATTTCTAGCCATTTTTCTTGCATTATAACCTTGGGATAATATCTCACATATACAAAAACTCTACAATTGTGGTGAATGGGTAATGGTAGAGGTCCAAGACATTGCATAATTTATAAAGCCAATATTATAAAACACATCTTAATTATAAAATAATAATACTCTTAAAAATTTGAGTTATAAAAACCTAACATTATTAATAATTGTAAACTTAAATGGTATAAACCAAGGACATAACGATATAGGGTTTACATAATTTATTCCTCTATGGTTTACAATGTCTGCAAGAATATTTATTCACTATACTACCTACACATTCAAAATATAGTGAATTAAAGTTGAAATTTATCCATGCCAACATATCTGAAGAAATTTAACAATATCCATGGTAGCATATTTGAACTACAAAATATCATAGCAGACATTTATTTCTCAATTAGGTCGTCCATTTAGAATCAAATAAAAACTCTCCCAAACGCCCAACACTTCCCTTTTGTAATATCCCTATTCCTAGAAATATACGTCATCGAGTTAATAATGTGATCACCTAGATTGAACCTGAGGCTGAAGGAAGGCAATTCTAGGGTAACCTCAAACCATGCTTAGCCAAGTAGCTAGCCCTACTAGGCCAGGAGAGGGCTCTCTCAGTCAGGATCTCAACCAAGATGACTGGATCAAGAAAATGATATTAGGCTAGGTATAGTAGCACAAGGTTTGATTTTATTTTTGAAGGGTTTTGCTGGACCAAGAGGAGCCAAACAGTTACGGCAAGGAAATTAGGTTAAAATTGCAGGGGTTCGATGGGGCAAGGTAGGGAAAGGCTCAGCACTCTAGTTTTTGATGGATGAGGTGATTCAAGACATCTTAGGAGATAGAAAAAGCATGCAAGCAAACATGGATTCTTCCTAAACTAAAGAAAACATAGACTGTGAATATTTTCCAGAAACAGAGCATAAATATTATGCGTTCTACCTATCAACTTGAAAACATCCACTTAAAGAGTATGAAATGATGAAATGGAGTCAAAACTACATTTTAACATATGAAATCATAACAAAAACTGAACTGAACATCATACCACATCGATCCCAAAGAAATAGCTGCAAATTTTCATTAATCTCCTGCTAAAACTGATACAAAATGATGTCTACTCAAAGAATGAGCATCCAATTGAGTCCATCCCTTTACAATGAGAAAGAAGAAGAAGAATATATAGACATTTATTCAACCTCCTCCCATCCTTAGGGGTTGAATTCCCAAGGATGATGAACTAATCCATAAAAAACTGAACAAGAAACTAGAATCTAGGCAACCTAACAACTTGCCTCTAAAAGTGAGGAAACTAATTCATTTGTCCTAAAGATAAATTTTAATATAATTAATATAACTTCTAGTACTTATTATCTATCCTATTTACATGCCTAGTCACCATTTACATCAGCAAAACACCATCCATGAGAGGAAACCCAAAATTACAGTCAAGGCACGGTGAAGTGGAAACCCAACACAATTTTGTCCTATGCGCAGTGCTTTTTGCAAGACAATTTTGGAGGCCTTGCTGGTGTCTAAATTGAGCTCGTGATAGCTCATTGAAAATATCTTCAATTATAATTTCCATAACATCTTTAAATTCTTCATTTCGAGTTCATTTGACCACTCAAAAATGGATTCTCCCAAGGCTGCTTCTGTGTGTCAAAAAGAGGGCAAAAAGGTCATTTTTTGGGTGTTCTTTGACTTTTTGGTTGACCAGTTTTGCTCTAAAATCCTAGAAAATGCATAGGGTACATGTATTCATAATTTTGAATCCAAAAATGCTGACCATTTCTTCATTAGATGCCCCTAGAAAAATTGCAGTGCCACATAGAGCCAAAATTTCTGTGTCAAAAATTGCCAAATTCTTCAAAAAGAAAAAATTCTTCAAAACTTTCTCAAACTTTTTGGAAAACACAACCATTGAGTATCTTGGTTAGCCAAGGAAGCTTCAACAAGCAACCTAAGCCTATCACCCTCCCTTTTTCCTGAGTGCTTGTTTTAACCTTATCTTCATTTGCTTGACCCTTATGTTGCAAATCTTGTTCCGGTTCCTGTAATGGCGAGCCAAATGCCTAATGATTCGCTTATCCATGTTGGCCTTTCATAGTGGCTTCTCTGAATGAAAATTGACCCTGTCAAGCCAATTTTCTCTATCCTCCTCAATTTCCTTCTCAATTCTTTGTTTTGTAGTCAAGGTAGTTGGTGTTTCTTCCTCTTGCATCACTAAGTTGCACTTGTCACCTTGCATCTTTGCTTTCAGAAGTTCTAGCTCCATGAGGACTTGTTTGTCACTTAGATGCTTGTTCTCTTGTTCAAGGTATGAAATGACATACTTAGCTCTCTCCAAGTTGTCCATCAGTGTTTGGATCTGTGCATATTTTTCCCTTATGGTTATGTTTTCGTTTCTTGCCTCATCTTGAGCCTCCAAGTCAACTATCTCAATGTCATGATGGATGTGTGGTTGTTCTGGTTCATCATCTTCCATCAAATCAAATTCCCTTTCCTCCTCATCATCAAGGCTTTAGTCTAGTATCTTTTCCTTCCATTCATGGAGCTACTGCACCTATTGTACCTATTGTGTTGATGAAGAAGGCAAATCCCCTTCCACATTTTGTGGAGCAAGCATTTTCCTATGAGCTGATGGAGAAGTCAAGGCCCCTTCCACATCAAGTGGAGTAAACACGTGCCTATCTATTGCAAACAACTTCCAAGTCCCTCTCTCATATGTCTTGTAGGCTTCTGGCTCCTCAACAACTTTAGTCTCTTTAACATTCTCATCTTTCTTTACTTCGGCATTGCTGGAAGGCCTTTCTACTTCTTGAGGCACCAATGGTGGAATCTAAGGACCATTGAAGATGTCATTAGTAATAAATGTATCCCAGGAAGTATTGAGGAGGTTGAGGTGATGTAGTATAATCATCTTAATCAGGGAGTAGTGATAAATACTACTCATTTGCTGGGGGTAAGGATTTTTCTGTATAATGTAGGCCATCTTCTCAATGTTATTGAATAAGAAATACATGATGTTCAACATTTTAGATCTTGTGAAATGAATAAGAAGCCTAATGTGATAGGTGTACAATTTAGGAAATCTGCCCTCACATGTAAAATAATTCATAATGATCTTCATCATAGGGGCATACTTGTCTTCAAGGAACCTGAAAGGAAAGGCCCTCTTCTTTTCATTTCTATACCTAGATTTGACGTATGGCTCATAGTAGTGCTCATCCAAATCTTATGCCTTATACCATTCCCCCCCACATTTGGAATCCTTGTGGCATCAGCAATGATGGAGGATGAAACTGTAAATTTCACCTCGGCAAGAGTTACTTTGTTATCACAGATATTGGCTACAAAAAGCCTCGTCAGCTCAAGATGATGTTGAACTCTTTGTACCTGCTCACAAAACTCATAACACCCTAGATGCCTGAAACAAGTGACAGTCATATGAGAAGCATGCAACTCTTTGATGTTTGATGTTTCCTCTCGGATAATTCTACCTCCCTTATGTGGTTTTCTCTAATGTTGAGCTTCATCTCCCATGCTTTCACTAACACTATTTTTCTCTTCCTCAGAATCTCTATCCTCTTTATCCATGTTTGTTGAATTTTGAAGCTTTGAACTTTTATTAGAAGTTCTAGGTGGAAAAAGAGCAAACTGGATGATTTGTAGGGTGGTTTTGGTGCTTGCTAGGCCTATGCATAGTCCCTTGTACATGTGTCCACACTCTGGCTCTATGTGCAGTGCCGTGTAAAATTGCACTGGCAAATCCGTCATATGCACAACGCTCTGTCCCTATGTGCAATGCTCTCTCCTCTATGCGCAACGCTCTTTCTCTATGCACAACGCGTTTTTACAGGCTACTTGTGGAGGCCTTCCCGGTGTCCAAATTGATATCAGGATAGCCCGTCGGAAAGGTAACTTTCTTGGCTACACAATGGACCTATAAAGAACTAAAAATGATCAATTATAGCCCCTAAAATGTCAATTCTCCCAAGATTGGTCAAAAAATGCAGAATGAGGGTGCAAAAATGAAGCGTTCTCTTGCAGGAAACTTTTGGAGGTCTTCCTAAACTCCAAATTTAGTGAATTATTTCTCATTGGAAAGATATTTGTGTCTAGCTATCATTTGAATCATCAATAAAGTTAGTTGGAGACTCTACATAGAAGAAAAAATGATTTTTCCAAAGTCACTCCAGAAGTGCAACAACTCTCTTCTAGCAAATGTATTTTTAACATTTCTATAAAACCATGACACCTGCGTAAAGGGTGAAGTAGGATTTTCATCCTTGGCCTATTATGTACTAAACCCTCTCTCACTTGTAGCAAATTAATATCTGTTTGGTCTAAAACATAGTTTGAAGAAAAATCGTCCCTATGTGTGGCAAATGATTTATCCCTTGGAATGGCTTATTGAAAAATGATCGAGACATGATGTGTATGAGTTGGAATGCCCTCATACTTGTTGAAATGACCTCCGTTATGCCTCATATAGTTAGATGTCTCATATTCCATAGCCAAACCTAGCTCAATGGGTGAGGAAAATAGGGTTTAGTGCTTGTGGAAAATGATGATTTCGACACCCTTGGGAAAAGACAACTCCCTTTGGCATGCACTTAAACCTTTGAAACTTTACCCTTTCACTTGAATACATCTTTGTAACACTCAGTTAACAGCTTGGGATGGTGAAATTATTACATTTTTTTTTTTTCTAAATAAGGCTAATTCTATTACAGTACAAAAAGGTCAAAAATTACATTAGAGTTACAACAAGGCCATGGCCTTGTAAATCCTGCCTAGAAATTGACAGTTTTCCCAGATTTACACCTTCCAAAATTGAACACAGTCAAAATTTGGATTACTATCTTCTGTTGTGTCTTCTCCTAAGACTCGAAACAGTGACTCTAAACAGTACGTAACAGGGACATGCTGAGATAGACAAACATGGCGATGATGAGCACCGCTTAAACATGGACTGACTGACATATAGACCCATACTGCCGACACATAGACATACAGACCCATACTGCCGAACTGATACATAAACACAGGATTCAAAGACAGAGTGATGCTCCTGCGGCCTAGGCTGCCGAGAGCGAACTGCTTGACTTGATCATTCATCGTCCGTGGTGTAGGGCACTTCCTCAACTCGGCACCCAAATTGCAGAGAGTCATCAGAATCGGAGAGAGGGACCACCGCGCTGGAAGGGAGACCCTGAACAGGCTTGCTTGGACCCGCAAGAGCTGCTGGAGTAGCTAAGGGGGAGCTTTCCCTAACAGGGCGTTGCAGGTCAATTATAGGCACTGTCCCTTGAACTTGAGGTGGGTTTTCGAGAGTTGCATCTGCCTGATTTCTGAAAATATCACAATGCTCAATAGTTACAGAGACAATAAAAGTAGAATTGGCAAGTGTGCAGAGTATCCAATTCCTGACCGTAGGATGCGCCTCATGTCCACAATCAATTATGCGTTCGCTCCCCATCCCTCTGCCTCGTCCGGCTCTATTACCATGGTGGTGCTGCTTCTCAGACGTAACTTCGACAGAGGAGGAAGGAGAAATGGGGGCAGACCTCTGAGTGGTAGCCCGTCTGCGAGAGCCTCCACGTCTACTGCACATTCTCAGTCTCTCACCCTGCATTGCTGGATAAAGAAGAACCCGCTTGAAGAAACCCGGAGAGGAGGGATTAATTAGGACGAGGGCCACCGAATTTGGCTCACAACACCTGGGAATTTCTCTCAAGCTTGTGACAGTCCCTGAATTGGCCACAGAGCATGAATTCCCTTGCTCATTCCCCCGCTCCACCGAGTAATGCGCCAGTGTTGTAGCGGAATGCCAGACGATTGCAGAAGAATGCGCAAGTGTAGCAGGAGCTCCCGGTTTATTAATCGCCATCGCACAGTTAGCCATGAGACAAATTATGGAAGACAAGACCAACATTAATGCCGTCGTTGATATTCCAGCATGCGAACCTCTCTTACATCTCGCGAGGTATTGTGTGTCACACATGGGCTGACCCCTGCCCATGTGACTCCCCATCTATCCTCCTCTCACCTTAAGCACCTGCATCCGGGAGTGAAATTATTACATTTGAAAGACATAAAATTACATAATGAAATAAGCATTTCTCTTTACAAATCATCTTCACATGGTGATGGGATGTTAGTTGATCACCCTTTACTTGCTGGTCTTATGCAATGGAATGGAACCTTGGCAACCCTAATGACCTAATGAAACCTTGAAAAACCCTAAAAGTCCTAATGAGACCTTGAAGGAGTGAATTTGAAGATGACACAATGACCTCATGACTGATACAAGTGGCATGACAAAAATAACTTTATGGATGATGTACAATCAACAAGATATGAAATTATGCTAGCAAGTAATCACATTTATGGAAGAGTGATGTTTTTGGACTAGGACTACCACTAGTGACTATTTTTTTTGCATGACCTAGTGTAATGATAAAAAATTTATGAATGGGCCCCTTAAAAAGATATGAAAAGAGGTTTTTTGATCACTGGTGGCGGGATGCAAATACTGACAGTAACATCGACCTTATTGGGGATGGAAACTACTTGTAGGTGTCAAGAACACCGTAGACCAAGTAGCCTTATCCATGTCAGCTAATACGGTCAAAAACATAAATTGAACTGCATGACTAAACGCTAACAACTTCAAATGACACAAACTAACTCGAAACTAACTTGAAATTGACTGAAAAAATGACTCAAGACTTAATTGAAACAAGTACTTACAAAATGTATTAATGGCAACAAACCATCGAGATTTGAGGGCTTTAAATATTGATGTCAACCAACTCCCTACTAAAGAAATATGTACAATCATGTGAAGTGAACCTTTCAATGTAACCAATCCAGCAGATGGTTACTCATTGAAATTCTGCACTCACTTTCCACGAGTAGGTAGAATGATGTACATGTAGGCAACTCACAATAACAACTGAAACCAAGGCTTATGCTAACAAACCAAACAACATTCATCTTCTCCAATGCTTGGAAAAGAATTATGAAGGGATCTTGAAAATCCTGAAGCATTAGCTTGTCTTGAGATCCAGTAGCAAAAATACAATTACTCCCTTCATTTTGATTTGAAAGAATAGTTGGTTGTTGATTGATAGGAAGGCATAGAGAAGTATAAGCTTCTGCTATCTGAGTGTTGGCTGTAACCTCCTCGAGCATGAGAAATTCTGACTCGATTTTTGGCATATTATCTCTCTAAGTCTCATACTCCTCAATTTCATAGTCAAAGTCATTCTTAAATAGAAAACATTCTTCAAGATTATCAAACATGATAGCCCTATCATCTTCATGAAAGAAAACAATATTTGTTCATTGATCTATAAATCTAATTTCAAGACTGTCCTCATTTTCAAAAGTGGAAGAAGCTTCACTAACACCTTATTGACAATGTGAACACTGCAAACCTACATTAGCTTGGGCTATAACATGACCTTTTAGGAGTTGATCTATCTCATCTTTAGATAGAGGAGATAATATTTTTTTTTTTATTTTGCTAAAACAATAATTGTCTTGTTTCCCTCCTAAAGTTTGGCAAGGGTGTTGAATATCTTCATTAATTTCAAGCAAAGGAGTATATAAATTTTCATCAGACTGCTGATTCATTTCATGTGACTCATGTTTGTTATCACTCAGAATTTTCCTTAGAAGTTGTTAGAAGAAGGAATAAACCAAGGTAACCGCAAACCAATCTTTTAAGTATAGGCTCTTGCCAACCTATGACTCAGAGTGGGCTCTCTCTATGTCATTTAGCTTTGTTTTACTGGTATTTTAGGCTAGTTCTTAATGTTCATTAGGGTTTTGGTTTTGAATTGAAGGTTGGGTGGTGGAATTCTTGGAACAAATGGATAGAGCAAGGTCTTTAAGCCATTGGGCTATGGAGTGAACAAATGGATAGTGTAACTGAATCAATTCATTAAAGGGAACATTCACCGGGCAGGCTAGCAAAGTAAAGTGAAAATCTTTAATTCGAATGGGTGAAATGATCCTAACTAGGGTGAGAGAGCACTTAAGAATTTTCAGACCGCGGTTAAAATGAAGAACAAAGGATAATCATGAACAAAGGGCAATTAAGAATTCTTTGCAACGGACCACAGGGAACTACCTAAACTAAGGAGCAATCAACAATTCCTTAACTTATATTAGTGAAGAAAACATTCAATATGCATAACAGTCAAAACAGAGTGCAACTAAGGAATTTCTGAGATATCATTCCATGTTATAGCATTCAAATTTTTAGAGATACAAGTAAGACCGTGGAAAAAATCAAAGAAAAATTACATTGAACGTGAGAGAATACTTATTTGAACTTTGCTTTACACAAGAATCTGGTGAAATATCTGATCTTTATTCCTTGATCCAGCTAGTTGATCCAGTCATTGATACAATAGAATTTCAGACGTAAGAACAAGAAGTCTATAGAAAGGTTTTGGAATCCACAATGCATGCTTTGATTTATGAAGTATTTATACAAATATTGTTTACAAAATATCTCAAAACAACTTGAGATTTAATCTAGGAAATACAAATATCCTCTAACAAGAAGATAGAGACAGCTAGCGAACTGTTTCATGTTGTCCCTTTTATTATCCTTGTGCTAGCCTTTATTGTTGAACTGTAACCCTTTATGTTGGCTTGTTGTTACATTGTTTCACACTGTCCAGAGTCTTCTATAACTTTTACCTTTCTGTTGATACTTTTTGACCCTGATGTGTTGTTTTCACCTGTTTGCCTCGCTGTTCTATTTTTACTGTGCACTAACTTTTTGCTATAAATTTATGACAGTAAATCAGTCACTGTCTCCCACCATTTTGCATTAGGTAATTTTACATTTATCATTCTCCTATAGATTTCACCAGCTTCAGTATACTTGGAAAAATTGGGCTTGGTAAGGAACAAACATTTTATCTCATGCTCAAGGAAAAACAAGTTCTCAAATGTGTTGTACAACACTTATCCTATTGGCAATGCTTTTATGGATGAAGGGCTGACCTATTCTTTAGCCAACTTTCTGAGTCTATCACCATATTCCAACTATGTCATGAGTTTTTCATTGATAACCATAGGACTGGGCAGACCTTTCTCCCTTAGAATTTCGAATTTGGCCAAGAACGTATCAATGGCTACCTGCATATTATGGCACTTTTCTTCTAAATTAAGCATAACATTCCCTTTGGAAAGGACCTTCCTTATTTCTAAAATCGTCGCAATCCTATGTTATATATTTAGCTCATGGAGTTCATATCTATTCTTGATGTTGAGAAAGTGGTTGAGTCTATTGGCATCCTCTGGCTTATCTCCTAACTCCTCCTTCACTTTCTGGATAGCTTCTGTAGCTATCTTTACTAACTCTATTTCTTCAAAAATAACCTGGATTGATGGCCAAATATCATTGATAGAGTCAATGATATTGGCCCACATCATTTACACATCACTCATTCTTTGGGCTCTTTGTGCTTCTTCTTTCTGCTTTAGTTGGGTAAGTTTGCAGTATGTTTCCAAAGTTGCAACCTTTTCTCTTAACTTGTTCATTTCAGTAGCCTAGATAGACATCTCTTCCATGGCTTTGACTAGTTCTACTGCTTTCTCTCCTGATGCACCTGCTGCTAATGTAGATTCTGATGTTGCTGGCAAGGCTATTGAAAGTGGAGATGTAGGTGCCAAAGATGTTGCTAGTGTGGATGGCACTACTATGGAGACTGTAGAGATACCATTTGTTGAAGAGGTGGCCACATCTGCTTCTTTTCATTGGATTAAAGCATCCAATTCATTTTCAGTATCTTTTAGTTGATCGTTCAATTTTTAGACAAATTCCATAAGTTCTTCATGTCCCTACTGGGCTTCCAGGACTTTCAATGTTTGTAGATGTTGCAGTTGAGGTATTTTTAGTTGTTTATTCAATGTAGTTATATCATCATTGTTCTTTTTAATAAGCTATTCTATGGCTTTTATATACTTCGGATTGTGTCCCAATTCAATCACTAAGTCCTCTAAGGACTTGATCCTGATATCCTTGGCCTGTGAGGATACCTTCTATAACTGAAATTTCACTGAAATGTTCTTTAGAGAGTTTTGTAACTGGTGAGCAGTTATGGCTTTACCTGCAAGGGTGGAGTATATCATCTCTCCACCCTGTTTTTGCAGTTAAATGTGGTCTATGGGATGAATATCCCTTGCCAACACTTCAAAATCTACCCTTTTGAAATCTGATGTTGTCTTTGGCTGCTTGGTTGTAGGCTTAACAAAGGTCATCTACACTTTCCCTCTTTAATGTCAAAGGCTGATATTAGCCTTATTTGATTGGTGGGAGTCAGCATCAGGTACTAAGCATATGTTTGGGCCTTAAGCGTCTCATTTCTAGGTTTGATTTTTGTGTATCTTTCCTTGATATCTTGGTCTTTGTCAACATGCATTCTAAAGGAAGACACCAACACTAAGCTTTCTTTCCAACATCTGAGTTTGTGATGTGGAAGGCTCTTGCCTGCCTTCAGATGGAGTGGTAGGCCTGTGATCCGGATTTAAACAGGAACACAACAAATTACAGAGATAACCATATACACAAAGATGCAGCGGAAATAATACTTCATTTCATTAATGGAAAATACTCAAATATGCTTACAACCAGAAATGGAAATAAACCAGCTAGGGCGATGGTAGCTTATCTCTGAGAAGAGATGTGATGGCTACATGCCTCTGCACTGTCTTACAATGAGGCTCGAAGGCCTATTTATTGTTGAGAAACAACGAAAAACCCTTAACATTCCAAAACCTAACCCTAGGAGATGAAACGCCAAACTGTGGGCCCCGTTTGGGGTAAATTGGTACATCAACTTCCCGGGGTTGTAACTTTGGCATATGATCTCCGTTTGACGCATACAATAGCTCGTTAGAAAGATCTATCGGAGTAATACCATTGTTGGAACATGGACCCATGTTGCCCCCGGATTCCCCAAAAAACGTCGTTTAGGGCCTCAAAACGGCTCCGGAAGTTCAGGACCCGAAAAACTGCTAAAAATAGTAAGTTGTGCTACAATTAAGGAAACTGAAAATGCTGAGAAAGACAATGGTGGGGTCCAGGTGGACTTGGCAGGTCGCCACCAATATCCACCTGGATCATTCCTCCCCCCTTAGGAAGCAATGGTCCCCATTGCGTTGAGCTCCTCCATGAGATGAGGAAACTTTTGCTGAACTTGTTCCCTGGTGAGCCACTTGCCCTGCTGAAGGAGTTGGCCTGCTTTGATAACTCGATACAGTTGGATATTTTGTTGGCGATTGTTCTTGATCTGTGTGTCCATGATCCGATCTGTTGCAGCTTGTTCCATGCAATCTGGATTTAATTCTGTGGGTTTGAGCTGTTCTACAATGTCGGATGTGTCGAGAAATGGTGGAAAGTATGGCCGAAGGCGGTCCACATTGAACACTGGGTGCAGGCCAAGGAATGGGGGAATGCTGAGCTCAAATGCATTGTCTCCCATAGCCTTAGTAATGGTGTAAGGACCATATCGGAGTGGTCTCAATTTCCGATAGGCTCTAGTAAGGCGTTCCTTTTGCAAATGCAACCAGACTTTGTCGCCCACCTGAAACTTGTGTGGCACCTGGTGTTGATCATGTCGCTGCTTGTACTTGGCATTTGATTTCTCAAGAATGTCATATACCTGCTGGCGAATATGTTGGATGCGCTCAATGAAGCTGGTGGCCTTATCTGTTTCGGACTGGACATGAGCTGAATTCATGTGAGTAGCTGCAAGTGGCATGGCCACATCGATGGGGCATAGTGGCTGGAATCCCAAACCCACCTGAAAAGGGCTATGGCCAGTGGAGCTGTGAAGAGCTCGATTGTAGCTGTGCTGAACATAGGGGAGGCTCTCGTCCCATGTGCGTGGATGTTTTGAGTTATACATGCGCAGAATGTGCACAATCATCCTATTGACAACCTCTGTCTGGCCATCAGTTTGAGGATGGAAGGTTGTGGACTTCGTGAGTTTGGTGTCCAACATTGACCAGAGACTGGACCGAAATGTGCTGAGAAACCGACTGTCCCAATCTGAGATGATAGACTGTGGGATACCAAAGTGCACCCACACTCGTTCAAAGAAGAGTTTAGCAGTGGCTTCTACTGTGATATTCTTCTTGCAGGCCACCATAATGGCCATCTTCGAGAACCTGTCGACGACCACAAAAACACAGTCATTTCCATGCTTAGTGGAAGGAAGGCCTGACATGTAATCGATGGAGATGGATTCCCAAGGTCGACTAGGGGTAGGCAACGGGGTATAGAGGTCGTGCTTCTTAATGGTCGGTTTGGCAATGGCACAGGCAGTACATGATCTGATGTACTTCCCAACATCATGTCGAAGATTCGGCCAATAGAAATAATTTTGCAGTACTGCCACTGTTTTCTCGACCTCGAAATGCCCAGCAGCCCGACTGTAGTGTGCTTCCCAAATCATCTTGGCACGCTCGCTTGAAGGAACACAAAGGTGACCGATGTGGCATAATAGGGCATCCTGGAGGTGAAAATCTGCAACATGCCAACCCTCCAAGAGTGTCTGGTATGTGTGGCCGAATTCTGGATCGCTTTTGTAGAGAAGTGGCCAATCAGAAGTCTCGTGCCCACAAGAGTTGAGCACGGTGGTTAACGCCATGATCGGTGGTCGACTGAGGCAATCTGCAACATTATTGGTGCTGCCCTTCTTATACTTGATATTCAAATGGAACTGTTGCAGGTATGTAGACCACTTCTGATGGCGATCATTCTGCAATTTCCCTTGGGTTTGTATGAACTGCAGGGGTCGGTGGTTTGTGTGGATGACCGTTTCCTTCCCCAAAATGTAATGCTTCCATTGTCGGTAGGCCTGTACAATGGAATACATCCCTTTATCATAAGTGGGGTACTTCCGGACTGTGTCTGAAAGTGTTTCACTGTGATATGCCACTGGATGTCCATGTTGAGTAAGGACTGCCCCAATAGCATAGTCAGAGGCATTTGTCTCGACCTCAAAAGGTTGTTGTAAATCTGGTAACGCGAGCACTGGTGTCGTGCAGAGGCGATCCTTCAGCTCCATGAATGCCTTCTGTTGAGATTCAGACCAAAAGAATTTTGCTTTAGCCCCTCCCTTGGTGACTTGACTCAAGGGCCAAGAAATATGAGAAAACCCCAACACAAACCTGCGGTAGAAGTTGGCAAGACCTAGAAAGCTGTGGAGCTCTGTTAGAGTGGTTGGAGAGGGCCAATCCCGAATGACTTGGATCTTGGCTGGATCGACATGCACCCCCTGTTCATCAATGATGTATCCCAGATACTGAACCTGGGTCATGCCAAAAGTGCATTTCTCCAAATTGGCACATAGCTTGTGTTGCCGCAGTGTTTGGAGAACCTGTCGGATGTGGTGGAGGTGCTCTTCCCAACTCTGGCTGAAGATCAGAATGTCATCCAAGTATACTACTACAAAGGAGTTGGTGAATGGCCGCAAGATGTCATCCATTAGCCTCATAAAGGTTGCAGGAGCATTCGTCAATCCGAAATGCATGACCAACCATTCGAAGAGGCCCTCCTTGGATTTGAAGGCAGTCTTCCACACATCAGAGGGTTCGATTGGTACCTGGTGATATCTTGACTTCAGATCGATTTTGCTGAAATATTTTGCCCCGTTTAGTTGGTCTAGGAGGTCATCAATCCGCGGGATCGGGTACCTATTACGGACAGTGATCTTGTTCAGCGCCCGATAGTCAATATAGAGTCTCCACGTCCCATCCTTCTTCTGTACCAACACGATCGGGCTCCCACAGGGTGATGAACTCGGACAGATGTGACCTTTCTGCATGAGCTCCTGAATCTGCCTCTTGATTTCATCGTTCTCCAGAGCGGAGCACCGATAAATTGGTCCATTGGGTAGCGGCGCCCCTGGGGTCAGATCGATGGTGTGCTTGACTTGACAGTGCAGAGGAACCCCTGCTGGGGAGGTGAAGATGTCCTCATACTCCTCCACAATATTGTCCATCTGTAGTTGTCGTGCAGAGGGACCCCGTCTGGAGGTCGCGACCACTGTCTTCTTCTTTCCTTGAGGGCGTATCATCAGGAAAACAAATTTCCTGGTTTTGGAAATGATCTTACTGCATTGTTTTG
This sequence comes from Pinus tabuliformis, assembly GCA_031772625.1. Taxonomy (NCBI): domain Eukaryota; kingdom Viridiplantae; phylum Streptophyta; class Pinopsida; order Pinales; family Pinaceae; genus Pinus; species Pinus tabuliformis. The sequence continues at coordinate 1,136,629,902 of CM062818.1, read as the reverse complement.
CAGTAATCAAAGAGATGGCGGCAGGTGGTGCTACCTCTGGTATCCTGAACAACTTATTTCCCAATGTAATAATAACAGAACGGGGCCTTGATTCATACATAGCATGTCGCTTCCACAAGTATGGTTGTCCTAGTAATACATCACAAACTTCAAGGGAGCAATGTCACACAATACCTCATTTCTGAAGGGATTGATGTTGTATGGAAGGCGACACTGCTGGCTCACGCGAAGATCTCGTCCTTGGTGAAGCCACCCAATGGTGTATGGTTGTGGATGTGCTGTGGTCGGTAAGCCCAACCGCTTCACGACCTCTGCCGAAATGAGGTTCTTTTGACTCCCACTATCAACAATGAACTGTATCGGGGAGCCCTTTACCCACATTTGGGAGTGGAAAAGACGCTCCTCCTCCTCTGGATCTTCGGGTTCATTTTTCTGGATCTTTGTGGTAGCAACAGTGGCGCTGGGATCTGCATCAATGATCTGCTTCCCTTTTTCATACCCCTTATCGGGTTCTGACTCAGAGTCGGAACATGCATCTGATTCTGAAACCTTTAGCTCAGCCACCAGTAACTGCTTGACTGGACACTCACTTGTGTTGTGAGTGGAGCTCTTATGGAACTCGCACCATTTTCCAGTGTCCTTTCTCAGCTTCGCGGCACTGTTCTTTCCTTGCAGCTTCGGCTGGTTGTATTGGGCTGTCCCGCCTTGGTTTTTTCCTTTGCTCTGTGGTTTAGGGCCACCTTTCCCCTGCTTTGGATTCGTAGATCCAAAGTCTCACTTCTTTTGTTTAAACTTCTACTCTACCTTGACGGCATATCGGTATGTTGCGCCGAGCGAGGGGATGTTTAGGAATTGTATTTCTTCCTGGATGTACTTGTGCAGGCAGCCACGGTATTTGAGTATCAAATGTTGCTCCGAATCCTTGATACCCAACTTTGTGCAAAGGGTATGGAAAAGATTGGTGAACTCCGGCACGTCTTGATCCCTTCCCTACCGCAGCGTGGTCCACTTTATGTATTCATCCTCATAGCTTCCAACAGGGTAGTACTGCTCCTTGATGGCATCCCGGAATGAATCCCAGGTGGGTGCGGCTGAAAATAGTGAGCCAGTACTTTCATCCTTCTGCTCGCATTAGGTTTCCCACCAGTCCTTGACGTGGGGGGCTGCTTTGAGAAGAGCAAAAACAATATTTTCCCGACTCAAAAATTCATGAAAAGAAAAATAACCCTCTAGCAGATTTAGCCATTTATCTACGACATCTGCGTCTATCTGACCCTCGAATATGGGGATTTCAAAATTAACTTGTACCTTAAAAGGTGTGGCGTTTCCAGAGTAGTTGCTGGAAGCCGATGCGTTGCTTCTGGGTAGCCGCTGAAGGATCTGGGCAAAGCTATCCATCATCGCGTTCCATTGTCGCTCGAGGGCTTCTTCGAGCAAGATTTTGATGGGATCTCCTACACCCTTGTCTTTCTTCTCATCCGCCATGGGAGGCCGTCGGGATTTGCGAGGCTGGTCTTGCAAAGGTTCAACCGATTCAAGCCCTAACTCCTTATATCCCGACCTTGTTGGGGACATGCAAAGAAAAACAGAGAAAAAGCAGACCGCTCTGATACCACTGATCCGGATTTAAACAGGAACGCAACAAATTACAGAGATAACCATATACACAAAGATGCAGCGGAAATAATACTTCATTTCATTAATGGAAAATACTGAAATATGCTTACAACCAGAAATGGAAATAAACCAGCTAGGGCGATGGTATCTTATCTCTGAGAAGAGATGTGATGGCTACATGCCTCTGAACTGTCTTACAATGAGGCTCGAAGGCCTATTTATTGTTGAGAAACAATGAAAAACCCTTAACATTCCAAAACCTAACCCTAGGAGATGAAACACCAAACTGTGGGCCCTGTTTGGGGTAAATTGGTACATCAACTTCCCGAGGTCGTAACTTTGGCATATGATCTCCGTTTGACGCATACAATAGCTCGTTAGAAAGATCTATCCGAGTACTACCATGTTGCCCTCGGATTCCCCAAAAAACATCGTTTAGGGCCTCAAAACGGCTCCGGAAGTTCAGGACCCGAAAAAATGCTAAAAATAGTAAGTTGTGCTACAATTAAGGAAACTGAAAATGCTGAGAAAGACAATGGTGGGGGTCCAAGTGGACTTGGCAGGTGGCCACCAATATCCACCTGGATCATCCTACTTCCATTTACCTCTGTGTTGGTAACCTGAGTTGAATCTTCATTGTATTCCTGCTCAGAGGCTGGATTTAGCCTTTGCCTCTTGTTTGATTCCTGTTGCAAATCAGAGGCGCCCATTCCTGAAGTGGAAGCACCTTTTCTATTTCTTTTTTGGATCTTCTCCTCATTTTGAGGATTTTGCATGACTGGAGGGCTACTCATGGTTCTTTCTAGTTGGTTTGATTGCTCTGAAACCTGCAGGACAGTACCCTCATCAAGTTGTCTTTCTAGGTCAATGAGAGCGTTACCTATGCCTACCCTGGTGCTATCTTGATCCACTAGGGTACCTTCCACCCATTCTAGTCAGTTGGAATGGGCTTCCATTTCAGGTATGGGATGATGAATGAAAGATCCTAGCTTGACCTTTTGTCTCTTCTTTGTGATGAATTCCAAAGGGTCATATCTCCAAACAAAACTCCTTTGGAACTTCATTCTCTACAGAATTAGGTCCGCTTCTTTGCCTCCCTCCCTAGAGTTGCATATGAAGGGGCCTAGTCTGTCTTTTATTTTGAAATTGGACTTCTTACTGGCACTGATGAAGTTTAATTCATATGTTTTGATGATTTTTCTATAGTGTTCTAATTCAAAGAACCTCATTGGGAGGTATCTTGGTAGCTTGTACAGTGTTAGCATGCCAACCATATACTCTGATTTTTGTATGGTTCTAATAAAGGTACCAGTGACCTACTTTGGTCTGATTGGAAAGTTGGAGGAATCTCTTTATTTCTGGGCTTACCCTAGGTGGAGGATTCCCAATGAGCATGGTCATGACGGGATGTACAAAAGAATCTATGAAGTTTGAGTAAGTATATGGTGATCCAGACTCATGAAAAGTGGGGTCCAAAAGATTAAAGATCTGGGCTAGTGCTTGGTGTTAAGCTTCTAAAATAAAAAAAGTTTGGACAACTGGTTTGGTTCCAAAGTTTTATGATTAGTCCTGGTCAAGGTCATTTTTATTGTTTTTTTTAAGGAGACGAGAACATAGAGTGGAGTCTTGTTCCCATTATCAAATAAGGTCAACATTCTTGTTTTATCTATCATTAATCCCACACTGATTCAAAGGTGTCATGTGTCAAGGCTGTTTCAAAATTGACATGTGCTACGAAATCACCTAGGAGTTTTTGCAGCACAAAACTCAGAAAATACATTGTGTGCACTACGAAATCAGGGATACGTAGTTAGGAGATTTCATACCGCAAAACCCAGAATTTGGACTGGCTGCGCTACAAAATCGGGGATTCGTGCCAGATCTTGTCTAGTTGTCTAATCCATCAAAATCCATTAATGTTTCATCACCATGTGTTAGTCCATGAACCTTGCTTATCACATGCAACCATTCATTCTCATCATTAGATTCATTAGGGGTCTTGTACGCACTCTTTTAAAATTTCAAAAAGGGTAAGGTAAGGTGAGTTGGTCTTAGTCTTTTCCGTGTTCCTCCATGCATAAGAAGACAATTGGCAAGATCAGGGACCACATTAACCATAATTCTTTGAAAGCTCAAGCGAGGCAGTTTCCAAACTAAGATAATGCAGGTTCTTTCAAGTCTCCTTGCAGGTGTCTCACAGAAATGTATGAAGAAAGGAAAAATCATAGATCATGTCCGTGTCTTAGAGTTGAGCCTGAAGGCTTATATTTTCTCACGAGGAATAGAGAGGTTGAACGTGCATTCAAACAGGTGGCCTATTGGAGCTTTTGTGAAAAACTTCAGGCTGGTCACATTCAAGTAACTAACGACTTTGCCTTCAATTTCAGTGGTTTGAATTCAAGGGTTGGATCACCAGAAATACCAGTTTCTCCTGAGGTTATATCTATAGTCATAGAGATTCCTAGAGGCCAGGAGATATGGTTTAAGAACTTCAGATTTGAAATGGCACCCTGCCACGAATTTCTGAAGCCAGAATTCATAGGCTCAGACTTAACCAAATTAGTGCCTAGAAGCTATGTAAAGGATTCATATGCCAACTTGCTTCATGCATCGAAAGATATTTTACCTGTGAAGGGAGATACCATAAGATACCCCTCAATAATCATAGAATAAGAAAGTTAAGATCAAGGAAGTGGTACAAGAGCAGTTTGTTAATAAAACTATCCAAAGAAGAGTAACGAGAGGTCAATTAGAGAAGGAAAAGGGAAAAACAGTGATTGCTGATGAAATTCCAGCGTCAAAGGGAAATTTGAATGATCTCCTCTAGGCTATCGACATAGAAGAGACCCCTCTGGTCCAAGTAGATTTACTTGTAGCAGATAAGAACAAAACAAAAAGAGTTAAATCTTCTAAAAACCTACAATTGTATGACCAAGTCTTAGAGTTTGTCTTCAAGCCAAGAAGACTTGTGACTAGACATTTAAGAAGGTTACAAGAGGCAGAGCCAGAAGCAAGTGAGATAGGGGAGGTAGCAGAATTCCTTGAAGAGCCTGTGGTTCCATCAGTACAATCATCATTAGTGCACAAAAGATGACAGAGGCAAGGTAGTTTGGAGCTAGGATATCAATGTATTCACTAGTGGTGTACCCCAAAACACAGGATATCATGGCTACAATCTTCTAGCCCCACATATCATGGCAAGGCAGTTTGGAGCTGCATCATTTCATTTATAGACATAGCTATGATGGTCAAGAGGACCTTCTGGTCATGAGAAATTGTGGTTATGTGGTTGGGGACGTAGCATGCATAACACATATGGACAATTTATGGAAATATGTGAACTTTGAGGAATTGGTACTTGTGAAAATTTGACTCCCACAGGCCAATTTCATCAGCATGATTAAGCTATCTATCCATACTTTGGCAATGTACATTGAGTAGGGGCTCTATGGTAGTGGTATCTTTTATTTGGAAATCTTTACCAGCTAAAAGAAGGTGGTCTAGGTCGAAATAGGGGGTGGTAATGGGTCTCATGTCCATGGCAATGGGGATAACCATACTCAGTTCTTGCGGATTTGAGTGTGGGAGGTAATTCAGAGTTTTTAGGGAAACAACGGTTGTGCAGATGGTTATGGCTCAGAGTGTAAAAATCGAAGTAAATTTGATATTTTTCACTTAATTATCAGTGTTATGAGGGTGAATTTACTTTGAATTTTGACATTGGAGATGGTTTTCCATGGTTAAATACCTATAATTGGGTGAAATTGAATGTAAATGGTGGTTGATGGAGGCTACAGAGGTTTGTACGCTTTTAGCACGGACTGGTGAACGAGTTGGGCTGTTTGCAGCATCTGTGGAGCAATGGTGGAGGTGTGTGAGCGAATTAGCTGGTTGCAAGGGTCACAACGGCTTTTCTGAATTGTCAATGGCAATTGCGCGAAAAGAGTGGAAAGAGGGGTAAATGGGATTTTATACTGAAAATAGATAATTTTTGGTGGGTTCATTTATTGATGAACAATGGCGGTTTTTTGGTTATATGGGGGAAGCGGTTTAAGAGGGCCATCTCACCGCTTTTGTGGTGAAGGTGGTATTTGGGAGGGGCCGCCTGATTCCACTTATCGTTTGACATGTAGCATCGAGGGTCAGGGGGAAAACCACCTTATTGGGTGGGTAAAGGATGGACATCGGGTGCAACTTATATGATCAAGGTCGTTGGATGAGGGGAAGGGATAATCAACGGTGATCAGGAGGTGAAGATGCGCGACAATTTAGACATAAAGTTTTTTGGGGGGGACCATGAGTCTAATCACAACCGGTATAATATTATCTTAGAACTTAATCTCACTGAGGATGCTTTAATACAGGCTTAAAGACTGTGGGTATGGTTTTAATATATTTGTGGGATATGGGGTAGTAATATAGTTTATAAATAAACTAAGGGGCGGGGTTAATTTATATAAAGGAGTTAAATATATACGAGACACTGGGTTTTTTGGAAATTTATATAATAAAGTTAAAAAATTTAATATGTAGTGAAATGAGTGGAAGGGGTATTTTACTTAGGTATATGAAATGTTATGCGTGTTCCATACACTTAGTACTTTAGGATAAATGTATTTGGTGGGTTTTTGCATAAAACATGTTTATAAAGGGGTTTTCCTAGGCAAAAGAACTTAACCTTAGGAAAAGGGGTTTTGTGAGGGGGATGAATGAATTATAAGAGAATTTAACACCTTTCCTTCTTAAGTCATCAAGTTGAGGGTCCGGTCCCACCAGAAGTCAGAGAAATTATCTGAGCCTTTTTTACTAAAAGAGCTAGAGGTATTAATATTTTTATTTTGAAAGGGAAATTAGTGAGTGTTATAGGGGTTAAAATGAATGAGAGGATGTTAAATAAATCACATTGTGAAACATTGCCTTTGCTTTGTCCTCTACTTATGAATTTTTTGAAATTGCATTTAAGATGATTACGTAAGTGCCTTTGCATAATTGCATGACATTTCTGCAACCTTTCTACTACTTACCCACTTACTCATCCTACCATTTTTTCTTTACTTTATTTGGGTGAATTTAGGTTAGAAAACCCTTATCAATCTTTTTCTTTTCTTTACAAAGTAAAATATCTAATTCTAACCTTATATCATCCAAGGGCTCAAATTAAGCTGATGAGCTCCTTTTATTCACTCTACCTATCTAATGATCTTCCAAGATAACATTGTTTGGTCAGGTTTATTCACTACCTATGAACATAAAATTCAAAGCATGAAATAGCCAAGTTTGAACAATTTGACTATCATGGATTGTGGCATGAGTAACAAGCTACACACAATCATTTATTATGCATAAAAAGTAAATAGTAGTGCCATTTTGACTTGCACACTTTCATGGTCTCTTTTTGTCTTTTGGGGTTCATATATTTTCATTTTTTTGACATTTTCATTCATTTTGTCCTTTGATTATTCTTTTAGGACATACCCTTTTTACATTTTTAATTTTTTTTTTTTAATATGTTAAACATTTGCAGAAAGCAAAGGTATGTACAATATTACAAGGCTTCACCCTATTTATTCAAAATTATGAATCCTATTGGTACAGGAACCAAACAATGGCTACACTTGGGGATGTCATTTCCTGGTCAAATGTCAAGAACTTTCTAGATTAGTAGCCTCTAAACCGTTGTTGATGTTACCTTGCAAAATTATCCTCTTTGCCCCTGCATTATTGATACTTATGATAGTAAATCCTTAGAGCTTAGGGCCTTCTCTTTGAGCTTCAATTTCAAAAATCACCATCCCAATCCACACTAGACTTTTTGGAAAATGAAATATGTACAGTGGGAAAATAAAAATCAGTAGTTAGGTTCAAAATAATGTTTGAGCATTCGGTCATTCATTGGCCCACCTTCTGCTTCTTTACCATCCATTTCTCTTAGGAAGAAAGCATTATTACCTCTAAAAGCATAAATGACATATGGACCTCTCCATAGGAAATTAAATTTCCCATGTTTACCTTTATCTTCCATCCTTGAATGCCACTTTAGGACTTTGTCACCAAGGTAGAAATCTTCGGCCTTGGTTCTCTTATCAAAAATATTTTTAATCCTTTCCTACACAACTTGAGACTTGATATATACTTCCTCCCTAGATTGTTGAAGATTTATTTTTTGGTTGATTCTTCATTGGACACTATTTGGTTCAACTTGAAATTCATGAAGAAAATTCATCATTACTATTCCTAAGGAGGATGGAAAAACAGCTTCCACCCCATAAACTAGTTGGTAGGGAGAGGTACCAGTTGATTTTTTAGTGGTTAGTTTGTCTTCCCATAAGGCATTGACTAGCTTCTTGTTCCATGTTTTCTTATTATCCTCTAACAACTTTTTGCTGATGTTGACCAAACTTTTGTTTGAGGATTTTGCTAGTCCATTTCCTTGAGGATAATAGGCTGTGGAATGACCTAGGGTTATATGATACTTGTTGTAGAAATCTATCATTCTTTTGGATTTAAAGGTTGCTGCATTATTACTAATGAGCTTAGTTGGACGTCCAAATCTTGATAGAATGTTGGTTTCAAGGAAGGTTATGATAATAGTGTCAGTGGCTTGCCTTGAAGGTATGGCCTCTATCCATTTTGTGAAATAGACTGTGGCAGTGAGGATCCATTTGCGTTCGGCAGAGGAGGGTGGGTGAATTTCACCAATGAAGTCTAAAACCCATTCTTGAAAAGGTGTTTTAGCAAAGATTGGCTTGAGTGGTAAAAGTAGAAGCTTTTTCTTTCCCTCAAAAATTTGATATTTGTGACAGGAGGTCACATATTTCTTTACATCAGAAAACAAGGTAGGCTAGTAGAAAGTGGCTCTAAGAAAATTATCAGCAGTGGTTTTCTAGTAAAGGTGTCCCCCACAATCACCTGCATCAAACTCTTGTAATACTCTGTTAGATTCATCTTTTAATAAGCAATTGAGAAGAATACCTTCATGATTTCTCCAAAACAAAGCATTGTCTAATATACAAAATTTTAAGGAATTCATCTTTAAACATTTTCTTTTGGTCTTAGATAATTCAGGAGGAGCTTGTAAATCTAGTAAAACATAGATGATATCAGTATACCATGGTGATTCAATAAAGGCCTAGCTGATTAGTAGAGTCGCCATCTCCTATTCGTTATCTATTTGTGCAATAAAGTTTATATCCAGGGCCTGACAATTTGATTCAGCCATGAGCTTGGCTAAACCTTGGCCCTTGATTAGCTTAGTTGGTTTGATTTCTATATCATATTCTAGAATAGTAGCAATCCATTTCCCCCTCTTTCCATCTGGACCACCCTGAGTTAGGGTGTCTTTGACTACTGAATTAGGAACATCAGCTATTATATGAGAATATAAAATGTATACCCTAAAATCCTTGATAGCTTTGACGAAAGCAAAGGCTTGTTTTTCCATTATGTTATATTTTAAGGGGGCATCTCTCAGGTCTTTGTTAAAGAAAGCAACAAGTTTTTCATAGCCCTAGTCATTTTTCTACAGTAAAATTGCAGCAATTCTGTGCTCAGAAGCAAAGGAAAATAAGTTGAAATCTCTGTCAAATTTTGCATTGATCAAAACTAGTGTTTTAGTTAAGGTTATTTTGATATCTTCAAAGGATTTCTTAGCCTCAACAATCCATTTTATGGTCGAATCATTTTTCAACATATTGTTCAGTGATCTAATTAATTCTGCTAGATTAGAAATAAATCTTCTAAGAAAGTTAATTTTCCCTAAGAAAGCTTGCAATTCTCTAATGTTCCTTGGATGTTGTATTTTTATGATGGCTTCTATTCTTGCAGGGTCTATTCGAATACCATCTTTTGAGATTATATGACCTAATAAGTTTCCTTCTTCTAACCCAAACAACTACTTCTTGGGGTTCAAAGAAATTCCATATTTCCTGCATTTAATAAAAGCATTCCTTAGATGATCCAAATGTTGACTATCAGATTTTGAAAACATAGTAATGTCATCTAGGTATATCACAAAGAAATCATGAATTTCTTTGGCAAAGATTATCTCCATATCCCTTTGGAAAGTGGCTCCTTCATTCATTAGTCCAAAAGGGATTTTGACATACATGAATATGCCCCAAGGAGTAGTAAAGGCAGTCTTGGATTGCTCATCAGGATGAACTAAGTTTTGATTGTAACTAGAAAACCCATCCAATGATGAGATTTTTGTTGATCCAAATACCATTTGCAAAATATGATCGATTTTGGGGAGAGGGAAATTGTTTTTAAGAGATACTTTGTGGAGGTTCATAAGGTCCACATAGAGTCTGATCTCCCCCTTTTTCTTCCTATTTGGAACCAAGTTTGAAACCCAATCAGAAAATCTGATTGGTGTAATTATCTTAGCATCATACATTCTATGGATTTCCTTTTCAATTGAAGGTAATAGGACAGGATTAATCCTTCTAAGTTTTTTTCTAAAAGTTTTTTTATTTTCTTTTATATGGATTGTGTGTTGTATGACGTTGGTGTCATAGGACTTGAGGTACTCATAACTCTAGGCAAAGACATCCTAAAATTCTTTTAATAACTCAATGTATTTCACCTTTTCATTTGGATGTAGTGATTTCAAAATTTTTATCAATTTTTGATTTTCATTAGTGCCTGTATTACACTTCTCTATATCAGATTTCAGGGGTTCCATTTTAGACTTCCTAGGAAAATCATTTGAATCAAACAAATCTTTGTGAGGGGTTAATCCCTTAGGTAAGAATTTTTCTTTGAAATTGATTACTTCGGTGTCTTCGTTAATTATTTCATCAATCTCAACTTGTTTTAGGTTTTCTATATCTGATTTTGTAAATTTAGTGGGATGAAATCTATCTATATCTTCACCTTCTACATCATTTATTTCTATTTTGTTTTTTATGTTAGGATCTATTGATGTGCCAGTATCTATATCTCTATTTACAAATTCTTCTTCCGAGATTAAAAAATTATTTATCTGTTTGTCATTAGAAAATATTTTCCAGTTGTTAAAATTATATGGGATTGTAGGTCTGTGCCTAACCTTAGTAGTGTACTAATGGTTAGGTTGAAATGGTAACTTTAAGGTGCTAGCAAACATTGCTAAACTATGAGTCTACATATTATGTTTTCTAGGAATTACAACAAGCTTGGTTTCTAAGAAAGTGTTTAGTATTTCTACAATGGTTCCTCTATAAAAACTTAATCTAGGGTCTTTTGTCATATATACAACATCAATTTATTTTATAACCAGTTCATAGTCTCCCATGACAGAAACTATTTTAGCTTCTAGATTCCTAACTAATTTGAGACCTAAAATTAGTGCCTCATACTCAGACATATTGTTAGTACATTAAAAATTTAGTTTGTATGCATGGCCTTTTGAGTGATTATTCTGCAGATTGTATATCTAAACTCCTACTCCTACTATGAACTTATTGATTGACCCATCAAACTAAAGATGCCACAATATCTTATGTTCATAATTCTCATCATTTGGTGCAACAAACTTTTCCTCATTTTGACTACCTTGTTTAGTGGAAAGTTCTAAAGTTTGGATAGTTTGGACTCTTGTTTTGAAACTGCAATTCCTTTTTGTTCTGTATCAACACTGTCTAAAAGAGTTTCTTGTGTTTGATTGGCATTATACAGGATAAAAGAATCAATGTCTGAATGTATGGAGTAGATAGGAAAGTTTTGAGGTCAATCATGGCTACTTACCATGTATTTCATTAAAGTTTCTCGATACAGCTTCTTGGGTTGTCCAAAAATAGAAATTGTTGCATATGACATATCAAGTTGTAAATATCCTTGAAGTTTGGTTCCCCATGATCTGAATACGAGCATGCCATACTTCAGTGGGATGTCAGCAACCACAATATCCATAAGGATTCTCTTGGCAGGATATTGAACTAAGGTAACGCACAGGTCTTTAATCAACCCCGAACACTTTACTTGACTTGAGTCAAATGAAAATAAGTCCTTGTAAGGCCTTGTAATGTCTAGGTTTAATTTTTCCATTACTGATTTGGGCATTAAGTTGTGGGAGGCCCCAAAATCCAACATTGTATTGTGAAGAATTTTGTCATGGATGCTAAGGCTAATGTAGAAAGGTGGTTATCCTCATTCTAGTGGTTTTCCATTAACATTTGGACCAAATATAAGTTCTGGTTGGTCATCAAACAGGTTAACGGAATCCTCATTTTTAGCAATGTTTAGAGTCTGGTTTATCTATGTCTTGTAGCTTTCATTCTTGATTAGTTCTGTTAATGGGACTGAAATATTTAACTTAGCTACCTCTTCTCCCAAATTGAATGGCAAAGGGGTTTTTTCTAATTGAGGGTTTTGAATTTTCATAGCAGGGATTTGAGTGGGATGGTCTTCTTTTCCTTTACTAGGGGTCTCTTTTTTTTGGTTTTCAAGTATGGTGTTTTGAGGTGTGCCCACTGATTTTTTTAGAGGGAATTGAAGTGGAGGTTTGAAAATCAGAAAGTTGGTTAGGGGTTATATCTACAATGGTGGGGCCAGAAGGATTCTGGTTTTGTCTAGGGAGAATCTAGAGGATTTTACAAACCGAGGCTTATTTGATTTTCTGAGGTTGATTTGACACTATTTTCCTGGTTTGATCAGGGATATCAAAGTTCTTTTTACCCCTTAGATTATACTATTTATGCACTTCAAAAATGGAAGAACAATATCCTTGTTTATAATCAAATGACTCTCCAGACTGGATTTGCAATTGTTGCATCATATGCAGTTCTTGCTCATCTTAAGTTAGAAAAATAGTATCTTCATCATCTAATCCCATCATATTAATTTGTGTATCTTGTTCTCGATCATCTGGCTAGGATGTTTGCCCATAATTTTCTTGAAAAGGAGGTCTAATATTCTGATCAGATCCATTTGTTCCAGTATTTTGATTTTGGTTTTTCCTAAAGTTTGGGTTTCTAACTAGAGGGGCTTGTTGGTTATCCCATTGAGGTTTCCTCTCTATATTCTCTTTTATATCCATTAACATTTCCATGCCTTTCACTAATCTATCTATTTTAATGTCAGAGGGTGAAGGCTCATCTTTAGTTAATCCTCTTCTTTCATTCCTAACTCTAGATATTTTAGCTAATAAATTAGCTTCTACACTTACAGCTACACTTTTCATATCTTCTAGGGTTGGGGGGTTTCTTTCCCCAAGATGGAATGCCATTTCTATGTCAAAACCATTAGGGAACTTTATTAATGCTAAGTCAGGTGGGGGTCTAAGATTAACTGGAATTGCATTGTATATATTGTTAGGTTTGGTGCAAGAGTCTTGAACAGTTTCATTAGGTCCTCTCCTAATATTTTCATATTCTGAAAGGATCTGTAGAGGATTCTTTTTCTTTTCCCATATATTCAAAAATTGTTGATGAAGTACTTCTAAATTATAAATACTATTATCAGGCAGTGATATAAACCATTTCGTATCATCACCAGCTAAAGTCTGAGAAAATAGTCTCATTTGGACATCCACAATATCAATTTCATGAAGTTAAAAGTAGTGTGTCATATTATTAACATGGTGTTGTGTAGTGTAGTGTCCTATGCCATCAAATTGAATGATTTTACTCTAGTAGTCTGCTGGCATGGCACCAAGTGTAGTAGGCAAGACAAGGGGAGCATATCTATTTTCCATCGCCATAAGTTGGGAAGGGCTAAGTTGTGGGGTTGAGGCATTGGAAGATGATACAGTAGTGGAGGATGAACTAGGACTGGTGAGTGGTAAATGCGAAGTACTAGGTTGGTAAGGGAGTGAGGGTATGAATGGAGGTGGGGAATGGACTTCAGAAGTTGAAGGGAATAATGGTGAACTAAGAGTAGTGGACAACTGTTTAGAAAGCTCAAGGATCTTGGCAGTACTAAGGGATGATTGTGGTGAGTTCGGAATGTACTCATCAATTGATTTGTTGACTTTTTGGACTTCCAGGTCTGCAATAAACTCAGGATCTAGGACAAAATCATAAATTTCACTTTCATACTTTTACTTAAATAATGAAAAATCAAATTGCTCATCAAAGGGAAGATATTCTAAAAACAAACACTCATTAGGACATGAATTAGCTTTAATCAATGATGTGTAGCTAGCTAAACTTTCTTCATTTTTGGATTTTCTTGAAATTAGGTTGGGATTATCAAATACTGGGGCCGGGTTTGGATCTGGGTTAGCCCTAGTATAATTAGTTATCCTTGAAGCAAGAATTCCAAAACTTTTTCTAATTGTTTTTCTTTTGTGAGATTTTTTTAAAATAACTTCTAATAAATTTCTTTAAGGGGTTTGAAATATAAATATAGAAATTTCTTAAAGTTTTATTAGGATTGAGGATTGGAATTCCCCAGTGGAGTCGCCACTATGTTATCACTCAGAATTTTCCTTAGAGGTTATCATAAGAGGTACTAAACTGAGGTAACTACAAACCAATCTTTTAAGTATAGGCTCTAGCCAACCTATGACTTAGAGAGGGCTCTCTCTATGTGATTTAGCTATGTTTTACTGGGATTTTAGGCTAGTTCTTAATGTTTATTGGGGTTTTAGTTTTGAATTTAAGGTTGGGTAATGGAATTCTTGGAATAGATGGATAGAGCAAGGTCTTTAAGCCATTAGGCTATGGAGTCAACAAATGGCTAGCAGAACTGGATCAATTCATTAAGTGGAATGTTCACAGGGCAGATTAGCAAAGTAAATTGCAAATCTTTAGGTCGAATGGGTGAAATGATCCTAACCAGGGTGAGAGAGCACTTAAGAATTATCATACCGGGGTTAAAATGAAGAACAAAGGATAATCATGAATAAAGAGCAATTGTGAATCCTTTTCTATACGCCACAAGGAACTACCGAAACTAAGGAGAAATCAAGGATTCCTTAACTTAGATTAGTGAAGAAAACATTCAATATGCATAACAGTCGAAACAAATTGCAGCTAAGCAATTTTTGAGATATCATTCCATGTTATAACATTCATATTTTTAGAGATACAAGTAAGACTGTGGAAAAACATAAAGAAAATTAGCATTGAACGTGAGAGAATACTTATTTGAACTTTGCTTTACACAAGAATCCAGTGAAATATCTGAGCTTTATTCCTTGATCCAGCTAGATGATCCATTCATTGATAGAATAGAATTTCATACTTAAGAAAAAGAAGTCTATAGAAATGTTTTGTAATCCACACTACATACTTCGATTTATGAAGAATTTATACAAATATTATTTACAAAATATCTCAAAACAACTTGAGATTTAATCTAGGAAATACAAATATCTTGTAGCAAGAAGATAGAGACAACTAATGAATTTTTTCATGTTGTCCCTTTCATTATGGTTGTGTTGGCCTTTATTGTTGAAGTGTAACCATTTATGCTGGCTTGTTGTTGCAGTGTTTCACACTCGATTCTTCTTTAACTTTTACCTTTCTACTGATGCTCTTTGGCCCTAATACTCTTTGACCCTGATGTGTTGTTTGCACCTGTTTACTTGGCTGCTCTATTTTTACTATGCAGTGAATTTTTGTTGTAAATTTATCACAGTAAAGCAGTCATTGTCTCCTACCATTCAGCATCAGGTAATTTTACATTCATCATTCTCCTGTAGATTTCATCAGCTTCAGTATCGTTGGCAAAATTGGGCTTGGTGAGGAACAAATGTTTTATCTCATGCTCAAGGAAAAATAAGTTATCAAATGTGTTGTACAACACTTTCCCTATTGGAAATGCTTTTATGGATGAAGAGTTGGCTTGTTCCTTAGCCAACTTTGTGAGTCTATCACCATAGTCCAACTGTGTCATGAGACTATCATTGATAACCATAGGACTAGGAAGAAATTTCTCCCTTAAAATACGGAATTTAGCCATGAACCTATCGATGGCTACATGCATATTGTGGCACTTTTCTTCTAAATTAAGCATAAGGTTCCTTTTGGAAAGGACCTTCCTTATTTCTAAAATGGTCCTTGTACTATATTCTATATTTAGCTCATGGAGTTCATATCTATTCTCGCTATTGAGGAAGTGAATGAGTCTGTTGGTGTCCTCTGGCTTATCTTCCAACTCCTCCTTCACTTTCTGGATAGCTTCTGTAGCTACCCTTACTAACTCTGTTTGTTAAAAACTAACTTGGATTGATGGCTAAATATCATTGACAGAGTCAATGATATTGGCCCACAACATTTCCTTGGTTTTCCCAAGTGGTTTCTCCAGTGTTAAGTGTTTCTCTAAGACTTTGATCCTTTCACTCATTTTTTAGGCTTTTTGTGCTTCTTCCTTCTACTTTAGTTGGGCAAGTTTGCAGTCTGTTTCCAAACATGCAACCTTTTCCCTTAACCTATTCATTCCAGTAACCTTGATAGACATCTCTTCCATGGCTTTGACTAGTTCTGCTACTTTCTCTCCTGATGCACCTACTGTTCATGTAGATTTTGTTGTTGTTGGCAAGGATGTTGCAAGTGGAGCTATAGGTGCCAAAGATGCTACTAGTTTGGATGGCCCTGCTGTGGATATTGTAGGGATAACATTTGTTGAAGAAGTGGCCACATTTGTTTGTTTTAATTGGATAAAAGCATCCAATTCCTTTTCAGCCTCTTTTAGTTTATCGTTCAATTTTAAGACTAAGTCCGTGAGTTCTTCATGCCCCTGCTAAGCCTCTAGGACTTACAATGTTTGTGGATGTTGTAGCTGAGGTATTTTCAGTTGTTTCTTCAATGCAGCTATATCATCATTCTTATTTTTAATAAGTTGTTCTGTGGCTTTTATACCTTTCAGATCCTATTCCAATTCAATCACTAAGTCCTCTAAGGACTTGATCCTGGTGTCCTTTGGTTTTGAGGAGGCCTTCTCCAACTAAAATTGCATTGAAATGTTGTTTAGAGAGTTTTGTAGCCGATGAGCAGCTACGGCTTTCCTTGTGAGGGTGGAGTATATTATCCCTCTAGCATGTTTGTGAAGTCCAATCTAGTCTATGGGATGAATATCCCTTGCCAACACTTCCAAATCTACCCTTTTGAAATCTGAAGTTTTCTTTGGCTGCTAGGTTGTAGGCTTAACAAAGGTCATTTGCAACCTTCCCTCTTTAATGTCAAAGGCTGACATTAGCCTTATTTTATTGGTGGGAGTCATCTTTAGGTACTGAGCATATGTTTGGGACTTAAGCCTCTCACTTATAACTTTTATTTCTTTGTATCTTTCGCTGATATCTTGCTCTTTGTCAGCAGGAATTCTAAAGGAAGACACTTCAACACTAAGTTGCCTTTCCAACATCTGAGTCTTGGATGTGGAAGGGTCTTTCCCGCCTTTAGATGGAGTGGTAGGCCTGCTCCTATTTACGTCTGTGTTGGTAACCTGAGTTGAATCTTCAGTGTATTCCTGCTCAGAGGTTCGATTTATCCCTTGCCTCTTGTTTGATTCCTGTTCCAAATCAGAGGCACCCATTCCTGAAGTGGAAGCCCCTATTTTGTTTCTTTTTGGGATCTTCTCCTCATTCTGAGGAGTTTCCATCATAGAGGGGTACTCATGGTTCTTTCTGGTTGGTATGATTTCTCTAATACCTGCAAGAAAGAACCCTCGTCAAGCTATCTTTCTAGATCAATGAGAGCATTTTCTATGTTTACCGTGGTGTTGTCTTGGTCCACTAGGGTACCTTCCACCCATTTTGTTTGGTTGGCATAGGATTCTATTTCAGATATGGGATGGTGAATGAAAGGTCCTAGCTTGACCTTTTGTCTCTTCTTTGTGATGAATTCCAAAGGGTCATATCTCCAAACAAAACTCCTTCGGAACTTCATTCTCTGCAGAATTAGGTCTGCTTCTTTCCCTGCCTCCCTAGAGTTGCATATGAAGGGTTCCAGTTGGTCATTTATTTTGAAATTGGCCTTCTTCCTGGCATTGATGAAGTTTACTTCATATGCATTTATGATTTGTATATAGTATTCTAATTCAAACAACCTCATTGGGAGGTATCTTGGTAGCTTTTATGGTGCCAGCATGCAACCATATATTCTAATTTATGTATGGTTTTGATAAAGCTACCAGTCACCTACTTTGGTCTGCTTGGAAAGTTGGAAGTATCTCTTTATTTCTGGGCTTATCCTAAGTGGATGATTCCCAGTGATCATGGTCATGACAGGATGTACAGAAGAATCTATAAATTCTAAGTAAGTATCTTGTGATCCAAACTCATGAAAAAGTAGGGTCCAAAAGATTACAGATCTGGGTTGGCCCTTGGTGTGAAACTTCTGAAGGGTGAATGAGAACTTATTAGGTTGATAATATAAGAACATATGATGTAAGAGTTAGGAATACTTGAAAACACTTTCATTGCTCATTCTAAGAAAATGTTCATGCATCCTATCAGCTATAAATTGGGCATTGTCATAAATGACAGTAGGAGGTTGTCCCAGAGTGTAAATGGACATGAAGGCAAGGATTAACTCATCAATGTATTCACTAGTGGTGTACCCCAAAAAACAGGATATCATGGCTACAATGTTCTCGTCCCATGGGGAAAAATAACAACTACATATGGAGGGAAATCCTTAGGGATGTGTTTTTCTCATTTGATGAAGGTTTGCAACAATTGGGCTAATTTTGCAGAACTAAGCTTGGGATACTGGTCCAACAGGTCTCCAATTGAAAGGCGAGTTAGGTTTGGCTCTAGTTGGAGCTGCAACATTTCATTTATAGACTCATCTGTGATGGTAAAGAGGACCTTTTCGTCATGATACATTATAGTTTTGTGGCTGGGGACGTAGCATGCATAATAGATATAGACAATTTTTGGAAATATGTGAACTTGGGGGAACTAGTACTTGGGAAAATTTGACTCCCACGGGCCAATTTCATCAACATGATTAAGGTATCTGTCCCTGCTTTGGCAATGTACTTTGCGCAGGGGCTCTATGGCAATGGTATCTTTTATTTTGAAATCTTTATCAACTAAAGGAAGGTGGTCAAGGTCCAAATGGGGGGTGACAATGGGTCTCACGTCCATGGTGATGGGGGTAGCCATACTCAGTTCTTGTGGATTTGAGTGTGGGAGGTGATTCATAGTTTTTACGGCAATGACAGTTGTGCAGATGGTTATGGCTCAGAGTGTAAAAATCAAAGTAAATTTGATATTTTTGACTGAATTAACAGTGTTACGAGGGTGAATTTACTTGGAATTTGAAAATGGAGTTCGTTTTCCACGGTTAGATTCCTAGAATTGGGGGAAATTGAATGTAAATGGTGGTTGATGGAGGCTGGAAAGGTTCATTTGGTTCTGGCACAGACTGGTGAACGAGTTGGGTTGTCTACAGCGTCTGTGGAGCAATGGCGAAGGTGTGTGAGCAAATTAGCTAGTTGTAGGGGTCGCAACAACTTTTCTAAATTGTCAATGGCAATTGTGTGAAAAGAGTGAAAAGAGGGGTAAATGGGATTTTATAGTGAAAAAGGTTAATTTTTGGCGGGTTCATTGATTGATGAATAGTGGCGGTTTTTCAGTGAGACGGGGGAAGCGGTTTAGGAGGGCCATGGCACTGCTTTTGTGGTGCGGGCAGTATTTGGGAGGGGCCACCTGATTCCACTTCTCATTTGAGACGTAACGTCGGGGGTCAGGGGGAAAACCGTCTTATTGGGCAGGTAAAGGATGGACATCGAGCGTGGCCGATATTATCACAGGCTGTTGGATGAGGGGGGGTATAATCAATGGTGATCGGGAGGTGAAGCTGCGTGGCGATTTAGACATAAAGTTTTTTGTTCATGGGGGGGAGGGGGGGTGCATGAGTCTAATCACTGGCGGTAGAAGATTATCTTAGAAATTAATCTCATTAGGGATGCTTTAATATAGGCTTAAAGACTATGGGAGGGGTTCTAATATATTTATGGGATATGGGGTAGTAATATAGTTTATAAATAAACTAAGGGGCATGGTTATTTTATATAAAGGAGTTAAATATATACAGGACACTGGGTTTTTCAAAAATTTATATAATAAAGTTAAAAAAGTTAATATGCGGTGAAATGAGCGGAAGGGGTATTGTGCTTAGGTATATGATATGTTATGCACGTTCCATACACTTAGTACTTTAGGATAAATGTATTTGGTGGGTTTTTTCATAAAACATGTTTATAGAGGGGTTTTCCTAGTCAAAAGAACTTAACCTTAGGAAAAGGGGTTTTGTGAGGGGGATGAAAGAATTATAAAACCTTTCCTTATTAAGTCATCAAGCTGAGGGTCTGGTCTCACCAGAAGTCAGAGAAATGCTCTGAGCCTTTTTGAGTAAAAGAACTAGAAGGTATTAATAGTTTTATTATGAAAGGGATATTACTAAGTGTTATACGGGTTAAAATGAATGAGGGGATGTTAATAAATCACATTGTGAACCATTACCTTTGCTTTGTCCTCTACTTATGCATTTTTGAAAATTGCATTTAAGATGATGACATAAGTGAATTTGTATAATTACATGACATTTATGCAACCTTTCTACTACTTACCCACTTACTGATCCTACCATTTTTTCTTCACTTTACTTGGGTGCATTTAGGCTAGCAAACACTTATCAATCCTTTTCTTTTCTTTACAAAATAAAATATCTAATTCTAACCTTATATCATCCAAGGGCATAGATTAAGCTGATGAGATCATTTTATTCGCTCTGCCTATCTAATGATCTGCCAAGATTATATTGTTTGGTCAGATTTATTCACTACCTACGAACATAAAATTCAAAGCATCAAATAGCCAAGTTTGAACAATTTTACTATCATGGATTATGGCATGAATAAAAAGCTGCACACAATCATTTATTATGAATAAAAAGTAAATAGTAGTGGAATTTTGACTTGCACACTTTCATCGTCTCTTTTTGTCTTTTGGGGTTCATATATTTTCATTTTTTTGACATTTTCATTCTTTTTGTCCTTTGATTATTCTTTTTGGACATGCCCTCTTTACATTTTTTATTTTTTATTTTAATTTTTTAATTTTTTTTTAATATGGAAAACATTTGAAAAAGCAAATGTATGTACAATATTACAAGGCTTCTCCCTAGCCATTCAAAATTATGACTCCTATTGGTATAGGAACCTAACATTGTCGACTATCAGGATGCAAAATTCCTTCATCTTCAAGAAAAGAGGAAGATATTGTATGCTGACTATTATCTTGTGTATTGAAGTGACTGGATTTTTGAGACTATTTTTGAAGGGAAAAATCAGAGAAGGATTCAGTGATTTCTTCATCATCACGATCTGAATATAGACCTGAAATAACCAACTTGACTTTATCACAATTTGAAATTGGAACTTGATTTTCCTACATATTGTCTTCTGTTATGAGAAGATCTTAAATAAGACCTTGTCTTCCATCATTTTCAATTGTAATAAGATCTTGAACATATTGCAAATTTTCCTGATCATCTTGATAAGTATCCTCTAACCTCTCTTTATGTAGCTGAAATGGATTTTCGTACAGGGCTTCCATGATCTCATCGTCCATGAAGTCATCATCTTCATAAACTTTCTCAAGATTTTCAATAAAACTATAAACATCTTTACAACAATTCTGAACTAATATTAAGGATGGAAAAAATTCTTTATACTTGTCAAAGAACATGGTATGAAAATCCTTTAAACAGTAAATACAAGCAGGCGACAAACTTTCATACCAAGATCGGGCTTCAACTTCCAAAGTCGCCATGAATATCTTCATCAAACAGTCTTCAGGAAAATCAACCTTCAACTTGTGAGTATGCATGTGAAATCTAACCAGATGTAAAGCAACATCATTCTTATCATCATCCTTAAACATAGGCAAATTCCTTTGCCAATCTACCTTAGGAATTTTATTTGGGAAACCTAGAATGTGATCTCGGTTCATGGGAGCATACCTTTGAGAAAACGAATACTTTTTTATAAGAATGAATTCACCAAGAAATTCTTCAGGCTCCTGGTTATTGAGGAGTAGTGTTACCATAAAAATTTTGAACCTTGGGATTTTTTGACACTGGAGTCGCCAGGTGAATGATTTCAGCCTTTGCATGCATCTGACCGTTTTCCACCATCAGCAATCAGATCTGAAGTTTGATGATCTTTCTCGGAGAAGATCTGTCACCTCTTCTCCATTATGGTTGCCACTTTGTTATCACCTGGATTGAACCTCAGGCTGAAGGAAGTCAATGCCAGGGTAACCAAAAACCACGCTTAGCCAAGTAGCTATCCCTACTAGGCTAGAAGAGGGCTCTCTCTATGAGGATCTTAGCTAAGATGACTGGATCAAGAAAATGATATTAGGCTAGGTATAGTATCACAAGGTCTAATTTGATTTTTGAAGGGTTTTACTGGATCGGGAGGAGCCAAAAAGTTAGGGCAAGGAAATTAGGTCAAAATTACACGGATCCGATGGGGAAATGTAGGCACAAGGCTCAACACTCTAGGGTTTTATGGGTGAGGTGATTCAAGGAAGGTGAGGAGCTAAAAAATGCATGCAAGCAAACATGGATTCTTCCTAAACTGAAGAAAACATAGACTGTGAATATTTTCCCAAAACAGAGCATAAATATTATGGGTTCTGCCTATCAATTTGAAAACATCCACTTAAAGAGTTTGAGATGATGAAATGGAGTCAAAAATACATTTTAACATATGAAAACATAAGAAAAACTGAACTGAACATCATACCACATGGATCCCAAACAAATTGTTGCAACTTTTCATTAATCTCCTGGTAAAACACATAAAAAAATTATGTCTACTCAAAGCATAAGCATCCAACTGAGTCCAACACTTTACAATGAGAAAGAATTAGAAGATATAGACATTGATTCAACCTCCTTCCATCCTCATGGGTCGAATTGCTAAGGATGAGGAACTAATCCATCAAAAACTGAACAAGAAACTAGAATCTAGGCAACCTAACAACTTGCCTCTAAAAGTAAGAAAACTGACTTATTTGTCCTCAAGATAGCTTTTAATCTAATGAATCTTCCTTCTAATACTTATTATCCATCCTATTTACATGCCTAGTCACCATTTACATCAGTAAAACACCATCCATGAGAGGAAACCAAAAATTATTGTCAAGACACGTGAAGTGGAGACACAACACAATTTTGTCCTATGCGCAACACCCAAGCTCTATGCACAATGCTTTTTGAAGTACCATTGTGGAGGTCTTCCTGGTATCTAAATTGAGCTCTTGATATTTCATTGTAAATCTCTTCAAGTCTACATTCCAGAACATCTTCAATGTTTTCATTGGGAGTTCATTTGACCCCTCAAAAACTGATTCTCCCAGGACTACTTCTGTGTGTCAAAAAGAGGGCAGAAAGGTCATTTTATGGGTGTTTTATGACCTTTTGGTTGACCAGTTCTGCTCTAATAGCTTAGAAAATGCATAGGGTTCATGTACTCATCATTTTGAATCCAAAAATTCTGATCATTTCTTCATTGGATGCCATTATGGAAATCGCAGCGCGAGTGGCATTGCACATAGAGCCAAAATTTCTGTGTCAAAAATTGCCAAATTCTTCAAAAGGGAAAAATTCTTCAAAACTTGCTCAAAATTTGTGGAAAATTCCACTATTAAGTATATTGGTTAGCCGAGGAAACTTTAGCAAGAAACCTAAGCCTATCACCATCCCTTTTGCCTTTGAGTGCTTGTTTTAGCCTTATCTTCATTTGCTTGACCCTCATGCTGCAAATCTTGTTCTGGGTCCTGTAATGTCGAGCCAAATGCCTAATGTTTCGATTGTCCATGTTGGCCTTTTGTACCAGCTTCTCCAAATGCAAATTGACCCTGTCGAGACAATTTTCTCTATCCTCGTCAATTTCCTTCTCAATTCTTTTTTTTGTAGTCAAGGTAGCTGGTGTTTCTTCCTCTTACATTACTGACTTGCCCTTGTCACCTTGTCTCTTTGCTTTGAGAAGTTCTAGATCCATGAGGACCTGTTTGTCACTTAGCTACTTGTTCTCTTGCTCAAGGTATGAAATGACATACTTAGCTCTCGCCAAGTTTTCCATCAGTGCTTGGATCTGTGCATCTTTTTCCCTTATGGTTATGTTTTCATTTGTTTCCTCATCTTGAGCCTCCAAGTCAACTATGTCAATGTCATGATGGATGTGTGGCTATTTTGGTTCATCATCTTCCATCAAATCTAATTCTCTTTCCTCTTCATCATCAAGGCTTTCCTCCAACATATTTTCTTCCCTTTATGAAGCTACTGTGCCTGTTGTACCTATTGTGTTGATGAAGAAGGCAAAGCCCCTTCCACATTTTGTGGAGCAAGTATTTTCCTATGAGTTGATGAAGAAGGAAAGGCCCCTTCCACATCAAGTGGAGTAAACACTTGCCTATCTACTGCAAACAACTTTCTAGCCCCTCTCTGATATGTCTTGTAGGATTTTGGCTCCTCAACAACTTTAGTCTCTTTAACCTTCTCATCTTTCTTTACTTTGGCACTATTGGAAGGCCTTTCTGCTTCTTGAGGCACTGGTGGAGGAATCCAAGGACCATTGAAGATGTCATTGGCAATAAATGTATCCTAGGAGATATTGAGGAGGTTGAGATGATGTAGTACAATCATTTTAATCAGGGAATAATGATAAATACTACTCATATGCTAGGGGTAAGGCTTTTTATGTACAATGTAGGCCATCTTCTCAATGTTCCTGAATAAGAAATATGGGATGTTCAACATTTTCACTCTTGTGAAATGCATAAGCAGGCTAATGTGATAGGTGTAAAATATAGAAAATCTAACTTCACATGTAAAATACCTCATAATGATCCTCATCATAGGGGCATACTTGTCTTCAAGGAACCTGAAAGGAAACGTCCTCTTCTTTTCATTTCTGTACCTGGATTTGATCTATGGCTCATAGTAGTCCTCATCCAAATCTTGTGCCTTATACCATTTTTCCCCCACATTTGGAATCCTTATGGCATCAGCAATGATGGAGGATGAAACTGTAAATTTCACCCCAACAAGAGTTACTTTTTTATCATGGAGATTGGCTACAAAAAGCCTAGTCAGCTCAGGATGATGTTGAACTCTTTGTACCTGTTGACGAAAATCATAAGACCCTAGATGCCTGAAACAAGTGACAGTCATATCAGAAGCCTATAACTCTCTGATGTTTGATGGTTCCTCTTTGGTAATTATTCCTCCCTTATGTGGTTTTCAGTAATGCTGCAGTTCAACTCCCATGCCTTCACTGCCACTGTTTTCCTCCTCCTCATAATCTATATCATCTTTGTCCATGTTTGTTGAATGTTTATGCTTTGAAACCTTGTTTAGAAGTTCTAGGTGACAAAAGAGTAATTTGGATGACTGATAGGGTGGCTTTGGTGTTTTTTGGGCCTATGCATAGTGCCTTGTATAGGTGTGTAGTGCTTTGGATCTATGCATAGTTTCGTGTAAAATTTCACTGGCAAATTGGTCCTATGCGCAGTGCTTTGTCCCTATTCACATCACTCTCTCCTCTATCCGCAACGCTCTTGCTCTATGCGGAGTGAATTTTACCAAGCCACATTTTGAGGCTTTCCTGGTGTCAAAATTGAGCCCATGATAGTTCGTTGGAAAGGTCTCTCTGTCAGTTATACAATGGACCTATAAGTCACTAGCAATTATCAATTATACACCCTAAAAAGTCAATTCTCCCAAGACTGGTCAAAAAATGCAAAATGAGGGTGCAAAAATGAAGCGTTCTCTTGCAAGAAACTTTTGGAGGTCTTCCTCAACTCCTAATTGAGTGCATGGTATCTCATTGGAAATATATTTGTGTCTAGTAATCATTTGAATCATCAAGAAAGTCATTTGGAGACTCCAGTTAGAAGAAAAAGTGATTTTTCCAAGTCACTCTAGAAGTGCAGTGACTCTCTTATAGCAACAGTACTTTTGACATTTCTCTAAACCTGTGATACCTATGTAAAGAGTTAAGTAGGGTTTTAATCCTGGGCCTATTATGGACAAAAACCTCTCTCACTTTTGGCAAATTCATCTCTGTTTGGTCTAAAACATAGTTTGAAGAAAAACCAACCCTATGTGTGGCAAACGATTTGTCCCTTGGAATTACTTATTGAAAAATGATGGAGTAATGATGTGTATGAGTTGGAATGGCCTCATACTTGCTGAAATGACCTCCCTTATGCCTCATATATTTAGATATCTCTGATTCCATAGCCAACCCTAGCTTAATGGGTGAAGAAATTAGGGTTTAGTGCTTGTGGAAAATGATGATTTGGACACCCTTGGGGAAAGACAACTCCCTTTGGCATGCACTTAACCATTTCACCTGACTATTTCCTTTGACAAATTGATCTTTTGATGGTCTGGCATCTTTGGAACACTAAGTTAACGACTTGGGATGGTGAAATTATTACATTTGAAAGACATAAAATTACATAATGAAATAAGCATTTCTCTTTACAAATCATCTTCACATGGTGAAGAGATGTTATTTGATCACCTTTTACTTGCTGGTCTTATGCAATGGAATGGAATGTTGGAAACCCTAATGACCTAGTGAAACCTTCAAATACTGTAAAGGACCTAATGAGACATTGAAGGAGTGAATTTCAAGATGAAATAATGACCTCATGACTGATACAAATGGCATGATAAAAATAACTTTATGGATGATGTAGAGTCAAAAATATATGATGCTATGCCAGAAAGTAATCACATTTAGGGAAGAGTGATGTTTTTAGACTAGGACTACCATCAGTGACTAATTTTTTTGCATGACCTAGTGGAATGATAAAAAGTTTCTGAATGGGACCCTTAAAATGATATGAAAATAGGATTTATGATCACTCATGGTAGGATGTAAATAATGACGCTAACAAATAATATAAAAGTTATTATATATTAATATGTCCATGTAATTAAAGTATATTCCACCAACAATCGATTAGGTTTTCGAGCGATTATAAGTTCCGTATGGAAATTGTCATTATTCTTGAGTCATGGTTCATAGGCTACAAGTATACTTCTAGCCATTTTTCTTGCATTATAACCTTCGAAGAATATCTCACATATAAAAAAGCTCTTCAACTGTGGTGAATGGTTAATGGTAGAGGGCTAAGAGGAAACATAATTAATTCTTTCCCAATTTTTCAATTTGTAGGGCCTTGCACATGCATGGTTTCTTGCAATAATTTTATAATGAATGTCCACCCTAGGGAACATTAGAAACTTCCACTGGTGAGTGGGAGGCTTGCTATATCTCAAGGTATTGATGTAGTTGAAATTTAAGAATGTTGACAAATTCAAGAAAAATAATTAAGATATCTGGAGACCTTCAATTCTTATTTGCACGTCTACTTGTACCGTATCGAAAATAAAGGACGGATTTGAGAAACTATATATAAAATTGCACTATCTACTAGTTTTTTTTCAAAAGAAACGGGTTTCACACATGAATCAATCCTAATAGAGGAGATAGGATGACTTCAGAGAGTTTTTTCTTTGTAGATAAGGACGATTTCCACTATTAATTTTTAACTCTTGTATGTCATTTCTCTCATTTAAAAGGTTTGTTGGGCTAATGAAAATATTTGATAATGTTGAGAAATCTAAGGGGCTACAAGTGTGGGTGATTTCTCTTACTTTGTTAACTGCTCATGATGTACTTTTCCTTTAATTGATTTTTTGGGTGTGGAGCTTGATTTTCTTCTGTATTCAAAGGCTTCAGCTAGATGTATACCCCAGGAAGATTGTACACCCCTCCATAGGGGGCGGGGGGGAATTGTCGCCCCTGCGGGGGTTCGGGCGAGCTGATCCCCCCCGGATGGGGGGTCCAGGGGACAGCGGTCCCCTGGTGGGGGTTCAGGGGACAGCGGTCCCCTGGTGGGGGTTCAAGGGAAGCACCCCTGAAGCTAAAAATAGATGTAAAATTGCCTTGTAAAAGTCTAGTAATTTCTAGTCAATCTGGGCCGTCCATTAGGGGAATGATATGACAGTAGAAGTTATGTTTAGTTTAGGGTTTTTTTCCCTAGAAGGCAACCCCTCACTATATATGAGGGAATTCTATTGCATATATAGATATATATATATATATATATATATATATATATATATATATATATATATATATATATATATCTATGTATGTATGTATTCTAAGAGAGGAAGAAATAGGAGATTGAGAGCAAAGAGGGTATTACAGTGGATCTGCTGTAGGTTGTATCTCTTTAGTTTGCTCGATTGGTTGTTTCTCCGTGGATGTAGGCCAAACTGGGTGAACCACGTACATGTGTGTCTCTCTTGTTTTATGTGTTTTCTATGTTTATATTTCTACAATATTTTATGTGTTCCATTGCTCTGTAATATATAATTTTCTAACAACTGGTATCAGAGTTGAAGCTTTATTTGGTTGATAAACTCACAAGAGAGAAGGGTTCGTGGTTCAAGTGGGAGCAATGGTAGAAGATGGTAGGTTTAGGGTCAAAAAATTCAGTGGCCAAAACTACCAGCTGTGGAAGATGCAGATGGAAGATTATCTGTATCAGAAAAATTTGTACCTATCATTGAGTGGAAAGACAAAGAAGTCAACGAGTATGACAGATATAGAATGGAATATTCTCGATAGAAAGGCACTTGAAACAATACGGATGTGCCTAGCGCCATCAGTAGTGTTTGATATTTCAAAGGAAATGACAACAGAGGGTTTAATTTTGACATTGGCCAAACCATATGAAAAACCCTCGACCTCAAATAAGGTATTCCTTATGAAGCGTTTATTTAATATGAAGATGCCAGAAGGTGGATCTATTGCTAATCATTTAAATGATTTTAATACAGTTACAAGTCAGTTAAGTTTTGTAGGGGTAATTTTTGATGATGAAGTTAGGGCTCTGTTATTTCTCTGCTCATAACCAAAAAGTTGGAATGGTTTAATTATGACCATTAGTAAATCTGTCTCTGGATCTAGTATTTTAAAGTTTGATGACGTTGTCAGTGCAATCCTTGGCGAGGAAATGCAACGGAAAAGCTCTGGTGAGACATTAGGTAATGCTTTGACTGTAGAGACTAGGGGAAGAGAAATCGAAAGAGGAAAGAGCCTAGGATATCACAGTAAGTCAAGAAAAGCCATATCCAAGATCAGATCAGGGATAGTGTGCTGGAAATACGGGAAGAAAGGACACTTGAAGAAAGATTGCAAGTCTCAGAACGGAAAAGAAGGAGATGTGCAACAAGAAACTAATCATGAAGCGAATGTAACAGGTGATGTGTTGCAAGATGCTTTGATTCTTTTATTAGAAAATATTATTGATGCCTGGGTGGTAGATTCAGGGGCCTCATTCCATGCCACATCTGATAAGAAACATTTTCATGATTATGTTCAAGGAGATTTTGGACAGGTTAGATTGGGTGATGATAAACCCTGTAAAATCATTGGAATGGGTATAGTTTTCATAAAACAACAAAATGGAAAGAAGTGGCTATTGAAGGAGGTAATGCATGTTCTAGATCTGAAGAAAAATCTGATTTCAACAGGGCAGTTGGGAGGTGAAGTTGCATAACTACTTTCACCGATAAAACCTAGAAGGTCACTAAAGGATCCCTGGTAATACTGAAAGGAGCAAAGGTTGGTACATTGTATTTATGCCATGGTATTGCTAATTATGTTTATGATTTAACATTTACAGGAGAAGATACGGCATTGTGGCATCATAGGCTCGGGCACATGAGTGAGAAGGGGATGCAGATTATTCACTCAAGAAATTTGTTGCTAGGTTTGAAGCATGTTGATTTAAAATTCTGTGAGAATTATTTTTATGGAAAACAGAAGAGAGTCAGATTCCTTAGAGTTGGGAAAGAAAAGAAGAGTGGAAAATTAGAGCTTGTGCATACAGATGTATGGGGACCTGCTCAGGTATCATCTTTTGGTGGCTCTCATTATTATGTTACTTTTATTGATGATGCAACCAGAAAAACCTGGATTTATTGTATTCAAAATAAATCTAATGTATTTGATACTTTCAAGAAATGGAAAGCTTTGGTTGAAAATGAGATAGGAAAAAGGTTGAAGTGTCTTAGATCAGATAACATAGGTGAATATTGCAGCAAAGAGTTTGATAGGTACTGTTCAGAGAATGGAATTCATAGAGAGAAGGCAGTTCCAGGAACATGTTGATGCCCTGAAAATCGTTGTATCAACATTGGGGCATAACCACCCGGTCCAGACCTTAATATAACTCCTTTTTCGTTTGGAATGGTGGCTCCGATTGGGGATAATGGGACCAGTTTCCCAGCAATGAGTAAACGGGATGAATGAATGATTGATTGACTAATCTAATGATAGGCGAATAACTTAATTTATCAGCGAAATAAAAGAACTACTACTAATCCCGGGAACTATTGTACTTTAAAGTGTAGCGCTTAATGATCTATGTTTATAAATAGGCATGTAGATGACTCTATTTAATAAACATGGACTTTTATTCATTCAAGGATTACTTTGCTTAAATCGTTAAACAAAGGGATTAGCGTAATATTGCTACACTTATATATCATCAATACATATACGATCAAAAGAAAAACATCCCATAAACATCCAATAGTGGAGGGAATAAAGAAATGTTGTTAAAACACATACATATATTCGATAATAGCAAAGGCAATCAAGTAATAATTCATATGAAAAGAATGAATTCAGACATAGATAATAGTACCATATGAGTTGCTAGTCAATCCTAATATCAATCGCTATTTGAGATTCTTCTTCCAACGCAGAAATACTTTCAAACAAAGACGATAGTGCACATTTGCATAAAAGCTTCCTTGTCAAAATTAGAATAACTGGTCCAGTTTTATAAAAGAATATGGCTGAAGTACAATAGTGCAACTTCAGTCTTTAATTCAAGTACAAAACTTTACGACCCTTTCCAAAACAATGAAAGGGTCTATAAATACTTAATTAAGCTAACTATCTATGAAACTGAAATCCTACTTAATTGGTATCAATTGATTTTGATCATATTCTTCTCAGCAACCTGGCAGTCGGCGGCATGAATCATCAAGTAGGTTGTTTGCCTTTAAACCTGAGCTGACTTATCGCAAGCATCGGCTCCACTTCAGGCGGTCTGTTGAGGCAAGATTTATGTTGGGCGGCATAGGTGGCATTCTGAATATTGGGGATAATATACCCGATTGCATCTGTAAGGCATTTGAGGGCGACTCTTTGACTGTGTGGTTTTACCAAGAAGAACCAATAGGTGTCCCATGTTAAACTGTTAATTCCAGCAATTAATCTCCCCTTTTCCTCTAGATCTGGATAACATGACTGCTCCAATGTTTTCATTGCTGTCAATTTTCCTGGAGTGCATTGGGAAATCATGTTTGACAATTAGAGAGTATTATTAACCAATTCAACCAAATTGCTTGTAGTTGATTTTCACCTTGAAATTTCCCTCTCTGCTTTCATTAACTGGGACTGCCATTCTGTAAACAATATATCTTTATGTGACCCTAAAATTCTTGGTAAATTTTCTGCTTGTCCCTAATCAGTATCTTGCCAGTCAAGAAATGCAGCTATTGTTTCTTCAGCTTGATCCAATTCTGCTCTAGCCTTTTCTTTTTTTTCACTTATTGATGCCATCAATTCAAATAGTGGTTCCGCCTGGGCGATTTGTTGACATAGAAGCTTGATTTGGGCTATTAATGTCGTATTTATCTGCAGTGCCTCTACTCTGAATTCAGTTATTTTTGGAACGCCCGTTGTCTTCTCAAGCTGTGCTGATAGTTGAGCAATCTGCTCATCTTTTGTTTTCAGCATTTGTTCATTTTCTGCCCTCAGTTGTGCCAAGGCTTCAGACAACTCTTTCTGCTTCTGGATTGCGCTGTGATCAATCCTTTGTTTCTCTGCCTGCAATTGTTGAGTAAATTGATTATTTACTTGCTGTTGTGTCAACAATTGTTGTTCTGCCTGCTCCGCTTTCTGATGTGCTTCTGTTAGCTGTGCCTGCAATAAAAAGATTTCTTGGTCTTTTGTTTTCAATAAAAGACTCACCTCTGATGCTTTGTCTATTGTTGCTGCGGAATAGGCTCCAACATATTGTGATAGTTTTGTTAGGTCATCAGAGGGGTCAAATTCCTCCTTCCAAACCACATTGCTCATGACTGTCTGCTCTAGGAAAAGGGAAGGTTGATCAGTCCTTCTTCTCTTCCTCTGTCGTTTTACTACACCTTTATGCCTTGGGCTATAGAAGACATCCAAGGGAGGAATCTCTTCTACCTACAAAATGATTTGATCGGAGGGGTCCTTTGGTATTATTTCTACATCCTTTCAACTGGGTAGGCCGCTGGTTCCACTTGGAACCTGTTGTGAAGTGGTTTCCTATGTGTCTGCTGCTTTCGAAGTTTCGGTGTCCTTTGAACATTCTAGACTACTGATAATAGAATCAAATTGTTGCCATTCCTGGAGCAGTTTTGGATCAATATGAGTATCCACATTTACTTCTATGTTGCTCTGCTTCTGCTCTTTATTCTGGGTCTCCTCCCGCACTTTCTCCTACTCTTTAGTCTGAGTTTCCTCTTGTGCTTTCTCTTGTTCTTTTGTTGTAATCGGAGGTTCTTTGAATGTTGTTGTTCAGGCTCGCTTGATGCTGTTGTTGGGGTTGTTGCTAACAGATCTAGAGGCAGAGTTTGCAACCTCTGTTCTCTAAGTCTGTTGAATTCAACCAACCCTTCATCCTGATATTTCATTCTGGCTAGTGACTTAAACTGCAATACTGACTCCGCTGAGGAGAAAAGGTCATCGAACATATCTTCTTTATGATCAAACCTTGTCAATTTGGCCTGTTCAAGTGCATTATAGGCGACTTTGTTGGGATCAAATCGCCTATTAGGGAGAGTTGATAGAGTTAATGATTTTATCTTTGTAGCTTCTTTCTCTGCATGTTTGAAATCATGCAACGTGTAGACACCACATCTCAAAGGAAAAGAGGGCTAGACCTGCTTCTTATTTTTCTTGAGAGTTTGTGTAACTCCCTCTGCAATGATCTGATAAGCTATTTCCCTCGCCAGCAGTTTATCAGGTATGTACAAAGGAAGGACATGAGGTTCGGCTTGGCTACCGAAAACTCTTATATAAGTAAACTTTTCCTCCCTGAACCATCTTCCTATTGATGTTAAATCAATCCCTTCTTGGTAGGAAATCTTGGGAGCAGGTTTATCAAATATAGAGTAATGAATGGGTAACATAAAGCCATTGCAGACTTGGTATAAATGGTGCTTATAGGAAGCTTTCCACAATTTCTGATGGTATATGTGAATAGGCATGGGGTCTTGTGATGTCCACCTCCAACCGAGCACAGGAAATTCAGAATTAAAACACAGGGTATATAGAATATAGGCACTGTAGTAGAATGGGGGAATTAACCTTTCAGTAACGCGGGTCTTATTTCTAAAATCAAGAACAACTGTTGCTAGTTTATCTAACAGTATAGTTGCCCAATCCATTATTTCACAGTTACATGCCGCTTCCATCAAGGGAACCATTTCTATAGTGAAATTAGTGGAATCGTGCAACCCCCACAATCTACACATCATTATCCCAGCATAACAATAAGGAGAACATAGGGAATCAACAGAGTACTTACCAGAAGATTCATGCTTGTGTTTTGCCGGATTTTGTCTCCAACCCCGGATGGGTTCGGATTCAATTTCGTTCCCTTTTCGGAATTTCTCTAAGAAAGCCTTGTTGTACTTCTTCTCTGGTTCAGGAAAATGATACATTTGCCTTAAATCATCAGCCTTGAATGAACCGAAGATTCTCCCATCTCTGGTGCAGAAAGTTCTGTCTGTGATTGGGATTTCCTCAATTGCCCACCTCACTACATCTGTATATGGGAGAATTTGTTCCCGAGCTGCTATCCGATGAAGGAAGGAGTCAGCTAAGTCCTTTAAAGTAACATCATATTTCCGAGTCGCATCTGCAGTGGCTTCTACTGTTGTCACTTCAGGTTCTTCGGCCTCTATCAAATTATAGGTACTTTGCCAAGTAGTTTTGCCGAGACCAGAACATGTAGTATCAGATATCAATCCTTTCTTTTTATTTGTTGGATCTGCGACGACTTGTCCTGTGGCTGGCACAACGAAGTGACTGTGGTTTTCTTAGACTTCTTGCCCATTTTGCTTGAGTTTTCTGCTTCGGAAGAATTCTGTACAAGAGTGAAAATAAGCGTAACGCAGAGAATTGGTAGTGAAAACCAAATATGAGCGAGATATATTGATCAATGCGTGATGAGGGATTAACTTTAAAGTAGCCGCGGATACAATCTATGAGAAGATTTTAGGACTTACTATTACATTAAATGGCCGTTAAAACCTGCCAATCCTTTAAATGCCCATTATATCATTAATCGACCGATTGATTTATTTAAGCGTGCCTTGGATGTTCTGGCGGTTGAGCGCAGGTAAATCACTGTTTGACAGATAAGGCTTTTAATATGAATTAATCGTAATATCACTCTGTTTTAACGGCTTTTCTGAAGTTTACGCTTCTGGCTTTATTGCAATCGAGCGTCGGGGAAAACTTCAATCCTTATATTGACACCTTTTGAAATCCCTGATTGCTGATAGCGATATCGCATCGCATCGGGAGTATGGGCACTTTAAGAAAGCATGGATAGTGTATCGCTGATCGCCGATAGCGATATCGCATCGCATCGGGTGAAAGGAACTTTATCGCATCGGAGAAAACAAATGGGCCTTTAAAGTATGCCTCCTATGTCATTGCGATATGTGATCTTGCGATCGCTTTATCGCAATGATAAAAGATTGATTATTTATATTATAAGACCAGATTTGGTTTGTCCAAAAGGTTTTTTATAATGTCTTCATTTTGTTTTCGGACCTTTTTGAATAATACAATGTTGATACCAATCAAAACTAAAAGGGACCCATTTCATATGATAGTTTTTTGAATAAACATGATATGAAATGGGGGGTTGTTGTAGAGCACAACAATTGGCGATTCGCTGGAAGAAAGAGTTATCTCTGAAAAGTATGGTAATACTTAAACTTTTTCAAAATAGAGTTCTCATTAAAGGGGAAAATTCTGATATAACTAGGTATATATGCATTCTAAATAAAATTAATCTATCTTTGTTAATTTCCTCTCTTGTTGAAAATTAGATACATTCTAAGTGTTAAATTGTCCTTTATTGGTTTATAATGATAAAACAGAGAACCTTTCCAGATCAGCTTTTAGAATTGACTCCTTTGTCATAGGTAGAGCCTCTTCTTCCAGCAAACGTTCATAGTTTCGATAGGGATACCTTTAAACCATATTATTGTCCATTGTCCCATCCATTTAAGAGTGTGATTAACAGAATGAATTCAAAACATGTTTTCATATTTTGTATTTCCTTTATTTTTTTGTTATTGCTAAGATAAAAGGCCATTGTCCTAGTTTGGTGACCAGCTATTGATAATGTCATTCACTGGTAGTAATCTAACCGAACAAGATGGCTCGTGATGAGACCCCTTGTCTTATAATTCTAAGCCATTACCCTGTTTTGGTATGCAGTATTGGTAATGTCGGTTAAACTATTTCCCTATGAACATGGTAAGCAGGCTTGTAATAAGACCTCTTATCTTTAATATCATATATTTTAGAATTACACTCTGAGTAACCATAAACTTTGGTGAATGGGATGGACAATTTTTTTCCTTAAGAGTAAATGGATGACAAGGTAAGAGTGAAAGATGCTGAAGTTGGATTAGTTTCTATTTTGATATTGATAACCTTTTTGTGACCAATCTGAAAACATAAAATGATTTAAAATACTTCTAAACTTTGAGAAGGGTTCACAAAAATTGAAATATTGTTTTGGAATGCAATTATACCTAGTTTCCTAGAAATTATCCCTCTTGTGTAAGACTTCTATTATTTTAAAAGTAAATATCCTCACTACTTCTGTTGAGCAACTTTTAAGTACAGCAAAGGTCAATGGAAGATACCTTACAACTTTATTTTCTAATGGTCCTACAAACTACAAAACTCTATTAAACTAAAAAAAGGAGAAGGGGTTACCTCCTCAATTAAGGAATTTCTTTAAGATAAGGCCATTAACAGGGAGATAATCTCTCAAACCTGATAAATCTTATAATATGGAGGTCGAATGGCCTATCTTCTCACAGATCTGAAATGGCCCAAGCCACATCTTCTGGAACTTGGTGTGTTTTCCCTTGTCCTCATGGGCTTTGTCCCATTTCAGGACTAAATCACCGACTTGAAATTGTTTTGAACCGGATGAGACTGAATCAAAGGATGACTTGATGATTTGCTGATGTTTTGCATGAATAACCTTGGCTTTTTCCCTTTCCTCTTCTAATTTTAGAATTTGGTCATGTCTAAGTTGAATAGAAGAAGAAGGGCTTTCCTCAACAAACTGAACTAGGGCTAGGGAAGGAAGGACAAGATTTGTTGGTAACACTGCTTCTTTCCCATACACAAGGTTGAATGGAGAAGATCCTATGGAAGCCTTCTGTGTTATCCTATCAGCCCATAGTGCGAATATTAAGGATTTGTGCCATGTTTTATGGTTCTGTTCGATAGTTCGCTTAATAATTTTAATCATATTTTTATTTGTAGACTCTGCTAAACCATTACCCTGAGGATAGTAATTAGCAGAATATTTTAATTTAAATCCTCTTTTAATAGCGAAATCAAACATAGCATTGCCTGAGAAGTAAGATGCATTATCAAAAACAAGAG
Source organism: Pinus tabuliformis (assembly GCA_031772625.1). Lineage (NCBI taxonomy): Eukaryota > Viridiplantae > Streptophyta > Pinopsida > Pinales > Pinaceae > Pinus > Pinus tabuliformis. The sequence goes on along the minus strand of CM062818.1, from coordinate 1,136,593,548 downwards.
CATTTGGGACACCAAACCTGGTAATGATGAATTGATCTATGAATTCAATGATTGCCTCAGAATTTGTTGTCTTCAAAGGAATTGCTTCAACCCACTTAATAAAATAATCAGTAGCAGTAAGGATATAGTTATGCTGTTCGGAAGAATGTGGAGTAATTTCCCCAATGATGTCCAATCCCCATTGGTCAAATGGTTGTTCAATGTTGACCGGTTGCAAAGGAAAAGCTAATTTTCTTTGTCTTCCACTAGAAGTTTGACAATTTCGGCATTTCCTTACATATTCATGAGCATCTCTAAACAGAGTGGGCCAATAATATCCAGCATGAATGATTTTATGGGCTGTTGTGTCAGCTCCAAAATGTCCTCCTACTGGTCCATCATGTAATTCCTGCAAAACCTTTTGTGCTTCAGGTTTTTCTAGGCATCTTAATAAGATTGAATCATAATTTTGCCTAAAAATCACATCATCAATAATTGTGAATTTTTTTTCTTTTAATCTAATGGCCCTTTTGTTTTTGTAAGACAGGTTAGGAGGTGCATATCCATTTTTCAAATAAAAGATTAAGTCAGCATATTGTGATTCAGAATCAGTAATACTTATCTGGTTGATTTCTTCGGTTTGATCTGTATCATCTGATTCTGGAATGTTGGATGCTCCTGCCAATAACCTATAAAAACCTTGGCCTCTAACAATCTTTGCTGGTTTAATTTGTAAGTCATATTCTTGAAGTGCTGTAACCCTGTTTGCCCTTTTTTCACCTAGTTCCCTTTGGATCAATAGTTACCTTACTGCAGGGAAAGGAACTATAACTTTTGTGTGGGCTTTTAAAAGGAAGGGTCTGTAATGTTTGACAGCTTTATATACAGCAAAGGCTTGTTTTTCTACTTCGGAGTAATTCAATTCAACACCCTGAAGATTTGAACTATAGAATGAAATGTGTGCTTCCAAATTGTGATCGTTAAGCTGTGTGAGTACTGCTGCATAAGACAAGTTGGATGCGATAGTATACAATGTAAAATGATTAGAAAAATTAGGAGTATTTAAGGTTGGGACATTGATTATTGATTGTTTGATTAAATCAAACGCTTCCTTTTCTGCTGATCCCCACTTAAAGACTGAATTTTTCTTAATCATAGTTTGAAGTGGAAAAATGATTTGAGAAAAGTCTGGAACAAATCGTTTGACAAAATTGATTTGGCCTAAAAATGACTGCATGGATTTTTTATTATGAGGGAAAGGGATTTCAGAGATTTCTTTGATCTTGTCAGGATCAATATAAATGCCATCTTTAGACACAATAAAGCCTAAGAGCTTTCCTTGGTCAAGAGCGAAGAAAGATTTTTTAGGGTTAAGAGAAATACCATATCTTTTGCAGCGTTGAAAGATTTGATTTAAATCATGCAAATGATTGGACTTCTCCTTAGAAAATACAGTAATATCATCTAGGTAGACGACTACTGTTCTATTAATCAACCCTTTAAAAGCTATATCCATCACTCTTTGGAACGTCGCTCCTGCATTAATAAGTCCGAAAGGCATTTTCTGATACGCATATGTTCCCCATTTTGTTCTGAATGTGGTTTTGAGCTGGTCACCAGGATGGACCAAAACTTGGTAATATCCTGAGAAACCGTCTAGAAAGGACATTAACTCAGAGCCTGCTACTGATTGGAGTATCTGCTGCATAGTAGGTAATGGGAAATTATCTTTTAATCTTGCCTTGTTCAAATTTCTGAAATCAATACAAATCCTAATGTCGCCATTTTTCTTTCTGACTGGCACCATATTGGAGACCCAGTTTGAGTGCCGAACGGGAAAAATAATCTTACCTTTCAAGAGTTTATTAAGTTCAGATTTTATTTGACTCTCTAAGTTCGGATGTATTTTCCTCAATTTCTGCTGAATTGGTTTCTATTCGGGAAGCATTGGAATAGTATGCTGGATGATGGATGTATCATATGTCTTTAAATCATCATATTTCCAAGCAAAAAGCTGTTTATTTTTCCTTAACAGTCTAATGAATGCTTCCTTTTCCTCCAAGGAAAGTCCTAATCCTAAATTAATGTTTTGAGGATTTTACTCAGTGCCAAGGTTTATCAACTCAAACCTTAGGGTAGAACTTTGGAGCTTTGCATTAGTCACAGGTTTAAACCTGTCTTTAATATCATAAAGGTCCTCAAGCTTCAACACAGGCTTAGGGATTGAATTTTCCTCAAGTTTACCTCTCATTTGAAGGTCATGCTCATTTTCCTCGATGGTTTGATCATCATAGGACTTTTCGGAAGTTAAGAACTGTAAAATGTCTTCATCATGGTTGAATACTCTCCAATTAGTGACATTGTCAGGAATTGATGGCCTAAAAAGCAATTCTACTGAAAATCTATCTGGGTTGTAGTCTTCGGAAGGTAGGAGCTTGGAAGCAACATTGGCTAGCAGGTCAGCTTCCGAATTTTGAGATCTGGGAATAGAAGAAATATTGAATGCCAAAAAGTAGGAGGTGAGTTCCTGTATCAGCGATTGATAATTTTTGAGATGGGTGGAAAGACAATGAATTGTATTCCTTACCTGTTTGATAATAATTTCAGAATCTTCGAACACTTTCAAATATTGGACCTTGAGGCCAATAGCTTTATATAGTCCTTGGACTAAGGCTTCATACTCTGCTGTGTTATTTGTGCATTGAAATTCTAACCTACAGGGCAACATTGTTTTTTCCCCTTGTGGGCTAATCAAAATACATCCTTCTCCTGAGCCCTCACTAGAGTTGGACCCATCGAAATATAACGACCAAAATAAAGAAGTATTAACAATTTTACTTACAGTTTTCTCAGTACCATTGAAACATCTTGACCTATCTGTTTGTGAAAAATTTTCAATCTGAAATGTAAAATGGTTTACTGAGAAAGGGGATGGCTGGGCAACGAAGTTGCCAAAGAATGACTCTGATGAATAATTCCCCAAAATGTTGTTATTAAATGCTATGGTTGGTTTTCTTGTTCAAATTCAGTAACTATATGGGTCATATGCTTTTTCCCGATCGATCCTTATTTGATTTGGCTTACCCTTATAGGGAAGCCACATATGTGACCAATCAGTAGAAATATACCCATGTGGTTTCTCATACCAATCCCTACTCAAGATTAAACCATAAAATTCAGGTATATCGGCTATTAGGATATCAATCCTTTGTACTATTCTGGGATCAGCAGATAACCTGATAGTTACGGAATTGATCTCTCCCAAAACCTGTACTTTAGTCCTGTCCAACTGTACAATATGAATAGCAGACTTCTGTGGTTCAATGTTCAGTTTGGAACAAACTGAAGCTGGCATTATGTTAGAAGATGCCCCTGAGTCAATCAAGCAGTTGTGCAGGTTTCTATTGTAGATCTCATAGGTTAGAAGGAAAGGTGGAGTATGAGAGTTTGATCTATCTCCTATTAGGACTGCATCAGTAGCTTCAACCACACTAGAAGGTGGTTGACCTATATCATTTGCAACTTTAGCACTGGGAAGAGGTGAAGTAGGAACATCATTTAATTCTTTGAGAAGAAATTTCTGCTGATGTTTTAATTTGCTAAGTTCAAACATGGTAATGTTTGCCTTAGTTTTCTTCGTATCATCAACACTATTGTAATCCATTGAATCAGATACTACCAAAGTTTTAGATGTTGAAGGAATATTTGAGGTTGAAGGTTGGTTTTGAGGAACTGCTGTAGGTGGCTTCTTTGTAGATACTTTTTATTTTGTTGTAGCAGCACCTACACTCCTTTTCTTTGAAGTTGCCTGAACAGGTTCGGAGGTACTTTTACTCCTAGTAGTGACAGGAAACGCTTCTTCTTCATTATCTGTATCGGAGTTAGGCAGTATGAAATCCCACATTCCATGACATTCAACAACTTCCTCTTCTTCATCAGCAGGTGTAGCTGTTTCTTCTTCTCCATCTTCAAGATCTGAATCTGCATTTGATATAACATTTGGTGGTTTTGATTCAGTTTTCTTATAATTTCTAAAGGGTCTTTTGGTCGAGGTTTCGACTACTTGTTTTTTAATTTCAACCATTTCGTTTGACATAGTCTTGAAGAACTTTTGCAGACCTTCCATGTCATATGGATCTTTTGGGGTTTTCTTCTTTGAATCATCTTTAAAAGAAACTTTTTTGGCTTTTCTGTCTTCCAGAGCAGCTTTCTTTTCTAGAGCATTAATGCGTTTCTCCACAACAAGTGCTTCTTTCATGTTTTCAGCTAAGGTAGGTTTCCCAACCCTGTCTACAAATATAGCTATATTGGCAGGTAGGGCAGTTATATACCATTTGCTTCGGATTTGCTCACTTGGTTTGGAGGCCGTTGGGATTTTATTCAAGAGTTTATTGAATCGGGCGTTAAATTCCTTAATTGGTTCCCTATGCTCTATCCTAAGATTGGAGAGATCATTTATTAGTGTAGCCAAAGACCTATCATCTCCATACTTAGTAAGAAATTGTTCTTGGCAAGTGTTCCAACTGGTAATGGAACCAGAAGGTAAAGAAAAATACCAGGATCCTGCTGATCCTTGCAAAGTATAAGGGAAAAGTCTAACAACAACATCTTGCTCTGTTACTCCCTTCAAGTTGACTGCCAACATGAAGTTATTAATATGTTCCTCAGCTTGTGTTCCATCATCTGGGCTAAACTTGGGTAGCCATTTTTCAGGGGCATCAGGTAATGCATGCAATGGTGCAGTCATGTTGACTGCACCAGGCCTGGTCCATGGATCTGCCATTATAACAGCAGTAGTAGATGATACTACTATTGAAATTCCAAATGTCTGGGAAGGAAATGATGTTGCGGAGTGAGCAGGTTGGGATGTTAAAGTTCCTAATCCCTGATGAACAATAATATGTAATGGGGGAGTGGATGGTTGACTTCGCACAGGGGAAGATGAGATGGAGGATGTGGATGAAAGATCTTCACTGTCAGATCCCTCATTATATTTCTTCGCCTTTTTCCTTTTGGGTAAAGGGAACTCAGTGGGTTCAATACCGAGCTTTCCGCTCTGAAGTCTGGTGAGAGGGTGAGGTAAATTGAACTGCGAAGTCGCACTGCTTTGTGATACCTCAGATTTCTGTGGTGAAATCGAGAAGCTCTGAAGTTTGTGGATAAGATACTGGACTTCAGGGGATTCAAGACTTAATTTTTCTGGAGTATGATGGGTTTGAGCAGTGATAGTTGATTCCTCTTCTTCTTGTTTGGATACTGGAGAACCAGCATGCAATTGTGAAGTACGAGGTGATACGGAGGGAGAATTACTCTTAGAATGGCCTACAGATTTGGGTTTGCTTGCCATTCATAGTTGAGGCCCTCCTTCTAGCGCCAAAAATTTTGATGCCCCGAAAATCGTTGTATCAACATTGGTGGATAACCACCCGGTCCGGACCTTAATACAGCTCCTTTTCCGTTCGGAATGGTGGCTCCGACTGGGGATAATGGGACCAGTTTCCCAGCAATGAGTAAATGGGATGAATGAATGATTGATTGACTAATATAATGATAGGCGATTAACTTAATTTATCAGCGAAATAAAAGAACTACTACTAATCCCGTGAACTATTGTACTTTAAAGTGTAGCGCTTAATGATTTATGTTTATAAACAGGCATGTAGATGACTCTATTTAATAAACATGTACTTTTATTCATTCAAGGATTACTTTGCTTAAATCGTTAAACAAAGGGATTAGCGCAATATTGCTACACTTATATATCATCGATACATATACGATCAAAAGAAAAGCATCCCATAAACATCCAATAGTGGAGGGAATAAAGAAATGCTGTTAAAACACATACATATATTCGATAATAGCAAAGGCAATCAAGTAACAATTCATATGAAAAGAATGAATTTAGACATAGATAATAGTACCATATGAGCTTCTAGTCACTCCCAATATCAATCGCTATTTGAGATTCTTCTTCCAACACATAAATACTTTCAAACAAAGACAGTAGTGCACATTTGCATAAAAGCTTCCTTGTCAAAATTAGAATAACTGGTCCAATTTTATAAAAGAATATGGCTGAAGTACAGTAGTGCAACTTCAGTCTTTAAGTCAAGTACAAAACTTTACGACCCTTTCCAAAACAATGAAAGGGTCTATAAATACTTAATTAAGCTAACTATCTATGAAACTGAAATCCTACTTAATTGGTATCAATTGATTTTGATCATATTCTTCTCAGCAACCTGGTAGTCGACGGCATGAATCATCAAGTAGGCTGTTTGCCTTTAAACCTGAGCTGACTTATCGCAAGCATCGACTCCACTTCAGGCGGTCTGTTGAGGCAAGATTTAAGTTGGGCGGCATAGGTGGCATCCTGAATATCGGGGATAATATACCCGATTGCATCTGTAAGGCATTTGAGGGCGGCTCTTTGACTGTGTGGTTTTACCAAGAAGAACCAATAGGTGTCCCATGTTAAACTGTTAATTCCAGCAATTAATCTCCCCTTTTCCTCTAGATCTAGATAACATGACTGCTCCAATGTCTTCATCGCTGTCAATTTTCTTGGAGTGCATTGGGATATCATGTTTGACAAGTAGAGAGTATTATTAACCAATTCAACCAAATTGCTTGTAGTTGATTTGCACCTTGAAATTGTCCTCTCTGCTTTCATTAACTGGGACTGCCATTCTGTAAACAATATATCTTTATGTGACTCTAAAATTCTTGGTAAATTTTCCGCTTGTCCCTGATCAGTATCTTGCCAGTCAAGAAATGCAGCTATCATTTCTTCAGCTTGATCCAATTCCGCTCTAGCCTTTTCTGTTTTTTCACTTATTGATGCCGTCAATTCGCATAGTGGTTCCGCCTAGGCGATTTGTTGACATAGAAGCTTGATTTGGGCTATTAATGCCGTATTTATCTGTAGTGCCTCTACTCTGAATTTAGTTATTTGTGGAATGCCCTTTGTCTTCTCAGGCTGTGCTGATAGTTGAGCAATCTGCTCATCTTTTTTTTTCAGCATTTCTTCATTTGCTGCCCTCAGTTGTGTCAAGGCTTCAGACAACTCTTTCTGCTTCTGGATTGCGCTATGATCAATCCTTTGTTTCTCTGCCTGCAATTATTGATTTAATTGATTATTTACTTGTTGTTTTGTCAACAATTGCTTTTCTGCCTACTCCGCTTTCTGTTGTGCTTCTGTTAGCTGTGCCTGCAATAAAAAGATTTCCTGGTCTTTTGTTTTCAATAAAAGACTCACCTCTGATGCGTTGTCTATTGTTGCTGTCGAATAGGCTCCAGCATATTGTGATAGTTTTGTTAGGTCATCAGAGGGGTCAAATTCCTCCTTCCAAACCACATTGCCCGTGACCGTCTATTCTGGGAAAAGGGAAGGTTGATCAGTTCTTCTTCTCTTCCTCTGTCGTTTTACTACACGTTTATGCCTTGGGCTATAGAAGACATCCAAGGGAGGAATCTCTTCTACCTGCAAAATGATTTGATCGGAGGGGTCCTTTGGTATTATTTCTACTTCCTTTGAACTGGGTAGGCGGCTGGTTCCACTTGGAACCTGTTGTGAAGTGGTTTCCTGTGTGTCTGCTGCTTTCGAAGTTTCGGTGTCCTTTGAACATTCTAGACTGCTGATAATAGAATCAAATTGTTGCCATTCCTGGAGCAGTTTTGGATCAAAATGAGTATCCACATTTACTTCTATGTTGCTCTGCTTCTGCTCTTTAGTTTGGGTCTCCTCCCACACTTTCTCCTGCTCTTTAGTCTGAGTTTCCTCCTGTGCTTTCTCTTGTTCTTTTGTTGCAACCGGAGGTCCCTTTGAATGTCACCGTTCAGGTTCGCTTGATGCTGTTGTTGGGGTTGTTGCTAACAGATCTAGAGGCAGAGTTTGCAACCTCTGTTCTCTAAGTCTGTTGAATTCAACCAACCCTTCATCCTGATATTTCATTCTGGCTAGTGACTTAACCTGCAATATTGACTCGGCTGAGGAGAAGAGGTCATCGAACATATCTTCTTTATGATCAAACTTTGTCAATTTGGCCTGTTCAAGTGCACTATAGACGACTTTGTTGGGATCAAATTGCCTATTAGGGAGAGTTTCTAGAGTTAATGATTTTATCTTTGTAGCTTCTTTCTCTGCATGTTTGAAATCATGCATTGTGTAGACACCACATCTCAAAGGAAAAGAGGGCTAGACCTGCTTCTTATTTTTCTTGAGAGTCTATGTAACTCCCTCGGCAATGATCTGATAAGCTATTTCCCTCGCCAGCAGTTTATCAGGTATGTACAAAGGAAGGACATGAGGTTCGGATTGGCTACCGAAAACTCTTATATAAGTAAACTTTTCCTCCCCGAACCATCTTCCTATTGCTGTTAAATCAATCCCTGCTTGGTAGGAAATCTTGGGAGTAGGTTTATCAAATATAGAGTAATGAATGGGTAACATAAAGCCATTGCAGACTTGGTATAAATGGTGCTTATAGGAAGCTTTCCACAATTTTTGATGGTATATGTGAATAGGCATGGGGTCTTGTGATGCCCACCTCCAGCCGAGCACAGGAAATTCAGAATTAAAACACAGGGTATCTAGAATATAGGCACTGTAGTATAATGGGCGAATTAACCTTTCAGTAACGCGGGTCTTATTTCTAAACTCAAGAACAACTGTTGCTAGTTTATCTGACAGTATAGTTGCCCAATCCATTATTTCACTGTTACACGCCGCTTCCATCAAGGGAACCATTTCTATAGCGAAATTAGCAGAATCGTGCAACCCCCACAATCTACACATAATTATCCCAGCATAACAATAAGGAGAACATAGGGAATCAACAGAGTACTTACCGGAAGATTCATGCTTGTGTTTTGCCGGATTTTGTCTCCAATCCCGGATGGGTTTGGATTCAATTTCGTTCTCTTTTCGGAATTTCTCCAAAAACACCTTGTTGTACTTCTTCTCTGGCTCAGGCAAATGATACATTTGCCTTAAATCATCAGCCTTGAATGAACCGAAGATTCTCCCATCTCTGGTGCAGAAAGTTCTGTCTGTGATTGGGATTTCCTCAATTGCCCACCTCACTACATCCGTATATGGGAGAATTTGTTCCCGAGCTGCTATTCGATGAAGGAAGGAGTCGGCTAAGTCCTTTAAAGTACCATCAGATTTCCGAGTCGCATCTGCAGTGGCTTGTACTGTTGTCACTTCAGGTTCTTCGGCCTCAATCAAATTATAGGTACTTTGCCAAGTAGTTTTGCCGAGACCAGAACATGTAGTATCAGATATCAATCCTTTCTTTTTATTTGTTGGATCAATGACTGCTTGTCCTGTGGCTAGCACAACAGAAGCGACTATGGTTTTCTTAGACTTCTTGCCCATTCTGCTTGAGTTTTCTGCTTTGCAAGAATTCTGCACAGGAGTGAAAATAAGCGTAACACAGAGAATTGGTAGTGAAAACCAAATATGAGCGAGATATATTGATCAATGGGTGATGAGGGATTAACTTTAAAGTAGCCGCGGATACAATCTATGAGAAGATTTTAGGACTTACTATTACATTAAATGGCCGTTAAAACCTGCCAATCATTTAAATGCCCATCATATCATTAATCAGTCGAATGATTTATTTAAGCGTGCCTTGGATGTTTTGGTGGTTGAGCCCAGGTAAATCACTGTTCGACAGATAAGGCTTTTAATATGAATTAATCATAATATCCCTCTGTTTTAACGGCTTTTTTGAAGTTTGCGCTTCTGGCTTTATCGCAATCGGGCGTCGGGGAAAACTTGAATCCTTATATTGACACCTTTTTAAATCCCCGATCGCCGATAGTGATATCGCATCGCATCGGGAGTATGGGCACTTTAAGAAAGCATGGATAGTGTATCACCGATCACCGATAGTGATATCGCATCGCATCGGGTGAAAGGAACTTTATCGCATTGGAGAAAACCAATGGGCCTTTAAAGTATGCCTCCTATGTCATTGCGATATGCGATCTTGCGATCGCTTTATCGCAATGATAAAAGATTGATTGTTTATATTATAAGACCAAAATTGGTTTGTCCAAAAGGTTTTTTATAATGTCTTCATTTAGTTTTCGGACCTTTTTGAATAATACAATGTTGATACCAATCAAAACTAAAATGGACCCATTTCATATGATAGTTTTTTGAATAAACATGATATGAAATGGGGGGTTGTTGTAGAGCACAATAGAACACCACAAGAAAATGGTGTGTCAGAAAGGATGAATAGGACAATCATGGAGCGTGTAAGGTGCACGAGATTGCATGCAGGATTGCCTTTACAATTTTGGGCAGATGTTGTAGATACTATTGTTTATGTAATAAATAGAGGGCCTTCAAGTTCCTTGGATGGTGGTATTCCAGAGGAGGCATGGATAGGTAAAAAGGTAAACTACTATTTTTTAAAGACTTTTGGTTGTGAAGCCTTTGTCGACATTAACAAAGAAAATAGAATAAAGGAGAAAAATCAAAGAAATGTACCTTTATTGGATATGGTGTTAATGATTTTGGTTATCGCTTATATGATTATGAAAATCACAAAATAATTAGGAGCAGAGATTTAATATTCAATGAAATGGTCTTGTATAAGACTCAGTTGCAGGAAAAGAAACAGGAAAAATGAAACAGAGAATACACAGTGCTTGACGATATCACAGGAAAAGTGATGGAATCTGAAATTCATAATGAACAACATCCAGAACAACAACCACAACAACAACAAGCACTTCAAACACCTGAAAGTGGTGTTAGAAGATCTACCAGGATAAGTAGACCCCCTGAACGATACTCTCCTTCATTATATTATGTATTGTTGATTGATTCTGGTGAACCAGAATGTTATGAAGAAGCAGTGCAAGTAGAAACCAGGAAAAAGTGGGAGCAAGCCATGAAAGATGAGATAGACTGCTTAGCACATAACCAGACTTGGGACTTAGTCAAGTTGCCTGCAGGTAAAATTTCATTACAGAATAAATGGGTTTACAAGTTCAGGGAAGAAGATGGAGGTAGAAAAAGGTACAAAGCTAGACTTGTGGTGAAGGGGTTTGCATAGAAGAAAGGTATTGATTTTGATGAAATATTTTCTCCTGTTGTGAAAATGACTTCAATCAGAACTATTCTAAGTCTAGTTGTAGCTGAATATTTGCATCTTGTGCAGTTATATGTAAATACAACCTTTCTCCACGGGGATTTGGAGGAAGAGATATATATGCAGCAACCACAAGGATATGAGGTAAAAGGGAAGGAGAAACTAGTGTGTAGGTTGAAGAAGATCTTGTATGGCTTAAAACAGGCTCCAAGGCAGTGGTATCTAAAATTTGACAAGTTTATGTCTGAACAAGGTTATACTAGGTGTCACTCTGATCGTTGTGTTTATCTCAAAAGGAAAAATGATGGCAGCTATATTATATTGTTATTGTATGTAGATGAAATTCTTGTTGTAGGTTCTAACATGCAGGAAATAAATGTGCTCAAAAGGAAATTGGTAAACTCATTTGCAATGAAGGATTTGGGTGCTGCAAAACAAATCCTTGGTATGAGAATAACTAGAGATAGGAAGAATCACAAATTAACACTTTCTCAATGTGAGTACATAGAAAAGGTGTTGAAAAGGTTTAATATGCAGAATGAAAAACTAGCTAGCATACCTTTGGCTAGCCATTTCAAATTCAGTAAGGAGGAGTGTCTCAAGGCTCAGGAAGAAATGTCTCATATGTCTAAAGTTCCATATGCATCAACAGTTGGAAGCTTAATGTATGCAATGGTCTGCACAAGGCCTGATATTGCACATGCAGTGGGAGTTGTAAGCAGGTACATGAACAATCCAGGAAAAGAACATTGGATGGAAGTGAAGTGGATTCTCAGGTATTTGAGAGGTACCACAAACCAAGAATTATGCTTTGGTGGTTCAAACATTGCTCTACAAGGATATGTTGATGCAGATATGGCAGATGATAGAGATAATAGGAGGAGCACAATAGGGTATGTGTTTACTATAGGTGGAACAACTGTTAGTTGGGTCTCAAAACTGCAAAGTGTTGTCGCACTCTCAAAAATAGAAGCAGAGTATGTTGCTACTACAGAGGCTAGTAAAGAAATGATTTGGTTACAAAGGTTTCTGGATGAATTGGGTAAGAAGCAGGAGTTTGGCAGGTTATACAGTGATAGTCAAAGTGCCATACATCCTGCAAAGAACTTTGCATTTCATTCCAAGACTAAGCATATATATCTCAAGCACCATTTCATACAGTCGGCATTGGAAGATGGATAGTTGAAGCTAGAAAAATACACACTAGCCAAAATCCTGGAGATATGTAAACAAAAGTTTTAACAAGTGAGAAATTGGGAATCTGCTTAGTTTCAATTTGTCTTCAAGTATGATAAAGAAGATGAGAAACAACCAAGTCCAAAGTGGAGTCATTGTTTAGAAAATGAAGCAGCGGTGGAGTTGCTATAATCAGTCTCCAAGTGGGAGATTATTGGGTGTGGAGCATGATTATCTTCTATTTTCAAAGGTTTCAATCGGATGTATACCCCAAGAAGATTGTACACTCCTCCATGCAGGGGGGTGAGGGGGGGACTTGGCCCCCCCGCAAGGGTTTGGGGGGGCCGATCCCCCTTGACTAGGGGGTCCGGGGGCCATCAGTTCCTTAGCGGGGGTTCAGGGGAAGTGCCCCCAAGGCTAAAAATGGATGTAAAATTTCCTCGTAAAAGTCTAGTAATTTCTAGTCAATCCAGGACTTTCATTAGGCAGATGATCTGACGGTAGAAGTTATGTTTAGTGTAGCTTTTTTTTCCCTACAAGGCAACCCCTCACTATATATGAGGGAATTGTATTGCGTCTAGTGAGGAAGAGAGAGTCCAGATTGAGAGTGAAGAGGGTGTTACAGCGGACCAGTTATAGGTTGTATCTCTTCAGTTTGTTGGATAATATAAAAGGAAGGACTAGTTGTTTCTCCGTGGATGTATCCCAAATTGGGTGAACCACGTATATGTGTCTCTCTCTTGTTTTATGCATTTTCTGTGTTTATATTTATGTAATATTTTATATGTTCCATTACTCTGCAATATATAATTTTCTGACATGATTAACTTCTTCTCTCTATTATTATTATTATTGGGGTTCTCTATCGTAAAAAAAAATACCAAATCATAAAGAACAATGAACAATACGACATAAGATATAGGTGATCAGTGAGGGCCAAAACCTCTCCAACTAAGAGGAAAACCCACCTGAATCCTTCTCTTCTTATAGAAATTCAATTGATGAATTAGAAGACCTATGACCCTTATCCAATACCCTCCTATACCAAGTCATCCTTCCTTCTTGATGAGCTTTCCTTACACAGCTTCCAGTACTTCGACCTTCCAACTGCTTCTCTAACAACTTCGACCCCAAAAACAATTTCTACAACTTCAACCTAGCAAGTTCAGGAACTTTTCCCTAGAAACCTCACAAATTTTACCTTGATGCAGCTTTAGAAGCTTCAACCTAATGGCTTCATGAATTTTTTCTAGATGTAGCTTCAAAATATCGACATTGCAGTTTATTGTAGCGGCTCCAATACCCTCCAAAATTTTGGCCTACACACAAATTTCAGAACCTACTATGGATCTTGTGATCGACCATTCCTTAGTCAGTTATTGGTAAGCTACTTATCTCAAGCTCCACTCTTCAATCTTAAGAGTCGTTCACACTTTTATCTTTATATATTATGTTTCATCTTTGTGCATGGGGACTATCACTTGTCATGCAAAGGAATGTTTGTTTTTCGTGCACTCTGGCACAAGTTTTGCATTTATCCTCTCAAAGTTTATTATCAGAGACGCACTTGTCATAAGTTGTCGCATAGGTTGTTGCATCAAGAGAACTATGTTTTTATATGTTATGGATGGTCAATGTTGTGCCACTAAGTGTTCAATTGTGTGGTCGTAGTGAATTTCTATCATTGTTCACATTGGTTCCAGTGATCTATCACTTAACCAAATTATAGAGTTTCCCAAGCAACCTAGCCTCATCTAGCTTTCCTAAACTCTGCACTCTGCATCTACAACCCTTAAGCTTTATCCCTTTCTAGTTGGAAATGTGTAATGCGTAGAAATCCTAGCCTCCCTTAGCATCCAAAACTACACAGTGGCTTCCTCCAATGCCCTTCCCTCAGCCGGAACCCATTATCTCCAAAAAAATGCTATGTTTTGTCCCTCAGGCATCTTAGCTACCTAGCCCACCTTGCATCCTGAAACTATACAAATGTGTCCTCACATGAGCATATCTTTCAGCAATCACTTCCTGCTTAAACTGCACAATTATGTTTCTTAGTGGCCACGAATAAGTATGAAATTCTATATGACTCTCGAGAAGCTGAGGATAAAGATAAGGAGACCAAGGAACCCAGGGTATGATAGAAGATTGAGACCACATGATGACTCCATCTGATGCATAACTATTTGGAGGGTAGGTATGGAAAACAAAGCACATATTTTTTAATACGCCTCTTAGTGTAGCATTAAGGTCCTCTTATCATTTTCATATCATTATTTCTTTAATGACATGCATTGTTGCAAGCACTAAAAGTCATTCCATGTGTTTCCTCTAGGTGTCTCACTCCCTTTCACTTGTTGGACCAATTTTTGTCTTTTGGCATGTTTGGTTGTCATGTCATGTTTGCGAACCTTTCTTGTGATTTCAAAGGTTGGCCTTTGTGTATACAAATTTTCCTAGCCATGTAAACAATTGTCGCACCTACACACAAAGTTTTAAGTGTTGTCTCAAAACTGTCATCACAGTCGTCCTAATGCCTATCTCCATTTTCGCACTTGTTGCTCTTTGTTTTAGGATAGCCTCACAAATGGTAATGATTTGTCTTGTTGTCCTGGTGGTGTGCATTTTTGTGTCTTTAAATTATGATAAGTGTGTGATCAAAATGTCAATATCCTCACAAGTTCACCCGCCTCCCACAGTTAGCCATTTTCCTGAAAATCCTTCTGATCAGACAACTCTCTTTCACCGGAACCTGACTGAGTTGCACAGTGTGCATTATTAGCCCTTAGTGATGCTGCTTTGGTCCTAGAACTATACAATGTGTAGTCACTTTCCCCCACAGTAGTTTCACTGTGAAATTCTACAACTCAACAGACTACCTTCCTCCCCATAAGTGCGCAATAACTTCCTCGAGCTTGACCTGAATTGAGCATTTCATAAGATCAATAATCAAGGCTCATCCATGCCTACTAGAACCCTACAATGCATAGTGATTTGACCCACCTTGGCTCCCAAAATTGCGTAGAAGTGTCCCCTGGTGTCCCCCCTCAACCAAGACTCACTGATCTCCATAACTATGAATATATGTCCTCCAAGGCCCCTCTATTTCCCAGTCTTGTCTTACCTTTGAAAATCATGAAAACCTTCCTCCCAGGGTCCCATCTTGTAGCAACCACTGACTTTCCCAACCACGCTATCCTCCCTCCTGGTGGGCTCTTTGTAATTTTCCCCAACAATGAGTATTGGGCTTATGAGTTCCTTACCTAAGCCTTAGTTGCACTCTACACAATATCGGTAACCAATCTCCCTCCCTATCACCTGGAACTCTGTAATTCATAATTACTATGCCCTCTTTACCAGCTTATCAAACATCCTAGGCTCAATCCATGGATAACAATGCATCATCTTACACTAGGGAGTTTATGGATTTGAAGTCGTCCTGTCATGAGTGAATGGCAGGATTAGTTACACTATTAGATCATGGTGATATGATGAAGAAGGAGAAGGGGGAGCGAACATGCTAGAAGACTCACTTAGAGCTGGATGCTCAAAGAATCCTATCAAGAACAAGTAAAGGGAACGCATGCATGCAACCACCGCCCAAGACCAAAGATCATTGAAGACCCTGCATCATCAAGTTATGCGGAGGATAAGAGAAATCGCATCCCAGAACACATCCATCACTCAACAACAACAACGACTTAACATTGCCACCTTAGAAAGATAGTTCATGTCAATAGTGGCATGTCAATTCATGTCATGAGGTTTTGAATGTGACATCACTATTATGGGCCATGTCTATTGTAAAACGAATGTAATGTAAACTGGAAGTCCAATGGACACACATGAATATAAAGAGTCATGTCAGTCGAAAAGTCATAGGAAGTTGAACAGTCATGACGACAGTCAAAGAGCCACAAGGGTTAAGCATCACCCTTGGTTATATACACCCCCTCATTGTATGAGCTAAGGACTTTTCACCTTGGTTCCTCCCACAAAGCACAAAGAGTTTAGCGAGTTATTCGAGGACTGAGGAGTGGCTCCAATGTCCCACTACTAGGGCTAGTGATGTATGATGTAAATATGTGTCTTGGAACTTTTTCTTAATACATAAGCCTATTTAGGCCATCAAGATTTCATTCATTTCTTGTGGATGTTTGTAAAACTATTCTTTTGGCATTTGTATTTCATGTTTGTTTGACATTTACTAAGATAGTTGAACTATTTCGGTTGTTTGAGAACTTACCTTTTTGGGAATGTGTTATATTGGTTATCGTTGTTGTCTCATACTTCTATACTACTCTACATGATACTAGACAAACCTTTCTCGCTTACTCGTTATAATGACCGTCACATCCATTTTGGACTACTCTATTGGATGGTGGATGGGTCCTCTCTTGTTCTTCGGTTTTAACAATTATGGCATCCACTATGGACTATTCAGTTGGATGCTGGAAAAACCTTCCAAGTTCGCATGTGTCTCTTCTTAGGTGGTACTATTACCTCTCACTTAGAGGCTCACTTTTCTCCCCCCTTTTCCAGTAAGAGAAACTTGACATGGTTGTGTTGCACACTTACCTTGTTATTTGAAGATACCATTGCATCAATCTCTCATGCTGACAACTAGAGCCAAGGTATATCTCTAAGTATATGGCAATCAGTCCTTTATACCAGATGGGACTCCTACACTAAATGGTTTGAGTTCCTATTGGGACTTCATATCCCGGAGATCCACTTGGTTCATGGATTTTGAGCACCGTTAACACAAACTTCATAGCTTCGAACTTACAGCTTCATAGATTAGACCCTGCAGCTTCAAAATTTCAACTAGCCTCGAAGGTATAGAAACCCTAACGAAAGTGAGATAGAGAGGCCCAAAAAATTTAATCTTGACCTTCTTCTTCTTCTTCTTCCTTTTCTAGCTTTTATATTGAGGATATCGAACTTCATTGAGGTAGTTTAAAAATGAGTTTAAATTCCTTCTTATTTGTAGGCTTATCAGGGTTACAAATTGCTATCTTGAGGCCAACTTGTCCCTTCATGTAGGCCACCTTAATATTTGTGCCATGTCGAGGCCTTCGAGGGTCTTTTGACTCTATTTTGACTCAATAAAATTTTCTTTATGATATGTAACATGCCCAAATGGGCCTTCAATACATGAAAATGACTCAATATACTGTATGAAAAACCTAGAAGCACTCAACAAATGCTTGACCTAAAAATAAATTTTCCTTGAGCATGAAACCCATGCCTCAATAACAAAAATAATAAAATTATTTTTCTCTTTTCATTAAGAAATAAAATCATGATTACATATGTACTTATAAAGACCAAACTTAGTTACATATTTCAATACTCCCTCTTAACTAGGGAGGTATTCATAATTCATACAAGGTACTTGGACATTCTCAATCTAAATAATTCTCATAAGAATAATCATATTGTAACCCATTTGTATGGCATCATATCATCTAGCATTATCACATATCAAGGCATCAACTAATATCTATATATACCAGTGATATCAGAGAACAATGCTAGAAAGAGAAATGATTTATAGACAGCCTCATCATTGTCTCTCTCGTAACATACCCCACCCAGTTTCTATTAGAGGAATGTACCCAAGCTCCTTCTTAATCAGGGACTCGACCAAGCTCCATCTTAACCAGGGACTTGCTTACAATAACTCTTTAGGTGGAGATCATAGGACAACCAACTACTTGAATAACTACTTCTTTTGATGTCATGAAATTCTTTTTATTTCTTCAGGAGTCTTCATCTTTTTGTGACTTCTTCATAAGTAATCAACCATCCATCACTTTCATTCATGAATCATGTCATCCATGTCATCATTTCATTCATTGGAAAGTGATCCACTAGTCCATATTTGGCTTTCCTTCATAACTTGCTACTTTATTCACATCATGTTTCCTTCAAGATCTTTCATCCTACAACATGAGCGTGAGTTGTAGATTACATCTACAACTTTTTCTTTGGTAGCCCAACATTATCTCATCTAGATATTGTTCAAAAATATAAAACAAACATTAAATCAAAAAATGCCTTTATGATGGCCTTTTATCATGACATATCCTTATTTGCATCACCATCCTGCATATATATTGACATATCTCCAAAAAAGGATATACAACATGAAGGGTCTCTTTCTCTTTCAGAGTTGATCAAGATATTCGTATCTTTCCCATGGAGATATCGTAGTCAAATATTCTAGTCCTTGGATGTTGATTTCCTTCACCATAGTTTCATTTTCAATGATCTCTTCCTTTATTTATTCACACATTTCCTCCAACTAACTTCCAATCATAGTTCCTTCAACTTTGTCAACCACCTCATATTTCATATGACGACATATGATGTTGATTTCATCTATTCAATTTGTGAACCATGCCTTCATGCATCCTTTCATAGGAGGATATCCTTTCTTTTGATAATTCTCTTGAGGTAGAGAACTCATTCATGATATCTACAACCATATGACATGACTCCATTTTATAAAGTACAACCATACATACCTCATATTGTTATTTTGGTTATCTAGAATTCCTTTGATAGCTTCCTTGATTGAAAGAACTTCAATCCCTTGAATTTCTTCACTTCTTTTGAAATCATACCATCATCCCATGAATCCCATACAAGTTGGAATTCCCATTGAAATACTTGCTTCTTATACTAGGTGAACCTTCAAATGAAGATTACAATGGAGGGTCTTGGTCATCCTCATCCTGCAAATGCTCCTTTTGAATGATGTATGATGAGCTATATACTAGATGACATTATTTTTCCCATAATTACTACTTATCCTTCTAATGAGATTATCAAGATCTACATCCTTCTATAGGTACCATCCATAGACTTGTATTTCAGCTATCTTTCATGCTTCTTTATGATGATGTCACGAGCTCTTGCTTTCTGTAACTGCCCTAGTTAAAAATCCATGTAAAAATATATCCAAGACCATGGTCATGGGACATGTATTCAAAGCTAAATGGTGAGAAAAACATCCTAGTGGTTGTTCATTCAGTTATTACACCTAAAGGAAATTGGCAAAGGCAATTACAAAGGATCTCGAAAGGCAAATGGCATTTTTGGTACATTTATTTATGAAAATAATGGAAATTAGGAGAAAAGGAAGGTAAAAAGTCACATGTTTCATATGAGGAGGAAAATAAAGGAAAATAAAGAAAATAGAGACCTAATTGATAAAAAGGCTTATGAATATCAGTTTGTAAGCTTTCGATAGTTTTTTGGTGGAGCTCTCTTATATTCTGTCTCTCTCTCTCATACTCTTGGACACTTAGAGTTTTCTTAGAGAACTTGGCATTGGATATATAAAGTGAAATAAGGAAAGAGGAAGCAGAGATCAAGCAAGGAAGAGTAGGATCAAGCAACTACAACATGATTATTTGGAGGTATCAGTTTTCATGCATGTTTTCCTTTATAGATTTGGCATGCATGGTATTGAATGTGGTTCGTTGTTGTTATGACATGGTTTTACTAGGTGTGAGATGTTTTTATCCTAGACTTTCCATTTTCGGATAGCTATGGTGTGATGTGATTCTCATGTTTTGGTTGAGATGGATCAATGGATGGAATCAAAGCTGGATGAGGTGTACCTCCAAAAGAAAGATCACATGGCCTAGTGATCCCTTGATCATACTATGGATTGTAGTAAATCCATTGGCCTAGTGACTCCTGAACCAGATTGAGCATTCTATAAAGCCAGATATTATGTGCCTTAGTGGGAGTAGGAATCCTCAACCAGTGAATGGTGGGATATATGGTAAAGCCTAGAGATGGGTGCCCTCCATCAGGCCTAGCAATCCCAAAATGGGATTTGTGGTAAATCCTAGAGAGTGGGCCTCAGTTTAAGGCCTAGTAATCCAATGTGGATTTTAGTAAAGCCTGAGAGAATAGGAGAGGGGAAAATTCCTAACAACGTAGGTGGAGATATTTGGTAACATCCATGCTTGTTTTGGCCTAGTGATCTGGTGGATGTCATGGTAATTCCTATTATTCCATGTTTATTTTGTTTGCCTAGTGGTATGGGATGAATAACGATAAAGCATGGTTTCTATTGATGAGGGTGGGGTGGTTTAGCCTTGGGATGTCCTATTTGGTTCTTTTGGTTTGATTCCAACATTCATGATTGGAATATGGCATAGTGGTGAATGGATGAAGAGAGAATTGGCTCAACAATTCTATGGTTGGGTGGACCATGCTAGTCCCATACCAGGTTGGATTTTTCATATATTAATAAGGGGTTCTGTCCTTAGTATCTTATGTGTAAATGTGCTGGTGTATATGTGGATTCTATGACTAATGTATCCTTAATATTTCTATTGTTATTATGTTGGTTATAATCATGCATTATGACAATGATGATATATGGCTTTTTTCATGTCTTTAATTTTAAATCAATGAACAATGTATCTATGACGTCTGAGATGATAATGAAACTAATGATATAAGGGAACAATGCTTATTATCGATTCTCAGATAAGTATGAGACCCCTATACTTAGATTTGTTGTTTAAACCTATAGATTACATATTTGTGATATTTTTTAAGAAACGCATGTCATGGCTAGAGTTGGCTTAAGGGGGCCTGACCTAGGTTCATAGTTATCCGTGCCAACCAAAAAAACCCTAATTGTCGGCCCTTTCAGAAACAACTTGTATAGCGCAGGCTACAGTCTCACTTGAAGCAGTATTTTGGAATGCTAGAACCAGGTTTCTACATTCAAAGGCATGTGTGATGGTTTCCTCAAGTCCTTATAGCTTATACCTAGCTTCGTGTAGATCTATTCCTTCCGACTATTAAGTCCTTATAGCCTATATCTAACTTCATGCATATGTACCATTTTCCGAATAGTTAACTAGAACAAATCTATCCAATACTTTGCGAGGGTAGTTAATTACGCCTATCATGCATAAATATTATAGATCCAATAGTTTCATGTAGTAAATACACTTTAATTCATAGAAATAGATCATTGAGCGAAGATGCATAAACTTAAATAAAAACAAGTAACAAGGAACAAATGAAATATATTCGATCCAAAATATTATTTATTAGATTTATCATTTGGTTATAGACTCTTTCTACCATGTGCACTCAGCTGTAGGGGTCGTGCACTCAGTTGTGGACTTACCAAGGTCTTCACGCACTCAGCTGCAATAGCCTTCCCCTTTTGCTTAAGTAACGGAAACATATTTTTCCTACCTTAGTACCTAGCCTTTACAATGATTCTCTATCAAAATTTATTCTTTAGACTCATTATGACTCAACTATATATAGCCTTTTCATTACAATACCATGGCTCGCGGACCATGGGTGAGTCTCAAAACCGACCTATCACCTACCCATACAAGGGGTTGAAGCCCCATTGAATCTTACTTAGCTTCACACTCTGCTTCCATGTTTCATGGAGTCTTTACATTATTTAACAAAAATTATTACAAAAATTGACTTAACTATCAAAAATTGACTCTAGGGACCCTATCCCAATAGGCCCCCAACACAAATATGGTGACTCACCATTGAGTCACTCAACTAGCTTCTCCACTATATGGCAAAGTTCGTTGAACTCCATCTTCAATACGTTAAGGTCCATTGTGCTTTGTACTATGGCCTGCTTCACTTATTTCACCAACTTCTCTGTAGTTGGCCCCTCCATTACAAGGTGCATGCTCCTTTGTGTTTGCTAAAAAGTCTTCAGCTTCTTCTGAATAGCGAGAGAAATCTGGTTTGCTTCCACTATCCATGGTTGAATTCTAGCCTTCAAAACTGATCCTTTGCACTACAACTCCTCAACCTATGCCTGCAACAACTTACCTTCCTATAAATGTGCAAAACATTGGACTCGCGCCAAAGTGCACACAGTCATCATGACCTCTTCAAAATTTTGTTGTGCTTCTCAGATCTTTGTATGCAGTCTTTGCAGGTTTTGATCCTCCACCAAATTGGTCCACAACTACATAGATATTTCAAAAACATGATGGCAACTTATTATTGCAGTATCCAACATAGACATATGCTCCCTGATGGTTGTACCACGTTGCTCCCTACCTCTGGTGGGGTATTCATCTGTATTTTGAACTGAAGTTTTGAGATTTGCATCTAAAAATAAAAAGTAACTTTGCCTATCTCATCCTTAGAGTCTTTCACTGCGGCATCTAGTTTCCAAATCTTTGCCACCACTTTCGCATCCTCAGGAATATGTAACTCCAGTAGTGAATTACATGCTTATGTAATTGCATCTTCCATGCTCTGACTTCGTGCTGCTAGTTCTTCTTTTTCTTTAAGAGCCTGAGCCTTCTCGACAAAGATATGTTCATTGTTCAATTTAACTTCGTCGATTACTAAGAGTGCATGCTCCTCTCTCATCCTAAGCTCATATGAGAACATCTGATGAAGCATGTGGAGGGTCTGAAGTGGCAGAGTGGCAAGATTTACACCCACGCCCTTGATCTTTCCAAGTTTGTTACGATATTCCTCTTATCCTACATGTAATGTACCTTCTCGCAAGGGAATGACTTTGAGGTCCAGAATTCATTCTTTTCCCAACAATCTCTTGCTCACTTGTGGCAAGCTCGCTTCAATCCTGCTTGCTTGTTCGACACTTGCCTAAATTTTTACATACTTGAATCTACAGCTTGTGTAGATCCTTCTAGTTGCTCCCCAACATCTGCATGTAATACTGCTCAAATTGAGTCCATAACTTTGTCATTGTATCACGGACCTTATCCCTGGTCTCATCGAACACCCCCTCAGTGAGGACCATTCGATCCGTGTGTTCTTGTTTATCTGACTTTTGCTTTTTCCTTGGTCTTGAGGTTGACATCTCCTTGTTCCATTTTTGCAATTTGAAGCGAGTGCTTTACTCGTCACCTCTATCTCCTCCCTGCGCAGACTATTCCTGTTCTTCGGTATGCTGGGAAGCAAATGCTTCGACCTCCACTGCGTCCTATTTTTTGGTGCACTCTTTCTTAGCACAATCTTTCTCATCATGCTCTTTCTTAGCACACTCTTTTTCAATAGCCGCCTTAGCAACAATTTCCTTAGAAGCAATGTCTTTCGTCTTTTGAGTGGCCTACTCACACACTGCTAGTTGCTCTGCTTCATTTTTCTTCTGCTTAACCGTTGTGTGTGTGGAGGAGCTATCTCCTCCTTTACTAGTTCCTACGCTAAGGTATGTGGCTCCCGCCACTCCGCTGGCTATAGTCCCATGATTTTCTACACATTGGCCTCTATAACTAAGTATGGCCACTTGTGCCATATATTTTTAGGGTCCTGCCTCACTCGAATAGATACATAATGGAAGTCAGCCTTAAATTCCGCGAAGGCCCACAACTATTCAAACAAGGTTGGAGATAACATTGGCCTCTCACTTATGACTAAGTGGAGGTCCATCTTGACCAATATCCATAATAATTTTGACTTTGTGATCCTCTCTAGATCCTTTATTGCCCATAGCAAAGTGAACTTCACTGCCTTCGGTAATTCTTCATATTGTGGAGGGAACTAAGTATCCCCTTGTAGTCACCATGCAACTAGTACAATTAGGAGAAAGAGCCAAGCATAGTGAAATTCCTTGCTTTCCTTCGGTGCTTCGCGGAAATTCGCTAAAATGTCCTTACGGAGGTACTTCACCCCCTTTGCGCACTGCGGAGATAGTGAAATTATAGGTGACAAAAGCTCATTCACGCGACATTTTTTCATGATCTTCATGGCCAAATTCTAAGTGGAAAAATCCACCACTTGGTCTGTAATAGAGTGGAGAGAGTATCCATGTGACTTCTTGATGAGCATAAACTTTTTTTTCATTATATCTGCAAGCTCCTTCTGTTTTCTCTTACCCCCAAACTCCTTGGTTGGGTCCTCCCCTTTATAGGAAAACTACATAATTCTATGGATCAACAAGTCTCTTATGGGGATGGGTTCCCCTAACCACAAACACCCATCATGCGCCAGCACGAGCAACTGGTGCACACAAACAATATTGATAATTGATCTATGAAAGTGTGACACACACAACATATGCAGAAGTTCAACCTGCTTAATGCCTTTTACCCATTTCATTGGTTCTAGCATTGTCACCCGAATCTCTTCATAGTAAATCTTGGTCATGTATTTATTGGTGGCCAGATGAGGAAATCTCTCATTGTTGGCAATATCCCAATCCTCCATCTTTATCATCGGGATACATGCTAAGAGTGCGCCTCCAAAAACTACTTCTTCTAGTTACAGTGATGTAGGGACCACGAATTTTCCTGAATTCAGGTCCTTGGTTATCTTTTCTTTCCGTTTCCGCGGAGGGATATATGTTGGGAGCCTAATGAGAGGCTCACCCTCATCAGCGTCTAGTTCCTCAACTCCGTCATGGATTTCTTCTGTGTCCAAATCGATAGGCTCCTCCAACTACTCTACCTTGTCCTTCCTCTCTTTCTGTTGACCATTCAAGGGGTTCTTCCCCGGTGACTGCCTCATGGGTATAGGTTGTGGTTTCTTCTACTTCTCCTTAGCAGTGGACTTCTTCGGCTTAGGAGACCACGACATCGTAGGCAAAGAAGGCATAACTTCTATTTATGCAATTTCAGGGGTGTCTTTTTGAGAGACAACGACTTCAGAACTTACTGGCTCAAAAATTTGTTCAAGGATAATCTTCTGGTTCTCTATAGGCAATGTCTCAAACACTAGGATTGCAAAGAATTCCTCCCAAGTCTATTGATTCATAGAGTGAAAACAAGAGGGCTTATATGCAATTTTCAGAAAGCAAATCATTCTTTGGCAGACCAACATGCCAGATTTATAGGCCATTTCGAATTCAAATCCGACTGTTCCCTCGATTTTCTTATCATAAATTCCTCTTTGGTGCAGATCTCCAAATATTTTCGCCATAAATGTCACCTATCAACTCCTCCTAACAGGATTTTCCTATCCGATCATGAACAATGACTCTAATGGCTACTCTTGGAACTAGTTGTGTGACATCGATCCCCATGGCGCAACTCATCCATCGCAACTTCTGTTGTCACAAATTCTTTTGTCACAGCCTCTTTTGTTGCACCCTCTTCTATTATACCATTCGCGTCCATCTCGTAGCATCCTTATTGCATTTTCCTCTTCTTCGGGCAGTGTAGTTTATAGTCCCACTCTACCTTGCAATTAACTGGAGTGCTAATGCTATCCTTCTACCATATAGTCATTATGCAGGGGCAGGATCCCCTGTATACAATTTCAACCGATTTCCATTCACCCTTCTAGGGAACAATTCTCCATTCAATTTCATGAATTGAACTGCACCACGATCCGTGATTTTCTTAACAACATATAAGGCTTACGAGTGCAAGTGCAACTGACCAGGAAACTTTGTGAACTTACTATCATAGAGAAGAACCAAATTGTTCACCTTAAATGTGTGTAGCTTAATATGCTTATCATGGTAGACATTTTCACATTCCTTTTGCACTTGCTAGTGAAATCCTGCAAGAAACTAGTCTTCTTCCAACTCCATCAATTACGCGAGTCGTTCCTCCAAGGTCTCGCGTTCCGTCATCTTTGTGAAAAATGCAATGCACAGGCTTGGAAAAATATATTCCATGGGCATCATCGCCTCGATCCCATAGGCCAACCTAAATGGAGTCTGGTTTGTCAACTTCTTGTATGTCATCCTATATGCCCATAGTATTGTTGGTATGCGTACATCCCAATCGTTCCTCTTCATGCTACAAACCATTTTCAATGCATTCTCCAAAATCTTATTGAACGCTTCCACTGTACCTTTATTTTGGGGATGATAGGGCGTACTCTTTTGATGGTACTCCTAGAATTATTTGATTATCACGTTGATTATTTCATTTAGGAATTGTATACCCTTATCACTCATCAATACCTTAGGGCACCAATACCACATTAAGATGTATTTAAAAAGAGCTTCGCAGTTGTATTAGTCATATGATCCTTTACTAGTTGTGCTTCTGTGCATCTAGTTAAGTACTCCGTCATAGTAATAATGTACTGCATGCTTGTCTTCCTTCCTGGTGGTTTTATCAGGCCTACAAAGTCAATTGCCCATTTATCAAATACTTGTAATGAAACCTGAGGGTTCAAGGGTAGTCTTTCCCATCCTTTGATAAGCATTGCATGCTTTAAAAAATGCCTTAGAATCTTTATGCATTGTTAGCCACCATAACCCTACGAATAGAATATTCTACGCGGTTGCTCTCTTGGCATAGTGTCCTGCCACCACTACTCCATGTGCTTCAGTGACGATACTAGTGCACTCAAACTCCGGAACATATCAATGCAATATTTCATCTATTCCCATCTTATAAGAGTGACTTGCAATCACAGAAAAATCAGTTGTAAGGACCACTAGTTCCTTCATTTGTTGAGTAGAATACCCTTCTAGAGAAAAATGGTTAAAAACTGAATGATATTAGCAAAATTTTCTTCTGCGATGTGCATAGCAAAGAGTTGTGCATCCGGTAATCCTTCCTCAAAACTAGTTGGTTCTTTGCCTGTTTCGATCCTGGATAGGTGGTTTGGTCCTTCATTTAGCCTTCCAGGTTTCACAATCACTTCAAAGTTAAACTCCATAAATAATAATAACCATTTATAGATTCCCCCCCAACATGAGCTTATTGACCAAGGATTTCAGTGCGAAATGATCTATATACATTTTAAAATGTGCAACTGACAAGTCATGCCAAAATGTTTGCAGCACGTAGACCATCGCCAGCCCCTTGGGCTCTCTGGTGAAGTAGTTCTTCTCAACCTTTGATAGTTCCATACTTGCAAAGGCTATCAGATGATCAATTTCTCCCTCTCCTCCCTCGGTCAATACTGTACCTAGTGCAATGCAAGATGCATCCACATGAATGTCAAACTCTTTCTTCCAATCCAGCAACACCATGATCAGCGTAGTCACCATCTTTTCCTTCAGTACATCCAGACTGTGCTGACACTCTTCATCCCAACAAAACTTCATGTATTTCTTCAATAACATCCCATTGGCATAATTATCTGAGCATAAGCCTTGATAAATTTTCTATAATAACGAGTGTGCCCCAATGTCGCGTGTAATGGCTTTACATTCCTTGGGGCTTCTAAATTCCCAATCACAACTATCATCATAGGGTCCACCATTAATCCCTTCTTTCATACTACATGGCCAAGAAAAATTCCAGAAGACACACATAATATACATATCTTCATGTTCAACACGATCTGGTACCTGTGACATGTATCCAATGTGAGGTGTAGACTTGCAACATAGAACTTCACCAATCCGAACATAGTCCATTCATCAAAATAAACCTCCAAGAATTTCGGAATAAACTCCTTAAACATCGCAATTACTACCTTGGAGAAGATTACACGTGCGATCTTCAATCCAAATGGCATTACTGTATACTAAAAACAACCCCACTCTGTCGTGAAGGTTGTATTGCTACGATCCTCTGGTGTGATCTTTATTTTATGGTATCCTGCGAACCCATCAATGAATGAATAAGCTTCCTATCCTCCAACATTCTCTAACACATCATTTATAAATGGCATTGGAAATGGATCGTTAACACATGTGTCGTTCAACTTTCTTAGATCTACGCATATCTGAATTTCTCCTTGTTGTTTCTTTTCCTGGACAACCATTAGGCTCACCTAATCAGATTCTTATACTAGATCAATGATTCGGGCCTCCAACATCTTATCAATCTCTTTGTGTAAATTTTCTTTATACATTCGATTGAGCTGATAAGGTCTCTATTTTATGGGCTTTGCATCAGGTTTCAAAGTAATTTTCGTTACGCCCAAATCTCCTACGATATGCTTCATCTTCGAGAACTTTGTTGGGAATAGATCCTAGCATTCGCACAGTAGTTTGGCCACCTTATCAACTATATCCTCGTCCCAATAGCATCCTACCTTTGCAAACTTAGGCTCCACTTCAGATCTGATATTTACTTGTTCAGTCCTCAGAGGCTTTGATATATCCAGGTTCTCTGTTTTCGGTCCTTCAACTTCACATTGTCCCTTTGATTTTGGAATGTTAATATTCCGCGAATCTTCTTCTTCCTCCTCAGTAGTCACATTGTAACATTCCAGTGCATGGTGCTATTATGTACTCCAATCTGGCTGAGTCCATTCAACTTGTTCCTAGTGCATCCTAAAGATAGTGGGATTTATCTCCTGAAGTGATTCATTAATGCATTTGAATCCATACTCAAAGTTGAAACTTAGTAAAAAGCTTTCTCTTAAGATATCCCATTAAGTTTTCCCATGGTGAAGCTCTATTTTGAAAGTCAAGTTCATTGGTATTGTATCTAAGCTATGACAGAAGGTGTGCACCCATTCTAGTTGTGGCTACATTTTCCAAGCTTTAGTCCACCATGCCAAATTCTCACGAGGATCATCCTTCCCACTGTACTTCTAAGTAATCCTGGTATTAGAATATCCAAACCTTAATTTGATCATCCTTCTATATTCCTTCCAACCAACGAATTTCTCCTTGTGCATACCACACCAACGAGAAGGTGTAGCGCGTAGTGCCAATTCAAGTGCTTGGAAGCGATATTCTTTAGTCACTTCCCTTTAAAATTCATCCAAACATAGATCAAAATGAGTCAAACCATCATACTTTGGAAGATTTCTTACCTCAGTTGAGAAACACCACAGTGATTTGGTCATCGTATTACACCAGAATATAGATACTTCGTGCAACCGAGTCTGCCAGTGCTCAAGACCTTCATCCAAGTCTCAAGTATAGGAACTATCCCTGTCCCACACAATTTTTCCATCGGTCGTAGGATTGATCCAATCTTCCTCTCGCGCTATGATCTTGTATATGTGATCCAGATCATCATCATCCTCCAAAAAGTCACGAATAGGTTCATTATAGCACACTCCTTGAGTAGGGTCTAGTGGCACAATAACCCAGGGCGCCTTCCTTTCAAAAGTCATCTTCCACTTCTTCAAGTCGATTACCGCATCAATGTGAAAAGCCTAGTCAATTCCGAGTTATGCGGGGTAAGGGCTACTATCATCGACTATTTTAGTGACCTAAAAATCAACCAACACGCTCATGCCCTCAATGTCTACCGTAACACCATATAAGCACCCCATTAGAATAATATTTTGTTGATTAGCCATGCGCAACTAAATAGGAGACCACTGTAGTGTAGGTATCCCCATACTCTCCCATGTTTGCTTATGTAGGACATTAGCATGAGACCCGATATGTAAGATTTCTTGGTCCATTTTATATTCTCCTATCTGCATGGCCAGCCTCATTTCATGCCCCATTCACTTCTTATGTTTACTAAGTTTCCTCACAGTGTGTTTTTCAGTAGGGGTCTTATCTTTATTCCCACTCTTGTTGATTATGTCTTGGAGCCCTTCTACTACCTTCTTATCACACAGTAACTTCATACATGTTTTCAAGAAAGTGGCCAACATCGAGGGATCTACCTCCTACGTCATACTAGTTTCCAATATTTCCTCATGACTTCCTGAGGTGGAGGAATCAAGAAAGCTCTTCTTTTCTTCCATGAAGGTCTCTTTAGATTTATTAAGGTCAAATTCTACTTCTTTATTGGTAGCCTTATGCATGCATCCTTCAGCCTCAGGCTGCTTTCCCGTGTCTTCTGCTGTGGCCATTCCACTTATTGTCACTATATTTACACTATGATCCTCTTCATGAGGCTCCACCCTCATCATATGGATGTTCTGCGTATGTTGTTGGGTCTACTTCTTCTTTTCTTGCATATTTTCTATAAGGATTGGGAAATCCTCTATCACATGGTCAAACTATCTGCAATATTGACATGATGTATGTATGGGGTTTTGGAAGTCTCATGTAAGGTCCTTCTTCACCATAGTTATAGAGAATAATATGGCAACGACCCCTGCCAACCCCTCCTCCACTTCCTCTTTCATAGCCTTGGAATCCTCCATGTACTGTACCCACGCCCTGCTCTTCAGGTCGATTTTCTGCCTGCATTTGGTAGGTATGGGCTCTGTCCATAATTATTTCATAATTTTGACAATGATGTTCATCATGATCTACAGACTTTCAGAAGTTGCAAAACAACTGCTGGGGGTTCTGCACAAACTTCCATAGTAAATTACAATTATTTGTTGCATGTTTTCTAGTAACTTGACAAATAATGCACCATGGTGCAACTCCTGTGCTCGAACTAGTGGTATTTTCTAGCTTCAAGGGGAAAACACTCCACCCCTCCCCCATATAATATAATTTTGAGAAATTGGACACTGCTCCTTATCGTGACCATGGCCCTTGCATTTCAAGCACCAAACTTCTGTGCGAGCTTCAGGCTGGGCCTCCTTTCCTTTCTTCAAGCTCTAGAACTCCAAGTGGAGGCTTTCCAGCTGTGAGTGAATTTGTTGTACTCCATTGTTTTTATTATGTATTGGTGAGGCTTCCAAACTCATTGCGATATGTACAACCTCTGCCTCGATTGCTATCTTTTTATGTGACAACAACAATCTTAGGTGTGGTAAGAGTGACACGATATACTATTTCCAATGTTGGGAATCTA
Organism: Pinus tabuliformis; assembly: GCA_031772625.1. Taxonomy (NCBI): domain Eukaryota; kingdom Viridiplantae; phylum Streptophyta; class Pinopsida; order Pinales; family Pinaceae; genus Pinus; species Pinus tabuliformis. Next base: position 1,136,562,692 of record CM062818.1, on the reverse strand, counting down.
AAATCACCATATCGGCCTGCTTAATCATGAATTCCATCCTGTGATCGAAATCCCAAGACGACTCATTTACATTTTGTCGAATTTATTTGAACTCAGTTACCTACTGCACCTATGACTTAGTGTTTCTGAACTCTTTATTCAACACTTGCTAGGTTTCTGCCAATTTCGCATTCGATTTATCAGTGCAATACTTGATTTACCATGTTAATGCTCAGTCTTGTAAAGTCATGATCAACTTATCTTTTTTGATGTTATCATCTGTAATCTGTTGTGATGTCCACACAACACCTGCAATGAACCAAAATTGTTTGTGATCTTCGCTCCCTACCCCTTTAAAAATAATCATCTTCATTGAGTTCGTCATGTTCAATGGTGGCGGTGGAGGTGGAGGTGGAGGTGGAGTTGATGGACGAGGTATTCACGGGATACCTTGCCTAATAAATTGTACTGCACTCTAGGGTGTACTTAGGATTGTCCCTTCATTGTCACTTAAAGGGGATCCGATGAACAAACTATTTTGAAAGCCTCATTCTTCGTTCCGTCTAAAAGGTTTTCAACTTCACGTAGTTCCAAACATCATGGTAATGGCATAACTCATTTCTCATATAACAACATTTTAATACAAGTTTTTAATGATTTCAAGTACTTACCTCATGGTCCTTTGAAGAGCCTGTGCTCTGGTTCATTATGATTGACAGTTGTATCGATTGCGAACTCAGTCACAGATTCTCCAAGTGTTTGATCAATCCAGTGATGGAGAGCCTAAGTGATGTTGTTTTCTAAAGCTTATAAGTGTCTCACTAGCTCTAGAGTCCACACAATAAGGTTGTCAAGTCTTCACGTACCCTGACTATTCGCTAATCTAGATAGCTACTTGTGCAATTTGCTAGGGAAGAAATAGAAAAATCTTTCAGTTTCATCTGAGTATAGGTATCTACTCAACCACTGCTCCTTAGATAACCATGGATTTCTGTTCTCCTCAGCCGTAAATGCTTGTTCCTTTCGATCGAGCCACTTCTCAATTTCTTTCTTTGTATGTAACCACTTTCTCGACATCACACATTCCTTACATTGATCGTGGTCCCGACAACAAAAAAATTTGTGTGCTTAAGGGGGTCTAACCTAGGTTCAGAGTTGTTTGTGCCCACCAACAAAACCCTAATGGGTGACCCTTTTAGCAACAACCTACATAGCACAGGTTGCAGTCTCACCCGAAGTAGTATTGGGGGATGCTAGAACCAGATTTCTACATCCAAAGGCTTGCGTGATGGTTTCCTTAGGTCCTTATAGCTTAGATCTATCGTTTCACATATCTATTCCTTCCAACTATCAACTACTACAACTCTATCGAAATGACCTTTAAATCTTTGCGAAGGTACACGATCGTACTTAACATGTATAAATGGTATAGACTCACTACTTTCACACAGTAAATTATATCCCTATTACACTTATCATCCATAAATATTATAGATCCCACAGTTTCATGCAGTAAATACACTTTAATTCATAGAAAATAGATCATTAAGCTAAGATGCATAAACTTAAACAGAAATAAAGAACAAGGCACAGATGCAATATATTCTATCCAAAATGGTATTTATTAGATTTGGCATTCAGTTACAGACTCTTTCCACCTTGCGCACTCCACTGCAGGGGCTCGCGCATTCAGTTGCAGACTTACCAAGGTCTCCACACACTCAGCTGCAAGAGCCTTCCCCTTTCACCTAAGTATAGAAAAGATAATTTTCGTGCCTTAGCACCTTTCCCTTACAATGATTATCTATCAAAACTTATTATTTAGACTTGTTATGAATCAACTATATATAGCCTTTTCATCACAATACCATGGCTCGCAGACCATGGGTGAGTCTCAAGACTGACCTATCACCTACCCATACAAGGGGCTAAATCCCCTTTGACTCTTACTTAGCTTTGTGCTCCGCTCCCATGTTTCGTGGAATATTTACCTTCTTTAAGAACAGTTATTAAAAAAATTGACTTAACTGTCAGAAATTGACCCTAGGGACCCTATCCCAACAGCTAGTGGGGGTCAATCAAGCCCTTATTCAAGTAATTTCATTTGTATCATCATTCCATTGTTATATTTATGTTCTTAAGGTATCATTGAATTCCAGGCAATGACCTGGGCTGTGGGCCTGAAAAAGTGGTTCAAATCCCAGGGACGCTCACATAACAGTGAGAAAAATTACCCTTGGCCCCTAACATATCATGTTGTGGGAGCATCGAGAGCCTTCAAGATGTAGGCATGCCCATATCATGGGAGCTTCTAAGGGTTAATTAGTATAAAAACTCAATGGGACCCAGGGATGGTTACTTGAGAGGTGGGGAGAGTTCCTGAGAGTCTTGTTGCTAACGTGAAAGGTCTATATGGTGTGTTTCTACCAATTCCACTTCCTTTAGGTGACTTAGGAGTTCGAATCATATCATAGTAACTTCTCATCACATGTTTACCATGGTTGGCTAGTTACTTGGGTAGATGTGGTAGGAGCGTGTTACCAAGTGGTATTAGATCATGGTTCACTTCTCAGAGTGGATGGGTTGTGTGTTGGTCATGCATTCATGTTGGTTTCATATGTCCTAGTTGTGTTATATTCCATGTGCTTATTTCATTTCCATTGTTTTGATCATGGTTGTAGTTATGTCACCATGTGGAGTTTGATGTAGTTGTTGTGGGATGTGTCGTCATGAGTGTGTGGTTGTATATGCATTTGTTATGCATGTCAGTCTCTATATTTTGCTATGCACACATTTTCATGGTGAAGGTTGTTGTGCATAAGGTCATTGTATGCATTAGCTATTCATGATGATATTGGTATGTTATGATGCTAATGTGTTGGTTGAGATAAATCAGGAAATGCAGACAATCAAAGTGAAGTTGCAACATTGGACCTCTAGGCAAGAGCATGTCATCATACAAGTTTATATGTTGGGCATGAAGGTATGTGGTTAATGGTTGTTATAACAATTAGGGTTACTTATACACTTGTCATTTTATTGTTTTTATGTTTACATGTATGATAAATGCTAGTTGATTAGTGTATTCATATGCACATGGGTCATATAGTCATGAATGATAATAACTTGTTGTTGTATGCATTATGGTCATATGCTTGATGTTATGTCATTGCATTGAATATATTGATGTTACATGTATCCTTCTAACTTGGATTAGTCTATGAATATGATTATGGTTATGGTATTCAGGTATGATTCAACTTATTTGTGATAGTGCATTGCACTAATCGATATTGACTATGCATATGTTATTTCTATGCATGAATGATAATTTTTTATGATCTTATTAATGCACCTGCAACTGAGATCAGTTTATTAAGCTTCAAATATCAGACTTCATTATAAAATCAAACGATTTTCTTTAACATTAAAATTCCGGACTACCACATGGAACCGCTGTTTTTCTTTTCAAACAAACTGGATTTTCTTGGTATCATATAGGCGCGGCCATTACACTCGTTCCTCAGCACATAAACAAAATAATACCCATTCGTTCAAACAAACTAACAGCAAATGTTTTATCTCCCACTGTGTTAATGTTATTCCATTACCAAATAAACACAACTCGTTTCTCCATTGTATCCACTGATACAATACGTTGCATTACGCAACCCATCACAGGCTTTACCTCACGCATCAGCGATCACAACTAAAACAAAACAGAAAAAATAGCAACACATCTGTTCATTTATTATTTAACAACGCAGGTCCTAAATTTTACACAGCTATCTCCATAAAAAAACTCTGCAAAACAAAAACGCCGGTTTTTATATCGCCTCCTGCATCCCCAGCCTTTCTGTATGTAATCATAACAAACAAAATCACACTATCGACCCCGGATTCGGAGTCAATTCCACCTATCACACACAGTTACGAAAAAAATGCCCTCAATCTGTAGAATCCTTCTTTGTTTCATCACCGAATCCGATTATGGATTACTGGTCCCTCTTTTTCGTTCCCTTTGACCGCAAATTTCTTTCCTTGAATCAGCGCTCTGCCACATTTCAGTTAGATTTTTAATGCAAGTTCGGTGATTGACCGATATTCCGGTCTAACGCACCTGTATGAGCCACAATCGGCGGTCAGAACAGGTATATCACATGTTTATAACAATTTACCAGATTTCAAGCACTCTTGAATCAAGATTGCCCACGAGAAATCGGCGTTGATCCGCTCCAAGAGATCTTCAGTTTGACATTTATCTCCACCAGAATCGCCCTTCTTTAGCTGCTGTTATAACACTAATTACTCTAACAAGAGATAAGGTGATCTTCATAAATTTATTCCAACAGACATATCAAGATGCGCCTAACAAATCAAATACTAAATACAGAGATTTAATCTATTACAACAACAAACTAACTGTGAACTCAACTCTCTACCAACAGCAAATGAAATAAGATTTTTTTTTCAAGCCACAACATGTGGGCAATTTCCCACATTGCTGGCCCGTCCCGATGCTCCTGCATCAGACTCCCGAAGAAGAAAATATTGGTTCTTTAAACTGTCAAGAGTTATGCCATATTTCTGCAATTCAGTTGCTGTCAACCAACTAGAATCTTCCACTGGCTGCTCCTTCCACTTGACAAGATACTGAAAATATGTCTTCCCTCGAGTTTTCTTGGATATCCTCTGATCTAAAATAGCTTCAACTTCTTTCTTGAATGTTTTTGGTACCTGTTCTTCCCAATCCACAGTTTGAACTTCATCACCTGTAGCTTCAGTCTGCAATTTTGTTTTTGCCTCTCTGAATGGATACAAGTCTGCAATATTAAAAATGGGAGATATTCCAATCCCTTCTGGCAACTCTATCTCATATGCATTGGCTGAAAATTTCCTTTTGATTTTACATGGCCCTATCTTCTTCAGTTTCAGCTTGTTGTAAGTTTTTGTAGGAAATCTCTCTTTTCTCAAATATGCCATGACTAAATCTCCCACTTGAAATTCTTTTTCTCTTCTTTTCAGATCTACCTTTTGCTTGTATTTCATGCTGCTTTCCTGTAGTTTACCTTTAACTTCTTCCTGTAGCTTTTGCATTTGTTCAACAAAATCTTCAGCACTTGCACTTCTGGTTTCTTGTTTCCCCAAGTCTCTTAGCTCATATACTCCTCTCGGATGCATTCCGAAGACAATATGAAATGGACTCATTCCAGTGCTTTGGTTTGGTGTGTCGTTGTAAGCAAATTCAGCTTGCGCTAATGCCAAATCCCACTGTTTGGGATTTTGATGTACCAAACTTCTTAATATATTCCCCAAACTTCTGTTTACAACTTCAATTTGACCATCCGTTTGAGGATGGTAAGCTGAACTAAAACTGAGTTTAGTTCCCAATTTCTTCCAAAGTGTCCTCCAGAAATGCCTTACAAATTTAGTGTCTCGATCTGATACAATACTTATAGGCAAACCATGCAATCTTACAATCTCTGAAAAGAACAAATTTGCTATGTGTGTTGCATCATTAGTCTTCTTACAAGCAATAAAATGAGCCATTTTAGAAAATCTATCTACAACAACATAAATAGAATCATTTCCTCTTTGAGTTTTTGGTAAACCCAAAACGAAGTCCATACTCACTGCATCCCATGGTCGATCTGGTATGGGCAATGGCTGATATAGTCCGGTATTTTGACTCCGTCCTTTGGCATACTGGCATACCCTGCATTTCTCAACAAACTTTTTGACATCAGTTTGAATTTTAGGCCAATAATAAAAAGCATTCACCTGAGCAAAAGTTTTGTCTTGTCCAAAATGACCAGACAATCCTCCACTGTGCTTCTCTTTAATGATGTTCTCTCTCATGGAACATTTTGGGATGCACAATTTGTTGCTTTTAAATAACAACCCTCCTTGAACAAGGTAATCCATCCATTGACTTCGGTTATGGCTCACTGGATTCTGCACTGCTATGTAGATGTCTTTAAAATCGTCATCATCCTTGTACATTTCTATCATTTCGTCAAAACCTACAACACCCACTTTAAATTCTTGCAAAAGAAAACTTACTCTGCTCAATGCATCCGCTACTTTGTTAGACTTACCACTTTTATGCTTTATTACAAAAGTGAAACTTTGCAGAAATTCCACCCACTTGGCGTGCTTCTGATTTAGCTTTGGCTGGTTATTAATAAACTGCAAAGCATGGTTGTCTGAATATAAGATGAACTCTTTCGGTAGCAAGTAATGTCTCCACTTTTTTAATGCCTGCACAATAGCGTAAAATTCTTTATCATAAGATGAATATTTTTTCTTTGCATCATTTAACTTCTCGCTGAAATATGCTATTGGCCTTTGCTCTTGGCTTAGCACCGCACCAACTGCTTCTCCACTTGCATCAGTTTCCACTTGAAAGACTTTCTCGAAATTTGGTAAGGCTAGAATAGGCTTTTCTGTTATCTTTCCTTTCAACAGATTGAAACTCCTATCAGCTGCTTCTGTCCATCGAAATGGCTGATTGACCTCCTTGATTGTCTCAAGGATTGGTGCACAAACTTGACTAAATCCCTTTATAAATTTTCGGTAAAAACTAGCAAGTCCATGGAAACTTCTTACCTCAAAGACACTCCTGGGAGTAGGCCATTCTTTGATTGCTTGTACCTTTTTCGGATCCATTTTCAAACTGTCTCTGGAAATCACAAACCCCAAGTATACCAGCTCCTCTTTCATAAAACTACATTTCGTCAGATTGATTAGTAGTTTCTCTTTCTGCAGAGTTTTCAAAACTAACTTTAAGTGTTCCAAATGTTCCTCTTTACTTTTGCTGAAAACTAGAATATCATCAAGGTAAACAACAACAAATTTACCTGTGTATTCTTTTAGAACCTCATTCATTAATCTCATGAATGTGCTGGGCGCATTAGTGAGCCCAAAAGGCATCACTAACCATTCATACAATCCACTCTTGGTTTTGAAAGCTGTTTTCCACTCATCGCCTTCCCGAATTCTGATCTGATGGTACCCGCTTTTCAGATCTATCTTAGTGAAGTACCTGGATCCACTTAAACAATCCATTAAATCATCCATCCTGGGCAAAGGAAATCTATACCTGACTGTTATCTTATTGATAGCTCTGGAATCGGTGCACATGCGCCATTCTCCTCCCTTTTTCGGACTAAGCACCGTTGGCACAGCACACGGACTCAAACTTTCTCGAATCAACCCCTTGTCCATCAGCTCTTGAACCTGCCTTGCAACTTCTGCATTTTCCTGAGGAGTTAATCTATATGTAGCTTTATTAGGTAGACTTGCTCCTGGTATTAAGTCAATATGGTGACTTATACTTCTAACCGGTGGTAATTCATTTGGCAATTCATCCACAATGATATCCATGTAACTATCTAACACAGATTGAATTTCTTCAGGCAAATCATGTAAATTTGTGGAGATTAAAATTACCTTTGGCCTTCCCACGATAGCAAAATGCACCTCTTCGCTTTTATCAACCTCCTGTAGCAGTTCCTTACCACTCACCAACATGATACTATTTTCAGGCAGCTCTTTATCAGCATCATTCTTCACGGGCAGCAACGTATGCTTAACTCCATCCTTTTCTATGGTGTAGGTATTTCTTCTTCCATCATGAATCGCCTTTCGGTCAAATTGCCATGTTCTCCCCAATAACAGGTGACATACGTCCATGGGCATTATGTCACATAAAATCACATCTCTGTATGTGCCAATCTGCATTTCCACATTACATTGCTCTGTCACGGTGACTTGATGGCCCTTCTAAAGCCAAGATAATTTGTAAGGTGCAGGATGTGCTTTCTTTGTTAACCCAAGCTTTTCCACCATCTCTGTAGACACAAGATTCTCAGTACTCCCGCTATCAATTATAACCTTACAGCACTTACCCTTTGACTTACATGTAGTTCTGAACAAGTTCTTCCTTTGCGCAGGTTTTCCAATCTCTTTTTCTGATCTTAGCAAAGTTCTTCTGAGCAGCAATGATTCACCTTCCTCCGGTGGTTCTTACTTCTCTACAAGTTGAGGTGGTTCCGGCTTTGCCTCAGCCACATTTGCACCTCTCTGGCTTGCTGATTTGTTCTGTGGACAATTCCACGACGTATGTCCCCATTCTCCACAGGTATAACACCTGACATCTCTTCCTCGCCCTCTTCCTCTGGGCGCGAATCTCCCTCTACTAGAATCACCCATCTGTGGTGATCTGCCGCTGGAACTTCTTGCTTCAAACTCATGCTGTGTTCCTCTGGATCTGACTGATCCTCTACCTCTTGCTGAGCTCTTTCCTCTGTTTCTTTGACTCTGTTTCCGCAATATTTTCTCCTCTACTTTCAAACTTTCTTGATAGGCATCTTCAACAGTTTTCAAACTTAACAGGCTAATCTCGTCTTGGATCTCATACCTTAGCCCATTAACATATCTGGATACTTTCTCCAGATCATCTTCTACATGTCCTGTTCTGATATTTAACCTGTAAAATTCTTCAGTATATTCTTTAACAGACATTCCTTTCTGTTTCAAATTTTGCATCTGCTTAAAAAGATTCAAATGATAGTCTTTAGGCAAAAACTTGGCTTTGAGTTTGCTTACCATTTTATCCCACTGCTTGATCTTAGATTTCCCCTTTCTCGTTCTTGATGTCTGTAACTCGTCCCACCAGATGGCTGCATGGCCCTTCAGTCTAGTGACTGCAAACTTCACCCTCTTATTCTCCTCAACCTCTTCATAATCGAAATACTGGTCTATGGATATGATCCAATCCATGAGCTCCTCGGCATTTAAATTCCCTTCGTACATAGGAATTTCTATCTTGGGTTTGCTTCCAACCTTCGCCAGCATCTTCACGAGTTTAACGTTTTCATTCTCTTCTTTTGCTTCCACATCTTCCTCAGATTCTTCTGAAGAGCTTTCAGCCCCCTCATTCGGTGCTCTTCTCTGGGCTGTTTCCATTGTCTCCATTCGTTCACGCAGTCTTCGCACTTTGTCTATCGGGATTGCATTAGGTTCTGGTCTTCCTCGACCAATCCCTCTTCTTGGCGGCATCTTTTGCTGCAAACACCCGTTAGTATGGCTCTGATACCATAAAATAATGCACCTGCGACTGAGATCAGTTTATTAAGCTTCAAATATCAGACTTCAGTATAAAATCAAACGATTTTCTTTAACATTAAAATGCCAGACTACCACATGGAACTGCTGTTTTTCTTTTCAAACAAACTGGATTTTCTTGGTATCATATAGGCGTGGCCATTACACTCGTTCCTCAGCACATAAACAAAATAATACCCATTTGTTCAAACAAACTAACAGCAAACGTTTTATTTCCCATTGTGTTAATGTTATTCCATTACCAAATAAACACAACTCGTTTCTCCATTGTATCCACTGATACAATACGTTGCATTACGCAGCCCATCACAGGCTTTACCTCACGCATCAGCGATCACAACTAAACAAAACAGAAAAAATAGCAACACATCTGTTCATTTATTATTTAACAACACAGGTCCTAAATTTTACACAGCTATCTCAATAAAAAAACTAACTGCAAAACAAAAACGCCGGTTTTTATATCGCCTCCTGCATCCCCAGCCTTTCTGTATGTAATCATAACAAACAAAATCACACTATCGACCCCGGATTCGGAGTCAATTCCACCTATCACACACAGTTACGAAAAAAATTCCCTCAATCTGTAGAATCCTCCTCTGTTTCATCACCGAATCCGATTATGGATTACTGGTCCCTCTTTTTCGTTCCCTTTGACCGCAAATTTCTTTCCTTGAATCAGCGCTCCGCCACATTTCAGTTAGATTTTTAATGCAAGTTCGGTGATTGACCGATATTCCGGTCTAACGCAGCTGTATGAGCCACAATCGGCGGTCAGAACAGGTATATCACATGTTTATAACAATTTGCCAGATTTCAGGCGCTCTTGAATCAAGATTGCCCACGAGAAATCGGCGTTGATCCGCTCCAAGAGATCTTCAGTTTGACATTTATCTCCACTAGAATCGCCCTTCTTTAGTTGTTGTTATAACACTAATTACTCTAACAAGAGATAAGATGATCTTCATAAATTTATTCCAACAGACATATCAAGATGCGCCTAACAAATCAAATACTAAATACAGAGATTTAATCTATTACAACAACAAACTAACTGTGAACTCGACTCTCTACCAACAGCAAATGAAATACAATGTTTTTTTCAAGCCACAACATGTGGGAAATTTCCCACATTGCTGGCCCGTCCCGATGCTCCTGCATCACTTATGATGTGAACATATTAGCTAGTGACTATTATGTATATAATGACCTTATTTATGGTTTATCTGATATTTTGTGAAGTTATATTGTGCTAATCTAGGTTGATTTTAAAAACAATAGAGCCTCCCCTGAGACACATTAAGGTATAAGTTTTCTTATGTTGTCTATTTGGTGTTGGAATGTTTGACTATGTCATTTAATTGGTGTTAGTGTTTGGTGTCTATTATGTTGTATATATTTTTTCTAAATATTTGACTACTTGAATGATATGAGTATGTGTCTATAACATTTCTTGCCGAAAGGATGTTTTTTTAAGATGGTTGCACTAATACATATGTATTGAGACATCTGATATGTACTTGAGTGTAAGTCGGTGATAGTTGTAGCATTATGTATTATGACTAATAAATGTGAGTTGGTCGTTGAGTATGACATAGTTGTTTGACTTGGTAAAGGTTGATTTCAAATTAATATACATGATGTATTGATATTTCGAATGTGAGACTTACATGTGTGAAGAGTTGCATGGCAACATGCATGGTATTAGCTTGACAAGGTAATAGTTGATGTGTTTATATAACTAACAGTTGGGTGATGTGACAATAGATAGTAAGACTTGATTTCAGCAAGGTAAAAAGGTAAACAAGGGAATTGGGTGAGGGTTCCATTAGATATGTTTGGAAACCACAAATCCAAACGAAAGAGTGCTTTTCATATAGGGAGCCTTCTAAAACTTGAATTTGCCTGAATTTATGAGGATATGTGTTATATTCATAAATATGTATTTGATAAGTATAAAATTAGTTCTAGTTATGGCTAGATTTGTCAAAGGATTGGATTCCCTTGAGATATGCCGTGGATGTGTTCAGCTACAAGAAATGTGTTTGGCACAACAAGGTGAGGTAATTGGTGTACTGTTATGTTTATTTATGTACTAACAGTTATGTGTTTATGGCAATATGATGCAGGGGATTACATGGAAAAAGGACTACGATGAAATTTTGAAGAAGGATCAAGTTGAGCTTTCCTTTGCAAGCATTGGGAACCATGGGGATTGAGTCATGGTGTTTGTTGAGAGACTTGGGATTTTGATTCTTTGTGAATTTTTTGTGCTTGATTTGCATCCTTGTTTATGTCTAATGAAAGGCCTTGCCACTTTGTGTGTGTTGTCATATTGTTATTATTTTTCTTGGGTTTCTCTTGTTTTCTTTGTGCTCTTGCCTTTTATGTTTTGATTCTTTTCAATTGGTTGGGAAAAGAGGAAATTCAATAGAGATCGGGAATAACTAAATTAAACCCAACAGGTTATGTAAGACTCAGAGGAGTCTAGTGCATGTATAAGGGAAATTGAAGATAAGAGAATGACAACCAGTTGGATTCATTGAGTCCATTGGTGTAAATGGAATATGGTAGGATAGTCATGAGAAAGGTAATAGGAAAGGTGAAGTAAATATATTTGAGGAATCATATACGTTGGTTATGTTGGGAACGATTGTTCTCAATGTTGTGCATGATGTGCACAGATAGAGGGAGTTCTCTTAACCTTGACCTTATGCTATTTGGTAATTATGTTATGATCATGATTATTCTAATGTTTATATACGTATACATGTATGCATTTATGTATGTCATTTCTCACAGGGTGTTCATGGATCATGGTTGTTAAATGTGAATGTTTATATGTATATATGCGTGTATGTATGTCATTGTTTGATAGGATCATGATTGTTTTATGATAATGTTTATGTATATGTTTGTATGTATCCATGCATCTATATAACTGTCTGATGGGGCTGTCAAGGATCATTCTTGTGGAGGAATGATTTCTTATACAATTGAGTAGCATGATTAGGTTCTTGGTCATATGGGAAATCAAGTGGGGAGAGTAGTCATGACAAATATATAAGGTCAGTATCATGTGAATATGAATTGATATTATATGCTTGTGCTATGCCTATGTTTATGTTATGGAAAGGTAATGTTGAGGGATACATCAATGAAATGAAAGTAGTGTGGTCTGTGGCATGTTGGGGAGTAAGGTTTCTTGGTAGAGATAGTGTGCTCTTAGGTGTGTTGTACTACTGGTGTGAATATGTTGTATATGGTGTACATGTTGCATCTATGATGTTGTGCACATGCAGTGTTGTGTATATATAATGTGTGTCCATGTTGTTTATGCAATATTATGTACAAGGTGGTACATATAGTGTTGTGTGAATACTGCATATGTAGTGTTTGGTATAGATGGTGCTATGTACATATTGGATATGTGGTGTTGTGTACATATCATATTGTGTGCATGATGGATATGCAACATTATGTGCATATGGTATTGTATCCATGTTGGATATGTAGTGTTGTGTATAGATGATACTATGTACATGTCATGCATGTGGTTTTGTGTACATGTGATGTTGTGCACATGTCGTGAATGTGTTATTGTTTACAGGTAGTACTATGTAGATGTTGTACCTATGGTAGCGGTGTACATGTGGTATTGTGTGCATGTCCTACATGTTATGTTCCCAACATGCAATACTATGTATGTGCATTGTGTAGTTGTGGTATCATTATAGGTGTGTTCGTTGTATTATAATTTGTGTACATATATCTATTGTGTTGTACTCTTTGTATGTATTTTTGTTGTGTATGTATTTTGTTGTGGTGTACACCAAATATAGGGGTATGCATTGTGTTGTGTTGTACACTGGGTGTAGGTGCATGTATTACATGGTGTTGTATGTCATGTGTGGTTGTATGTGTGTGATGCAGACTATGGATATGTGCACATGGTTGAGGACAAGGAACTAGATGTTTGTTAGGGGAGTTGATCATGTGTGCATATGGGATAAGGACAAATGTATAAGTTAAGGATTTATTAAAGGCTAAGTATTAATATTTTAGTTAATTTTTATTATGAATGTGATTTATGATTATGGTCTATGATGATTACATGTGATCTATGATTTTGGTTTATGATGGTTAAATTTGAATTATGATTTTTCTCTATGATCATTGTGTTTTGAGCTAACCTGGTGTGATATGTTTATACATGATAATTTTGTCAAAGATTCTAGTTTACTTGTTCTGACAGGAAGCGAACAAAATTTCAAGTATACCATATTAATGGATCACCAATGAGGTATGATTTGAAGTTATTTCGATTTATTTTGAATCTAATGGAAATTATGTGCTTGGTACAGGAAAACATGAAATGCCTGGTTGGGTGGTCGAAGCTGACAACAAGAATGAGAAAAAACAACATAAGGAATTGCAACATGCAACAATATGTTGGTATAACACTCCAAGAGTAGGGCCATTATGGGACACTAGTACCCAATAGTGTCCTTTGACTTCCATGAGTATGCTATGACCGGTATGATGGTTTTGATGCGGGTATGTGCCTTGGTTTATGTATCTTCCAATGTGAGGAAGCCTTGCAAAGGGATGGACTACACAGAAGGGGGTGATTGTATTTCTTGAGAGACCATGTAGCAAAGAAGGGAGGGCCCAAGATATATTTGTTTTGTTCATTAGCATTACAAGATGTAATTAGATGCATATTCAGAGTGTGCCCTAGAATAATGAGCTGGTAACGGTTCATTGAGAGGACAAGTGGTACATGATTGTAGCATTTGATATTGGATGTAACTTTGACTTTGATAGTGGATTTTGTACTTCCTAGAAAGGAGGTGAATCCTGGTACTACATAGATGCCAACCCCATTCGATAGTGACATAGATGCATGGATACATACGTCACCCAAGCTAGTATATTTCCATTCTATATGTAAGCATAAATAGTTCTTTGATATTAATGAAATGAATTTTTATTTCTACTTCTTCTCTGTGTTTATGTTTATATATGTATTTCATTTTGTTCTTGCATAAGTCTGGATCAATCATTCCAACAGGTGATGAAAGTGTAATGGGACTAGCAGCTTGAATGCTTTTGTGTGGAAGCACACTCATAGCAACAAAGATTAACTTCACGAAATCTTCCTTCTATTACAAGTAATAAATTAGCATATCATATTTAAAAATCCATGAAAAGTAGCTGAGAAAATAAGCCTACCCATGATAGAACATGGTTACTTTTATATGGAATAAATCTATATTAAAACAAGGACGACACACTATCGAAGCAAGAAGGGAAGTTCAAGGATCACTCAAGGCTTGAAGGTTTTTTCATGCACTCAAGGAAGAGAGAGAGAGAGATTATCAAGGATGTAAGGCACACTACCAAAGAATGAAGGAATTCCATTTGTGAGTTCAAGGTGTGCTCATGCTCTCAAAGAGGCTAAGAGGGTGCATGGCCGCACTCTGAAGGGATGAAGAGGTCAGTATTTAGGCCTTCAAGGTGTGATCATGTGCTCAAGAGGACAAGTAAGGCACATGACTAGAAGACAAAGGTGAAAACACTCATTAGTTCAGGGAGCGCTCATGCACTTAAGGATGGTGCAGTTCTTTGTGCCAAAGGAGTTTGCTCTTGAGGAAAACTTGTATTTTTGGGCAAAATTTTCTTTGACAGTCAAACCTACACTTCGAGAAGTGTTCTCTATCTCGGTATTTCTTAACAACAGGTCCACCAATAGATAGAATGATAGACATGCATAGAGGAAAGATATACAAGTTCTTATAAATTCTTGTCGCAATCATGAATATAATATGAAAAGTTAGAGAACGTGAATACTAATAGCCTATGGCAGAAAATTGAATGAGCTGAAATGCCAGTAAAGAAACTAAAAAGAAGCGAAATGCCAGCAAGGGAAGCAAGATTGACAACAAAAACATCAAGGGAAAGAAATAGAATCGACATGTAACAACTTACTTGAAATGAATATCGACAAAGAGATCCTTGATCCAAAGAAGTGTGCTTCACCAAAATGAGAATGATTATGAGAAAGAATGATTAGTAAGATTGTTTATAAAAATATTTCAAGAAATTTTTTTTCATTCATGCTTGCCACTTATTGACGGATAAATAAGTTAGTTAGTGAAGAAATGCGGGCTCCTATTTTCTAGGAGTGCACCCATGTGCAAAAAGAAAAGTGCATGCATGAGATAAATAGGTCCGAAGTCTTAGTGTTGAAGGAGTGTGTTGGTGTGGAGGGCACACTAGTTGAGCATGAAGGAGTGCACTACACTTGGGTGTAATTGTTCAGCCCAAAGGCATGCACTCCACAATAGAGTAACTCTTAGTCACTTTGAAGTATTCTTTTGCCTAAATAAAGTGATTTTTCATTGGTTTTGTGTGTGTATTTCATGGTGAGAAAAGATAGTTGTTAAGTCAAGAAAAGTTATGTCTTCACCTATTTTGGATAGGATAACACAAGACATTCTTAAGCGTAAGGTGATGAAACTTAGAAAACATGACTGAGGAGGATGAAACACTGAGAGAAAACACAATGATAGTCAAGAAAACAACACGACAAGACAAGACAACATGGAACACCAATTCACGTAGGCTCCAAAATTGAGTTAGGAAAAAAATTAGGAGGGTCATTGTCACAACAACAACACATGGATTTATTTCTATCTCCATGGAGGTTCGAATGTGAGTTATGTGAAGATTGGCATGAGTAACCTAGCATGGGTGGATTTTTTCCTTTTGATTTGGAACCAATGACATTTACATGAGGGAGTGCCTAAACATAACACCTTATTAGTGTGTATTCTACGCTTTAGGTACCTTCATCTTATTATTCTTATTATGAAGTACTTGATATTTTTTATTTTATTTTTTAAGTTTCAATTATTTTTTTCTTTGGACATTGAATATTTCCTTAAATAGAAAATTAAAATATTTTATTTTAAGATCCTCTTTTTACTTATAGACATAAATGAAGTTTATATAGACATAAATTTGTGAACATAAGTCTTCAGGTAGTTTATTCAAATCGTTAAAATATATATGAAGAGTATAAGGTTCTAACATATTCTTGACTTTTCTTTTTTACTTCTAATTATATTATCTCTTTTTTAAGTTGATATGAAATTATATTAGCCCATGTGTACATGAAAACATTTTATTTATGGTTGAGAGAGAGTAAAATATTTTTATTACATTGGGTTGTTACATGCACAACAAATTAAGTGACCATTGTGAGGTTAATATTATTAATGATATATAATGATTTTAATTAAAAATAACTAAACATCCATATTCATTTTTTGTTTTTGTATTATATCCCACATTTTTTTTCATATTTAGAGAATATTTTATTTTTATTTTAAGAGTGACTTTTAGCATTAACAGAATAACACATCTTAGGGAATCACATATATAAATTTATCAAGTTGTTATCTACATAAATTAGTTAACATAGATCTTCCAATAATTTAGTTAAATTTTGTGTCGAAATATTTTTGAAAATTACAATGTTTAAACATCTTATTCACATATTTTTTTTTACTTATAATTACTTTTTCTCTTTCAAAGTTGATAGGAAAATATCTTACCTCATGTGTACATCGACATATTTTATTTTATGAAATTATCTTACGTCATGTGAAATTCAAATACTATATTTATGACTAAAAGTGATTCAAATATTTTTATCATGTTGGATTCTTGAGTTGCTATAGCGAGGTTGGGACTATTGATGTTTTATAATGATTTTAATCAAAACATTGTAAACATGCATATTCATTTTTTATTATTATTATAGATGACATTTCTTTTCTCTTTAGAGAATAATTACTTTTTGTTTTAAGGAGGACATGCATAACTTCATGTTGAGCATGGAATAAATAGCACATATCCCTCAAAATGGGTCCTATAGCCACCATACTAGATTTTAGAATGCACCTCTTAGTGTAATGATAATTCACTATTAATAAATATAACAATTGTAATATCCCTAAGTGAAAATTAAATATTTAATTTACTTTTAATGAAGTACATTGACAAAATACCTGACATGAATAGATAATAAGGATGAATGTTTATTTTTAATTTTATTAATCAAAATTTCTTATGGTTTACCAAAGAATTACTGAAGATAAACTATGTTAAGAGAGAGTTTTACTTATGAGCCAGTTGAAATACAATTATTCCTCTTCCTACAGATAAATTATCTTAGTTATGGAAAATGGAGTCAAGGGGGTCAGAGAAAAGAAAGCCTCGGGGAACCAAGGGACTTGGAACATGTTTGGAAGAGGTCCAAGAGAGGAAATGGAATTGATTCTTCAAACACGATGTTATTGATTAAGGGCAGGACACTATGAGAGAAAGGGATTCTTGAGCTAGTTGATGAGTGGAATACCCTATTAGACCTCTAAAGTTAGAGATAAACATAGACAGATCTAATGTGACCACAAATTTCTAAGTGGATCTGTTTTGGTCCACTTCTAAAGAACTATTCCAAAAGTAAACTGGCTTGCGGGGAGTACCGGTAAAGGTTATTTGAACACATTGGTCGAGCGGAGTCCTTTTTCCTCAATAATTTTATGATAGCCAAAGTCAAACCGATAAGCATTTTGTATGGTTGATTTCCAAAACATATACTGTTTTATGTAAATATAGTGGTATAAGTATTCCCTGTAAAGGCTATGTTTTGAGTTACAATGTCGCTTATTGTAATGAAATGGAAAATATTTTCTATAAAAGAAAATTTGTAATTGGTAGAATGTTTGAAAAACATGAGATAGATGTGATGTTAATATAATATGAAGCAAATTAATTGAATAATATTACTTGATTCTATTAGTGTATTTTGGTTTATAAGTTATTAATAAAATATCTTAGGTTCCAATCGGGAAACAAAGGTTTTTCGTTCAAAACAATCCTTATTTCCATATAAACATATACATAAAAATATATTCCAAATAGTGAATAGGAGGTCCCAGGGAAACGAGGTCTTGTGCATGCACTCGAATAATAATAATGATAATGATAATGATGATAATAATAATAATAATAATGTCATACTACAATGGGACTGAAAAGTAGTTAAACGAGAAATTGTAGATAAGGTTATGAGTTGAACCAATCTTGAAACACAAAACTTACAAACAAGAACCTATTTACTATCACATTTAAAGAAGTGAGTCAATGGACAGATAGTGAAGAAAACATAGATATATTGCTTCGATATATATATATATATATATGATGGTTAATGGACACTATACCAGCCTAGATCCATATTAAATCTAAATCTACCAAGCTCTGAGAGAGATCAAATCTCTCTTTTCTTTAAAATATGTTTTCACTTCAAGAGATTCGATCCCTCTCGAAGCTTGGTAGATTTAGAGTTAATATGGATCTAAGGTGGTTAATAATAATTATTTTAATAATATCATTATGACATGTGAGGTGGTTAATAATATTCATCCATTGTTGATCATAATGAACAAAGATAATATAATTAACCATAAAGAACCATAGTAAACAAAAGCAAATTATTTTCAGCAATAGTCATATGGAGGCCAAATTGTACGCCTCTTTAGACTTTAGTAATTAGATCGATGATTGGAGGTGCATCTCTTCTGGAAAAAAAAAGGGATATATTATTGTAAATTTGTCCCTAGCATTGGGGGACCTTAAAATTAGACAATTATTATTATTATTATTACAAAATTGGTCAATCAATATCAAACTTATACAACTACCTTAACAAATAGACAAATATTATTACTACCGCAACCACATTAATAAAAGCGGTTGATACATGCTAATATGCGTCAATGTGTATGGATATAATACACTTTTTAATATTGATATCAATGAATATATAAATATAATAATAATACAATAATAATAATTATATTATAAAATATTTTTACCATTATATTATAAATATGATAATAATTATAATGAAGGTTTATAATAATTAATATTATATTATAATAATATGATAATATTACTCATAATATCAATCATATAATAAATATTTATATAATTAACCAAAGGATTATTAATATTATTAACCCAAGGCATTATAACCACTAGGAAAATAATATTAAACATAATGATTAATATTCTAAACCCAAGAAATTATGATTATAAACCTATGAGATTAATAAGCCCAAGGGATTAACAAGAGACTAATATTATAAATCCTTGGGATTAATATTATAAATGTAAGTGATTATAAATACTATAAACCCAAGGAATTTATATTATAAAACCAATGGATTATAAACCGAAGAGATTGATATTATGAAGCCAAGGCACTAATAAACCCAAGGCATTAATATTAAAAACCCTAGGAAATAATATTAAACCCAAGGGATTAATATTTTAAAACCAATGTATATAAACCCTAACATAAATATTATAAACCTTAAAACAAACTTGGTTGATCATGGTTGATTTTCATATTGAGGCAATCTTTGTCACAATGTGACGTTGGACCATGGTAGACCATGATTGATTTTCATATTGGGAGAATCTTTTTCACAATGTGACCATGGTTATTAAAGATGGTTGACCATGATTGGCCATAATTGACCATGGTTGAACATGATTGATTTTTGTATTGAGACAATGTTTGTCACAATACGACGTTGGACCATGGTTTGTCATGGTTGACCATGGTTGATTTTCATATTGAGACAATACTTGTCACAATGTGAGGTTAGACCATGGTTGACCATGATTGACCATGGTTGATTTTCATAATCACCATAATTGACCATGGTTGACCTTGATTGACCTTGATTGATCATGCTTGACAATGGTTGAACATGGTTGATTTTCATATTGGGACAATCTTTCTCACAATGTCACATTGGACAATGGTTTACTATGGTTGGCCACAATTATAAGGCCAAGGAATTTATATTAGACCCTTCAATTAATATTATTAACCCTATGAATAATATTATACACTAGGAATATGAACTCGTAGATTAATAAGCCCAAGGGATTGATATTATAAACCCAACGAACTAATAAACCCAAGGGAATAGTATTAAACCCATGGTTTTGATATTATAAACCCAAGGTATATAAAACCTAGGATAAATATTATAAACCCTAAAATAAACATGGTTGACCACGGTTGATTTTCATATGGACACAATTTTTGTCACAATGCAATGTTGGAGCATGGTTGATCATGTCTGCCTTCCCAGATTCAGATCCCACGATCAAATCAAATCGCCTAGATGACCTGAATTTGAATCGTGCCCTCTTCTCCCTTACCTCCATTCAGTTACTCAATGACTCATGTCCCAATCTCCAAGTTCCTCAGGTCCTATTCTACGTTCCTCAGGTGCCTGTTCTACGATATCCGCCCTTATTGGAGAGACGAATCCTATTTCCGAGCGATACGCACCGGGTCTTCAATGGGTCCGGTTGGGTTGGAGCCCAGGAAGCTGGATTGGAGTATGGCATGGGGTTTTTCATGATTCTCTTATAGGGAGATGGGATCCTCGGCAGTTGAGGTGATGCTACCCTTTCCTCTCCCTCTCCCTTATGGTCGAGCACCTAAAGGTCCTCTTGGTCGAGCACGTAAAGGTGATGGCGGCCAGTCGAGCCTGCTTACGCATCCTTTTAGTCGAGCGTTCGTTACCTCTCCCATAGGTCGAGAGTTCGACAGGCTCACCCTCATCCATATGATGGATGAGCGATAAATCCCTCACCCTGTCGGACCTCTCCTTATCAGTCGAGCCCCGTTGCCGGTCCTTATCAGTCGAGCAATAAATTTCAATTTACTTATTGGGTGGGGGGGCGTTGGTCGAGCGTGCTCCGCATCCTCTCCTTATCAGTCGAGCAATAAATTTCAATTTACTTATTGGGTGGGGGGGCGTTGGTCGAGCGTGCTCCGCATCCTCTCCTTATCAGTCGAGCAATAAATTTCAATTTACTTATTGGGTGGGGGGGCGTTGGTCGAGCGTGCTCCGCATCCTCTCCTTATCAGTCGAGTCATGCCTTCCTTGATGCGGGCTTGGGTGGGGGGCGTTGGTCGAGCCTGCTTGCGCATCCTTTCCTTCCTTATTGATTTTCCATTTCAGAAGAAAGGAGGTGGCCTGCGGTGTTATCTGAAGGGCGAAGGGAAAACGCTCCCCGAGGGAGGGATTACGAGGATATATCCCCGTTCTTTACCCACCCCCCCCGCTGGATATCCTTATTTATCCAGGGCTGGCTGAAGACCCTGAAGGCCTTCGGCCTCCCTCCGCTCTGCGAAGTGCTGAAGCTTTCTCTTTATATTATAAGGTGCGAAGCCGCTTGTCCCTCCGGGGGCAAGGAATAATTGCTCACCTGACAACGGAGGGTGAGGAAGAATCCCATATCGGCCGGCCCGGGAAAGCGCTGGCAACAACGGAAGGGAGGGGTCCATGTAGCTGCTGCGCCCATACTGACTGAGCAGCAGGTTTGGCATCTACTACGGCCACTTCAAACGCGTAAAACCGCCTGCTCTGCTAGACAGCGTGTGGAATGGCTGAGAGCGGACCTTTTGGATATATAATCCGAGAGAGTAGAGTTACGGAGCCGTATGATGGAAAACAACTTTCACGTTCGGTCCAGGGAGCACTTTTCTCGTAGATAATTTCTCGTTCTCCCTCGTGTGGCAAACTTCTGCTTGCTTGCTGAGCGAACACGAGTTAACAACTCGCTGGGCCCTAAACCCCCTCTTCTCCCGAGCCCCGAAGAAAACCCCCCTCCCCCTTGGACTCCATATCTCTCTCGACTCTATATATGTGGGCACTTGATATCTATGAGGGTTCACCCACCCTGGTTGCAGCATTCTTCTCTATCGCACCTAAAATCTCTATTTTTGCAAATATGTTACGTGTTTCTATCCATAGTTTCTATGGAACTACATTGCAACAAATCTTCTTTCTCCGCAGCATTGCTCCTATGATCCTAGGAGCACTGGCCACCATGGCCCAGACGAAAGTCAAAAGACCTTTAGCTCATAGTTCGGTTGGACATGTAGGTTATCTTCGTACCGGTTTTTCATGTGGAACCATGGGAGGAATTCAATCACTACTAATTGGTATATTCATCCATGTATCAATGACGATCAATGCATCCGCCATAGTCCTAGCATTACGGCAAACCCGTGTCAAATATATAGCGGATCTGGGCGCTCCAGCCGGGACGAATCCTATTTCGGCTATTATCTTTTCCATTACTATGTTCCCATACGCAGGAATACCCCCGTTAGCCGGCTTTCGTAGCAAATTCTATTTGTTCTCCGCCGCTTTGGGTTGTGGGGCTTACTTACTAGCCTTGATGGGAGTAGTTACTAGCGTTATAGGTCGTTGGGCGGCCGGAAGGTTGCCTGAGTCAGTGTGGGGGACGGACCGAAGGCAGTTCTCCGTGCACCGGACACGTAGCTTACCAAATAAGTTGCGACACGGATGGGAACGCATGCTACGAAAGGTCCTTAAAGGTCTTACCTTTACCTGAGCGCGCTCTATATTCTTGATTCTATCTCTAGTTACCGAATACGAGCTTCTAGGGTGGCCTGCCTTACAAAGCCTTCGTCAATTCAGAGTCTATTTCAATACTTACCAAACAGAGACTATTGAAAGATTTCTCTTACTGTGTCCTCTCCTTTCATATTCTTATCCTTATCGCGCGAACTAAGGCAGTCGTTAGATGAGTTAGCGAGGTTACCCCTAAGACAGATATCTCTTTCTATTCCACCACTACTTTAGCCCATAAAGAAAAGTCGTTCGGTGTATACTTCGTTACATAAGTCATAGCAAAGCCCTTACACACGTTATAGGCGGACCTATTTGATACGGTAAGGCCATTCGTAAGGTTCAATTTACTTATTGGGTGGGGGGGCTTATGGTCGAGCCTGCTTGCGCATCCTGAAAGGACCTTGCCCCCGGAGGGACAAGCGGCTTCGCACCTTATTTTTCGCTCTGCGAAGGTAAGGTCCTGAAAGGTAAACCCTGGGCTCTGCTCAGGCAGGTAAGGTCCTGGTCTTACCTGAGCTAGCTCTGCGAAGGTAAGGGTATCTGATGCATAAACCATCTACTCAAGATCCTTACCTTCGCAGAGCTCAGACCTACCTTTCATATCTTCCCGAACTCTAACTCTTTGAGGGGAATAAATAAAGGGCCAGGACCTTGTACGAGTCCGCAATCACTGCACGAGATGAACCTGGGTTTGGTGAATCAAAGTTGGCCCTAGGTGTAATAAGACTCCCAGTTACAGCGCGCGATCGTATACCGAGGTGCTCCCCGCCGGTTGCTTGCTGGGACGACGCGAGCCAGCCGGAACTCGAGGGTCCCCGCCCGTGAGGGTACCCTCGAGTTCCTTGGATCAATTAAGAAATATGGAGAAAGGGACAGAGGGAATTACCCATATGATCGGGGACGGGGAACGAATTGACATCTCGATGTGATACAGCCTTTTTCCATTTGGGTTGGGAAATAACGGCGAAGTCCATCCGGGGAAAACCGTCCGATGAATAAGAGGATAAGCGCCAATGGCGCGCGAAGCGCATGCGGAACGGGCGCGGAGAAAAGAGAAAGTGCCGCCGTTGAGGCAGGCCCCCAGAGCCCCCTCCCTGGCCGCGCTTTATGGACCCAAAGCAGTGTTTTCCGCCAAATGAATGAAGGATTTGGGGCTTACTGCTATGTAGCATTACGATTCGTATTTCGATTTCTATCTATAGATAGATAGATATGAATGGGAATCTATATTGATCCATCTATTGGGATATATCTTCTATTCAGATACATGGATCTCTTTCCATATATAGTCATACAATAACGTGTCATTCTGATCTGTTTATGATCTAAATAACTGCGCTTAGCACCCCCGCTCATTGAACGGCTCTGCTGCAATGGATGGCAGAGGGTCCGTAGTACCCTACCCCGAAGGCCGGGGGAAGCACTGGAGTGATCCAGTAGCCGGGAAGGGGCCTGATTGATAAGTGCCTACTGCTACACTTGGCTCTACACATTGACAGAGCTAACCCCTGTCCATCGGATGTGTCCGGCAGGGTTCAGGGGGGCGGGCTGAAATCCTCACCATCGGAATGGTGAGCCCCTACCGGTCCTCTCCTTAACAGTCGAGCCCCTGCCGGTCCTCACCATCGGAATGGTGAGCCCCTCTCCTCTCCTTATCAGTCGAGCCCCCTAAAGGGACGGAGTCACTCACTATTCATATGGTGAGGGTCCTTATTAGTCGAGCGTGCTACGCACCCTACCGGTCCTCTCCTTAACAGTCGAGCCCCTGCCGGTCCTCACCATCGGAATGGTGAGCCCCTACCGGTCCTCCTTCCTTGTGAGTGAATCTCTAGATGCATGGCTTTTTTAACGGACAAGGGGGGGCCAGAGCGAAGCCTCTGGAATACAAGATCCTTGGGATACTAATCAGTCGAGGGCCTATCTAGATATGGACTCTATCCCGCCCCATATGGAAGGTGGGGGCCTCCCCTCATATGGAGTAGGGATCTATGCCCTCGACCTATCGGCCCCGCGTGCATAACTTTTTCTCGTGCTGGATCTCCGGGGGCAGGGTTCGAATTCGAACCTGCAGGGATGGTCATGGGCGACCCCCGAGGTAGATATCTGGGCGGGCGCCATAGATAGTTCGTTCTGGGGTCTCCCCGGCCGAGTGCACCATATATAGAGAAGCGGTTGGGACCAAATGAAATTGGCGACAAATGGGTGACAAATGGGGGAGCGTGACTGTAGCTACACAAATACATACAGGAGGTGGTTACTGCACAACTCTAGTTGGGACTCTATCCAGTCTTGGTAGGCTCATCTGATTGGAGTGGAGTGTTATTCGGAACGAGAACTCTATTCAGCTTTGAACGAGAGGCGTTCGGAGTTGCGTGCGATTATTTCGGAGAGAGGGTTGGCCCTATTCTCTAAACGGTATTGTCGTTGGTATTCGATTCGCCATCCTCTCGCTATGCTATTTCTATTCGTTGGGCATCCATATCCATTATGCTATTCCTATTCGTGAAGATAAATCCAAATAGCGATCGGATAAATGATCTCCTCGACCCTCGACCTGACCTAAAGAAAGGTGAAAAGTCGAGACCCTCCTCCCCCTTGGCCTCGAGCAGAAATGCCGTCGGCCATATATCTATATAGGGTTATAGGGGGCCCTCCGGAGTCCCTCAACTCGATCTATCCCGCAGCTACTCTTCTAGTGTAGGCTCGGTTTCTTGATAGGTATAGGTTAGTGCCGGGTAAATGTAGGTACAGCACAGCCGCATTGACCCAAGGACCGAACCAAACCGGAGGGACATCGGGCTAATCGATAGTAGCTGATCTATAGGTAGTCTATAGTGGGCCGATTTCTCTGGGTAAGACCCGAAGGAGAGAAAGGAGCCTGGCCGAAGGAAAGGAAGGAGCCTGGGTTTTTATCGGACCCAACGCTGACCCCAGCCGATCTTTATTAACCCCAGACCCCAGCTTAGCTTTATGAACTTCCTCTTCTATGGAGCCGATCTATGGAGCTGGCTTTATATCTCCCCCAGAACTAAACTCTCCGGGGAATAGTCAAACTACCCGGGGAATGGACAAAATCCTCGACTTATCAGTCGAGCCTGCTTGCGCATCCTCTCCTCGGGAATATCCTAGGGTAGAAACCACATACCATAGGGTAGGGTGTGTATATAGATAGAGAGTCAATATAGATATAGATCCTAGTAACCCAGCTACTGCTATCATTCGTATTCTTTATGTATAAGCCTCGACCTCCATCTATACAGAGGGGGTTTTTGACCGGACCAGACAGTTCTGTTTCCGACCGCCTTATATTATCTACAGGAGATCGGAGATTGGGGATTGGAATTATGACCGGATAGGGATAGATTCATTACCAGATACCGGATACCCGCCCTATAGAACCATTAGGGCCTGATTGGAGATTGGAATTATGACCGGATAGGGATAGAAATAGGGATAGGTTTCTTACCCGATTAGGTCCCAGACCGGACCGGATTAGGTAGTTTAATGACCGCCTCCCCCACCCCAATAAGACCGGCCGCCACAGACCTACCGTGATTCAGCAGCTGATGAGGATCCTTATTCTGCTGCCTTTTCTCCTACTTATCCTTACTATATATATATAGTGGGTGTGAAAAAGCTAGTTTACACAATGGGTTGGGCCGCATTCGTTCAGAGTGATCCGGAAGTCCTGTGTTTTTTGAAATAAACCACCTTACTAATGAAAAAGAAGAGTTGAGTTGCTCGCCGAAGAAAGAAGCGTGAATCACCTTAAGAGCCCTCTATCCGAGGCAAGAGCTCAACCATACCATAGATCAGGCGGATATTTCCTCTCCCTTACGGTCGAGCCATGCTGTAGCATGATGGCGGCCTGTTAGTCGAGCGATTTTCATTCCTCTCCCTCTTGGGTTTACTTATTGGCCCCCCCAAATAAGTAAAAAAAGAGTCGAGCAACTAAAGTTTCAATTTACTTATTGGCCCCCCCAAATAAGTAAAAAAAAGAGTCGAGCCGATGGCGGCCTTGACAGTCGAGTGTGCTTACGCACCCTCACCATCGGAATAGTGAGTGACCCCTAAATAATATAGGGCCCTCCGGTCCTCTCCCGGTGGTCGAGCAACTAAAGTTTCAATTTACTTATTGGGTGGCCCCTCTCAAATAAGTAACTAAAGAGCAACTAAAGTTCCTCTCCTCTCCTCTCCTCTCCTTATCAGTCGAGCCCAGTTGCCGGTCCTCTCCTCTCCTCTCCCTCTCCTTAACAGTCGAGCACCTAAAGGTCCTTATGGTCGAGCACCCTAAAGGGTCCTCTCCTCTCCTTATCAGTCGAGCCCCCTAAAGGGTCCTCTCCTTAACAGTAGAGCCTGCTTACACATCCTCTCCCTTGGGGTCGAGTACCTAAAGGTCCTTATCAGTCGAGCCCCCTAAAGGGTCCTCTCCTTAACAGTTGAGCCTGCTTACGCATCCTTAACAGTCGAGCCTGCTGAAGCATCCTTATTAGTCGAGCCCCGTTGTCGGTCCTCTCCTCTCCTCTCCCTCTCCTTAACAGTCGAGCACCTAAAGGTCCTTATGGTCGAGCACCCTAAAGGGTCCTCTCCTCTCCTTATCAGTCGAGCCCCCTAAAGGGTCCTCTCCTTAACAGTCGAGCCTGCTTACGCATCCTTAACAGTCGAGCCTGCTTACACATCCTCTCCCTTGGGGTCGAGTACCTAAAGGTCCTTATCAGTCGAGCCCCCTAAAGGGTCCTCTCCTTAACAGTCGAGCCTGCTTACGCATCCTTAACAGTCGAGCCTGCTGAAGCATCCTTATCAGTCAAGCCCCGTTGCCGATCCTCTCCTCTCCTCTCCCTCTCCTTATCAGTCGAGCACCTAAAGGTCCTTATGGTCGAGCACCCTAAACGGTCCTCTCCTCTCCTTATCAGTCGAGCCCCCTAAAGGGTCCTCTCCTTAACAGTCGAGCCTACTTACGCATCCTTAACAGTCGAGTCTGCTTACGCATCCTCTCCCTTGGGGTCGAGTACCTAAAGGTCCTTATCAGTCGAGCCCCCTAAAGGGTCCTCTCCTTAACAGTCGAGCCTGCTTACGCATCCTTAACAGTCGAGCGTGCTGAAGCATCCTTATCAGTCGAGCCCCTCACCATCGGAATAGTGAGTGACCCCTAAATAATATAGGGCCCTCCGGTCCTCTCCTTCGAGCCTACTTACGCATCCTCTCGATGGCGGCCCTCTCCTCTCCTCTCCCTAATGGTCGAGCCCCCTAAAGGGTCCTATCCTCTCCTTATCAGTCGAGCCCCCTAAAGGGTCCTCTCCTTAACAGTCGAGCATGCTTACGCATCCTTAACAGTCGAGCCTGCTTACGCATCCTCTCCCTTGGGGTCGAGTACCTAAAGGTCCTTATCAGTCGAGCCCCCTAAAGGGTCCTCTCCTTAACAGTCGGGCCTGCTTACGCATCCTTAACAGTCGAGCACCTAAAGGTGATGGCAGCCTTAACAGTCGAGCCTGCTTACGCATCCTTATGGTCGAGTACCTAAAGGTCCTATGGTCGAGCACCTAAAGGTCCTCTCCTTATCAGTCGAGCCTGCTTACGCATCCTTAATTGGGCGGTTTATAAGCCTCCTGGGTCGAAGGGACGGAGTCACTCACTATTCATATGGTGAGGGTTACCATAATGGGGCGGTTTATAAGCCTCCTCCGTAAGTAGCTTGGTTGCTAGATACGGCGTAGTTAGTTATATATGAGCATGTGGTAGTTTAGGTAGAGATAGAGATGTGCACCTCGGCGAGATGGCGTAATGACATATATAATGATAGTGATTTTCTAGCTAGAGGCAGCCTTGAGCAATATATAAACCCCCCAAAGAATGAAGCGATAACTCGATTTGGGGATGCACTTTAAGGCTCGACCACTATTTACCCACCCAATCCCCTTAGGCGGAGGTTTGAACAGATTTCGATGGCGGCCAGTCGAGCATCCTACTAATTTCTTTTAGCTTGGCGGAGGTTTTCACATCTTTCCCTCAATTTACTTATTGGGTGGGGGGGCTTTTGGTCGAGCACCTAAAGGTCCTATTATAGCATTTTCACAAGGCGGAGGTTTGAAAAGATTTCGATGGCGGCCAGTCGAGCATGCTTACGCATCCTACTAATTTCTTTTAGCTTGGCGGAGGTTTTCACATCTTTCCCTCAATTTACTTATTGGGTGGGGGGGCTTATGGTCGAGCACCTAAAGGTCCTATTATAGCATTTTCAGGAGGCGGAGGTTTTGTAATGACATATATAATTCATTCATGCATAAGGATGCGTAAGCAGGCTCGACTGATAAGGCCGCCATCACCTTTAGGTGCTCGACTGTTAAGGATGCGTAAGCAGGCTCGACTGGCCACCATCACCTTTAGGTGCTCGACCATTAGGGAGAGGAGAGGAGAGGGAGAGGAACGGTTCTGATTTCATTTGAATGAGAAGGGAACGAACGACTTGTCCCTTTTGTCTATCCCTTTTTCGGTATCACCCTGGCGACGGGGAAACTACCATCACTCGGTAGGAAAAGGAGAATACGAAATATTCATATGTATTCTACCAGCTCTAGGGTCAAGAAACAAGCCAACAATTACACTACAGAGTCTATGAATTCTAAAACCAAACTCCCGCTTAGAACAGTGAGCTATAAGTAAGTAATGCAGGTCAATTCGGATGGAAAGTACATTCACGTAATTGACCAAGTAGCTCACATCACTAATTTGATGAAGCAGAAAAGCAAATAGCAATTGATTCCGCTACATTTAAGCCAGAGGGGCACTTAGCTGTATACCAGCCAGCAAAGGTCCTCGTGTAGAGTGGACTATAGTAGGATTACAGGTGGGCTACCAAAGGTGTCTATGGGCGCGCTGTTACTATAAGAATATAATGGAGCCAATCCCAACCTTCATCAATCGAGATGCCTGAACCCTTGTCTTTATCTATTGCCAAGCTAGTGAAGTCTAGGATTGACAAAGAAAAGTAAGTTCCTAGAGCAACTCAACCTAGATCCTGGTAGAGAACCCATTCCAGGGCCATATCCTGTAGCTTCCCTTCATGTGGTTTCAGGCCCATATCCACTTATAGTACCGTCATTATGCCTATGCTCCCCGAGCTTTTCTGCCTAACCAAAGTCAAGTGCGTCTATCATAGCTGCTTCAATGCCAACTGGATCATTCAATGTCTCTGCCTTCGCTGATGGGTTTAACAAATTATAGCTTGTATAGGGGCCATTTGGAAAAGAAATCACAATCACAAGTAAAGCATCGATTCCAAGTAGAGTCAAACCGGTGCATCCAAAATAAACTAGCGCAGCCGGATCAGGTGTTCAAAACCAAAAAAAGAACTGGAGGGGCTAGTTACCAACGACCGGGAAGAAGTGGATGAATGCATGGAGTAAAACCTACTGCCATCTATTTATACTTTAATACATTGATGCAAAAAACAAATTACACCATTAGCTAATAGGCATCCACTACACCCCACGGAAACACACAGATGCATCATGAAAGAGCGCTACACCTACCATACAATCAAAGGTGCGTAGCCCCTATAACGTCCTGTCGTCCATCCATCCATCTATCCATTATGAAATGAGTTGGCAGCTCGCTCATATGAAAGGTCGGCTCTCGATCATATCCGCTCGATCAATTAGTTGCTGGGTCTCGCTCATATGAAAGTGCTCGGTCATCGACTTGCTCACGATTTCGGCTCGATCCACTATGAAAGTTCATGATAACCGGAACATCTTATCTCGCCTACTAATAGGTGTCTCGTTCATATGATCAAGTTCTCGAAAAACTGCTACCGAGCCCTTGCCTACTTCTAAACCCCTGTGGAGGCTCGTTCCGCGAGGCTGCACTTCAAGGTGGCCTACCAGACCACAAGACTAGACGCATTCATTAGCAACTACTATCATGAAGACGCTATAAGCTTCCTCGCTTGGCTTGCTTGGTGCTTTCTTGCCTACCTTACTCTATGGCTTCTTTCATCCCGGATCAGAACCACTCGTAATTCCGTGCTTGCTTTCTTGCCTACTTCACTACTCGCTATCAGTTCTTTCTTTCCGTACGGACTACTGACAACTATAAGTGCTTAGCTTTCAGTCTGATAGTAGTATGCCTTATTCCTCCTTCTGCATTCGCTCATAAGAGTCCTTGCTAGCTGCAAGAAGTTACCCTCATACGATATAAGAATAAGGTTGTTAGATGAACGATGGAAGACCGATATGGCAACTGGGATGAGAGAAAGAATACGGATAAGTGACTCGCTTGAGTAAGACAAGCATACCTCGTAACATATTGAGACAATATTTTTTGCAATGCAACATTGGACCATGGTTGGAAATGTTTGACAATGTTTAGTTTTGATATTTACACAATTAGTGTCGTAATGCGATGTTGGACCATGGTTGACCATGGATGATGATGGTTTTCACAATGTGATGTTGGACCAATAGATAATCTTTGTCATAATGTGACCATGATTAATGAGCATGGTTGACCATAGTTGATTTTCATATTGAGACAATCTTTGTCACAACGTGACATTGGACCATGGTTGACCATGATTGACTGTGATTGATTTTCATATTGCGAGAACCTTTGTTACAATGCAGTCAATAAACTCAAGGAATTTATATTATAAACCCAATGGATCAAAAACCCAAGAGATTTGTTTTAAACCCTAGGGTTAATATTATAAATCATATCAATAATATTATACCTTACAATATGAACCCTTAGATTAATAAACCAAAAGGATTAATACTAAAAACATAAGAGAATAATATTAACCATGATTGAACATGATTGATTTTCATATCGAGACAATCATTGTGACAATGTGACATTGGACCATGGTTGACCATGATTGACCACGGTTTATTTTCATATTGAAACAACCGTTGTCACAATGTGAGCATGGTTATTTACCATGGTTGACTATGATTGACCATGGTTGATTTTCATATTGAGAAAATCCTTCGATAAACCCTAGTATAAATACTATAAACCAAGGTATATAAACCCTATGATAAATATTATAAACTATAAAAAAAACATGGTTGACTATGGTTGATTTTCATATTGCGACAATCTTTGTCAAAATGTGATGTTGGGGTACAGTTGACCATGGTTGATTTTCATATTGAAACAATTTTTGTCACAATGTGATGTTGGGCCATGGTTGACCATGGCTAACCATTGTTAATCTTCATATTAAGATCATATTTGTCACAACGCGATGTTGGACCATGGTTGACCATGGTTAACCATGGTTGATTTTCATATCAAGACAATCCTTGTCACAATACAAGGTTAGATCATGGTTGACCATGATCGTCACAATGTAAAGTTAAACGGTGACACGATATTTGTGACTATATAAACATGGTTATTAACCATATTTAACCCAAAACAATATTATTATTATTATAAAATTGGACAATCAATATCAAACTTATACAACTAACTTAATAAACCTGATAATAAAATTGATCCACCAATATCAAACTTATGCGACTATAAGTAATTATCACAAACCACATTCAATCATAGTCACCATCCTCAATGAAATGATTTGCTTCAACATAAACCATCTTTATTAATCAAAATAATCTTAACTAATATTTGTAAATTATAAATTAACTTTGGACTATAGTCAAAAGCACAAAAAAAAATAATCGAAATCCGCCATAAATCATATTCTCCCATGATTAATATTGCGAATGATAATAGGCCATAACTAAACATAATTTAGTGGAAATATCTTTCATATATTGGTGATAATCAATTAAAACCAATTACAACCAAATTTACTTAAACATAATTAACAAAATACAATATATTGTAATAAATAAATAAACAAATAAATAAATAAATATAACGTTCCCCACAAACAAATCGCAAATCGCAGCAGTCATATTTTTTATTCATGGTTTGATTTAGAACGAAGAGGGATGCACGTAGACAAATGCTGTTATTATTATTTATTATAAATAAAGCAGTGGATAATGCGTGAAGCGAAGTGAATACGTGAAGGCAACAAAGATATGTGGGCTCTCACCTCTACGTGAGGGAAGTGTTAGACAGCGACAGAGGAGGATGAACCGTCAGGAAGGAATGTATAAGTCGGATTTACGAATGTGTCCTGTCAATATTTTCAGTGATTTCGAAAATAGGCCATCTCACCAATCAATGATTTCGCCACCCACATACAAAATTGTGTAAGTGGAGAATTATAAAGATTTTTGGTGATAATAAGCACCACGCATTCCACATAGAGGCCAATAAATTTATTTTTTAATAGCACTAAAATTTACATAAATAATATGCATTGCGCAATATCTAAACTATAATGCTTTGAAATAAAAAGTAATGGTTGCTTTACAATTTAAACAGCTTTTGTTTTTGGCCTTTAATAATATTTACGTAACATGAAAGGGATATAGTGGTGGACACGAAAGATCTTTAAATTCTTTCACCCATTATTTCGCTTTTATGTTTATCTAAATTCTCGTCCGTGATATCGCTTATATTATATCTGTGTAGTCGTAAGTGATGGTTATTTTTAAACCCTTTTTATATATTTATTAGTGTTCCTTAAAGATAGTATATTTGTTTTCCGGTTAATTATTTTTTTATTCATTAACTTAAAAAAATCCGATTATATTTAAATAATAAATTTTAATTAAATAGTTAAACCATATTTCTATCTTGATTTGTTTCTGAGCCATCTTAATTTCCAATTAGAATCCATCAAGTTAGTCATGGAAGTCTATGAGAATGGTGGTCTTCTATTTCTCAACATTCTCCTTTCTAGGAGGGATGATGGTTCGATATGTCACCAAGTTTTTCGACACACAGAACAATATCTCCACGCAAGTTCTCATCAATCTCATCTTCTTGAAGTTTTTAAAAATAATGGGTATAGCAAACCCCACCCATGAGCCTCAAGGCCTTTCACTTTTTAAAAATAATGGGTATAGCATACCCCACCCAAGAGCTTCAAGGCCTTTCACAAAGAAAGCAAGGAGCCTAGAGTAAAACTCGCTCGTGGTGATCCTATCTCTGAGGTTAATCTCGAGTATATCCAAGGGACCACCGATATGGTTGCCCATATTCTTAAAAAGATGAATGTCTCTTCCTCTTTCAAACCTCTCCAAACCCTTAAAAATCCCCTTAGATCCTTTAAGGACCCTATTGATCCTAAAGACATGAAAGGGGTCTACATTATTCCCTCCTCCTCTTGTGTCCCCTACATTGGAGAGACACTTAGGTGTATCGGTGAGCATGCACCTTACATTAGACACAATCACTCACAATCGCTCTCGCACATTAGTCGTTGCAGAACATGCTCAAAAATCAAAACACCATGTATGTGTTGAAGAATCCAAAGTGATTGGTAGGGTTGATCATTTCCACCACATGAAACTCAGGTAAGCTATTGAAATAGGCATGTCAAAGACCTTAATAGAGATGATGGTAGAAAATTAAGTAAAAGCTTGATTCCATCTCTCTCCTCTTGACTCTTCATCTTTTCCCTCTCCCTTCCCCTTTTGGTTCTTTCTCAATCTCCCTTCTAGCCTTCCGGTTTTTTCCCCTTTTGTTTTGAATTAATTTTCTTTAATTTCTATGGAAGTATATTTCTAATCTAAACTTATCTTGGCTTTTAATAATTATCTCAGCCATCCTCCTTTCTTAAAGAGGTTAGTTTTCCTCCCTCTAATCATAGTTTATTTATTTTTATTTTTATTTTAAAATATTAAGATAAAATATTAAAATAATAATCTAATATTATTATTACAGAAATTAATAATATTAAATTATAAGTGAATTAAAATACTAAAATAATAATTCAATATTATTAATCTCCATAATAATAAGAACAATAAAAATACCAGCAATATATGATTGGTAGGATTTAATATTTGTAGTTTTCCTCTAACAAATTAGAATCTTTCTTTTATTACTATAGTAATTAATAACATTATATAATAAGTGAATTAAAATATTATTCCAATCAGTGTGTAACCCAATCTATCTTGAATCAGTACCCTAACAAATTATATTATTTAAATTAATTATTTATAGATAATATTATTATTTAACATTGAACTTACTAGTTTGAAATAAAATATTTAATTACTTCATAACAACTAGTTTCTAATATTAAAGAATTTAAGGAATCAAACCCTAACTAACTATATTATAGAAATTAATTATTTCTAAATAATATTATTATAATATTTTCTGGATAATATTATTATAAAAAATTAATGAAATATTCATTTATTACATAACAACTAGTTTCTAACGAAAATTAATATTATCTATTTATATTACCGAAATGAATTAATCATTTATTACATAATAGCTAGTTTCTAACTAAATTATTAAACATTTTAACAATTTAACAAATTACCTAACAACTAATTTTCAAACTGCTAACTCTGGGCATGATGCATCATTGCTATTTATTCCCTCACATTCATTGATTTATCACCTTGTCGTGAGGATGAACCACATTAGTTGGTTCAAAATGTACACTCAATCCTAACAATGTGATTAATCTAAAAGACTAATATCAACATTATGGATCACAAAAGTCTTAGATCTAACATAGTTAAATTATTTTAAATATTGTCTATTTCTTGCACACTACAATATTTTATAAGTTTTGATATAATATAGTATCACCTAATAATATATTTTAATATATGTAATGTTACAAGCCAATATTATAAATTACTCAATATCAAGAGTATGTGAATTTGTATTAGTCACTAATTGGGTCAATTATTATATGATATAGTTAAATATTTTCTCAATAACATACATTGAAATTTAAGCCATATTAAATATTAATTATTATTTATATAGATAGATATATAAGTGTGTATATTTTGTAATGGAGCTTTTAAAATTCTAATTTATTACAATTAATTAGTGGTGGATAATATTGAATTAGACTTTACATAACATTACAAAATATTCTTAGTACTAGTGAGATATCAAGGTTGAGATTTATTTTCAAAATAATTTTAATGAAATATAAAATGTATTATGGAAAAATGTTTGGGTACCCATTAATGATATTAGTTATTTAACTTATATCATTATGGTAATTACTAATTTTTTTAGTAAATAATTTTAAAGAATAACCTAAATTACTTTATATTATCCATTTCATATTATCCTTTATTATTTTTTTAATCTATATGCTAAAAGCTATAAAATTTTAAATATATATCTTTTTGTTAAATAAATACATATTATTCTTTAATTCTATAAATTACATCCTAAATTATACTTTAAGTATTCTAATTATAAAATTAGAATTTTAGAATTTGAAATTTCTTTATTAATTTCTAAATAATATATATGTTTTTAACCATAATAAAAAATATTTTTCCATAAATAAAATAAAATCAAATAAAATCTACTCACTTTAATTATATATTCAAAATTATACCCTCACAAAAGTTCCATTAATTATAAAATTCATTAGTTAACCAAAAAATAATAATACATATATTAACACTAACATCCATAGAAGTATTTCCTTGACGATTGAATCAACATGAAAGGGATTTTGTACAATCAATATAAAAAACATCTTATGAAACACATTATAAATACATTGCTATTTTTTTATATATTTTTATTACATATTAATGATAATTACCATTTTACAAAATGATAGTTTATTTAGTATTTAGAAAATGAAATTTAATTATAATGTTAAATTATTGTCTTTATTTATATATAGGGTTTATGTTTGTAAATTATTAATTTAAAAAAATTATGTTATTGTTAATTTGATTGATAAGATTAATTATAAAAATCATTAGTGCACCCAAAAAAAATACATATATTAACATTAACATGCATATAAATATTTCCTGATGATTTGAATCAACATGAGAGGGAACAATGGTAATTTTTTTTTTTTGTTTTTATTACATATTAATGATAATTAACACTTTATAAAACGATAGTTTATTTAGTATTGAGAAAAATCAAATTTAACTATAATATTAAATCCTCATGTTTTATATATGTGTGGGGTGTATATTTGTAAATTATTAATTTAAAAAATTTATGCTAGGGTTAATTTGGTTATTTTTATGTTATTTAGTGTTTTATAATGTGTTTTATTTATTTATTTAGAGTTATTTTAAGTTGAATTTCGGAGTATCCACATTAATAATTGTACTTGTCAACATTTTAAATTCCAATAGAGATTCATCATTGTCCTGATGATGGATCCTTGTTGGGATTTGAAACGTTGACAAGTACAATTATTACTGTAGATACTCCGAGATTCAACTTAAAATAAATGAAGGAAATATGCCTGAAATCCAATTTAAAAAACAATAAAAGAATATTTGTATTAGTAAATTAAAAAAAATGTTAATGTCTTATAAATTAAATATTTGAATTTCTATTTTAGTTTTACTTTAAATTTATATAGATGAAAGTAAATAATAATCTTAAATTTTAGAATAAAGAAAACATGTAATGCTATAACTATATAAGATGGGGTTAAATAATGGTACCTAAAAATAACATCAGTAATATTATATGATGTATAATTCGTGCTATGTTCAACGTAAATGAAATACTTAATATATATATAGAAAGAGAGAAAGCTAGCTATGAAGTCCAATTTAAATAACATAAGTTTATATCATTTTTTTATAAAAAAGGATAAAGTAATTTAAATTATAAATTTTCTTATATTTTCACTTTCTACGCTCTAATTTATTTAAGAAATAGTGTAATTTATTTCATTCTTACTATGAGGATAACATATAATATTTAAAAATATTAATAACTCAAAAAATATAAAATATTTCGATAAGCATGTAAGTGGGTGTTTGATTGACACATCAAGAAATTTGTTATCCAATTAATAAGTTTTTTTTTTTTTTAAAAGGTACAAAAGAGATTTGTAAATCCTCGATCTAATATATATGGAGAGAGAAAAAATTATATCATATGGATATATGTTTCTATTAATATGAAGGAGGGTGTATTAACATTTTAATGTGTAAAACATGAATCACAAAAAAATATTTCAATGTCAATTGTGTATAGATTATATAAAATTAGTGAACATAAAAAAAAATTGATAGCATTTTAACAATGTTTTGCTAAAAATCAACATAGATCCATGTTAACTCCATATCTACCAAGATTTGAGAGGAATGAAATAGCTAGAGGTGGAACATTCTCTCAAGTTCTTCACTCAAAAAGATATTTGCGTCATGAGAGATTTGGTCCCTCTCCACACTTTCTAAATTCAGAGTTAATATAGATCTATTCTAGTAGTAATAATGAATATTATCAAATTTTATTGAACCTTTCACTATCTACCTTAATTAAATATGTCCATTAAGTAATCAAATTCATTTATTATGATGAATGATTAAGAAAAGCATAATCAAAATAAATAATTAAGAAGTATTCCTAACTATAATCAACATTATTTTGTTTATTAAAATCAACAAATGTGGTTGTCATATGAAAATTTAACATAAATGCTATGATCTAGAATGGATAAATATTATAAAATTGTATTTAACCCTTAAATGTCTATCTTAATTAAACATGTCTATTAAGTAATCAAATTCATTTATTACCATGGATGATTGAGTAAATCATAATCAAAATAAATAATTAAGAAGTATTCCTAACTATAGTCAACATTATTTTATATATTAAAATCAACTAATGTGGCTATCATAGGAAAATATAACATAAATGCTATGATCTAGAATGAATAGCTATCTTTACTTTTAGTGAATTATTTTTATTGGAATATGGTTCACTATATTTTATCATAATTAATCATTATCAGCCATTTTTAAATATAGTCAATATGGACAAGATGCTCATTGTAAACCGTAGTCAAGTGCAGTTAATAATATGCAACATCGTTAACCATAATCAACCTTAACCAACCAAAGTTAGCCATCATCAATGGTATCATATTCTCAACAAAGTCAGTTGTAGTAAATTACAAGTACCAAAATTAACATTTCGTGGTCTCGATCATTCCTAACAGCAATCAACCATTATTACCCATAGCTAATCCATGTCAAATGATCAAGTATAATACATCATTGTAAATTATAGTTAATAAATTCAAATTATATTCAAAATAAACCATAATATAGCATTATTTAACCATAATCCATTGAAGTCATCCATAATCCAATAAATGCAATCATTATCAATACTATCCAACATAATCCCTCGATTCAATCATAATTAATGATCATTAACTATAATTAATCATAATTTATGTTATTAAATAAATATAATAATAATAAACTCAACTTAAT
Organism: Pinus tabuliformis; assembly: GCA_031772625.1. NCBI lineage: Eukaryota > Viridiplantae > Streptophyta > Pinopsida > Pinales > Pinaceae > Pinus > Pinus tabuliformis. The sequence continues at coordinate 1,136,523,682 of CM062818.1, read as the reverse complement.
TATTATTAATTTTACCATAAATATAATAAATTAAAACAAATATATTTAAAATTACTATATAGGCATCCCGTACCCTTTTCATGACCTTAACATTTTTTAATTTATTTTTATTTTGTGTTCTTCTTTTATGTCTTTTTTTTTTCTATTTAATTTTCATTATTTTTTTAATTTCAATCCCACAATGGGTTCTTACTTAAACATTTGAGACCCTTAAGAGAACTCAAGTGTCCCACATGCATATACATGCATATACATTACAAAAGTCGTGAATGGTTCTCAAATATCTCTATTGTGCATGATATTAGGAAAATCAATATTTCACACTCCAAAACAATCATTTCATTCAGAAACATGATATACAGATATAGTTGCATTGATATCCAACTGATCCTTAACATGGATAAGAAGGCTAAAAAATTCTCTCAACAAAATTCCCAACTAATTCTAAACTCACCATGGATGCCATAGGAGCATTATTTCCAAGTCCCTACCTTAATGCTTACATGGAAAAATTTGAAAACAGATATTACAAAGTGAAATAACATTTTCGTCACTTGTTTTTATTAGCGCCCACATCTACTCTGAAATTTGGGTAACCATACATTTTAATGATACTCAAGTACTAATGGTGAATTATTGTTCTTTTGAGAGAAAAGATTTGTATAGTCCCTTATGTATATTAGGATAGTATTTAAGAAACTAGGATGAGATATAAAAATGGATATATGTTTAACGATGCATATGCATGACTAAAAGTTATCAAATGTTATAAATACCATACATCATGATAACAATAGTGTCTTTAAAAGTGACTCATTTAAGAGAAATGGATTATTATATCAATAACAAGAACATAAAGGAAAAGGGTATGCCTTCCATATGAACATGAACTAACTCATGATGAAACGATTGACCTTGTAAAAAATTGCTCGAAGTCAACTTATATTTTAGTTATAGAGGGGACATTTATGAGCAATCTCATGAAATTGCTATGGGTTCTCTACTTTTCCTAGTAGTTGAAAATATTCTCATGGAATATTTTGAAGAAAAAGACCTAAGCTCTTTCCCTCTAAATCCAATGAATTGGAAAATATCTGTGTATGACACTCATTTCATTTCGTCTAATGGCAGGGAAATGATTTCAGACTTCTTGAACCATATGAATAACCAAATGAACAACATTAAATTCACTATGGAATTAGAAGAAAATGGAGAACTACCATTCCTTGACATTCTTCTCTCCAAAAAGAAAAGTGGTGGGTTATCTCATAATGTTTATTGCAAGAAAATGCACATAGATAGATATATTCAAGAGGACTCCCACCACCACCCTTCTCAAAAAATTGGAATCATAATCACCCTTGATATTAGAGCTAAGAGAATATGTGAGAATGAGAACTTAAACAATGAACTCGAACATACTACTTATGTATTCAAAGATCAGGGGTATAATGAAAATATTATTAGAAATACTATAAAAAAGTATCTTGATAACAATAAGCAAAACAGAAGTAAAGATTTCATCAAAGCTATCAAGCTTCCATATATAAAGGGAACTACCGTTAAGATAACCAAAATACATAATAAAAAAATAAATTAGGGCTTCCTTCTCTCCTCATTGAACCTTACAAAAAATTCTAGACCATTCCAATGATCAAGTTGATCCTAAAAGAAACAAAGGTGTATATTCGATACCTTGTGGATGTGAAAAAGTTTACTTTGGTGAAATTGGTCGCTCGGTCCATGATAGACCCAAAGAACTTGGTGTTGATATCATTCATGATAGATTTAAGAAATATGCATTAGTTGAACACTCAAACATTAATAGGCACCATATTTGCCTAGAAAATACCAAATTTATTACTTCTATTGATCATTATTCCAAAAGAAAAATTTTAGAAGCCTTAGAGATAGAAAAAACCCTAATAACTTTTAATAGTGATGACGGATGGAAACTAAATAACTCTTGGTGCCTGATATTAACCTCATTATCACTAATCAATTTTAATTTTCTTCAATTAACATCATCATTTCTAATCTATTTTTATTTCATTAATTAAATGAGTATGTCATTAATTACATTAATTGAATTAATTTTATTAATGCATTATTATTGATTTCATTAATCTAATTTACATCATTTATATTATTATTTCTTTAATTACACTTTTATTTACATATTTTAAACTATTTTTTCTTAAATTACATTATTTTAATTATTATATTATCTTAGTATTAATTATTATAATGATAAATTATTATAATAATTATAATGATTAACTATTATAATCTTTATAGAGATAAATATTACAATCGATTAATTAATATTAATAAACATTATAGTAATTAAATATTATATTCATTATAATAGATACATTATTTCATTTACTATATTTCAATTTAATTTTTTAATTACATCATTTTAATTATTATATATATATATATTATCTTACCTACCATGATTAATATTAAATGTTATAGTGATGAATTAGTATAATCATTATAATAATTAATATAATTATTATAATCATTATACTAATTAACTATTATATTTTTTTTCTATTTTCTAATTTTTATTTTTTTTAATTTACCTTTTTTTGAATTTAGCTAACATTATACCATCAAAAATTAAAAATTAAACACTATTTATTTACACATGGATCAACTTGATATATCCAAGATTATTCCATGAATCTCCTGATGATAGGCTGTGATATTTAGCCCGAAAGGCTGATTAAATAATTATCCATATAGGACTTCAAAACGCTCTTTAATGTGATAAAGTCACCAAATATTATCAGATAGTTTAATACATGTTCTACAAAATTAAACTAGTAGTAGCTAGATATATTAATTATATTGTATGCTCAAGCTTCATGCATACCAAATATAGTTCAACAAGCTGATGATTAAGTGACGGTGTTAGCTAGTATGCATCATGCACCTAAGGCATATTTATATTTTCATCCTTTATAAATTCATCTAGTATATATGAATATTGTGGGTAACACTAAATATTAAACCCAATTATTTAAGACCATTATGTTGTGGAAATGCGGTCTCTTTATTGTCATCGCTAAATGAAAATATGGGTGGAATTTTGCATCCATTGGCATTACTGATTTATTTAATGAAGAAAAGTATGTGTAACTGACTTTAATTTAGTAATGTTGCATAATGACTGATGGTTAGATAAATATGCTTAAAATTAAATGTCATTTTGCATCAATTTGAACTTTGTGTAATGTCAATGATTGGATTAGAATGCTGATATAAGGTCTTATTCTTTTAACTATTGTTTTTGAAAGCATATTCATGCAAAACTTTATGTCAAATTTTCCTAGATGTAGTGTTGAAGATGTATCCTTATTTTCTATTATTACTTTGTCGTGTTGTACAAAACCCGCCATTTCAAAATTTTATCAAAAACTTTAAATAGAAATGGGTCCCTTTTTAAAGACTTAGTTCAATTCGATAATTCAACCATAAACGCGTGGTTGGATCTAGTCACATAAGACATGGAAATCCTTATTAGAAGATCCAAACCAATAAAAATAATATCCAAAACCTTTTGTTAAAGCAAATGTAATATAATATGTCATATCCTTTTTGAGAAGCTCTCATAAGAAAATCTTTGATGCGATAATGCTATCGGAGATTGCAAATCACAAAAAGTGAACAAGGATGCATCCTAAAGGTCTATACCAAATCGCCGATGTGATAACGCAATAGAAATCGGCCATCACACATACCATGCGACACATAGCAAAAGCCCTTTCAAATTCACCAATGCAATATCATAAAGGAAAGTGCACCTTTCGAGAAAAGGTCGTTAAAGTGTATATTAGCAGGTGTAACCCTTACGTCAATAATAAATGAAAAAAACAAGCAACTCACTGATTATCCCACTGCCTTATTATACTTCTTACCTTTATTGCAATTGGGGCTACCAATGGAAAATGTTAAGCTTGACCGGTGAACCTCTCGATTTGCGATATGTGATTTTTCGCTAATCGCTGATCGAGAAAACCAAAAGATTTGTTTTAAAGGTTCAGTATGCATATGTCATAATTACATTTAATTATCACGATTGGCGGTTACAATAGTCATTAATACAAAATTTAAGGCTCAGTCCTTCGAGGATTTCGTTCGTGGTAATATTCCATTTCATATTACATATCACGCTTGAATTACCACTAAGCTTTGTATTATGCATTGGCTTTGAATGGGTTTGTTTCTTTGTTACGTTCTTTTTTTTCCTCTGCAGAACAAGTCTGAGTTGATGAATCTGGCTAAAATGACAAAGAAATCAAAGAAAGCTAAGGCCCTTATCGTAGCTAAAGAAGAACCAATGAAGAAAGTCTTGATATTGTATACTACCTGCCTTGGTCTAGGCTAAGATTCATGGGAAAGTATCTACAATTTGCTGGAAGCTGAGGATCCTGAAGAAATCGAGGTGGAAGCAATTGTGGATGGCATGTATAAGTCAGAATATACTTTTAAAGATTTGGCTTGCTCCTATCTTCATAGAATAATAGCTTGTGCTAAATTTTTACCCTATAATGATGTGGTCATATGGGTTATTGAGAGCATCAAAACCACAGACAGAACATTCTTTACAAATGACGGAAGAATGTTTGGGTCATTCAGAGTAGAAGATATCCAAGAAATGTATCATTTTCCTAAACCAGAGAAGAGATATAACAAAGCATTCTAGGAGGCTTCCACCAAAGAGAACACCATTGAATCAGATTCTATCAGACAATGGAGGCATTTTCTGACAAAACACAAGCATGGACCATTAGGTATGTACTCCGTTGATTTGTTTTCCTCTCCTTATTGTTATGCTGATGCAATGATGTGCAAACTCTTTGGAGTCCATGATTTTGCTAAATTTTCTATAGAGATGGTACCATTAATGGAGGTTGCAATTAATGACTTTATCATGGATTGAGTGATCTTCTTGTCTGATAAAATGGCCAGCCAGATACTTGACTATAGAAAAAGCAAGTTTGTGACTACCTGGGTGATACCCCCATTTTACATGAGTGCCTATATTATGGACACTATCTGTTTCAATTCTGAATATCCCATTCTAGGATGGAAATGGACTCCACAAGACCCCAACCCTATTCACCTCTATCATAAGGAATTGTGGAAAGCCCATTACAAAAACCACCTGTATAGAATTTGTCATGGTTTTATCCTTCCCATGTAGTATTCTGTATTCAATAAGCTTGTTCCTAGGTTATCTGAGGAAGCTTCAACCGACCTAACTACAATTTCGAGTTGGTTTGGTGAAGAGAGGTTCACCTATATAAGAATTTTTAGCGGCCTTTCCAACCCACATCTCCTTCCCTTGTATATCCCTAATAAATTTTTGGCGAGAGAATTAGGACATCAAATAACAGTTGAAGGAATGTCAAAGAATCTTAGGGATTCTAAAAAGCACATGTGGCTGACATTTCCTCTTTGATGTGGTGCTTTTACCCTGCATGATTTCAAAGATGCATAGAAGGAAGCTGAGAAAATAAAGCTGCTAAAGCTCACAATTATGCCAAAAAGGCAGTACGATCCTAGATCGGTTGCCTACAATGTTACTGCTCAGGCAAAAATAGCCAAATTTGAACATGAGAAGGATAGCTATGATGATTTGTTTGTTTCATTAGAAGTATTTTCTCAAGTCAAACATTTGGCCAAAATCAAATTGGGAGCAGAAGGACTAGAGGAATTCTATAAGCTCAGGGCATAGAGATTGGAAACACTACCTCTAGACTTATTAAATGCATCATCTATGGTACAGCCACAAGGCCACAGTGAGGAGAAAATTACTGAGAAGACTCTTGAAATGGAAAAGATTCCTGAGAAGGAGAAGACTCCAGAAAGGGAGCAGAAGCATGGAAGAAATAGTGAACCCCTTGATTCAGATATTAATATTGATCCCAAGTTAATCAAGGAATGGGAAAAGTTTGATTCAATCATCAGTAACCCCGATAAACCCAAGGGTTCACTACACCAGAAGTGGCTACAGTGTAAAAACCAGAAGTCAACACAGTTCTGATTGTAGGAACAAGCGGCCCACCCAAGTTTCAGCAAGACATAGAGATTATTCCCGAAAATCCCACTAAGGAGATTGTACTGCAAACTGAAGAAATACCACCACTTGATGTCTTCTACAATCCAAAGCATAGGGATGTAGTTAAAAGACAAAGGAAGAAGAGGAAAATTGATCAAAGTCCTCTTTGGACTCCTTAGGCAGAGATGATGAATGTGGTATGGAAATCAGAGGTCAATCCCTCCGAAGATTTAACAAAACTGTCACAGTATGAGGGAGCTTATATAACAATGACAACGGATAAGGCCTCAGAGGTTAGCTGCCTGATGAGGGAAAAATACCATGCAATCTGTTAGAGCCTAGATTTGCCTCACGCTGAAAAGGCAAGGTTATAGGTCCACATCAAACCACGCTTAGCCTCGTAGCTAGCCCTACGAGGATAGGAGAGGGCTCTCTCCGGGTCAATCTCAATGAAAAATAATCAAATTGGGCTTGAGATGACTGACTTAACAACTAATGTTAGGCTAGGTATGAAGTGCATGGATTTGATTTGAGTTTTTTAGGGTTTCGATGGAAAAAAAGGAAAGGCTATTTTGGGTACAGGGATAAGGCCTAGTCTCTGCAGAGTTCTGATTGGGGCAAGGAAGGCAATCATTTTGATGCTTTAGATTGAATGAATGAATGGATTTAGACCTGTGAGAAGCTAAGGAGGGCAAGAGGGTCTCAAGAATCATCCTCAAATAGATGAAAACATGTAAAATTAAACAAAATATCAAGGCAAAGCACAACAGTCCAATGAATTCTATGTTAATCACTCATTTGTTTAATTTCAGAAGAAAAGAGAAGGGAAAATGATACACATAAACATCAGTAAACTTACAATTACATAGAGAAAAATACCATCAAAACACAGAACCACATGGATCCCAACAAGTGCTACAATACCCTGGTCTTTCCTTTGCCAAAAATGCAGAGATAAAATGTACAATGATGTGCCAAGCAATCCCAAGTGTCCAACCATGAAAATGACTTAGAAATTACATAATATAGACAAGCTAAAGACATTCCCTTGCCTCTACGGGTAGAGCTCATCATTCTAGGAGTTATTTCAACCAATTCTAAACAAGGAACTGAAATCTAGGCAATCAAACAACTTGCCTCTATATGCTAGGAAACTGATTCATTCATTTAATTTTCACTTTTTAGTGAATGAATCCTCTAGAACAAGTAAAATATGCCAATATTACATCATGGACATCAAATTACATCATGGTAGATCAATAGTTACATGAAAAAGGAAAACTAGTCAAAACTGGGCGAATTTCTGAGCTGAATAGTAAAAATGAGGCCAAATTTCACTATGTGTCGCGCCACTTTGGAGCTGATTTTGAGGAACTTACTGAAGTCCAAATTGAGCTCATGATATCTCGTTGGAAAGCCCGGCCTATCTACTTTCCAACCCAAGTGGAATTTCTAGATTTGGTGTCCATTTTCCCCTCCAAACATCCAATCTCCCAAGACTTCTTCCTTTGTGTCAAAAGAGGGGCAGTGAGGTCATTTTTTGAGTGTTTTTTGACCTTCTGAGGGTCCAAAACTTGCCCAAATTTCTTGGCCATGAACAAGAAACCATGATTTTTCATGCCAAATCTAGAAATTGAAAGTTTTTTTGATTTTCAGCTTCCTAGCAAAAGCGTGCACCACGCGAGACGGTGCATAGGGAGGAAAACCCTGTGCTAAAAATTTCTGTGCGTAGCACCTTTCTGCAGACCAGTTTTTAGGACCTTCCTGTGCTCCAAATTGGGCACGAGATAGTTCATTTGAAATAATATTGAGTCTTCTTTCCAACCCAACTTGAATTTTTCAATTTGGAGTTCATTTTCCCTGTCAAAAGTCAAATCTCCCAAGACTGGCCAAAATGTGCCAAATGAGGCTGCCTCTGGGCAAAGTGTTGTTGCAGTCAACCTTTGAAGATCTTCCTCAACTTCAAATGGAGCTCATGCTACCTCATTGGAAATATATTTGTGTATACTTATCATTTGAGTAAAAAAGAAAGTAATTTGGCCAACCATGCTAGGAGAAAGCTTGATTTTCCCAAGGTCACTTCAGAGGTGCATCAATTCTCCCGAGGCTACTGTATTTTTTACATTTCTCTAAAACCATGACACCTGTTTAAAATGTGAAGGAATTTTTTCTTCCTTGGCCTATTGTGGACAAAACCCTCTCTAATTTTTTTGAAATTCATCTTTCCTTGCTCAGAAGCATCATTTGAATAAAACCTACCCCGATGTGTGGAACAGGGGATTTGTCGAAATGGAGCGAAATGAAGGGGATAAGGGGCTTCTAAATTCTTGAGAAAATTTTTGGAAGTAGGGAGGGATGTTAGGAAGTAGGGGAAAGTGGAATGTCAAATATTGAGTGAGGGGAAGGGGTAAAAAAGAGCTAAACATAGGCCCAACCTAGGAAATTGTCAAGTTGTAGCAAGAAACTAGGGTTTGTGCAAAAATGAGGAATTTGAGGGATCTCAGTGATGTGAAGTGTTTAATAAAGTACATTAAGGATAGGGGAAGGTGTATGAACGTCAGGATACAAATGTTTTCTCATGATTTGACCATCCAAGACAAATTGCCTTCGAACTTTACCTAAGCACAACTGAAGCATGAACAAGGCATAAAATGACCCAGTGAAACTTGGCATGGTGATGACAACCCTCTGAATGATGGTACATTCTACCTAATGGTGACATGAAGTTCTTGGGACAGCCATTATGGTTTGGGAATTTTAAGTATGAGACTAGGGTTTGGTGCATTTGGGATTTTGAGAAAGGGAACATAGGATAAGGGATTAGTGATTTAAGGGTGTAGTGGAACTTAATGAATAAGGTTATCAATGAAAAAGGGATAAGGGAGTAAACTTGGTGGAAAAATAGTAATTAAAAACCTAGGCAACTATTTTTGTTGGAGGAACTTAAAATGATAGGGTTCAACTTCTTTAAGCAATCACCATGAAACAAGCGTCATGAAGTAGGCACCCAACTTGGATAGAAAATAATAATGGAGGCTCTACCTGACAAATCTGTGCATTTTTGGGTGATTTGAGCGATTTGGGAAAGTTCTAGAAATTTTTGAACCCTCTGTCTGTATGTGTCGCGTGGCCAGCCCAATGCGCTGCACCTCACCAATGCCCCATGCCTGTGTAAAAATACACTGATTTCTAAGGCCCAGTGCGCCACGCATCACCAATGCACCGCGCCTTCTGCCCAGTGCGTCGCGCTAAGAAATTTTCACCCAAACTTTCTCCAACTTTGCTTTTCTCACCCCGAAATATGTTTCCTTGTTTCCACTTTGGCTCTTTGATGTATTTAGTATGCAAATGAACTCATGGAACACAAAAATTATATATATGTCAAGGATTTAACTCTTGATTTCAAAAACCAATTTGTCATGTTGCAAAATTTGACACTTCACTTTGAAACTCTGTTTTGCTTCTTTGTTGCTCTTGGACTGAATGGTTTGATTTTTTCTTGTCTTGTAGGGATGAATGGCCTGGAACTTTGCAAAGGACCAGAGCTGTGCCTAAAGATTTTTTGCAATTGAAAAACCTTGAAAATATACATGGCAATTTATTACAAAGAACCAAATGACGATTTTCTTCAAAACAGAGTTTTTAAGAAAAGTCATGATCAAAGATTGTGCTGATGAAATTTATTGATGTTGAAACATCCTCACGGCCAGCTGGCAATTTTTGAACACTCTAAAATATTTTTTGACAAAACCCTAATACAACCCCAGACCTAAGTGACCATGAAACCCTAAAGACAACTTATGCAGTTTTCAAGATAAAAGGACTGTATATGTCTTTTTTTTAAATGATGAGCCAGCAGGTAGATAACATGAGGGGAGTGAGTGACAAGGCCCTTCTGTCAGAAGATCGATTCTCCTAATGGAATGCAGATGATCGAGCTAAATGAGACACCTAAAAATGAAATGCAACAAAAGAGGTTTTGATCGCTGACGGAGGGATGAAAAGACCGACTCTAACATTGGCTTCAATGGGGATGGTATCTCCTTGGAGGTGCCAAGGACCATAGATCTTTGGAGAGCAGGCAGTGCCTTCATCCATTGGGCTATGGAGTCCATTATTTTGAGAAATCCACACAACACTTTTGACTCAATTTATTTGACTAAAACTTGACTCAATAACAAGACTGAAAATTGACTCGCAAATAACTCAAACATCTAATACACAAAAACCGAAACCAGACCTTTAGTTTTAACTAAAACTATGTTGAAACTGACTAGAATGACTCAAGACCTATTTAACTGTAACAAGTACTTACAAAGATTTCTGAATGGCAGCAGACCATCGAGATTTGAGAACTTCAAATCATGATGAAAACCAACTGCCTGCTAATGGAATATGTAAAATCATGTGTAGTGTGTCTTCCAATGTAACCAATTAAGCAGATGCCTCCTTGATTGATTCTCCTGATCAGATCTTCTGGTCAACAACAGATACTGGTAACTAGGCATCCAAAAACATAATTGACCATGATGTCCTTCATCATTGAATACTGCAATAATCACCTTCACTTTTGACTGCAACAGATTTGCTAGAGGATCTTGAAAAACATGAAGATTTACCTCCTGTTGAAGAAACAAGGTGTATTTTTCTTTTGATTCTGATCTTCCTTCATAATGTACTTCAGTAAAAGTATGTTCATGGTCCTCAAAAAATTCTGAACTAGTAGATAAGCATATCTCCTCTTGGACAAACATTTCAAAACATGAGACATATGAAGAAGAATCTAAACAGCAGTCCTGAATGTTCTTATCTTTTGTAGTCTGAATATATTTTTGATCATCTTCATATGATATAACAACCAGATTATCGTGTTCTTCATTACATTCATCAATCATAAGAAAAGAAACTTCAGATGATTCTTGATACTGAAACATGACATTTCTATCATCTATCAACGATTCATCCAATGAAACTTTTTCACTTACTTGAACGAAGATCTCGTCTTGTTTTTCATAGAGGAAATGAACTATCTCCTCATGAAGATTTAGTTCTGGTGAGATGAGAGCATTTAGGTCTGTAACTCTATTTTCTTCATTTGAGGCAGCCTCAACAATACAACTCTCTTTTATGAGATCCAAAACAACATGTTTATCCTCATCACAATTTATCTCTCGTTCTGATTTATCGTGATCACTATCTAAGATTGGAACATCATTTTCCTACATATCATCCTTTATTTCAACCAGATATGAAATGAAACTTCTTCTTTCATCATTTTCATCCATATGGAAATCTTCAACCTGTTGATCTTGATAAGTATCCTCTAATATTTCTGTGTGCTGCTGAAACGAATTTTCATACAATGCCTCCATGATTTCTCCGTCCATCAATTCATTATCTCCATAAAAATTCTCAAGATCTTCAATCAAACTACTAACGTGTTGACAACAATTCTGCACTAATATTAACGATGGACAAGATTCTTTATACCTTTCAAAGAATATTGTATGAAAAGCTTTTAGACAATAAATGGAAGCAGGTGGCAAACTTTCATACCAAGATCGGGATTCATCCTCGAGAGTAGCCATAAAAATTTTCATCAAACAGTCTTAAGGAAAATTGATATTTAATTTATGCACATGAATGTGAAATTTCACCAGATGAAGAGCAATGTGATTACCTTCCACATTTCTGAACATAAGCAAATTCTGAAGCCAATCCACCTTGGGAATTTTATTCAGAAAACCTGGGATGTGATCTCAGCTCATGGGAGTGTATCTTCTTACAACCCATTCCATCTTGAAAATCTTAAAGCTACTGATCTTCCTGTGGTGGAGTCACCAGGTGAATGATTGATTTCTAGATTTTTCAGTGAATGGAGTCACCAGGTGAATGGTTTCAGCCTTGCAGTTTCTGATCATTGTCCACCATCAACCATCATATCTAACTTGATACATGTACTGGGGAAATTTACAAGTCAAGTGTTACGATTACAAGCTAGATCGGAGATTGACTGAAGCAGCGTTTATCTACTTCCACTAATGCAATGCAAAAGTGTTTCGAAGGATACCTGGCATAACTTCAGGCTCTGTCTGTAGCTTATAAAACAAATGACATCAACAAGAAAACGATTCTCTTCCCTAGTATGGTCGCCACTATGTTAGACCCTAGATTTTCCTCAGGCTAAAAAGGCAAGGTTCTAGGTCCACATCAAACCACGCTCAGCCTGGTAGCTAGCCCTACGAGGACAGGAGAGGGCTCTCTTCGGGTCAATCTCTACAAAGAATAATCAAATGAGGCTTGAGATGATTGATTTAACAACTAATCTTAGGCTAGGTATGAAGTGCAAGGATTTGATTTGAGTTTTTGAGGGTTTTCTTGGAAAAAAGGGAAAGGCAATTTTGGGTACGGGGATAAGGCCTAGTTTTTGCAGAGTTCTGAATGGGGCAAGAAACGCAATCGTTTTGATTCTTTAGATTGAATGAATGATTGGATTTATATTGGCGAGGAGTTAATGAGGGCAAGACGGTCACAAGATTCCTCCTCAAAGAGATGAAAACATGTAAAATTAAACAAAATATCAAGGCAGAGCACAACAGTCCAATGAATTCTACGTTAATCACTCTTTTGTTTAATTTCAGAAGAAAACATAAGGGAAAATGATACACATTAACATCTGTAAACTTACAATTACATAGAGAAAAGCACCATCAAAACACAGAACCACATGGATCCCAACAAGTGCTGCAATACCCTGGTCTTTCCTTTGTCAAAAATGCAGAGATAAAATGTACAATGATGTGCCGAGCAATCCCAAGTGTCGAACCATGAAAATGACTTAGAAATTACATAATATAGACAAGCCAAACCCATTCCCTTGCCTTTAGGGGTCGATCTCATCATTCTAGGAGCTGTTTCAACCAATTCTAAACAAGGAACTAAAATCTAGGCAATCAAACAACTTGGCTCTATATGCTAGGAAACTGATTCATTCTTTTAATTTTCACTTTTTAGTGAATGAATCCTCTAGAACAAGTAAAAATGTGCCAATATTACATCATGGTCATCAAATTATATCATGGTAGATCAATAGTTACGTAAAAAAGTAAAACTAGTCAAAACTGGGCGAATTTTTGAGCTGAAGAGTGAAAATGAGGCCAAATTTCTCTATGCGCCGCGCCCAAATTCTCTATGTGTTGCGCCACTTTGGAGCTGATTTGGAGGCACTTCCTGAAGTCCAAATTGAGCTCATTATAGCTTGTTGGAAATCCATGCCTGTCTACTTTCCAACCCAAGTAGAATTTCAGGATTTGGTGTCCATTTTCCCCTCCAAATATCCAATCTCCCAAGACTGCTTCCTATGTGTCAAAATAGGGGCAGTGAGGTCATTGTTTGAGTGTTTTTTGACCCTTTTAGTGCCCAAAACCTGCCCAAATTTCTTGTCCATGAACAAGAAAACATGAATTTTCATGCCAAATCCAGAAATGCAATTTTTTTGTAATTTGGAGCTTGCTAGCAAAAGCGCGCGCCACGTGGCGCGGTGCATAGGGAGGAAAACCCTATGTTAAACATTTATGTGCATAGAGCATTTTTTCAGACCCGTTTTGAGGACCTTCCCATGGTCCAAATTGGGCGCGGGATAGCTCGTTATAAATTTTATTCAGTCTAATTTCCAACCCAACTTGAATGTTTTAATTTGGAGTTCATTTTCCCTGTCAAAGGTAAAAGCTCCCAAGACTGGTCAAAATGTGCCAAATGAGGCTACCTCAGGGCAGAGTGTTGTTGCTGTCAACTTTTGAAGATCTTCATCTACTCGAAATTGAGCTCATGATAGCTCATTGGAAATATATTTGTGTCTACTTATCATTAGAGTCAACAATAAAGTCATTTGGCCAACCATGATATGAGAGTACGTTATTTTTCCATGGTCACTTCAGAGGTGCATCAATTCTCCAGAGGCAACTGGATTTTTGAATTTTCTCTAAAACCATGACGGCTAAAGTGAAGGAGGTTTCTCTTCCTTGGAATATTTTTGACAAAAACCTCTCTCATTGTTTCCAAATTCATCTTTCCTTACTCAAGAGCATCATTTGAGTAAAACCTACCCCGATGTGTGGAACAGGGGATTTTTCGAAATGAAGCGAAATGAAGGGGATTAGGGGCTTCTAAATTCTTGAGAAAATTTTGGGAAGTAGGGAGGGATCTTGGGAAGTAGGGGAAAGTGGAATGTCAAATATTGAGTGAGGGGAAGGGGTCCAAAAGGGCTAAACATGGGCCCAACCTAGGAAATTGTCAAATTGTAGCAAGAAACTAGTGTTTGTGCAAAAATGAGGAATTTGAGGGATCTCAGTGATGGGAAGTGTTTAATAAAGTACAGTAAGGATATGGGAAGGTGTATGAACATCAGGATACAAGTTTTGCTCATGATTTGACCATCCAAGAGAAATTGCCTTCGAACTTTACCTAAGCACAACTGAAGCATGAACAAGGCATAAAATGACCTAGTGAAACTTGGCATGGTGATGAAAACCCTCTGAATGATGGTACATTCTGCCTAATGGTGATATGAAGCTCTTGAGAGAGCCATTAGGGTTCGGGAATTTTAAGTATGAGACAAGCATCATGAAGTAGGTACCCAACTTGGATAGAAAATAATAATGGAGACTCTACCTGAACAATCCATGCATTTTTGGGTGATTTGAGCGATTTGGGCAAGTTCTAGAAATTTTTGAACCCTTTATCTGTATGCACCGTGCCTGTGTAAAAATACACTGAGTTCTAAGGCCCAGTGCGTCGCGCCAAGCAATTTTCACCCAAACTTTCTCCAACTTTGCTTTGCTCACCTCGAAATATGTTTGCCTTGTTTCCACTTTGGCTCTTTGATGTATTTAGTATGCAAATGAACTCATGGAACACAAAAATGATATATATGCCAAGGATTTAACTCTTGATTTCAAAAACCAATTTTTCATGTTGCAAACTTTGACACTTCACTTTGAAACTTTGTTTTGCTTCTTTGTTTCTCTTGGACTGAATGGTTTGATTTTCGCTTGTCTTGCAGCAATGAATGGCTTGGAACTTTGCAAAGTACCAGAGTTGTGCCTGAATATTTTTGACAACTGAAAAACCTTGAAAATATACATGGCAATTTATTACAAAGAACTAAATGACGATTTTCTTCAAAACAGAGTTTTGAAGAAAAGTCATGATCAAATATTGCGATGATGAAATTTATTGATGTTGAAACATCCTCATGGCCTGCTGGCAATTTTTGAACACTCTGACACATTTTTTGACAAAACCCTAATACAACCCTAGACCTAAGTGACCATGAAACACTAAAGACAACTTATGTAGTTTTCAAGATAAAGAGACTGTATATGTTTTTTTTTTAAATGATGGGCCAACAGGTAGATAAAATGAGGGGAATGAGTGACAAGGCTCTTTCGTCTAGAGATCGATGCTCCTAATGGAATGTAGATGATCGAGCTAAATGAGACACCTAAAAATGAAATGCAACAAAATAGGTTTTTATCACTGGCGTAGGGATGAAAAGATCGACTCTAACACAATCATCCAACTAGAGGCATAATCAGCAGGACAACAACAAAAGATAGATCAGCTTGGGCAGAAGTTGATAGAATATAGGTAGTTAAATGGACAATTAAAAGAGCAGTTAAAACTGGAAAAACAGAGGATTGATGAACAAAGCCTCCATAAACAACAATAGTTTTCTCTGGAATTGAGCAGACTATAGTTGTTGAGTGAGCAGGAGAAGAAATCAAAAGAAGAACAAATCGCGCAAATGAAAGACCAGATATAACGGTTCAAAGTATATCCACAGGTGAATGAATTCAGAACAGAAGCCTTGGAAATAACGAAGGCTTTGTCCTGACAATTGGATATTCTATGTCATAATATATCATTGGCCTTCCCCTTATGTGATATCTCTGCATCTATGATTGAAAAATCAGTGGATGCTAGGCTTGAATTAGATAAGACAGATGAAAAAATAAACCAATTTTCTATCATGGCAAGATTCAAAAGAAGGAAAAGTATCCAATCTACCAAGGATACAAGAATCACATAAGGAAATTTTGTTTTCTGAATGAGAGTCTCAATTAATGAAAGCTGAAAGAGCCACGTCTAGATGCAGAGCTGCAACAAATAATCTGGTTCAATTGATAAACAACAGTTTGCATATGTCTAATATGATTACAGATTATTCTCCAGGTAAACTCCAAAAGGTAAAATTGTTGCAACAACATTGGAAGCAAGAACTGACACAAAGGGAAAATTTAATTGGAGGAATCCAAAGCCCGACATGGGAAACATTCTTGTTTTTCCTTGTCAAACCACACAGTCGGCATATGACAATTAAGTGTCTCTCAGATGCAATCAACTACATGGTCTTCGAACTCTCCGATGCCACCTATACAACTCACCTACACTTTAGGATAAGTCAACTATCGGAAATCTAGCCTATGATCGCCATCTGTCAACTGTAATCACAGGAAAAGAGGCTGAGACAATGAATCCATTTGACTGCCACAGTACTGCTATTTTTAGGATAAATCCCAAATTTATGTGTCTTCAGTTATACCAGCACATAGAGATTTTCATTCATAGTTTGTTTTCATTATCAGTATTTAAATACCCTTTCATTTTTTTAGAAAGGGTCTGCAATTTTGTATTAAAACTTAACTCAGAAGTTGCACTACTGTACTTTTGATATATATATATATATTTTATAAAGCATTGGACCAGAGTTCTACATTTTGACAAAGAGGGTCTTATGAGATTTGTACTAATGCGTCTTTTGAAGGCATTCCCAAATTAGAAAGCAGAATTTGAATGTTTTTTACATCAAGAGAATCCAAATGCATGTGGTACTATTATCTCTGCTTTTGTATTATTTCTCTATGTGAATGAGCATTTATCAACCTTTCTATTATCGAAATGTATATACGTTTTTTAAAAAGTAATCCTTTAACTTGTCACTTTTTAATGTTTCAGAATTATTATCCTTTTAATATATATGTTAGTGATATATTATGATCAATGCGATAATGTTTTTATTATTACTTTGTTTAATTAATTAAAAAAGGTAATCATCATATGAATGCATATTTATATTTTATGAGAAAGTCATCTTTATGGTTATTTGTTAATAGAAAAAATCAAGAATCGCATTGTCAGAAGAACACCAGGGACAGATTAGTTATATTTGTATATTTTTGAACTGTAGATTAATGAACCTATCACCCTCGTTATACATTACGAACCAATCACCCATAAACTCATATATCACTGGGAAACTGGTCCCATTACATCCATTCGGAGCCACCACACCAAATGGAAAAAGAGGCGCACTAAGGTCCGGACCTAGTGGTTTTCCCCAATGTTGATGCAGCGATTTTAGAGGCATCAACATTTTTGGCGCTAGAATGAGGGCATGAACTATTAATGGAAAGTAAATCCAAATCTATAGTCCATTCTAAGCGTAAATCTCCCTCAACATCTCCGTTGACTTCTCCCTCGCATTCTAAATCTCCAATTTTTATGCGAGAAGTTGAGAAAGCAACAACCACTGCTGAAAACTTGAACATATCAGACAAATCCACTCTTGAACCTCCTGAAGTTCTGTATTTAATTCATAAACTTCAAGGGTTTTCAATATCACCAGAGAAGTCTGACTTATCTCAAGGCAGTGTAACTTTGCAACACATTCCTTCTCATCCTGTTACAATATTACATAGTGAAAATCTTGGTATTGAACCAACAGAATTTCCTCTACCTAAAAGGAAAAGAGAAAGGAAGACACCTGAAGAGTCTGATAGTGAGACTCTTTCATCATCATCATCCATTTCATCCAACCCATTGCAAAGTCAACCACCCACTCCCCAACTTCATATTATTGTCCAACAGGGTACTGGAACTCCAACATCTTCTTCCCAACCGCTTTCAACTCCATCCTCACTTTCTTCTCCTATTACCTCAACGATGGCACACAATCAACCACAATCAAGGCCATGGACAAATCCAGAGGTAGTCGTAATTCCTGCACCCTTGAGTCCATTGCTAGCTCATCCCGAAAAATGGTTGCCAAAATTTAACCCAGATATAGGCATACTGGCAGAGGAACACATAAAGAACTTTATGTTGTCAATAAACTTTAACAGAGTGACTAATGTAGATGTTTTTGTTAGGCTTTTCCCATATACCTTACAAGGAGCAGCTAGATCATGGTATTTTTCATTACCAGCAAGATCCATTACTAGTTGGAATGCTTTCCAAGAGCAATTTTTGACTAAATTTGGTGATGATTAATCCATAGCGACATTAATCAATGATCTATCAAATCTTAAAACTGAATCAAGAGAACCTATAAAAGATTTCAACTCATGATTTAATAAGCTCTTAAATAAGATTCCTGCCATGTCTATGCCCGATGAAGAGGTTCGAAGTGAATGGTATATATCTGCCTTACCTCGAATATAGAAATGTTTGTCGATAGAGCTGCAAAGACCACTTTAGCCAAGAATATTAAAGAAGCAATCTCCATTGAAAAATGTATCATCGCTTTAGAAAAGAAGACCACTCTTGAAGAGCGAAAGTCCAAAAAAGTTACTTTTAAAGATGATTCAAAGAAGAAAGTGGCTAAATATCCATATGATATGGAGCCTCTGCAAAAGTTTTTAAAGACTATTTCAAATGAAATGGTAGAAATTAATAAACAGGTAGCCGAGACCTCCACTAAAAATCCATTTAGAAACTTCAAAAGAGCTGAGTCAAAACTACCTAATGCTATATATAATGGAAAATCAAATCTAGATAATGATGAAGATGAAGACACAATCTTGTCTTCAGAGAAAACTGAGGAAGATGAGGTTGTTGAATGCCATGGTATGTGTGACTTCATTTTACCCAATTTATATACTGAAAGTGAACAGGAAGCTTTCCCAGTAAGTACTAGGAGTAAAGGAGCTGCAGAGCCTATTCAAGCAACTCAAAAGAAGAAAAATTTAAGTCCTACTACTAAAGATAAGGCTCCCTTAGAGAAATCTATAACAGTGCCTACTCAAAATCAGCCATCATCTTCCAATCCACCCTCATCATCCAAGACATTGGTAGTCTCTGACTCTATGGATTACAACATCATAGAAGACATGAAGAAGACTAGAGAAAATATCTCTTTATTTGAGCTTAGCAAGCTCAAGCATCGACAGAAATTACTACTCAAAGAATTAAATGTAGTACCTTCTTCTCCTCTTCCAAATGTTGTACTGTCTAAGGCAGTTAAAGGAACATGTAAGCCACCATCCGATAGAGTAGAAGCTATTGATGTTGTTTTGATCGGAGATAGATCTAATTCTCATACCCCTCCTTTTCTTCTGACCTATGAAATTTACAATAGAAATCTGCACAACTACTTAATAGATTCAGGGGCTTTATCAAACACAATGCCAGCTTCGATTTTCTCAAAATTGAATATTGAGCCCCAAAAATCTGCAGTACATATCGTTCAGTTTGATCGAACTAAGGTTCAAGTATTAGGAGAAATCAATTCAGTTACCAATAGGTTATCAACTAATCCAAGAGTAGTTCAGAGAGTTGATATATTGATTGCTGACATCCTTTAGTTTTATGGGTTAATTCTAAGCAAGGATTGGTGTGAGAAATTCCATGGTTAAATGTCTACTGATTGGTCTCATATGTGGCTTCCCTCTAAATGGAAACCAAATCAAATTAATATCGATCGGGAGAAGCACATGACCCATACTGTAATGGAGTTTGAGCAGGAAAATTAGCCCATAGATTTCAATAATAACATTCTTGGGAATTACTCAGCAGAATCATTCTTTGGTAATTTTAATGCTCAATTATCACCTTTTTTTCTTAATAGTTTCAAATCGCAAATAGAAAACATTTCTCATACAGATACATATAGGTGTGTTACTAGTGCAGAAGAAATTGTAAATAAAACTCTAGATAAGCCTGTATTTTGGTCTTTATATTTTGATGGGTCGAAATCTAATGACAGTGCAGGAGCAGGATGTATTTTAGTTAGTCCTAAGGGGGAAAAACTATGCTATCATGTAGATTGGAATTTGAGTGTACAAATAATACTGTTGAGTATGAGGCATTAATTCAAGGACTGCACAAAGAAATAGGCCTCAAAGTGCAATATCTAAAAGTATTCGGTGATTCCGATATTGTTATCAAACAGGGAAGGAATATTATTCATTTCCTTTCCGAACATCTCAAGCATTATCAGTCCTTGGTACAAGACCTTATATCTCATTTTATAGAATTTAATATCTCTCCCATTCCTAGATCTCATAACGCAGTGGCTAATTTATTAGCCAATGTTGCTTCTAATCTTCTCCCATCCGAGGATTACATCCCTGATAGGTTTTTAGTCAAATTGATTTTTAGACCATCGGTTCCAGACAATGTCACCAATTGGTGGGAATTTAGTCACGATGAGGACATTTTGAATTTCTTAACCTTTGAGAAATCCTATGACGATCATATTATTGATGAGAGTGATCATGATCTTCAAATAAACCAAATACCTGAGGATAATTCCGTACCTAAATCAGTAGTCAAGATTAAATATCTTTATGACTTCAAGGATAGGTTTAAACAAGTTACTAATTCAAAACATTAAAGTTCTACTTTCAGGTTTGAATTAATAAATCTTAGCAGTGAGGCCAAATCGCAAAATATTAATCTAGGATTAGGACTCCAGTCAGAAGAAAGATTTGCCTTTATCAGACTATTGAATAGATACAAAAATGTTTTTTCTTGGAATTATGATGACTTAAAAACATATGATACTTCTATCATACAACACACAATTCCAATGATTTCTGAAGAGAAACCAGTGCAGCAAAAATTGAGGAAAATTCATCCAAACCTAGAAAGTCAGATCAAAGGAGAGTTAAACAATGTCTTGAAAGCTAAGATATTTTTCCTTGTTAGACATTCAAAATGGGTTTCTAACTTAGTACCTGTTAGAAAGAAGAATGGTGACATTAGAATTTGCATTGATTTCAGAAATATTAATAAGGATAGCCAAAAGGATAACTTCACACTACCAACAATGGAACAAACTCTTCATTTAGTAGCTGGTTCCAAATTAATGTATTTTTTGGATGGTTTGTCTGGATATAATCAAATATTGGTGCATCTAGATGACAGATTGAAGACTACTTTCAGAACTAAGTGGGGAACATATGCCTACCAGAAAATGCCTTTCAGTTTGATTAATGTTGGAGCTACCTTCCAGAGATCAATGGATATGGAATTCAGGGGCTTGATTAGTAAGTGAGTTGTTGTCTATTTGGATGATGTTACTGGCTTCACCAAGAAAAGAGAAAATCATTTACATGATTTGAAGTAAATCTTTGAATGTTGTACGAGGTATGGGATTTCATTAAATCCCAAGAAATCATTCTTCTCTCTTGATCAAGGGAATCTTTTAGGGTTTATCGTATCTAAATATGTCATTTATATTGATTTAGAAAGAATCAAGGAGTTTTCTGATATCCCTCTTCCATACAATAAAAAATCAATGCAATCATTCTTAGGTCAAACAAAATTTGTAGAAAGATTTTTTCCAGATTTTTCACAGATTGTTTTACTATTACAGACTATGATTATAAAAAATTAAATGTTCAAATGGGGGAATAAAGAGAAGGAATCTTTTGATTCAATCAAACAGGAAATCATAAGTGCTCCTACATTAAACACTCCAAATATTGCCAGTCATTTTATTTTATATACCTTAGCATCCAATACTTCCTATGTAGCTGTGTTGACACAAATCAATAATCAACAAGTTGAAGCACCGATATCCTTGTTCAGTTAAAATCTGCAAGGTGTTGAACTTAATTATTCTGAAGTAGAAAAGTAAGCCTTTGCTGTGTTCAAATCTATTAAACACTTTAGGCCATTCCTCCTAAAGACTCATACAAAAGTAATAGTCCTAGTCCAAAGGGAAGTGGGAGAGAAGAGGGCCAACTGAGCTACAACGTTACAAGAATATGATTTAGATATTAAACCAACAAAAATTATGAAAGATCAAGGTTTTTGCAGGATCTTCTAACATTCAGCAACATGAAGGTTTGAACAATATTAAGGAAATCAATGAGATAAGAATCACCAACCCTGAATCTCAATATGCGGATTTGTTATTTTATTTGAAAAATGGATACGTTCCTTCTAATCTCTCTTACAAAAATAAATGTGCCTTAATATTGAAATAAAAACACTTTGATATTATTGATGATGTGTTGTTTAGAAGGAATTATGATTCGATTTTGTTAAGCTGCCTTGAAAAAACTGAAACACAAAAGGTCTTGCAGGAATTACATGATGGTCCAGTAGGTGGACATTTTGGAGGTGATACAACAACTCACAAAATTATACATGTTGGTTATTATTGGCACACTTTATTCAAATATGCCCATGAATATGTAAGGAAATGCAGAACATGTCAAACTACTAGTAAAAGACAAAGAAATCCAGCCTTTCCTTTGCAACCAATAAACATTGAACAACCATTTGAACAATGGGGACTGGATACCATAGGAGGAATTATTCCACATTATTCCAAATAACATAGGTATATCCTTACAACCATGATTACTTTACGAAGTGGGTAGAAGCAATTCCTTTAAAGGTAGCCAACTTTGAGGCAATTATTGAATTCATAGATCAATTCATCATTACCAGGTTTGGCATACCTAATGCTCTCATTTTTGATAATGCATCTTATTTTTCTGGAAATACCATACTTGAATTTGCTATTAAGAGAGGATTTAAATTGAAATATTCCACAAACTACTATCCTTAGGGTAATGGTTTAGCATAATCAACCAACAAAAATATTATCAAGATCATTAAGAGAATCGTTGATCAGAATCAAAAGAATTGGCACAAGTCTTTGATATTTGCATTATTGACAGACCGCATAACATAGAAGGCCTCAATAGATACTTCTCCATTCAACTTAGTATATGGGAAAGAAGTTGTGAGACCAACAAACTTAGCACTCCCATCTCTGGCCCTAGTGAAATTTATGGAGAAAACCCCTCCTCTCCCATTCAATTAAGATATGATCAAATCCTTAAATTACAAGAAGAAAGGGAAAAAGCTAGAATTACACATGCAAAACATCAACAGATTATTAAATCTTCTTTTGATACAAATTCTACCAGCCCAAAATTTTTACAAATTGGTGATTTTGTTTTGAAATGGGACAAAGTGCACAAAGATAAAGGAAAACACACTAAATTTCAGAAGATGTGACTAGGACCATTTCAAATCATCAAGAAGATAGGCCCATCAATGTTCGTATTGCAAGATCTATCAGGAAAGAGAGATTCTCTTCCTATCAATGGGCTTATCTTGAAAAAAATATTTACTTAAGAAGGTAACCCCTTCTTAATTGTAAATATTCAATCTAAAGTTTTGTTTGTTTGAATTTTTATATTTAGGTAATAAGGTTGTAAATAGTTTTCCATTGACCTTTTACTATTTTGAAAGTTATTCAAGAAAATAGTGTAAATACTTACTTTCGATAGATGGAAGCCTTTAAGGAAAGGACTATAGTTCTAGGAAGTTAGATAAAGATAAAACTCTTAAAACCTCTTTTAAATTTGTACAACCTTTTACAAGCCTTGAAAATATTGTAAATCATTTCATGTTTTAAAAGCCAAATGAGGTTATTTGTAAAAAGAAATGACTTATCCAAATTTAGCATCTACAACTCTTAGATTGTCATCCATACACTCTTAAGGGGTAAATCATTCACCTGATCCACAAAGTTTATTATTTTTCAGTGTAATTCTAAAATATGTTTGATATTAAAGATAAGATGCCTCATTATGAGCCTACTTACCATGATCATAGGGAACTAATTAAATTGACATTACCAATACTACATATCAAAACACGGTAATGACTTATAATTATAAGATAAGAGGTCTCATCACGAGCCAACTTGTTCAGTTCAATTATAACCAGTCAATGACATTGTCAAAAGATGGCCACCAAACCATGACTATGGCTTTCTATCTTTTAAAAGAAATAAAGAAGATAGAAAATAAAAAAAATAAAAAATATGTGTAAACATATCTGTTTGGATTATCTCTCAAAAGTTATACTCTTAGATAGATGAGACAATAATTATTAAACGGTTAAAAGGTAACCGAGTCGAGATTATAAACATTTGCTGACAGCAGAGGCACTACCTATGAAAATAGAGTCATCGTAAAAGCTAAGTTGGAGAAGTCCCCTTGTTTTATCATTATCAACCAATCAAGGCTTAAATAAACTTAGAATGTTTTTATTTTTAATATTGGAAAGAAATTGCAAAAATATTTTTTTCATTATATTCAGAGTTAATGTTTATCTAATTATTCTTAGAATGACTTCCTTTTCCTCAAATGTTTCCAAATTAAGAAAGTCATAAATATTGCATTACTTTCTCAGAGATAACTCTTTCTTCCAGTGAATCTCCAATTGTTATGTTGTACAAAAACCCCCAATTTCAATTTTTTTAACAAAAACTTTAAATAGAAATGGGTCCCTTTTGTAAGATTTTGTTAAATTCAATAATTCAACCATAAACGCATCCTTCGATCTAGTCACATAGCACATGGAAATCCTTACCAAAAGGTTTGATCCGATAGAAATAATATCCAAAACCTTTTGTTAAAACAAATGTAATATAATATGTCATATCCTTTTTGAGAAGCTCTCATAAGCAAATCGTCGATGCGATAATGCTATTAGAGATCGAAAATCGGAAAAAGTGAACGAAGACGCATCCCAAAGGTCTATACCAAACCCTCGATGCGATAACACAATCGCAATTGTCCATCGCACATACCATGTGACACATAGCAAAATCCATTTCAAATTCATTGATCCGATATCATAAAGGAAAGTGTGATTTTCAAGAAAAGGCCGTTAAAGTGTATATTAGCGGGCGTAACCCTTAAGTCAATAATAAATGAAAAAAACAAGCGATTCGCTGATTATCCCACTTCCTTATTATACTTCTTACCTTTATCACAATCGGGGCTACCAATGGAAAACATTAAGCTTGAGTCGTGAACCTCCCAATCTACGATATGTGATTTATCACTAATCACTAATCGGGAAAACCAAAAGATCTATTTTAAAGGACTAGTACGCATATGTACGATGCGACATATCATAATTACATTTAATTATCATGATTGGCAGTTACGATAGTCATTAAAACCACAGTTAAGGTTGAATCCTTCAAGGATTTCATCCGTGATAATATTCCATTCCATATTAATTATCACGCTTGAATTACCATTAAGCTTTGTATTATGCATTTGCTTTGAACATGTCTGTTTCTCCGTTACGTTCTTTTGTTTCCTCTACGGAACAAGTTTGAGTTGATGAATCCGGCTAAAATGACAAAGAAAGCAAAGAAATCTAAGGCCCCTATCATAGCTAAAGAAGAACTAGTGAAGAAATTCCTGATATCGGATACTACCTGCCTTGGTCTAGGCCAAGCTTCATGGGAAAGTATCTACAATTTTCTAGAAGTTGAGGATCCTGAAGAAATCGATGTGGAAGCAACAATAGATGGCACAGATAAGTTAAAAAATACTCTTAAAGATTTGGCCTGCTCCTATCTTCATAGAATAGTAGCTCGCGCCAAAGTTTTACCATATAATGACATGGTCAGGTGGGTTATTGAGAGCATCAAAACCACAAACATAACTTTATTTACAATTGATGGAAGAATGTTTGGGTCATTCAGAGCAGAACATATCCAAGCAATGTATCATTTTCCTAAACTAGAGAAGAGATATAACAAAGCACTCTTGGAGGCTTTCGCCAAAGAGAACGCCATCGAATTGGATCCTATCAGATAATGGAGTCATTTTCCAACCAAACACAAGCATGAACCATTAGGTATGTACTTCGTTGATTCATTGGCCTCTCCTTATTGGTATGCCGGTGAAATGATGTGCAGATTCTTCAGAGTCCATGATTTTGCTAAATTTTCTATAGAGATGGTACCATTAATGGAGGATGCAAGTAATGGCTTTATCATGGATTGGGAAACCATCTTGTCTGATAAAATGACCAACCAGATACTTGACTATAGAAAAAGTAGGTTTGTAACTAACCGGGTGATACCCCCATTTTACATGAGTTCCTATATTATGGACATTATTTGTTTCATTCTGAATATCTCATTCTAGGATGGAAATGGACTTCACAAGACCCCAACCCCATTCACCTATATCATAAGGAACTATGGAAAGCCCATTACAAAAACCACCTATATAGAATTTTTCATGGTTTTATCCTTCCCGTCTATTATGCCATATTCAATAAGCATGCTCCTAGGTTATCCGAGGAAGTGTCAGTCGACCTAACTGCAATTGGGAATTGGTTTGGTAAAGAGAGGTTCACCTACATAAGACTTTTCGATAGCCATGCCAACCCACATGTCCTTCCCTTGTATATCCCTGATAAATTGTTGGCCAGAGAATTAGCACATCAAATAACAGTTGAAGGGATGTCAAAGAATCTTACGGATTCTAAAAATCACATGTGGATGACATTTCCTCTTTGATGCAATGCTTTTACCCTGCATGATTTCAAACATGTAGAGAAGGAAGACAAGAAAATAAAGCTATTAAAGTTCGCAATTATCCCAAAAATGCAATGATCCTAGATCGGTTGCCTACAATGTTACTGCTCACGCCAAAATAACCAAATTTGAACATGATAAGGATAGCTACGATGATTATTTTGTTTCAGCAGAAGTGTTTTCTTAAGTCAAAGATTTGGCCAAAATTAAATTGGGAGCAAAAGTACTAGAGGAATTCTATAAGCTCAGGGCACAAAGATTGGAAACACTACCTCTAGACTTATTAAATAAAACCTCTATGGTACAACCACAAGGCCACAGTGAGGAGAAAATTACTAAGAAGACTCCCGAAATTGAAAATATTGTTGAGAAGGAGAAGACACCAGAAAGGGAGCAGAAGCAGGGAATAACTAGTGAACCCCTTGATACGGATATTAATATTGATCCCAAGTTAGTCAAATAATGGGAACAATTTGATTCAATCATCAATAACCCCTCTAAAAATCAAGGGTTCACTACACCAAAAGTGGCTATAGTGTAAAAACAAGAAGTCAACACATTTCCGATTGTAGGAACAAGCACCCACCAAAGTTTCAACAAGACATAGAGATTATTCCCGAAAATTCCACTGAGGAGATTGTACTCCAAACTGAAGAAATACCACCACTTGATGTCTTCTATAGTCCAAAGCATAGGGCTATAGTTAAAAGACAAAGGAAGAAGAGGAAAATTGCTCAAATTTCTCTTTTGACTCCTCAGGTAGAGATGATGAACGTGGTATGGAAAGCATAGGTCAATCTCTTCGAAGATTTAACAAAACTGTCACAGTATACAGGATCTTATACAACAACAAAAATTGATAAGGCCTCAGAGGCTAGCCACCTAATGAGGGAAAAAGACTAGGCAATCATCCAACTAGAGGCACAATCAGTAGGACAACAACAAAAGATAGATCAGCTTGAGCAGCAATTGATAGAATCAAGGATATTTTTAGGGGCGAATGTTCGCCCTTTGGCGAAATTAAGGGGTTTTAAATTTTTAGTGGGCGAATATTTTGTATCATAGTACATTTTTACAAATCACCTAAAATAGCCCACCTTATTTTAAGGGAGAGGGTAAAAAGGTAAATTTAGCCCTTGAAATTAGGACTTACAGCCTTCCATTCACCCATTTTCAAGAATAGGTTTTATTTAAGTGAATCCATTCGCCCATTTTCAAGAATAGGTTTTATTTAAGTGAATCCTATGGGCCAAATACCATATTTATAAAAGAGGTATGGTAAATTAATAAAAATATAAATAAATGAGAGGTATGGTAAATAAATAAAACATTTTTTATATTTACTCCAGAAGTCACCTTATATACATGTAACGGTGTAAACAAATAAAAATATAAGTAAAGTGGAGGTATGGTAAATAAATAAAACGTCTTTTTATACTTACTCAAACGGTATGGTAAATAAATAAAAATATAAATAAACTAGACGTATCATAAATAAATAAAACCTCTTTTTATATTTAGTCCATAACCCTCGTTCTATTTATGAAGGCTCAAGAAAAAGGTTTTATTTAAGTGAATCCTATGGGCCAAATACCATATTTGTAAAGAGGTATGGTAAATTAATAAAAATATAAATAAATGAGAGATATGGTAAACAAATAAAACATTTTTTTATATTTACTCCATAAGTCACCTTATATTTATGAACACTCAAAAAATGGGTTATATTTAGGTGAAACCTATGGCCAAAATACTATGGGACAAATACCATGGACTAGATTGTTATTAATACCATGCAAAAAACCATTATTAACCCTAATATTAGAATTAATAAAAATAAAAATGGAACATGGTATTGACACATGGTATTCACCAAAATGGCACATGGTATTGACCCATGGTATTCACCTCGAATGTAGCCTATTTAAATGGGGGAATTAAACCAGCATGTAGCCTATCTAAGATTCACTAGGACTTTACAAAGTTTTATTATTTAGTGAAAGACTCGCCAAGATCTTACAAGATTTTATAATTGAGTAAAATATTCGCCATGCCTGGTGAGAGATTCGCCAAAAAATTATATATGCATATTATATTATTGGTAAAATCGCCTTCCATTTTTCCTATATACCATGGAGATTCGCCCATTTATTATATTTATAAATTGGGGGGGTTCTTAAAATTTTCCCTGGATAGAATAGAGGCAGCTAAATGAACAATTAAAAGAGCAGTTAAAACTAGAAAAGTAGAGGATTGATGAACAAAGCCCCCATAAACAACAAGAGTTGTCTCAGGAGTTGAGCAGACTACAACTGTTGAGTGAGCAAGAGAAGAAATCAAAAGAATAACAAATTGTGCAAGTGAAAGACCAGATAGAATGGTTCAAAGTATATCCATAGGTAAATGAATTCAGAACATAAGCCTTGGAAATAACCAAGTATTTGTCCCGACAATTGGATATTCTGTGTCATAATATATCATTGGCCACCCCCTTATGTGATATCTCTACATCCATGACTGAAAAATCTGTGGATGCTAGGCTTGAATTAGATAAGGTAGATGAAAAATTAAACAATTTTCCATCATGGCAAGATTCAAAAGAAGGAAATGTTGTCAATCTACCAAGGATACAAGAATCACATAAGGAAATTTTGTTTTCCAAATGGGAGTCTCAATTAATGAAAGCTGAAAGAGCCACGTCCAGATGCAGAGCCGCAACAAATAATCTGGTTGAATTGATAAACAACATTTTGCATATGTCTAATATAATGACAGATTGCTCTCTAGGTAAACTCCCAAAGGTAAAATTCTTGGAACAACATTGGAAACAAGAGCTAACAGAAAGGAAAAAATTAATCGGAGGAATCCAAAGCCTGACATGAGAAACATTCTGGTTTTTCCTTGTCAAACCAAACAGTCAGCAGATTGCAATGAAGTGTCTCTCAGATGCAATCAACTACATGGTCTTCGAACTCTCCGATGCCACATATACAACTCAGTTACACTCCGGGAAGAGGCAACCACTGAAAATCCAACCTATGCTCTCCATCTATCAACTGCAATCATAGGAAAAGAAGCCGATACAGTGAATCCATTTAACTACCACAATACTGCTATTTTCTGAATAAATCCCAGATTTATGTGTCTTTAGTTATACTAGCACATAACAATTTTCATTCATATTGTGTTTTCATTATTAGTATTTAGAGACCCTTTCATGTTTTTAGAAAGGGTCCGCAATTTTGTATTAAAACTTAACTCAGAAGTTGTGGTACTGTACTTCTGATATATATTTTTTATAAAAGACTCGACCACAGTTCTGCATTTTGACAAAGAGGTTCTTATGAGATTTTCACTATTGCGTCTTTTGAAGACATACCAAAATTAAAAAGTAGAATTTGAATGTTGTTTACATCGGGAGAATCCAAATGCACATGGTACTATTATCTCTGTTTTTGCATGATTTCTCTATGCGAATGAGCATTCATCAACTTTTCTATTATTGATATGTATATATATATTTTTTTAAACAATTCTTTAACTTGTCACTTTTGAATGTCTTAGAATTGTTATTGTTTGAATATATATGTCAGTGATATATTATGATCAATGCGATAATGTTTTTATTATTACTTTGTTTAATTAATTAAACAAAGTAATCATCATATGAATGCATATTTATATTTTATGAATAAGTCATCTTTGTGGTTATTTGTTAATAGAAACAATCAAGAATTGCATTGTTAGAAGAACACTCGGGATAGATTAGTTATCTTTGTATATTTTTTCACTGTAGAGTAATGCACTTATCACCCTCATTATACACTACGAACCAATCACCCATCAACTCATCTATCACTGGGAAACTGGTCCCATTACATCTAGTTGGAGCCACCACAACAAATGGAAAAGGAGCTACACTAAGGTCCGGACCAGGTGGTTTTCCCTGATGTTGATGCCGTGATTTTAGAGGCATCAACATACTCTTAATACATGGAAATCTATATGAAATTTTAATAGGACCAATACCAAACATTTACACATGAAAATCATTTTGAGTATATTGATAAGATGTTTCGCAAATAACGTGATTTTGTGTAAGCTATGGTTTTATAAAGTACATGTGTGACAAATGTTGTTGGTATGGTTAATAATGGGTAGCATAATGGTAGCACAGTGAAGTCACCAAGATTTCGGTAATGCAAAATATAAGAACTGGTGGAAGGTCCATATTTACAATGTGATTTGCACCTGCAAATGTGAAGGTATAGTGTTCATCATTATGAAATGAAATATTTATACATAAAATATATAATAATTTTTTCATAAATTGCATGTTGATTATTACGTGGAAAATTTAAAGTGAATACCACTCGTGTAACATAATATATTAGTCATGAATCCTATGAATTGTTGGATTTTTGGGGATGCCCTGATTGAAGGCCAAAACCATGAAGACGGTTGGGTAGTAGGGCCTAAAACTTCTCAAGGATCCATGTGCTAGTAGATATCATAAGTGATGATTGAAAAATGTTTTAAGGAAATAATTAATGACAATGGAAATTAAATTATGTCCTTGATTTTTACCTTTAAAATGCACATCCACAAATAATGTCAGGGTAAAGTGGTAAATCCATTTTAAATGGCTTTTATGGTTTTCTAAGATGACATGTGGTTGAAAAAATGAAAAGTAAATATTATTTATGAGAAATTAAATATTTATTTTGTTGATAGAATGAGTGTTTTTTATTTACTATTATTGTTTGCAAAAATAGAGGAGCCGCCACATGAGATATTAGACTCATAACTATCAAGAAACAATGAAAATCAGTTATGGTTCATGAAAGGATATGAAAAATCCTCCACTTTTTCCAAAGGGGTAACCTTGTTCGGATGATCTAGTGACCAAGAGCTGACATGACTATAGATAAATGTCATGGGTGGAAGATCTATGAAAAATATTGCAAGAGATAAATATAGTCTAAACATAAAGGTTGTAGTGGGAGAGAAAGAATGGACTTATACCCAAATCTACCACGATTTTTCTTGGGTTGAGGAGGTGTATTTATATGAAATATTTCTGATTAGTTTCCTAGCAGGAAAGAAGCATAGTGCTTGGGGAGGAACTACTTGAACTATAGTTCAAGTGTGGCCTTTATTGCATTTCTATAAATTTGTGATACTAGGCTTGTGGATGTCTTTAGCAAGGGCTAGGTTAGTATGCAATTTGTGTGGTTCTAACTGTTTTGAATATTTCGATAATTTGATAGATATGTGCTCTCTGAGTAGTTGTAGAGGTACTTTGATAAATTGTTCATACTTAAAAATATTACTTGGTATTCAATAAATAATTGAGAGTTTATAATGTTGTGATTAAAATTAATGTGATTAGATTGAGAGATACTAATTAAATCTGTTGATTATATCCCATGGGATGCTAAACCACCTATAACTAAAGTATTTTATGAAGTTTCCATGGTTTCCTAGATTATTGGAAAGTAACAAAAGTTTCATAAATATTTTCTTTTGCTTTACCAAAAATGAACATTGGCTAAAAGATTGAAAGAAAAATTGAGTATTTTTGTATCTATAAATGTTTATGATTATTAATAAAACATTATTATTTTACTTATTGGTATTTATTCAAAATAAAATGCTTTATTTTGTAGGGGAAGGATCCCCTTTTAGTTTCTCTCGTTACAGATCTATCATAACTAGATACATATGTCATCGTTAAAAAATGATCTAAAGGGTATATTGTGGGAGATAAGA
This sequence comes from Pinus tabuliformis, assembly GCA_031772625.1. Taxonomy (NCBI): domain Eukaryota; kingdom Viridiplantae; phylum Streptophyta; class Pinopsida; order Pinales; family Pinaceae; genus Pinus; species Pinus tabuliformis. The sequence goes on along the minus strand of CM062818.1, from coordinate 1,136,491,175 downwards.
CCAATCTCAATTAAAAGAAAAAGTCCTAATGGGAGATAATTACTAGGGAAAAATATAATAATGACAAATGGAGGAAGAGGTGAACACTGAGGAAGCTATTATCTTTACGGGGGGATGTGATACCCCTATCCCTTGAGCTATATGTCACTGAGTTAATAATATAAGGTTATTATTTATTAATATTTTGCATGTAATTGGAGTGGATTCCACCACGAATCAATTAGGTTTCCGAGTGGTTTCAATTTCCAAATGGAAACTATGATTCTTCGCAATTAATGGATCAGAGGAGAGGCGTAGATGTCTCGCCATTTTTCTTGTGTTGTCACCTTGGGCCGTTATCTCTCATATACAAAAGCTCTATAATTATGTGAAATGGTAATGGTAGAGGGACGAGACAAAATACAATTTAAACTCGTCCAATTTTTCCACTTGGAGGGCCTTCTACATGTGTTCCATGTACAAATCATTTTATAATGAATATCCATACTGAAGAACATTGGAAAATTTAGCTGAAAAATGGGATCCTCGTTGTATGGTAATGGTTTTCTTCAGCTAGATATGAATAATTTTGACAAATTCAATCAAAAGAATTAATTTATCTCAAGACCTTCGATTCTTATTCACTCACCTACTTCTTTCCAGTTGAAACAAAATGGGGAATTCACGTAGCTATATATATACAATTGCATTATTTAATAGTTTTTTTGAATAAATAGATTTCATACATGAATCAATCCTAACCTTGGAGATACGACTTGAGAGTAGTTGTTCTTCATGCCTGATAAGGAATTATGTCGTTAATGTTTGCCTCTCATATGTGACTTCTCTCCTATAAAAGGCTTGTTGGCCTTATAAAAATAATGGTACATATGTGGTGAATTTTTATAATCCTTGATATATACCAACCCATAAAGAAATAGATAATAAGAAATCTCATTTCACTATGTGTTAAATAAAATAATTTGGCATTATTTGTTTAGAATGTAAAAAGGGTGTTTAGATAAAGAAGGGATTTTATCGAGTATCGAGAGAAGAGACCAGTATTGTTGATCCCTTGTTGTGGGATATACCTTATGATATATATATATATATATATATATATGTATAGATATACACACACACACACACACATATATATAATGTCATTGTCTTTGTGTGTGACATGAACATTGTGTTGCATGCACCTAAAGTTTTCAATGAGCTCTTGCTTCCTGTTTTTGGTTTGGGATGTTTGTGGTTGTTATTAAATTGTGGGAATTATAGCTCCTTATTACTAGTTTTTGTGGTGGCTATCTTCAAAATATTCCATGTCACTTATGCACACAACAAAGTTCTATGATGGTTTAGGTAATTTTTGTTTGGAAAATAAATTTTTCTTTTTTATGCAGAGGCAGTAGTAATTGTGGTGGTTTTTCTTGAAAATGAATATGTTCTTAATTCACAACAATAATATATATTTTTGTAATTTTCCTGAAAAATAATATGTTTTTATATGCACAAATATAATAGTTGTTGGTCTAGCTTCTTTTGGAAAATGAATATGTATTTGTCTGCACAAAGATAATAGTTATTGTGCTAGTTTTCTTTCAAAAATTTATATGTGTAATTGCCATGATTGTTCTTTTGAAAAGAATATCTTCTTTTGCAAATAAATAATAATAGTTGTGGTGATAATATTTTGCAAATATTACTGTCTTATTGTGCAAATATATAATGTTAACCATAATGATTCTTTTAAAATATTCTGGGTAGAGGTAAAATGTAACTATTCCATTTCTTTGCTTGTAAGTATGGATAAATGAGCACGCGTTTGTAATATGTATGCATTTCACTTTATGCATGTGAAATTGGATGGTTAGATGTGTTTCATAGCCATACACACGCATCAAGAAATAGATATGCATTTTGAAAATATGTGTTTTTAATTAATGCATGTGTGGTGTCAATAAAGAGGCATGTCTCAATACTCATGCATTTTATTATGAATATGTTAGACATTCATTTGCACTTAAGGATGCATGTAAAAATAATAGATCAAATATGATTTTTAATGTTATTATGTAGCATGAAAATATGCATATTGAATGGACGATTATTAGTGATAACTAGTAGAGATTGTTTATTGGGATTTTGTTAATGGATATTTTAATTAACCATGATGTTAGAGTTGTTGGCAAAAACCAATGCAGGAAAGAATTGCGACTTATGTGAAGAAAATATTGATAGTATCTAAATTGTTCCTTTTTCCACAACTAAAAAAAGGACCGTAACTAGCACTATGGTAGGAAATGAGATCATCATGTTTGACTACTGGATAGTGTAGAGTAAATGATCAACTAACATAATTTACAGGGGATAACTTACCATGTCACAATGATACTATGCTCAAGAAATGTGGGGTAAAGTGTAGATAAACATGACATCATATTAAATGTATTGACATCTACTCAATTACGTTTAATCAAGATTGTGTCATTTTTTAAGATTTAGCAATGGTCAAGGGGTAAAATCCCATGCTTCCATTGAGTGAGTGGTGAACTCCCTCCTGAAACATTTAATAAAATAAAAGTTTCATGTTTTTTACCTTCAATGTTTCGAGGATATATTGATGTCCACTTACATTCTTTCCTATTTAACGATATTGATGATGTGATATTTTCATATAGCATTGGAAAATCATATAAATATTATTTTTTGAAAATTATTTATTAAATGTGTGATGCAAGGACTGGAAATTTGCCATAGAATTTAGTATGTAACAAATGAAAATAATGATTATTCCTCTACACAATCCACTATTCTTTTTCTATGGTTACTTCATGTTTTTTTGGAGATTTTAACAAATAATCAGTTAAGTATGTTATAATCCTTTATTGGGATGCTACATGTTGGTAAAAAATGATATAATTCTTTTACCTATGTTGTACAAGGTACATTGAGGGATGCTACATCTTCTATATCGACAAGTTCTCAATGTAGAGTGAGAACTTGAGCTTTTCCTCTCCTCCTATTTACACTAACTTTGACTAGACCCGAGGTTTCATAATTCACACTATCAACACACATATATATTGATGTGTGGTGTTAGCCTAACTTAGGTTGGTATAACTATTCTACTTTTTTTTTTGTGGGGGGGGGGGGGGTGCAGGTGGGGGAGGGGGGGGGGAATACTAAGATACAATTTTGAAAACATTGTGGGTTTATGTTATTAAAATGTCTTTTCAATCCATAGATCAATTTAGGCTCTTAGAAAACCTAAAACATTTGCATCACGTATATTTCATAACTCAAACTTCTAATTCCAACGACCATAAGCGCAATTTCAAATGAAAATGGCCAAAATTGCAATTTAAATGTTTTTGCACGCTACTTTAAAATTAATCATTAAAACCTTATCTTTGATTATGGCATTAGGTAATTCAAAATTTCAAAAAAAAAAATAAAAATAACACACTACCATTAATGTTATTACAATGAAATTACTCCACATGCAATTTATTGTAATTAACATTAAAATGGAAGCTCTTACAAGAAAGGAGCATATGCCATGGATTTCAATGATATCACATCAAATGAAAATTTTACCTACATTAGATTCATTATACATATCCGTGAGCAAGACTATATTTTCTTAATTTACTACTATTAACAATTCAATGAAATCTCTTACCTTAAACAAGCACTGGTTGTTCAATTTCCAATGGTATCACAATTGAAAAAGAAGTAGAGTTGATAGGAGGACTATACGTTGTGCATATGATTGGCTATAGTAATGTACAAAAAAGAAAGTCTAGAGATGAGTAGAGAATACTTCCAAAATATATTTGAGGAGTTTCCTTTGATGGTACACTATCTATCTGGTCACATGTTTCCTTAGGCTTTCAAATTCTTCAATATCAAATTGTCACCAACCTTGAGCAATTTTTTATCTTTCATTATTTTCTCTTTCCATTGTAATTTTGTTTTTTTTTCAAAATGCCTAGTGATAGATTAAAATAAAAAGGATCAAACCATCGATGCTTTGGATTCTCTTATGATATGTTGGAGGACTACAACTGCCAATGTTGTTGTTGCGTGTGGGGAAGCTTATGATACACCTCCTTCTAGAACTAAGGCTTCGACTTCTTCTATCCATAGTATCTCATGGTGATATTGACTGAAAAGGATTCTACCTAACACAAAATCATATGCAAGTAACCACCAAAACTCGTGAGGAGAATGTGAACTGGAATCTGTTGGGAAAAATACTAAAAGGCGGACGGGGGGGGTGAATCAGTATTTACAAATCGATAATTGTTTACCTTTCATTTTTAGATTTTTATACGTGACTTTACTAAATGGAACTTGTGTGTGTTCACGACTGTTCTTAAGACTATAAGCGTATATCCAATGAACTTACAATTCAATTAATTCATCATATGTTTGTCTTTTTTTTTTGCTCGTTAAGACTAACCTACGCACCCACGGGGATTTGAACCGGTGACCTATCGCAAGGAGTACCTTAACAACGCACCCATTCACCGTCAATCCAAAGCCCCGTGGGCTTCATATGTTTTTCTTTAGCTAGTGCATTATTAATTTATTAAAAATTAGATAAAAATTAACCATCTATTGTAACAAATAAACCATCACACATAAGCAACACACATGAACACCAGGATTTAACATGGAAACCCAATGCGGGAGAAAACCACCTGTTGTTATTGTCTTTTTTTTCCTTTTAATATAAAGAATAAGTTGTTTATAATCTTGTACTCGCACAAACCCATATCAGTACATAGGCACCCACATGTAGAAGGCTACAACCTTCTCTCATTCTCCAACTTCTACTAGAAGGGAGATTCAACCCCCTAGCTCTTGTGTTGGCTGATATGTTTACTAGTACATAGGTGTCGGCCTACAGAACTATACTACCTTCAATTTTCCTCGAGGGACCACGTTTCATAAATTTTCACACTAGATACTCCTGGTACACAACAACATAATATGTAGGCCATGTTTCATAAAATTTTCATACTAGACCCATCAGTAACATTGAAGCTCAAAATAAATCACCAGTGTAATACAACCATCAGATACATCTGCATTAACCAATCACTGAAACCCAATCATCAATCTCTGAATCAACCAAAATTGAATCAACCAATCACTGAAACCTCTAACATAACTGAATCACCCAATCATCAATCTCTGAATCAACCACAATTGAATCAATTAATCACTGAAACCTCTGACATAACTAAATCACCCAATCAGCAATTTCTGAATCAACCACAACTAATAAAAAATTCAACCAATCAACTGAAACAAATAGATCACTGCAACGAGTACCCAGATCTGAACCTAGAACACTACATCAACAACCAAAAACCAAATGCAACCTCAAAAATTACATGTCAAAATGAATATGCTACTTCAATGAAGCCAGACTGCATGTATACGCTACATTCTGTAACCCAACCTATTTATACCTCTAAAGATATTGAATCATAAAAACTCTGAACCATAAACTAAAATGCGCAAAGACATTGTGAATACCTACTGTCATATTAGAGAGTTCTGAACGGATAGGAACAAAGATCACCCTTCTAACTCAATCAATCAATCAACCAGACTCAATCTCCTTATACAATCAGTTTTACTTTCAGATCCAAAGAAGACATCATTGACAAACAACAGTAAAACAACAAAACTGATCAAATAGGTATGTCATATCTGAACAACAAAATTTTCTTCTTCATATGCTACTTGGAGGAACCGAACCAGCATGTATATGCCACTGCACCAAGGTGAACCATCGTATAGATCTACAAATAATAACTTATAACTTCACATCTATTCCATACTTCAATACAGATATCATTTATAACAGATAAAACATGTGTTAGTAATCAGATCTAGACTATCCATTTTCGGATCATACCATGTTATGCCATTTCAGGTTTCATGATCCTGTTCCAAAATTAGATCTCATCCATCATCAAACACTTAGGTGCATATTTAGTCTAGATCAAGAAAAGCATCAGAAACCCATAAAATGCATATTTTCTTTTGACCTAACTCTCCATAAGATATTCATTACCTGCACTACCTCAAACCTTGATCTTCACCTCCTTATATACTTAGAGAAATTTTTCAGTACCTCGGACCAAAACAACACTTAGAACATGTGGTATTCTTAGATGGGAGCAAGTAACCATTATCTTGCTCAATATTTTGCGCTAATACCATGGTATGGACCCTTGGTATTCTTTAACCTTAATTTTGCATCCCATACACGATTTTGCTCTTGTGAACATGTGCATACATATACACTCTCTTTTTTTTGAGTAACCCCTTGTATACACTACTTGGACTAGGTGAAACAATGTATACAACTTAATACAACTTAAAACTTTCTTTTTCTTCAATTTCTTGATTCTGATATGTAATCCTTTTTTCCATCATCCTGATTTTATTTTCCATTACTCTGTTACCTATGAATTGACCTTTTAGAATGTGAATGTTATCATACATCACTTCTGCACTGAATCCTCTAAACTGCCCTGCATTTTGTCACATATGTAAACACAATTTCCATTCATTCTGTCAAATCATGTTTATATCTTTATCAAGTAGTCCACTCATCAAATAGAAAAATCTTCCTGTATCAAACCTTTAACCATTATTTTGTTCCATCATTCTATCACCTCTGATATCTTTGTGTTCCATTATTCTATCACCTCTGATATATCTTGTAGATTCATTCATTTTGTTCCATCATTCTGACACCTCTGATTTATCACGTAGATTCATCTAGTTAACATATACAAGTGATTTTCCATCAAGGACAATACATGAATTATAATTCCAAGGATCTCTCCCTTTAGACTTGATGGAAACCACTTTGGTGTTTGGTCATCAAAACCTATAAATAAGATCAAGACAAGCACTAAGCTTTTGATAACGTCAATCTACTCTCCAAACACTAAACTACTCTCCCCCTTTGACATCAAGGGAAAGCGGATGACCAATGTTAAATGAAGAATTCATTATATGAACTGTTGAATATGAACACTAATCATGCTCCCCCTAGGCACATGCAGAATTCTCTCATAAAAGTCCCTCTTAGTACATGCTGAGATGCATTACACTGTCCATGCTCCCCCTAAGCATATGCAAAGACTGTAGAAATATTTTTTTTTAAAGAATCACATGACTCTATAACTCAACTATGTGAGTATGACCTTATTATCTCCAATGACTCATACATACATCAATTACCCAATCAAGTGGGGACACAAAAGATGACTCAGCCATTGATCCAAATGGGATGACATATTTGACATGATCTCAAAAGTCCATACATGACTGAATATGAAAATTATTACATCGTAGATATTTACATGATATTTGCATAAAATGATATACATGAAATTTATAACAAATACCAAATACCTAAACAAGATCATGATAGCTATCAGCATCTATAATTCATCATACATGATCTGTACCATAAGCATCTATCAGCAACATCAAAAGTAACAACCTGTATATGTCCATCATCAGTTCACAAGATAAGTAAATGAGCTTTAATATTATCAACCTAACACTGAGTATGTTGCATATAGATATCAAGTCATCCTATTGAACTTATCAACACCAAATTTCTCCTTTTCTTAGTAGAAAAAACCTTAACATGGCCTTTGTTGTGTGCGAGATCTGCCAAGGCGAGTTTTGGGGCTTAAAGACCAGATTTTTACCATATCTTATGTAAAGACTTCGCGCTTCGTGGGTGGGGAGCACGAAGTTTTAATTGAGTCATCGGGTTGTCTTCCCTTACTTTTGTAATGTAATGTCAGGTTGAAAGATCTACCCATGGTCCGCAAACCATGGGATTGTATAAATAGAGTGAGGCTCTAAGTTGTAAAAGGGAATAGCCAGGGAAGTTTGTGAGATCTAATGATGAAGAATTGATTCTTAGTTGAAGCTTTGAGTCATGCCTTTGGGTCGTAGAGTAGGAGAAGGATCTGTAGCTGAGTGTGCAGAGGCCTAGTAGTCTACAACAAAGTGCAGAGGGCTGGTTGAGTCTTAACCGATTGAACGAATATAAGATAATCATCTGTTTATGTGAAGTTAACTAACGATTATAAGAACATAAGTAAGATCCACAGTGTAACTTAGGAAAAGAGCACAGATCATTGCCTTAGTAGCCTGGAGGCACCTCAGCCCTTGGTAAGGATTGCACAAAGGTAATTGCAATAGATCGCATAGGCCTTGTAGGTCAAGAAAGTGTGCGAAGTGACCTGCACAAAGGTATTCACAATTGGACTAAACTGACCACCCAGACATCTCAAGGGTGCGAAAACTTGCTTCCAGCATCCCCCGTACTGCTTTGGGTGAGACCTCAGTCCATGCCCCGTGGGATGTTGCCGAAATGGCTAGTAGTACAGGGTTTTTTTGGCTAAATAAATCCAAACATGGGTCAGACCCCCTCAAGCCAACAAATGGTTCTGTTGTTGGGACCGAAATGTGCATAGAGATGTCTGATGTTGTATCATTGGAAACTAATTAAGAAGGAAATTGAAGGTTGGCTGGATAGGAGAATTCACGATTTCACAATGCACGAGAATAAGAATCTGTGACTGACAAAAGAAGAGTGGTTAGACTACTACCTGTACACAGAGATCCACAAAATTTTCTTCACATCTTTCCATATTGAGTTTTACGAGTGGATTGTGAAGATAGCCAATAGCCAAGGAAGGTGGAAGCTCGATAATCCTATTTTGTGGACCCTAGAGTTGGTGCATAGATTGGAAGCATTGGAGGATAAGATTGTGTGCACTGTTGATCACTAGCTCGATCAAATTATAGGAGGATTCATTACTAAGCTTGCGGTGGATACTTTAGTTAGCTACAGCGAGGCAGAGCGATGGTTTCTCAAAGGACCGCGAGGTAAGTACGTAAAGTCTTTGAATACTTAAATTAAATTGTTATTGTGTGAAAAGAGGGTTATGCAATTACCTTGATGTCTGGAGATACGCGAAGTGGAAAAACCTATAGAAATGAAGGAAGTAAGGGACTAGAGAATAGCCCTTTGATTTCACCTCTGCGAGGGGATGAGGAAGAGCTCGTGAAGGTCTCATCGCGAAGTGTGATCAATTTGATAAGGCAGAGGATTCCACGCATACCACCCCCACCCAAACCACCACTAGCTTCACCACCTTCACCTCTATATTCACCCATGCTACCTCGGCCACCACCTGGAGTCAATATGGCAAGCACGATAAAGTTGCTTGTGTTCAAGGGAGTAGGAAATGAAGATCAAGACCAGTTTTGGTTTGTGATAAGAGATGTATGGGAAGTGTAGGAAGTAACAGATGATAATATAAATAAAGTGATGTTGGTCAGCACTCTAGAGGATCATGTGTTGCCCTGGTATATTAAGAATTCTAATGACAATCCGAATGTGGGGATCGTAGATATCCAAATTGCACTAAACAGAGAGTTTAGCAGGCTGAAGTCGGAGCCGTAGTCCATCATTGGATTCAAAGAGATCACAATGCTACCAGGCGAGACTCCTTGGGAGTTGGATTAGAGACTGAAGTGCATGATTTGTGAAGCTAATATGACTTTGACGTATGGACATCACCGTGAATGGTTTGTAGCATCGCTAATACCACATTTGAGGAATGTGTTGTCGTAACAGAGGTTAACGACCTAGGTAGAATCCTTGGAGATCATGATGAGGCTGCATGAGACCCCGATATAGGATCCTAACTTGGTTGTTCAACAAATCCACGTGTAGTTGAAAAACTTATGCCTTGAGATGTAGTGTCTGAAACAAGACAGGATAACTTGACTAAAAGTGCGCGAAGAGGTATGGTGCATTAAATGTAAGGGTCAGGGTCATGAGTAGGACCACTTACTAGTATTCGTGAATTACCTCACAAGAGGAGGGCCAATGCCATTAAGAACAGATGCACAAGTAGGACCTAGCGCGATGCCTGCTTTGTGGTGCGCGATTTGTTAAAAGGGAGGAAAAAATGCTACAGACAACTACCATTTGTTACAGAAGTACACACTAAATTCGCAACAGTTTTTCTATAATTTTTGTAGATCCGTTGGACACGATGAGCGCACTTGTAGAAGATATGAGCTAATTATGGATAGATCTCCCACCTATATAGTTCAGGCCAAAACACGACCTCTTGACCAGAACACAGGAGTGGCGTGAACTATATTTCAGGGGTGCGGGGGAGGTCGAGGTGGAGGACGACGTGGAATAGGTCGCGGACAACAGATATGTTACAATTAAGGAGGGCGAGGACATTGTGCCCATGATTTTATGAATTCAACGAATCCATCATGTCTATATTGTACCTTATTTGATTATGAGATGGAGGATTGTCCTACGCTGATATCTAGGATGCGCGATAAGGGAGAACTACCACCTCCGCCAACTCAAGACTTGCAGATCATGAGGTCTAATCTGCGCAAAGAAGATCCTAATGTGAACATTGTGCTTCAAAATGGAATTACGATGGGAGATGATAAAGGCAAAAAACTTGAAGATAGTACTTGGGTTCACAAGGCTCTGACGAAAGAATCAGAGTTTTATTTGGAGCGTGCTAAGGAAACCTTCATGGAAGCTAAGAAGAGCTTTGTTGATGCCTCTGCTTTAAGAAGAAAAGATAGATCGGAGCTAGAAATGGAGCCATCTATGCTTACGACATTCTTAGAGACATGCATGAAGATATTTTGCAACAGTAAAGTTGTAATGGGATTACAGGAACCCATTAACAGATGTGCTAGGACCATGCTAGCATAACCACACGTAATCTGGAAGATTGGAAAGCATGCAATGAGGACGGGAAGAGAAATGAGGTTGATCGTGCAGATTGGAGAAAATGAGATGGACCAGGTAATTATGGACCTAGGATCGGATGCAAACGTTCTACCGAAGCAGAGATGGGAGTGCATGGGAAGACGTACACTGCAATGGTCTCCTATTTAGTTGCAAATGGTGAACCAACAAAAGATAATACCTATGGGGAGATTGCAAGGAATCACCATGGATATTGAAGGGGCAAGCACACTAGCAGACTTTGAAGTGATAGAGATTGTTGATGACAACAATCCCTACCTCGCACTCTTAGGAATCAATTAGGCCATTGACATGAATGGGGTGATTAATCTGAAGAAGCGCAAGATGATTTTTGAGAAGAAGTCTCTGTGCATAGTTATACCCTTGGACCCTGCGGAAGGATCACATTACACAAGGATGATGCGTGACTATGGAAGAAATGATGATTTGAACTATATCTACAAAATAACCGCACGAGAGAAAGATTGGGTTAATCCCACTGAGGACAAACGGATCTCATGGGAGTGCGAAAGCTCCTATACTTCACCTTCTAATGAGGACATAGAGCGATGGTAGAACTAGTTACATGAGGTAACCACACTGAACTGTAATATGATGTCAAGATCACTACACTGTGTATCGACAGAAGTGAGAGATCTCCCTACTTATGATGGATTAGGTGAGGTAGATTCTTTCTTGGACAAATTTGAAATGGAGGTTCTAGAAAAGCAATGTTTCGAAGCCTTGAATTGGGTATTGTACGCTACGCCTGTGAGGTGATGGGGTACGCGCAAAGGAAAATTTGATGGCTGGTGCGCCTATAGTAGGAGGATGCGCACATGGTTTGGGAAGCCTAGAGTGTGATTAATAGAAAAATACAATGGGAAAGATGATCTGCACAAGCATCTAGCTAATTGGATGTAGGCATATGGGGAAAAGCCACAACCTAAGTGGGTGCATGTGTTCTATCACACCCTGGATGTTATACCAATGAACTAGTATATATAAACAAAGCTGCACCATGGAACAAACAAATGGGATGTCCTACACAAAGGGTTCATAATGACTTTGAACTTTAGGGATGGATGGGATAGTATTGATGAAGTGCTACACGAAATAAAAGCAACCATATTTAGGATGCCATAGGAGTCGGTAGAGATGATTCATCCTGACTGGGCTGCTCAGCTAAGTTGCGTGTTGGAGTGTTATAATGTAACTACTGAGGAAGAAGATGAAGATTCGAGGAACATTGATATTCCAGAGACAGATGGTCAGTGCGAGGTTCAAGGACCACAGATTGAGAACCCTGACATAACCGTGCGAGTAAAGACTAAGAAGGTAAATATTGGTACAAAGGCGGAACGGAAAATTGCAAAGATTGGGGACTACTAGGATGCCACGATAGTGGATAAGGTCGCTGAACTACTTCGCGAGTATCAGGACTTATTCCCGACCAAGTTCATAGACTTAAAGGGAAAAATGAGAGACTTAGGGGTAATGCAGATCACGTTAAAACCTGACATGAAGCTAGTGAAGTAGAGACCGTATCGCTTAAACCCAAAATACAAGGAGAAAGTTCACATAGAATTAGATAAGATGCTCACAGCAGGAATTATTGAGCCTCTTGAGGAATCCGATTGGGTAAGCCTGATGGTGGTAGAAGAAAAGAAGTAGAAGGACGAAATTAGAATATGCTTAGATCTCATAAAGTTGAACGACACGTGTGTACATGATCCATTCCCAACTCTTTTCACAGATGAGGTGTTCGACAATGTAGGCGGTCAGGAATCATATTCATTCACTGACAGGTTCTCATGGTACCACCAGATCAAGATCCCCCTAGAGGATAAAATCAAGACAACCTTCACAATGGAGTGGGGTTTCTTTCAATACACTATCATGCCATTTGGCCTGAAGAACATGTCGACCATATTTTCGTGTGTAGTTGTTGTGATGTTCAGGGAATATATTCATAAATTCTTGGAGGTCTATTTTGATTATTGGACTATATTTGGGTTGGTTAGGAACCATGTAGCGAACTTGCACTTGATGTTGGATACATGCCGAAGATACCAAATCGCACTCAACCTCAAGAAATGTATGTTCCTCATTCCTTTTGGGAACCTATTGGGGCATGTGGTTTATAAACAAGGGCTAATTGTAGACCCCACAAAAATTACGGTGATCCTAAAGAAATTTTATCAAGAGTTATGCCCAGATCACCGCGCCGATGGAAAAAATATTAAAGAAGGATGTCACGTTATGCGTGGATGATGACTATAAGAAGAGCCTCGATATATTGAAGGAGAAAATGGTTACTGTGCCAATTCTTGTCTTCCCAAACTGGAAGAAATAATTTCATGTTCATGTTGATGCGTCGTGTATAGCACTGGGGGAAGTACTCACACAAGAAGGCAGAGAAGGCTTGGATCACCGTATCACGTTCATGAGTCGTAGACTATCTAAAGCGGAAAAGAACTATTCCACCATTGAACGCGAGGGATTGGCTATGGTGTATGCACCCTAGAAATATCAAAATTAGTTTCTAGCGGGACACTTCAATATGTATACAGATCATTCCACATTGAAATACTTGGTCAATAAGCCTGTGTTGGGGGGCGCATATGCATGTTACTTTTATTATTCCAAGAATATGATTTTGAATTTGTTGTGAAGCCTTTATTACTGAACGCGGGACCAAATCACCTGTCGCACATTGAGATGGGAGAGGAACCTACTGGAACTACACCTAAACAGTACTCCATCCAGCAGAAGAAGGAACTAATGGTGCGCACGGTAGATTTTTTTGTCATTGCGGGGCACGTATATAAAATGGGCATTGATGAGATACTGAGAAGGTATGTACCTAAATTTGAACAAAGCCATGTCCTCGTAGACGCACATGGGGGTGTTGCAGGAGGACAATATACATGAAGTACGATTGCACAAAAGATTCTCCGCACAGGGTTGTGGTGACTGACCATTCATCAGGATTCAAAAGCACACTGAAAGGCTTGTGATGTATGTCAAAGAACAGGTAAATCATCACGGAGGGCCAAGATGCCTTTGAGTCTACAAATGACGCTGCAGGCTTTCGAAAAGTGGGCGATTGACTTCGTAGGACCTATCAGACCTCAAGGAAAAACGAACGCAAGATATATTATCACTGCAATAGAGTACCTGACTCGTTGGGTAGAAGCGCAGCCAGTAAAAGATTGCATGGCCGCCATGGCCGCAAAGTTTCTATTTGAACACTTATTGACATGATTTTGATGTCCTAAGATCTTGATGAGCGATCACGGTACACATTTCTTGAACGAAACAATCAGCGCGCAGACAGAAGAGTTTTAGGTGTACATCAGAAAAGCACATTATATCACCCACAAGCCAACGGGACAGTAGAAACATTTAACAAAATATTGGAGACTATGCTAACCAAAGTATGCAATGCATAACAAAGTGATTGGGACCTGCACGTAGCTGCAATATTATGGGATTATAGGATGACATGCAAGAAACTAATGGGACAGACACCTTTCCGGCTGGTCTATGGCGTGGAAGTCATAATGCCGATGGAAAATATCATGCCTTGTATGCGAATAGTAGCGCTCACAGGTATGATGGACCGCGTAGCCCTAGAGGAGAGGCTTGTGTAGTTGGAGGAACTCTAAGAAGAATGGTTTTTGGCTGGATTCCATCAGCTAGTACAAAAGTGGCACAAAACGGCCTGGCACAATCGACATATTAAGTCGCGCACCTTCAAGGTGAACGATTTGGTGTTACTGTATGATAGTAATTTTGTTAAATTCTCGGAAAAAATTAGAATTCATTAGCTAGGACCATATGTTATTAAGGAGGTCACAGACAGAAGCGCGGTGTCGTTGGTAAAGCTAAATGGAGAACCTTTCCCAGGCAAAGTGAATGGCAGTTGGTTGAAGCCATACACGGGTGGCCCAACTATCTGACTAGGTGACAGAAGCATAAGATTAACACTCTAGGCAGCTGAAAGGAGGCATGGGACTATAAAAAAATGCAGGGAATACAGGAGCAGATACAAGGAAGCAATTCGGATACAATGGCCTCTGAGCAACGAGTGCAAGAGGTACAGTAGGCAGCTGCTCAGTGCACTATCAAGCTTGCAGGAGTTCGAACATAGTTGGGAGGTCTCTACATGAAGATATCCACACCGATAGAGTGACTTGAGGGTGAGTCATGATGTTTGTGTTGGGGGCCTCTTGGGCGCGGGATCTCCTAAGGCAATTTTTGGGGCTTAAAGCCCATATTTTGACCATATCTGATGTAAATACTACACGATTTGTGGGCGCAAAGTGCGAAGTTCTAATTGAGTCATAGGGTTGTCAGCCGTTTCTTTTGTAATATAATGTTGGCTTGAAATATCTACTCATTTTTTATGGAGCATGGGATTGTATAAATAGAGTGAGGCTCTAAGTTGTAAAAGGGAATAACTAGGGAAGTGTGTAAGTTCTAATGATGAAGAATTGAGTCTTAGTTGAAGCGTCGAGTTGTGTCCTTGGGTCTAGTGTAGGAAAAGAGCACAGATAACTACCTTAGCAGTGCAGAAGCACATCGGCCCCTCGTGAGGGTTGCGCGAAGGCAATTATAACAGATTGCGCAGGCCTCGCAGGTCAAGAAAGTGTACAAAGTGACCTATGCAAAGGTATTCACAGTTGACTCGACCACTCAGACATATCAAGGGTGCGGAAACTTGGTTCCAGCATCCCCCCATACTGCTTCAGGTGAGACCTCAGTCTGCACTCTATGGGCTATTTCCGAAAGGGCCAGTAGTACAAGGATTTGTTTGGCTAAATAACTCCAAACCTCGATTAGGCTCCCTCAAGATAAGAACTTTTCAGGAATCAACTAAGCATATGCCATATCTCCAAGCAGTAATACAAAAAAATTCACATCATATCATATACATGTAAAACTACCATAATCATCATCTATGACCATAAAACCATCATTCTAGCATGAACTACATGATCTTTCCACAAGAACCCTCAGTATATCAACCATGTATAATTACTAAGGAGTTTTCGAACATCCCACATATGATAAGTATCAACCATGATAATCAACATATGTGATTATCAAACCTATCATCATAAAGTAATAAGTCATCATCATTATGTGACTAAGTAACCCATGTCTCTGAATATCCATGTCTTCAAATAGGTATGTCTACAATAACACCATTCTCTTGGACAAGAAATTGTATTTACCAATATGCAACTTAAGTAACCATCCATGTATCTAGCTTCTCATCAATGAGAAATTCAAATGATGACCTGACATTCAAATTTTCTTGATATTATTAGGATCAATAATCCTCAGCCAATATACCATGTGAGATCTAAGAACTATAGGAATTCTCATCCATAATTACACCCTAGGAAATTTATGCATCTTTGAAGGCATGATGACATCATCATACTTTAACATCATCAAATAATCAATATGTGTACTCACGTTTTGTTCTTCTCCTCGAACTTACGGATATCACCATGTAAGAAACATAACTATATGCATCATTGAAAGAGTCATCCACACATCTTATCTGAATAATAACTATGTGGCTCAATCAGCATAAGTATCATCTGAGATTTCCTCAAAGGCAATTCTTGACAGAAGCATAGCATGATGCCTCATTTAAACAGTTCATAAGCATCACTGCCATCATTATGTAACAAAGTCTTCTAAACATAATTCCAACAATGCATTATTGGAAGTATAACATATTATCCCCTTGAACCTGCGCCAATTGTTCACTGTTAGATCTAATCATTACATATATCAATAAGAATCATCAAGAAATAATTATCAACTAGTTATACTTCAACTCATCAACAACTTATGAAGGTCAAAATCACTTCTAAATAACATCCACAGACTGTAGTCATCAAACATCAAACTAGAAAAGACAATTGATAATTATCTGAACCATATCAGACCATTTTTTTGAGTCTGTCCCACTGCTTCTTCATCAAACCAACATCTACTCGACTGTCTAGTTTCAAACTAACATATATATGCTACTTGTCTTCATAATATTTGCATATGAGAATTAGAACACTGAAATTTCATACTTTCATTTCCTTCTGAATTTCTTCTGACTGTACCTGGTCCTAAAACTTTTGTTGGAGCATCAGTTCCAAGAATATCATTATCATGATGGTTCTTTATCAGAGAATCCATTTTTCTCTTCTCCCCAGTCATGTGATAAGCACATCCACTATCATCTTTGTCTTCGAATGAGTAGAGAGCAAGATCACACCTTATCTGATCTTCCTTTTATTGATTCTTAGTGTATTCATCTTTTTTTTTTCTGATTTAAATCTTCTTATTTGATAGCTTACCATATTGTTTATGGTGATCCATAGACTTGTTCTTGCATTCTTTTGCTACATGCCCAAACTTGTTACAAGCATAATATCTTATATGTTTCATATTTCTTCTTTAGAAATCAATGGCTTTTTGACTAAACATATTGCAAGAAAACAATATCCCTTAAAGTAACTGGAAGATCATGATCTTTTAGTGTGACAGTTATTAGCTTGAAACATTCTACTTTTGCATCTCACTGCAACATGTCCAAAATTATGACATATAGAACATTCAACATTACTCATCAGTGGAAAGAACTGATTAGCGCTTCCATAGTTAGGAGTAAATGATTTCCTTTGAAGACTTTCTTTCCTTGGTTGTTGATGGGGTTGACCTCTTATCTCCTTGTTGAGGATTTCAGATTTTGCATTAGAGTTCCTTGCCTTAGTTTGTGAGCTAGATTCACCTTTAATAATTTCATGAAAATCAATACCATATTTGATGGCAAGAGACATTTGACTACTAATAATATTATCCAAAATCTTGGTATTGTCTTGAAATCTCAAAAGTTTATCCTTTTCTTCTAATTTACCTTTTAGGATATTTACCTCAACCTGATATTGCTATTCCTTTTCTAGATACTACTTCTTCATGATTTCTTCATATTTTATTCCTTCTTCCACTTGTTGTTTTAAATTGAGAGTCTCATTTCCCTGTTCTTCATTTTCTTGAGGTAGTTCTTCATTCTTCTTATTTGAATTTTCAAGATCTTATTTTAGAGAGACAACCTCAGCTTCAAGACATTCATAGTAACTGGATCTACCTTTAAGTTTCTTGATTTTTGTGTCCTTTTCATTTAATTTATTTCTCAATGATGTCACCTCAATCTGCAACCTTTGACGTTTATCTTCCTTTTCCTTGCACTTCTTCCTTAGTTTGTTTCCTTCCTCCAATTGAGATTTGAACTTGGTAACTTCTTCTTTGAAGGTACACTCCCTTTTGTCAAATAGATCATGTTGATCACTGAATTTATCTAAAATTATTTTAACTTATGTGTCTATTGGATTTCTTTCACTTTCTCCAATAAGAGAAAATTCAATTGTTTCACTATCACTTGAATTATCTTCAATATTGCATGAATAGAGAAATGTATCACTAGAAAATCAAAATTTAGTACCTGATACTTATTTTTCATGTTCATCTTCAATCTGAGGTGATTCTGAATTTGAATGCTTGATTCCACCTAATAATCAATTGTCTCTCCTACTGTCATGTTCCTTTGAGATGTCTTCTTCTTCTGAGGTGCTTTCTGTTGGTAGTATGATGCATGTGTTGTACTTGATGGCAACCAACTCATAGAAGAACATCTCACTTAGTTATAACTAGATGAATCTTTAGAAGAGATATTAGATGTGACTGAATGCATGGGATGCAGGAAAGCTCAAAGGAATCGGATGGTAGTTCTAAGTGTGACAAGTTAGCTTTTCCATCAAGTCCAAAGGGGGAGATTGTTGGCATTATGTGACAAGTGTTGTCCTTGATGGAAAATCACACAGATGATAGATCATAGTGCAGCAGGTCAGCAACAAGGATTTGATGATCAGACTACAAGAATGAAGAGAAAATATATATACGCAAGTTCATCGTGACTAAGACATTTATACATGCGGGTTAGACGTTACAAAGGCGTGTATGTGTATACATGCACTTTCATGCAAGGAAAAGCATGTATATGTTGGGGAACTTACTTTTGGTCTTTGATATTTAGTCCTTGGTATTTGAACCTATGGTTTTGGACTATAGTATCTCGTCAGATGTGTTGATCCCAAGTATTGGGTCCATGGTATTAGTTTGTTATGGTTTTGGACCATGGTATTCAGCAAGGCCTAAGACTATAAAAGGAGAAGAATATCATTAGGCAAGTGTATCGAAAAGGTCTTGAATATCTAATGAAGGATGAGATCCAGTATGCAGGTTATGGGTTTATGATGTGTTAGAGTCGGTCTGGTCAGCCCTTCGTCGGAGATCAAAGCTCTTTGTGCATTTCAATTTTAGGTGTCTCGTTCCATCCATGAAGCTGCATTTCGCTAGGGACATGCCATGATCTGATGGAAAAAGTCATGCTACTCATTTCCCCTCATGTCTGGCCCCTGTTGGTTTAGGTCTTGGTCCATAATCATTAAAGTTCATGCTAGTCAAGGTCTGGTCATATGATAGGACAAAGTCATTTTTGTTGTTGGGTGTAAGAAATCATCAATAAGGTCTTTGAAAAAATATGTCCAGAACAAGTTATGCAGGCCAGAGGGAGATCTTATATACCTACAGTGCATAAAGCTTCATCATCACCACAATAGACATCGACTCTTCTTCAAAACTCTCTTTTGAAGAAAAGTCAAACAAGGTCAACAATTGACAAAATTTTCCAAAAATCGACAGTTGACATTTTCAGATGCAGACATGGATTTCAAAGTGAAAGGCCCAGTCACACAATTCCCGCAAAGAAGCATCGAAAATTTTATCATGAGAGCCAAAATTTCAAAGAAAAAAGGAAAAACAGAGTATTTTAAATGTCAATGAAAAGTGAAAAACTCAAACATTAGAAAGTGGGTCTTCAAAGAGGAAAAAATTAAACCCAACTCTCTCAAAGCCTATATATACATGTTTTGACCCAAAGCAAAGGTATTGTGTTGCTAAATGACTTGGAGAAGACATTTGCAAAGGTGAAGTTGATATGGTGAGCATTTGAGTGAGTTGGGAGGTGATTTGGGAAGCGCGGCGCACACACGCAGGAGCTCGCGCACTCACCGAGTGCGACGGACATGCAGCTAGCCTGCCATTGAAAGATTACACGGGCTCGATGCATATAAGGTGCGCGGCGCACTAGGAATTGCGCGCGGCGCACTAGGAATTGCGCGCGGCACACACAGTCCAACAGCCCGAAACAGTGCCAAACCACTTCAAAACATGGAAAAAGCGATCAAATTGAAAGGTAAGCCATGTAACATCACCTACTCATCAAGTTTTGTCAAGAATATGGTATTTGTGAAGAGGTTGAATGATATCCAAAGAACAATGGCCAACCATGAAAAATTCACCATGAAAAACAATGGATGGGGTTGCAAGTTTGCGATGATGCCACTAAGGTTTTGCTCCCTTCCCCTTGTCCCCTCACTCCTCATCATTTCCACCCCCATTCCACATTGTCTCCTAAAGAAACCACCCTCAAACCCTCTCCCCTATTTTTCAAGTGAATTTGGGTGACCTTTACAGTGCATGGTGCACACACATGGTGGTACGACGCACTGAGGGCGTGCGGCGCACTGGGAGCCCGGCCACGGTGTTAACTTTACACTAGCACGGTGCATACTCAGCGCGTGGCGCAATGGGCAAAGCACGTGGCGCAATGGGCAAAGCACGTGGCGCACAAGCCTGTGAGCCTAAGAATGCACCGAATCACCCAAAAATTTTGGAATTGGCTCTTAAAATTGCAAAAGTGCCCATAAATCTTTTCACCACTAATCCTAAGCTTAAAGAAAAATATGATGTTGGTGACCATGAGACCAAAAACAAATTTTTTTAAGCAAACACAAAAGTGACACAAAAGGGTAAAAAGGATAGGGTTTTTGCTACAAAAACACAATTGCTAAATAAGCTCCTACCTTAACTTGATCAGCTCATTTCCCTGGAGCATTTTCCCCTGATAGTTACCCTAGCTACATTGCAATCATATCCCTTTGTCCCCTTTACTCATATAGCTCAAAGGTTCCTGAACCCTACCACATCAAAAACACACCCCAAACACTCCCAAATCCCTGATAAATTTCCCCTTTAAACCCCTATTCCCCTTTCCATCATTCCCCTCCTAACACTCCCCTGTTTTATTATCCCCTTGGTAACATATTTTCAGACCATTCATCAGTGTCATTAGATTCAAAAGGCAGCACTAAACTCAGGATACAAGCAGCAGCGATGGCATCAAAACATTCATCAGATTATGAGGGGGATACACACAGTGACACATCTTCAGGAGAAAGGTCCCATAGGAGACATCACCGGAGTGGCAGACATCTCACAAATGAGCCCAATACCCTCACAGAGCTACAAGCATGCCCACTTGCCATGTCTTCTTTCCAACACTTGGCATGTTATGAATTTTTCCAAAGGGTGGAAAATGTCAGAGTACATCATGATTTGGGCCACCTTTTTGCACTCCATCTACAGGGAGGCCAAACTGTCTTGGCTGGGGTCACTTTCACCTTGACACCGGAGGCTATATCAGTGCCAATAGGGATACCTAATGTTGGGGAGCAGTGGCATAAGAAAAAGAAGGTGGAGAGGCATCACTATGAGCCTTACATCAAGAACAGCTGCTTGAGCCAACTCACCAGGGTTTTTCCATTTAGACTTTTGAGGGATGAGTATGCCCCACTCATGAGATTGATCATGAAATATTTCAGTTGCGAGGGGAGGTTTTCTCGCCTTTATGCCTACCACATCCGCCTGCTCATGCACTTCACCAAGGTGAAGATGATGAGCCTCCCATTTTTCATCTGCAACAACATTGAGAAGATGAAGAAATTCATGGAGCGCAAGACCCCATGACAGCAGCTAAACAGTGTCTATCATTTTGCTCTCATCCGGATTTTGGTGGACTATCAGTTGGTATTGCAGGGTATTGCTTGGGAGGACTTCATCTCCCGTGATTTCTTCAGCGCTCCACCGGTGATATCAGAGGTAGATCATGGGGTGGGAGGTCCTTCACATCAGTTTGAGCCTAATATGGGAAGCCCTCCACATTAGTTTGATAGCCATGAGACTGCCACCATGCCAGTATACATCACATATCAGAGAGGCTATCCGAAAGGCACTAGACCTTTGTTTGCAGCAGCAAAGCGAGCGTTATCTCCACCCGGGATGGAAGGGGCCTCAATTCCTACATCGACGACATAGGTACAGGACAAGGGAAAGAAGCCCAAGCATGAGGAGGGGCCTTCAGGTGTTCCATCAGGTGAGCAAGAGATTGAGTTTGTTCTACTCGAGGATTATGAGACGGATGCAGAACCTACAAATGCTGAGCTGGGAGAGATCATTCAGGAGCAGCAATCTGTGATTGAGAAACTATCCCTAGACTTGGATAGGGCCAAGTGGAACGTGCAGTATCTAGAGTAGAGGAACAAGAAATTTTAGGATCGGCTAGCTGAGATAGAGTTGTAAATGATCAAGGAAAACTGGCGACACATCCTAGCAGTGCAAGGCAGACCTATGGAGCAAAGAGACGAAGACCGTGAGTATGTGCTAGAGAAAGTGATTGTTCATTTGGAGCAGCGGTTGGACAAAGAAAACAGGGAGAAAGACATGCTAAGGTGCATGACTCATCACTACCAGGCACGCTACATGAGTTCCAAAGCAAGAATCAGGAGCCTAAAGTCACAATTGAGCAAAGCGACAAAAGAGGTAAAGGAGGCAAAGGAGAAAGATCAGCTTTGAATCTTGGTTGAGGCTTCCTTGGCCCAACAAAGCACTTCATAGGGAACCTCCAACCCAAATTTCAAGGAATCTGGGCGAATTTTGGTCACTGGCAAACTTTTTGGGCACAAAACAGGAAATTTCTCCCTATGCGCCGCGCCACAGGCGCGACGGTAAAAATATAGAACTCAGATCGAGGAACGGCTTGCATATTTGGATTTAGCATCAAAAAATACGTCTACTGGTGTCCAGGCTAGAAATTTTGACAAGTTTTGGGTCTCCTAAGGGTCAAAAAACACCCAAAAATGGCCTCTCTGCCACTTTTTTGGACACAAAGGAAGTAGTCTTGGGAGAATGAAGTTTTGGATGGGAAAATGAGCTTCAAATTCAGACATTCCAGTTGGGTTGGAAAGTAGACAGGACAGGCTTTCCAAAAATCCCACTTGGGAACATTTTGGACACCTTAAAGTGCCCCATAATAGGCTCCAAAGTGGCGCAACTCACAGGGAATTTGGCGTGGCGCACAGGGGAAAAAACGGCCAAATTGCTCCTGTTTCACGAAATTTCGGGTTGCGACTTCTCCAAGTGGGCCCGATCATTTTCTCTTCAGTTTTTTCACACAAAGGGCATCTTTTAAAGAATTTTCTCTCCAGGTGGGCATCTATCCAAGTGGCAAAAGAATGCAAAGGGTCACCACAGCCAAATTTCATGCTTGAGAGCGCTGCACCTGTAGCTGATGGTTGGCTCTCCATCTCGTTTTTGAAATGATTTGAGTAACTTCCCAACCCCTGGGTGTTCCATATCTTCTCTACACTTTCTGTATATTGTAAGCAAGTTATTTGCAAAGGGTTGGCTGGCTTGTAACTTCTGAGAGACTGTGGGAAAGAAACTATGTTTCTGCAATGTGTATTTTTGACATAGAATTTAATGAAAGGCAGTGGCTTTGTTTCATGAGATTCTTGTGGTTGTGAGTGTAGCAAATGTATTCTTATGTTTCATAATTCATTTCATATTTCATTTGAGTGAAATTTTCTAAGTGAGATTAGGTAGAATTCAATTTATATTGCTCTGCCTGTGGGAAAATTTCATGTGTAGTGTTATTCTTTTGTTGAAAAGGATTCATGCGACCATGCCCTTTTCATTATCTTCGACAATCTTTCCATTCTGTGTCACCTTAAGTTCAAATTGCTGCACTTCCCACCTACCTTGCCTCACCGAATAATCTGTTCCTTCATCCTCAATTCTCTGTTCTTTGCTAAGCGCCAGTCCCATATACATCTCAGAAGTTCAGTCACTTCAAAAATCTTTTCCAAAATCCCTTTTCACTTACTAGCCTAAGGCAAATATCAAATTGCAAGTCATCTCAGACCATTTTTCTTATCCATTTGCTGAGTGTGACTCGGAGAGAGCCCTCTCCTGCTCTCGTAGGGCTAGCTACGAGGCTGAGCCTAGTTTGATGTTGCCTTTAACCTTGCCTTCATTCACCCTAAGGCATATTCAAGCGCTAACATAGTGGTGACTCCACTGGGGAACGTAAGTTGAAAATCAACTCCCCTTGTTTTATAAGAATTCTAGGCTCCTGGATGATGAGGTTAGGATTGGAAAGGTTGAGTAAGTTGGTTGTGTCCCGTAACTCCTCTCAATAGCACACTGGCTTCAATACGATACACTAGAGTGAATCTAGACCCGGACCCTCCTCACATTTACGAAAATCCATATTTGATCCCAAGACTCCTTCGTCAAGAAAGCACCATAACTCCTGTGTTCAAATCCCCTTCATGTCCCGACATTTTTGAGTATCTTGAGGAGCTTCAGTTTCACGAATGATTTGAGATATCACTGTTTGAATCTAAATCCAAAAAGGCTGTTGATTACACCGTCCCCGATCCGCAATTTATTGTAGACCTTGAGACAGAAAGAGATAATAGATTAATTGATAACTACATTTCCACACAGCCCCAAACTCCTAGTGCAAACCCCTTGCAAACTATACACATTCCTCCAACACCTCCAAGGCCAAATCCACCAAGAATGATGGCTACCTGTTTTGCTCCTCTTGTTCTGCCCCAAGTTCTAGATGACATGCCAAATGACTATCAAAGTAAAATCCCATTTTTTGATGGCACTCCTAACAGTATTACAGCTCAACAACATGTGGATAAAATGGTAGATTTCTATGAACTTCATGAGATCGATGCGGAGAACGTGGCAATGAGGCTCTTTGTACAAAAATTTGCAGGTGATGTGAGGAAGTGGTTCAGAGGTTTGACAGCTGCAAGCATCACCACCTTGGCTGAGCTGCAAAGACAATTTTTGAATAGGTGGGAAGTCAAAGAGAATCCCCTTCAAATTCTGGCCGAGTATGAACAAATCAAGCGGAATGCCGGTGAAACGGTCTAAGATTATTGTGTTAGATTTAATGCAGTCTACAGTGATATCCCAGACCATCTAAAGCCACCGGTGGGACTAGAAATGATGAAGTTTCCAGATGGTTTTGATGCCGATATGGCGTACCAATTACGAGAGAGAGAACCGGCTACAATGGAAGATATGCAGAAAATTGCGGTCAGCGTTGAGGCTAACCTGTTGTCCAAAAGAGTAAGAGCGAAAGCAGAGAAGAAAACCACGGTGAAAGAAGAACCTTCTTCAATGGATCAGCTGCTCAAGAAAGTAGAATAGATGTTCAAAAGGGTAAAACTTGACAATCCAGAGCCACAAGTTAGGAGTCCTAACTTCCGTGGCCAACAACAGCCACAATATATAATTAGACAAAGAGATCAGTGGACTCAAGAGAAGACAGCACAACAGCCGATACAAACACCTTTGCAGAAGAATTTTGTACATTGACCAGAATCAGATGAGGAAGGGAATGTAATAGGCAAGGAAAACAATATTTTTACTCTAGATGAGCTGCCTACTTACATCACTGAAGAAGAAGAATGTGTAGTGAACTCAGCTACACACCAAGACACCGATTTTATCCTAGCTAGAAAAACCGTGTTGGAAGAAGAGTCAGAAGAATATCAAAGGGGGTATATGAATGCTTTGTCCGGACAACAATAGCGATATTCCCTTCGAAATAGAGATGTACCTGCTAAACCAATTCAAAAAAAGAAGGAGGATGAAATAACAAAGAAAGATCTATCAGCTGCACAAAGAAAGGGAAAGGAGGCGGTTGTTCCGGAGAGCAACAAATCGAAATCAGCAGAACAATCATAGCAACCAGCCACCTCAAAGGACATGGAAAGGAAAGAGATCCTAGTTAAAGAGGTAGAAATAACTCTTGCTTTTAGCCTAGAGAATGAGATTTCTAAGCTAAAGGTATCCATCCCTTTGACTGAAATCATGAAGAACAGTAGCTATAGAGGACATATTCCTAAATTCTTGAACTTAGACCTAATGTCCGACATGGTAAACGTGGAAGATGATTAGCCTGAAATGATTTTTGGGCCAGCAACAAATGGTGAACCTCCCGAGAGGGAAGTGCCACCCTTATATATCATTTTACGCTTGCATGACTTTGTGCTACACAATGCCATGTTCGATTCCGGAGCCTCTCACAATCTCATGCCCAAGGCTATCATGGATAAGCTTGGCCTAGACGTCACCCGCCAATATCATGATCTCTATTCATTCGACTCCAGCAGAGTAAGGTGCATAGGGCTTATCAAAGACTTAGTCGTGAGTCTAGACCAGCTTCCTATGAAAAATGTTCTGATGGATGTAGTGGTAGCACACATTCCTCCAAGGTCTGGTACGCTTCTTTCCAGGTCTTGGGTGGAAAAATTGAAGGGGACACTACAGCTGGATTTCTCCTATGCGACAATCCTGGTGTTTGGACAGATGAGGAAATTATATCGGGAACAAAAGATGAAGTATATGATCACAAGCAAGGAGAAACCGATAAATCATCCTATAAACTATGTACATACAGATTTAGAGTCTTTTGTTTTATTTTCAGATAGTTTAAATGAAATAGATAGTCAGATAGTAGAAGCAGATGACATTCCAGATATAACAAAAAATTTTAGAGAGATTTTGAAGAAAGAAAAACAAGAAAAGCAACAAAAGATTGGGCAATCAGTTGGAAACGATGGACAGCAAACGAACAATGGACAACAAACAAACGATGGACAGCAAGCAAACAATGGACATCAAAAAGATTTTCAACACTTTCAAGAAGAAGAAGAAGGCTTATGGACCATGGATTTTGATGGAGTAGTAGGGAATGATGGAGCTGGTATTGGTATTTGGGTACGCAGTCCTTTCTCTGCCCCAAACAAAGTACCTAGCAGCGTGAGAGTTTGCTCCTACAAGCTGGCTTTTGAATGTTCAAATAATGAAGCTGAATATGAAGCTCTGATTGTTGGCCTGAAGATTCTTAGAAAGCTGAATGCAAAGAGGATTTCAATATATGGCAACTCCGAGTTGGTAATAAAACAGGTCAGAGGAGAGTACCAAGAAAAACATCCTAGGATGCGGGCCTATCATAATGCAATTTTGGACATCTTGAAGCTATTTTCCAAATACACCTTGACATGTGTGCCACGAATACAAAATAGTATTGCTGATGCTCTTTCCAAGGCAACGAGCAGCTTGAAAATCCCCATGAACTCTAGTAGTAAGTTTGAAATCCATGTCAAGCACCGTCCAACCATTCCAGACAATCAACGACATTAGCAAGTGTTCGAAGATGATGAGGAGATTAAGGACTTTCTGCTCAACAGAGGAAAGTTCATATAAACCTTAATCGATGTGGAAAATGATGAGAACAAAGGGAATGGTACAAAAGAAGTTCAAATCAATCAAATGGACGTATTGCAGCTAAAGAACAACATCATTCCTAAAGTCTTGATACCCCTAGAAGAACTTTTCAATCACGATGATGTAGCCCGCAAGCCAACTTTAAAGCCCACGGAGAAAGGTGTAGAAGAAGTCAACATCGGTACAACAACAAATCCAAAATTGGTAAAATTGTCCAAGACACTACCACCAAAGACCAAGGACAAATATATCTGTTTGATGGCTTCATTTGCATATGTATTTGCTTGGGATTATTCAGATTTAAAGACCTATGAATGAACATAATTCAGCACACCATACCTATCAAGCCCAATCAGAAACCATTTAGACAAAAGCTGAGAAGGATCAATCCAATGTTGTTGCCATCCATCGAAAAAGAGGTAAATAGGTTGTGCAAGTTAGGTATCATTGTGCCTATCAGATTTCCAGATTGGATATCTAACTTAGTGCCTATACGAAAGAAGACCGGTGAGATCCGCCTATGCATTGATTTCAGAAATCTAAACAAGGTCTCATTGAAGGACATCTATCTGTTGCCCAAGATGGACCATATACTTCAGTGAGTAGTGGGGACATCTCATATGTCTTTTCTTGATGGTTATTCCGGATATAGCCAAATTTCAGTCCATGAAGATGATAGGGATAAGACAACATTCACAACTCCATGGGGAAAATTTCACTGTGCCAAAATGCCATTCAGTTTGAAGAATTCAGGTGCCACATTTCAGCGTGTAATGGACTTGGTGTTTGCAAATGAGAAGGATGTGTTTTTGGTGGTGTACTTGGATGACTTGATAGTGTTTTCAAAATCTGATGAAGAGCATATGCATCACCTAAAAATTGTCTTTCAAAAATGCAGAAAATATGGCCTATCACTGAATCCTAAGAAGAGCCTGTTTTCCATGGAGGAAGGAAAACGACTTGGCCATATCATTTCGAAAGATGGAATCCACATAGACCCAGCACGTTTCCAAGAAATTCAACAAATCGATCTGCCTAGGAACAAAAAGGAGATACATTCATTTAATAGTAAGATGAATTTTTTGCGTCATTTTGTGCCTAATATTGCGGCACATTTGAAAGAAATGACCAACATGCTTAAAAAGGACAGCCAGGTGAAATGGACGGATGAGGCTGTAAAATCTTTCAACTTGGTCAAATTGGCCCTCTCTTCATCTCCAGTTCTAGTCAGCCCGGATTACACTCAAGATTTCATATTGTTTTCATTTGCTTCTGAGCACACTATGGCAGCGATACTATTGCAGAAAAGGGATGATCATGAAAGACCCATCGCATTCTTCAGCAGGGCTATAAGAGATGTAGCTTTGAAGTACAACATCATTGAAAAGCAAGCCCTTGCATTGGTAAAGGCACTGAAGGATTTTCGGGTGTATATCTTACATTCTCACATTCTGGCCTATGTTCCTAATACTGTTGTGAAATATGTTTTAGTGCAGACCGATCTAGAAGGGAGAAGAGGAAAATGGATCGCAACCTTGCTAGAATACGATGTGGAGATAAAGCCTACAAAGTTGGTCAAAGGACAGGGATTGGCGAAACTAATGGCGGAATCAAACTTGCATGCATTGGACACAAATCGGATCGCTGCATTGTCTGATGAGAATGAGGAAGGAACATCAATTCAGGTATCCGAAATGTTTTCTCTGTCCCCATGGTATTATGATATAATATATGTGTTGAAAAATCTATCACCACCGCCAGGCATGGTTAGAAACAAAGCGAGAACACTTAAATTGCAAGCTGCCAAGTTTTGTATCTTGAATTCTTTACTGTATCGGAAAGATCCCAATGGCATTTTGCTAAATTGTCTGGTGGAAGAGGAGGCAAAGAAAGTCATGGAGGACTTCCACGGAGGAGAGTGTGGTAGACATATTTTTTTGGAAGTCAACAGGGAACAAAATCCTGAGAGTGGGGTACTACTGGCCTACCTTCTTTGCTGATGTGCATAAGATGGTAAAGCGCTCTCATAAGTGTCAAATTTTCAAAGGAAAACAGAAACTACAGCCTTTGCCACTCAAACCTATCAAAGTGAGCGTTCCATTCCAGCAGTGGGGGTTTGATTTCATTGGGGAAATTCATCCCGCATCTTCCGGACAGCATAGGTGGATCCTTATAGCGACGAACTACTTCACAAAATGGATTGAGGCAGCCCCTACCAGATAAGCGATAGACTTGGTAATCATCTCATTTCTCGAAAATAACATCTTGTCTTCCTTTGGTTGTCCAAACAAAATAATCACTGATAATGCAGTATCTTTTAAATCGAAAAGGATGGTATAATTTTGTCACAAATATCACATAATTTTGGGCCATTCAACTGCCTATCATCCGTAAGGCAATGGATTGGTGGAATCTTCGAATAAATCTTTGGTCAACATCATCTAGAAGCTGCTGGAAATTAATAAGAAGAGCTCGAACAAGAGGTTGGTTCATGCACTTTGGACAGATCAAATCAGTCAAAAAAAGTCTATTGGTATGTCACCATTTGAGCTGGTTTATGGAGTAGACACAGTATTCCCAGCCACCGTTGCTGCCCCGGTGGTCAGACTTCTTCAGGAGGCAGGCAGTGAGGAAGATCCCATGTAGAAAAGGCTGAGTCAAATGATCCACTTGCAGAAAACAAGAGAAGAAGTTTTCCAAAACACATCCAAGTTGCAGGAGAAGATAAAGAAAATCTTTGACAGAAAAGCTAAAGAGGACAAGTTTCAGTTGGATGATGTGGTGTTGAAGTGGGATGCAAGGAATGAAGAGAAAGGCAAGCACAGAAAGTTTGAAAACTTGTGGAAAGGTCCTATCAAAATCGCAGCATATAGAGGTCAAAATGCCTTTCTTCTGAAGGAAATGGATGGGGAAGACTGTCCTGGAGGGCCGATCAATGGTCGGCTGCTCAAGCAGTATCATTGTTGATCTATTAACATTGCTTCCACTGTCGTTGTAAATACCACTTTTACTTCAGTTTGGTTTCAGTATGTAAAGTCAGTTTTTGAGTTATTCCAATTGTCAAGTTTGAGTCAATTTCTTGGTTATTCCAATTTTGTAAATAAGTCAGAGTCTTGTGCTGTTTATCAAAATGATGACTCCATGGCCCAATGGACCAAGAGGCACTGTCTACCTCCTCCAGAGATTTGTTGTTCTTGGCACCTCCAAGGAGCTACCATCCCCCATTGGAGCCAATCTTAGAGTCGGTCTGGTCAGCTCTCCATCAGATATCAAAGATCTTTGTGAAATTCAATTTTAGGTGTCCCGCTCCATCCAGGAAGCTGCATTTCTCTAGGGACATGCCATGATCTGACAGAAAAAGCCATGCTACTCATTTCCCCTCATGTCTAGCCCCTTCTGGTTCAGGTCTTGGTCCATAATCATTGAAATTCATGATAGTCAAGGTCTAGACATATGGCAGGACAAAGTCATTTTTGTTGTTGGGTCTAGGAAATCATCAATAAGGTCTTTGAAAAAACATGTCCAAAACAAGTTATGCAGGCCAGAGGGAGATCTTATATGCCTACAGTGCAGAAAGCTTGATCATCACCACAATAGACATCGATTCTTCTTCAAAACTTTGTTTTAAAGACAAGTCAAACAAGGTCAACTATGACAAAATTTTCCAAAAATCGACAGTTGAAATTTTCAGATGCAGACATGGATTTCAAAGCCAAAGGCCCATTCATGTAGCTCCCACAAAGAAGCGCCGAAAATTTTATCATGAGAGCCAGAATTTCAAAGAAAAAAGGAAAAATAGAGTGTTTTAAAAGTCAATGAAAAGTGCAAAACTCAAACATTAGAAAGTGGGTCTTCAAAGAGGAAAAAATTAAACCCAACTCTCTCAAAGCCTATATATACATGTTTTGACCCAAAGGAGAGGTATTGTGTTGCTAAATGACTTGGAGAAGACATTTGCAAAGGTGAAGTTGATATGGTGAGCGTTTGAGTGAGTTGGGAGGTGATTTGGGAAGCGCAGCGCACACGGGCAGGAGTGCGGCGCACTCACCGGGCGCGATGCACACATAGCCAACCCACTGTTGAAAGATTACATGGGTGTGGCACATACAAGGCACGCGGCGCACTAGGAATTATGCGCGGCACACACGGTCCAGCAGCCCGAAACGGTGCCAAACCACTTCAAAACTTGGAAAAAGCGATCAAATTAAAAGGTAAGCCTTGTAACATCACCTGCTCATCAAGTTTTGTCAAGAATATGGTATTTGTGAAGAGGTTGAATGATATCCAAAGCACAATGGCCAACCATGAAAAATTCACCATGAAAAACAACGGATGGGGTTGCAAGTTTGCGATGATGCCACCAAGGTTTTGCACCCTTCCCCTTGTGCCATCACTCCTAATCATTTCCACCCCCATTCCACCTTCTCTCCTAAAGGAACCTCCCTCAAACCCTCTCCCTTGTTTCTCAAGCGAATTTGGGTGACCTTTACATTGCAATCATATCCCTTTGTCCCCTTTACTCATATAGCTCAAAGGTTCCTTAACCCTACCCCATCAAAAACACACAAACACTCCCAAATCCCTGATAAATTTCCCCTTTAAACCCCTATTCCCCTTTTCATCATTCCCCTCCTAACACTCCCCTATTTTATTGTCCCCTTGGTAACAGATTTTCAGAGCATTCATCAGTGTCAATTGATTCAAAAGGCAACACTAAACTCAGGATACAAGCAACAGTGATGGCATCAGAAAATTCATTAGATTATGAGGGGGATACACACAGTGACACATCTTCAGGAGAGAGGGCCCATAGGAGACATCACCAGAGTGGCATACATCTCAGAGACGAGTCCAACACCCTCACAGAGCTACAGGCATGCCCACTTGCCATGTCTTGTTTCCAACACATGGCATGTTATGAATTTTGCCAAAGGGTGGCAAATGTCAGAGTACATCATGAGTTGGCCTGCCTTTTTGCAATTCATCTACAGGGAGGCCAATCTGTCCTGGTTGGGGTCACTTTCACCTTGACACCGGAGGCTATATCAATGGCAACATGGATACCTAACATTGGGGAGCAATGGCATAAGAAAAAGAAGGTGGAGAGGCATCACTATGAGCCTTACATCAAGAACAGCTGCTTGAGCCAACTCACCAGGGTTTTTCTATTCAGATTTTTGAGGGATGAGTATGCCCCACGCATGAGATTGATCATGAAATATTTCAGTTGTGAGGGGAGGTTTTCTCGCCTTTATGCCTACCACATCTGCCTGCTCATGCACTTCACCAGAGTGAAGATGATGAGCCTCCCATTTTTCATCTGCAACAACATTGAGAAGATGAAGAAATTCATGCAGTGCAAGACCCCACGGCAGGAGCTAAAAAGTGTCTATCATTTTGCTCTCATCCAGATTTTGGTGGACTATCAGTTGGGATTGCAGGGTATTGCTTGGGAGGACTTCATCTCCCATGATTTATTCAGCGCTCCATCGGTGATATCAGAGGCAGAGCATGAGGTGGGAGGTGCTTCACATTATTTTGAGTCTGAGATGGGAAGCCCTCCACATCAGTTTGATAGCCATGAGACTGCCACCATGCCAGTATACATCACATATCAAAGAGGCTATCTGAAAGTCACCAGGCCTTTGTTTGCAGCAGCAAAGTGAGTGTTATCTCCACCCGGGGTGGAAGGGGCCTCGCTTCCTACATCGATGACACAGGTATAGGACAAGGGAAAGAAGCCCAAGCACAAGGAGGGGCCTTCAGGTGTGCCATCAAGTGAGAAAGAGACTGAGTTTGTTCTACTCCAGGACTATGAGACGGATGCAGAACCTACAAATGCTGAGCTGGGAGAGATCATTCAGGAGCAGCAATCTGTGATTGAGAAACTATCCCTAGACTTGGATAGGGCCAAGTGGAACGTGTAGTATCTAGATTAGAGGAACATGCAACTTGAGGATCGGCTAGCCGAGATAGAGTTGCAAATGATCAATGAAAACCGGCGACACATCCTAGCAGTGCAAGGCAGACCTAAAGAGAAAAGAGACAAAGACCGTAAGTATGTGCTAGAGAAAGTGAACGTTCATTTGGAGCAGTGGTTGGACAAAGAAAATAGGGAGAAAGACATGCTGAGGCGCATGACTCATCACTACAGGCATGCAACATGAGTTCCAAAGCAAGAATCAGGAGCCTAAAGGCAAAATTGAGCAAAGCGACAAAAGAGGCAAAGGAGCAAGATCAACATTGAATCTTGGCTGAGGCTTCCTTGGCCCAGCAAAGCACTTCATATGGAACCTCCAGCCAAAATTTCAAGGAATTTGGGCAAATTTTGGTCACAGGCAAATTTTTTGGGCACAAAACAGGAAATTTCTCCCCGTGCGCCGCGCCACAGGCAGGATGCTAAAAATATAGAACTCAGCTCAAGGAACGACTCACATATTTGGATTCAACATCGAAAAATATATCTACTGGTGTCCGGGCTATAAATTTTGACAAGTTTTGGGTCTCCTAAAGGTCAAAAAACACCCAAAAATGGCCTCTCTGCCACTTTTTGGACAAACAGGAAGTAGTCTTGGGAGAATGAACTTTTGGAGGGGCAAATGAGCTTCAAATTCAAAAATTCTGGTTGGGTTGGAATTTAGATAGGATAGGCTTTCTAACAAGCCCACTTGGGCACATTTTAGACACCTACAAGTGCCCCAAAGCAGGCCCCAAAGTGGCGTGACGCAAAGGGAATTTGGCACGGCGCACAGGGGACAAAACAGCCAAATTGCTCCTGTTTCGCGAAATTTCGGGTCGCGATTTCTCCAAGTGGGCCCGGTCATTTTCTCTTTGGTTTTTTGGCACCAAGGGCACCTTTTAAATAATTTTCTCTCCAGGTGGGCATCTATCCAAGTGGAAAAAGAATGCAAAGGGTCACCACAACCAAATGTCATGCTTGAGAGCTCTGCACCTATAGCTGATGGTTGGCTCTCCATCTCCTTCTCGAAATGATTTGAGTAACTTCCCAACCCCTGGGTGTTCCATCTCTTCTCTACACTTTCTATATATTGTAAGCAAGTTATTTGCAAACGGTTGGCTGGCTTGTAACTTTTGAGAGATTGTGGGAAAGAAACTATGTTTCTGCACTGTGTATTTTTGACAGAGAGTTTAATGAAAGGAAGTGGCTCTGTTTCATGAGATTCTTGTGGTTGTGAGTGTAGCAAATGTGTTCTTATTTTCCATATGTATCTTGTTATGTTTCATAATTCATTTCATATTTCATTTCAGTGAAATTTTCTAAGTGAGATTAGGTAGAATTCAATTTATATTGTTCTGCCTGTGGGAAAATTTCATGTGCAGTGTTATTCTTCTATTGAAAAGGATTCATGCGACCATGACCTTTTCACAATCTTCGGCAATCTTTCCAGTCCGCGTCACCTTAAGTTGAAATTGTTGCACTTCCCGCCTACCTTGCCCCATGGAATAATATGTTCCTTCATCCTCAATTCTCTATTCTTTGCTAAGCGCCAGTCCCATATACATCTTAGAAGTTCAGTCACTTCGAAAATCTTTTCCAAAATCCCTTTTCACTTACTAGCCTAAGGCAAATATTGCATTGCAAGTCATCTCAGCCCATTTTTCTTATCCATTCACTGAGTGTGACTTGGAGAGAACCCTCTCCTCCTCTCGTAGGGCTAGCTACGAGGCTTAGCTTGGTTTCATGTTGCCTTGAACCTTGCCTTAATTCAGCCTGAGGCAGATTCAAGCGCTAACATGATGCATTGCTTGATCTGAGCTAAGGAGCCTGGATCTCACCGGTTGATGGAGAACAAGATCTAAGGATAGATCAGGATCAAATGGTTTGAAATGAACTATCTCTATATAGTTGATTATGTTTATTCTAGATCTTTATACTAACACATGTAATGATTTGAACTAGGTATAACTTAAGTTTCAAATCACTGCAAGTCATGATTGAATATTTACATATATGTACGCAGGTTGGCTTTGGTGAAAGCACGTATGTTCGTGGGTTTGGTTCATTGTATTAGGGTATACATTTTGGTCTATGATGTTTGAAGTTATAGGTGATTCTAGTTGTTGGTAAGTTCTGATGACTATTTACTAGTGTCAGTATTTTGCATATTCATATTGATTGATTATGTTTAGCTTCAGTATTGATGGATGAGATCTATAATGGATCGGGATCAGAATGAATTATCTTTATGTGTTATGATGAACTAGATTTGATTGCTAACACACGTATTACCTTTGTATATGTAATGATCTGGGTATGTCTGAATTCAGGAAGAGCAGTGAAGTTATGAATAAGTAATTAATGACATATACGATGGTTGGCTTTGGTGAAGTTTCGTATACACACTTCCAAGTAGCGTATGCACTATGATGCATGATTTTGATGATACAGTTGGTTCTAAATATTGTTGCAGAATTCAGTGTTCTGCTCTGTGTTCTTGTGACTGTGTTGTTGATAGGGTTTTAGTGTTTCAGTGATTCAGAAATTGATGATGCTAGTATTGATTGTTTTGTGCTTCAATGATATCTATGGGTCCAGTATGAAAATTTGATGAAACATGGTCTTCATATTATAGTGTTGTGCTTCAGGAGTATCCAGTCAGAAAATGTATGAAATGTGGTCCTTGGAGGATGAAAGGATATTGCAGGCTGACGCCTACATACTAGTACATTAGCTAGTACAAGAGCTAAGGGGATGGTAACTCCCTTCCAGTAGCAGCTGGAGAACGGGCGAAGATTGAAGCATTCAGTAGGAAGGAACCTACGTACTAGTAAATGGATTAGCTAGTTCAAGAGCTAAGGGGGTTGTAGCTCCCATCTAGGAGAGTCTGAAAACGAGAAAGGGTTGTAGCCCTCTGCAGGTAGAAGCCTGCGTACTGGTATAAGACTGCACCAGTATAGAACTATTGTAAAATGAAGTTTCTTATTAAAAGAAGATAGAGATGAGTTGCAACAGGTGGTTTTCACCCACATTGGGTTTCCACCTTATATCATGGTGTTCATGTGTGCTTCTTGTGTGATGATCTGTTCTATTTTACTCCACCTGCTTACTTTTCATCTGGTTAATGAAGTTTTGATGCACTAACTAAAGATCAACATTTAATGGATTAACTGAATCATAAGTGTTCTGGATATACGCTAGTTGCATTAGACACAGTTGTGTATACACACAGGTTCCATGAACTGAAGTAGTGTATATGTATCTAAGTATGGAGATGAAAAAGTTTTATTGACTTGATAATACTAATTCACACCCCCCCCGCTGTCAGTATTATTTCCAACAATTGGTATCAGAGCAGGTCCTTTGGTAGAAGCTTGATCGCTTGAAGGAGATCCATGGTACTATGGGAAAGAAGCTTAAGAAGAAAGCACCTAAGAAGAAGAAGGCATCTCAGAAGAACTATGACAGTGGGTGTAATGATTGGGGAATATGTGGAAGGAGAACATCATATTCAGAATCACTTCAGAATGAAGATGAACAAGATCTATCAGGTATGAATTTGTTATCCTCTGGTGATACATCTATTTATCCTCTTAAAGATGATGAATGTGATAGTGAAGCAACTGAATTTGCACTTATGGGTGAGGAAGAAAGATATCAAATAGAGGCAGAATTTAAGAGGCTTACAGAAAAAATTAGATATCAACAAGATCTACTCAACAAAAGGGAATGTGCTTTCAAAGAATAAGCTACTAAACTAAAAGCTCAACTAGAGGAAGGAAATAAGGTAAGGAAGTTATTCAAGAACAAGGAAGACCAATGTCAAAAGTTGTAGGATGAAGTGACATAATTAAGAAATGAAGTCAATGAAAGGTGCTCAATCATCAAGAAACTCAAAGATAGATCTAGTTATTATGATAGGCTTGAAGCTATGATCCACTCACTAAAGGAAGATCTTGAAGAATCAAAGAAGCAGAATAAAGATCTAATCCAAAAACAATAAAACGAAGTTCTTGAATTGAGGCATCAGTTGGAAGCAGGAAGAAATGCTGAAGAAAACATGAAGAAGCAGTGTCTTGAAAAGGAAGAGAAACTTCAGGTTGAGGTAAATATTCTAAAAGATAAATTAGAGGAAAAAGATAAGCTCTTACGATTTCAAGATAGTACTAAGATCTTGGATGATATTCTTAGTAGTCAAAGGTCTCCTGCTATCAAAACTAGTCTTGGTTTTCATGAATCTATTGAAGGTGAATCTAGTTCAGAAAATAAGACAAGGAACTCTAATGCAAAATCTGAAATGTTCAACAAGGAAATGAGAGGTCAATCCCATCATCAACCAAGGAAAGAAATTCTTCAAAGAAAATCTTTTACTCCTCCAATGAACAATGTTCAATGTTATGTATGTCATAATCTTCGACATGTTGCAGCTCGATGCAAAAGAAGAATGGTTCAAGACCATCAAGAAGAAAGATCATCACGTTCTAGGTACTTTAATGGATATTTTTTTTCTTGCAATATGTTTGGTCACAAAGTTGTTGATCGCTACAGGAGGAATATGAAACATGTAAGATGTTATGCATGTAATAAGCTTGGACATATAGCAAAGGAATGCAGGAACAAAGTACGAACATCATACCAAAAGGAGAAAACATCATCATGCTTGAAGATATGGAAGAAGAAGGAAGTACAGTCAGAAAGATGTGGCACAACACAATATACTCAGACACAGCACAACACAGACATAACAGACTCAGGGGGAGCTGAAAGTGTAAAACTTCAGTGTGCCAAATCTCATACGCAAGTTTCATAAAGGGAAGTCGTGTATATACGCGAGTTAGACACTGCACAGTCATGTATATGTTAGTCTGAGGAAAATCAGTGGGGACAGGCTCAGAAAATTGGTCTGATATGATTGAGTCCATTATTTGCTCTATTGGTTAATAGTTATAGTCTACTGAGGATGTGTGAAAATGTCTTGATACTTGTAAGATGTTTAGAAGTTTTTTGATCCTAACTCAATGATGATGATGTCTTGATGCTTATTGCTGATATATGCATGACCAGATCTAACAGTAAAAAGATGGCACAAGTTGAGGGGGAGCATATGCCTTTAATAATGCATTGTTGGCATTATGGTTAATAGTCCTTGCTGATGTTGCTTATATGGCTAAATGATATATCTTGCTACGATGTGGTTACGAGTTGTCCATGATAAAATCTCATATGATTCTTGGGGTTACATAGTTGATGTTCAGATCGTATTTGTGGATTGGTTCTTAGATGGTGCATATATGATGCTTACATGGTGATCTTGATAAGGATAAGGAGAAGTACAAAGCTTGAATACACAACTTCATTACTTGATGATGAGTCTCTCATATTCTGCTGTTGTCATATGCATAAAGATCATATAATACAGTTATGATGCAGGATTCTTATAGTTCTTGGTGCTCATATAAAACCTTGACAAGAGATCTTGAGCTCAAGATACATAGTGTTGGATACATGAATGATTACTCAAAGTTTCATTGTTGGAGACATGATGATGATGAGTTCTTACCTATATGTTGATAGGTTGATACTTACATATGTTGATTGATGCAGATATTCCCAAGTGATGATACATGGATGATCGTGTGGATAAGATGGCTATGGTGTTTTACACATATGATATAATGTGAATGATTTTATGATGATGAGTTGATATCTATATGCAAACATATCTTGTCATAGGACATTTACAGGTTGCTGATCTAGAAATGGTTGTACATGAGTTTAATAAGGAGTATCTGCGTATATATGTTTCTTTCCGTGGATACAGACGCGTATATGTTAATTTGAAGGAAATCAGTGGGCCAAACTCAGAATGAGAAGAGTCTGATATGGGCCTGATAGAAACCATCTGGCACAGATGGAACAGGCACAGAGGAGAACATGATTGATGGTCTAGATGTTGTTGACAGATGCTTATAGAGCAGATCATACATTGTGTATGATGACTATCATTGTCTTATCTAGATTTTTGGTCTCATGCAAAGGTCATATCAAGACTCATGATGTAATAGTGTGTCTCTATCTATTGTAATCATTTGATGAAATCTCTTCTAGTCACATGATGTAATTTGTAACCCCTTTATGCATAAGAAGTATGATGAAATATTTCAGTCATATCAAGGTCATGTAACGGCCTACATTGGTTTCCCCACTATGCCTGGGATGGATGATGTAATGTTCTTGTTTTATCATGTATCCCCACTTGGTTGGGTGGATGAATTAATATTGGTATATCCCCACTAGGATGGGAGATGGATATATGTATGAGTCTTTGGTGATAGGAAGGTCATTTATGATAGAGTCATGTTCTTTCCTGTAGAACATCTTTTAGCAGACCTTGCTTACAGTTAGGGGGAGCATGAACAACACACTTCTGCAGAGCAGAGACTTTAGCATGTACTCAAAGGGAGCATGGACAGATTAGTACACCTTGGCATATACAAAGGGGGAGCCCATTCAGAAGTTTCAGCAGGTACTCACGGGGAGTATGGTCAGTCGGATGCTTATCAAATAAAGTGAATATCTTGGTCCGCCCTTCACCCTTGATGTCAAAGGGGGAGAGTGATTTGGTGTTGTTGCCATCAAGTGCAAAGGGGGAGATTGTTGGCATTATGATGCATGTGTTGTACTTGATGGAAACCCACTCATAGAAGAACATATCACTTAGTTATAACTAGATGAAACTTCAGAAAAGATATCAGATGTGACAGAATGCATGGGATGCAGGATAGCTCAAAGGAATCAGATGATAGTTCTAAGTGTGACAAGTTAGCTTTGCCATCAAGTCCAAAGGGGGAGATTGTTGGCATTATGTGACAAGTGTTGTCCTTGATGGAAAATCACACAGATGATAGATCATAGTGCAGCAGGTTAGAAGCAAGGATTTGATGATCAGACTACAAGAATGAAGAGAAAATATATATATGCATGTTCATCGTGACCGAGACGCGTATACACGCGTTTTAGACATTACAAAGGCGCGTATGCATATACATGCACTTTCACGCAAGGAAAAGCACGTATATGTTGGAGAACTTACTTTTGGTCCATGGTATTTAGTCCTTGGTATTTGAACCTATGGTTTTGGACCATAGTATCTCGTCAGATGTGTTGATCCCAAGTATTAGGTCCATGGTATTGGTTTGTTATGGTTTTGGACCATGGTATTGAGCAAGGCCTAAGACTATAAAAGGAGAAGAAGATCATTAGGCAAGTGTATCGAAAAGGTCTTGAATATCTGATGAAGGATGAGATCCAGTATGCAGGTTATGGGTTTATGATGCATTGCTTGATCTGAGCTAAGGAGGGATCTCACCGGTTGATGGAGAAAAATATCTAAGGATAGATCGGGATCAAATGGTCTGAAATGAGCTATCTCTATATGTTTGATTATGTTTATTCTACATCTGTATACTGACGCATGTAATGATCTAAACTGGGTATAACTTAAGTTTGAAATCGCTGCAAGTCATGATTGAATATTTACAAATATGTACACGGGTTGGCTTTGGTGAAAGCGCGTATGTACACGGGTTTGGTTCATTGTAGTAGCGTATACATTTTGAGATATGATGTTTGAAGTTACAGGTGATTCTGGTTGTTGATAAGTTATGATGACTGTTTGCTGGTGTCAATATTCTGCATATTCGGATTGG
Source organism: Pinus tabuliformis (assembly GCA_031772625.1). Classification (NCBI taxonomy): domain Eukaryota; kingdom Viridiplantae; phylum Streptophyta; class Pinopsida; order Pinales; family Pinaceae; genus Pinus; species Pinus tabuliformis. Next base: position 1,136,450,086 of record CM062818.1, on the reverse strand, counting down.
TTGATCATGTTTAGCTTGAGTATTGATGGATGAGATCTATAATGGATCAGGATCAGAATGACTTATCTTTATGTGATCTGATGAACTAGATCTGATTGCTAACACACGTATTAACTTTGTATATGTAATGATATGGGTATGTCTGAAGCCAGGAAGAGCAACGAAGTTATGAATAAGTAATTAATGACATATACGATGGTTATCTTTGGTGAAGTTTCGTATACACACTTCCAAGTAGCATATGCACTCTAATGCATGATTTTGATGATACAGTTGGTTCTGAATATTGTTGTAGAGTTCAGTGTTCTTCTCTGTGTTTTGGTGACTGTGCTGTTGACAGGGTTTTAGTGTTTCAGTGATTCAGAAATTGATGATGCTAGTATTGATTCTTTTGTGCTTCAATGATATTTATGGGTCCAGTAAGAAAATTTGATGAAACGTGGCCTTCATATTATAGTGTTGTGCTTCAGAAGTATCCAATCTGAAAATGTATGAAATGTGGTCCCTGGAGGATGAAAGGAGATTGTAGGGCGGCGCCTACGTACTAGTACATCATCTAGTACAAGAGCTAGTACATCGGCTAGTACAAGAGCTAAGGGGATGGTAACTCCCTTCCAGTAGCAGCTGGAAAACAAGTGAAGATTGAAGCATTCAGTAGGCATGCACCTACGTACTAGTAAATGGATCAGCTAGTACAAGAGCTAAGGGGGTTGTAGCTCCCATCCAGGACAGTCTGAAAACGAGAAAAGGTTGTAGCCCTCTGCAGGTAGAAGCCTGCGTACCGGTATAAGACTGCACTAGTACAAAACTATTGTAAAATGAAGTTTCTTATTAAAAGAAAATAGAGACGACTTGCAGCAGGTGGTTTTCACCCACATTGGGTTTCCACCTTATATCATGGTGTTCATGTGTGCTTCTTGTGTGATGAGATGTTCTGTTTTACTGCACCTGCTTACTGTTCATATGGTTAATGAAGTTCTAGTGCACTAACTAAAGATCAACATTTAATGTATTAACTGAATCATAAGTATTCTTGATATACGCTAGTTGCATTAGACACAGTTGCGTATACACGCAGGTTCCATGAACTGAAGTAGTGTATATGTATCTAAGTATGGAGATGAAAAAGTTTTATTTATTTGATAATACTGATTCACCCCCCCCCCCCCCCCCCCTCTCAGCATTATTTCCAACATTTTCTTCTTTTGCTTCTTTCCCATTGTTACAACAAATCTCCTTCAACTGATCAAGTTTATGCCAAAGGGCCTGCTCTGATTCCAATTGTTCATAAAAATACTTAGAGGAGGATGTGAATTAGTATTTACAAATCAATATTTTTTTACCATTCATTTTCTGATTTCTATATGCGACTTTAATGAATGGAACCTATGTGTGTACGTGACTGTTGTTAAGACTATAAGCATATATCCATTGAGATTAAAATTAAGTTAATTCATCATATGTTTATCTTCAGCTAGTGAATTAGTAATTTATTATCCATTATATAAACATTAACCATGTGTTGTAATAAATAAACCATCACACATGAACACCAGGATTTAATGTGGAAACTAAATGCGGGAGAAAAACACCTGTGGTTATTGTCTTTGTCTTCCTGTTAATATAAAGAATAAGTTGTTTACGATATTGTATTGGTGGAGACTCATACTAGTACACAGGCACCCAGCTGTAGAAGGCTACAACCTTCTCTTATTCTCCAACTTCTACTGGAAGGGAGTTTCATCCCCCTAAATCTTGTACTAGATGACATATTAACCAATATGTATGTGCTTGCCTATAGAATGCTACTACCTTCACTCTTCCTTGAGGCACCATGTATCATAAATTTTTAGACTGGATACTCTTTGTATACAACAACACAATATGTAGGCCATGTTTCATCACATTTTCATATTGGACCCATCACTAACATTGAAGCTCAAAATCAATCACCATTTCAATACAACCATCAAATACATCTACATCAACCAATCACTGAAACCCAATAATTGATCTATGATATAACTGAAACCCAATCATCAATCTCTGAATCAACCAGAGTTGAATCAATCAATCATTGAAACCTCCGACATAGCTAAATCACCCAATTTTTAATCTCTTAATCAACCGCAGCGGAATCAATTAATCACTGAAACCTCTAACATAACTAAATTACCCAATCATCAATTTATGAATCAATGACAACTAATCAAAAATTCAACCAATCAACTAGAATATACAGATTACTGTAACCAGTACATGGATCTGAATCTAGAACACTGCATCAACAACTAGAACCAACTGCAACCTAAAAAACCATATGTCAAAATCATAAAACTTCTAAACCATAAATTGTACTTCCCAAAGATATTATGAAGATATATTATCATATTATAGAGTTCTAAACAGATAGGAGCAAAGGTCACTCTTGTAACACAATCAACCAGGCTCAATCTCGTTATATAATAAGTTTTACTTTTAGATCCAAAGAAGACATCATTAACAAACAACAATAAAATAGTAGCACTGATCAAATAGATCAGTCATCTTTGAACAATAAACTTTTCTTCTGCATATGCTACTTGGAAGACTCGAACCAACATGTATACATGCCTTCACCAAGGCGAAATAGTGTATAGATATGAAAATAATAAATTATAACTTCCTAGCTATTCCAGACTTTAGATATACCGAGATCATTGGATATAAAGGATAACACATTTGTTAGCAATTAGATCTAGACTATCCATTATTATATCATACCATGATAAGTCATTTGAGGTCTCATGATCCTGATCTAACATTAGATCTCATCCATCATCAAACACTCAGGTGCATACTTAGTCTAGATCAAGAAAAGCATCAGAAACCCATAACATGCATATTTTCTTTTGATCTAACTCTTCATAAGATATTCATTACTTGCACTAACTCAACTTTGATCCTCATCTCCTTATATACTTGGAGCCTTTTTTCAATACCCCAGACGAAAACAACACTTAGAACCTGTGGTATTCTGAGATAGGATCAACCATTATTCTGCTCAATATTGTGAGCTAATACCATTCTATGGACCCTTGGTATTATTTAACCTTAATTTTCCATCACATATGTGTTGCCATTATGGCATAGGTTTGGAGCTAAGGCACAGGTGTTGTCCTTGATGGCAACTCTCTTTGGTAATAGATCTCAGTTCAGGCTTTCAGAATGAAAGAAAAGACATATACGCAGGCTCATCTAGACTAAGACACGTATACACATGGGTTAGACGTTACACAGGCATGCATGCATATACACACACTTTCACGCAAGGAAAATCGTGTATATGTTGGAAAATTTACTTTTGGTCCATGGTAGTTAGTCCTTGGTATTTGAACCTATGGTTTTGGACCATGGTATCTCGTCAGAAGTGTTGATCCCAAGTATTGGGTCCTTGGTATTGTTTGTTATGGTTTTGGACCGTGGTATTGTGAAAGGCCTAAGAGTATAAAATAGGAAGGATATCATTTGGCAAAGGATCATCTGAATTAATTGAATATCTAATAAGTGCTAGATCTGAAATATTGGTGATTAAGGTTATGGTGCAGATCTGGATCTAAATGAAGGAGGAACCTTAGCGCACAAAGAAGGATAAGTTCTATTGATGGGTCATAATCTTAAGGCTTGAATGATAGTATCTTTGTATGATTTTGATCTGTTATATGTGGCACAGGTTTGAACTATAAATCTGGGTTAATTACTATCTGAACATTTGAAAGATTGAATTATCATTTATAGATCTGTATGCAGGTTCAGTGAAGCGAAGGCGCATATACACGCAGTTTTGGTAATGGAAATAAGCGTATATGCAGGTTGGCTTTGACACAGAAGCGTATACATGCAGGTTTTGGAATAGTGAAGTAGCGTACATCTCTTGATTTATGTTCTAGTTGTTTATGTTTATTGCTACAGTATTCTGGGTTTAGAATTAGTGTATGGTTATAGTTACTGTGTTCTGGGTACAGCTGTCAGAGAAGTGTTTATTTTTTATTCAGTTTTGATTGGTGAAAATGTGATTGATTGAAGCATAAATTCTTGATTGATGTTCATGGATCCAGTCTGAAAATTTATGAAACGTGGTCCCTGGAAGAAAGAGAAGGTTGTAGCCTTCTATAGGCTAGCACTTACATACCATTATCTTCGCTAGTGCAAGAGCTAAGGGGGTTGTAGCCCCCTTCCAGGAGAAGCTGGAGAACGAGAGAGGGTTGTAGCTCTCTGCAGGTTGCAGCCTGTGTACTGGTAAACGACCGCACCAGTACTTTGTAAAAAGATGTTTCTAATTAAAAGAAGATAGGGACGAATTGCAGCAGGTGGTTTTCACCCACATTGGGTTTCCACCTTATATCTTGTGTTCTTGTGTGCGATTGTCTTCTGCTCTGTTTTACTGTTTCTGGTTACTGGTTATTTAATTCTGATACACATATTAACAATCAACATCTGAAAGATAAAGTAAATTATAAGTTTGCATTGTATGTGCGGGTTTCCTTCTACATAGTTGCGTAGATACGCGGGTTTAATTAACTGAATTAGCATATATTATCTGGATTTGAAAAAGGGAATATTTGACTTGATAATAATAATTCAACCCCCCTCTCAGTATTATTTCCAACAATTGGTATCAGAGCAGGTCCTTCTAAAGAAGCTTGATCACTTGAAGGAAGATCCATCATCATGAGCAACTACGAGAGAGAAGCATCTATCAAGCCACCAGTATTTGACGGGACAAACTTCGTATATTGGAAGGTAAGAGTTACTGCCTATCTTCAATCTCTTGGTACAGAAGTCTGGGATATCATAGATACAGGGTACACTTTTCCATCAAAAACTCCTACAGATCCGGCTGAGAAGAAGAAATATGAAACAAATGCAAAGGCTCTCAATACTATATTAGGATGTCTATCTAAATCAGAATTCATGAAGGTTATGTAGTATAAATCTGAAAAATAAATATGGGACATGATTGTTCTGAGCTATGAAGGAGATGATCAGGTAAAACAAGAAAAACTTCAAACCCTCAGAATTCAGTATGAAAATCTCAGAATGCACAACGATGAAAGTGTGGCTAACTATTTCCTTCATGTAGATGAGATTGTTAATTGTATGAAAAATCTACGTGAAGAAATAAAAGAGGTTGTTGTGGTTGAAAAGGTTCTAAGATCTTTGTCCCCTAGGTTTGAATCTAAAGTTTCTGCAATAGAAGAAAAATAGAATCTACGAAACCTTACCATGTCACAGCTGCATGAAATTTTGACTGCTTATGAAATGAGGAAAGGAGGACCATCAGACAAGAGAGAAGCTGTCTTCAAGGCTTTAGGCAAAGGAAATTACTATGAGTCAAGACACGTGTCAGAAGAAGAAGAAGAATCAAATTTTGTCAAAAACCTTCAATGGGGTGCTGGACGATTCTGAGGTAAGTTACCTTTCAAATGCTTTGCCTGTGGGAGAGTCAGTCACTATGCTGCCAAATGTCCTCGTAAGGATAAGATTGACAAGGGGAAGGAACCTGTTAGATGGAACAAGAAATAGAATGCAAATAAGAAAAGCTATTACACTCATGAAGATAGTGATGGACTTTCAAATAGTGACGAAGATGAATGAAGTAATAATTATAAACTTTTAATGGCTTTTTAAGATGATGATTACATGGATGCTATAGATGAAGAAGGTCTTTATGAAGAGATTTCTAATCTCAAAATTTGTTTAGAAGAGAAAAATGTGATTATTGATTCTCTGCAATGGAAACTGGCTGAAAGGGAAAAACATCATGAAAAATTGGAATGTGAAATTGTTGGTATTAGAAAAGAGATTAAGAAAACAAAAGCTCTTAATCTTAAATTTGTTAAAGGATCTGAAACTCTGGATGATATTATCAATGTGGAATGTTCTCCACTAATCAAGACAGGTCTAGGATATAATGGAGAAGCATCTCAAGCATCCACCTCCAAAAGTTATCTTGACGCAGCAAGGAGGAGCGAGCAAAGGCCTAATAGAAATCATCAGGTAAATCAGAGACAGTTTACCTCAAGAATGAACAAAGACTATCAAGAAAATCGGGGGCAATCTACCTTAAGGAAAAACAGAAGCCACAACCAGGCACATGTAAAATCTTCCCAATTTGCCTCAAGAATGGATGTCAATAGAAACTACAATCGGTTGGTTGATAGATTTAATAATCGCAGGAGTTTCTTCAATGGCAAATGTTTCTCTTGCCATAACTTTGGTCACAAAGTAGCTCAATGTGTTGCCTATAAGACAATCATGACTAGAGAATCTCAAAAACAAAGAAGTATGACTGGAATCATGAAAAGGACCTATAACAACATTTCCGCCCTTGAAAGTGAAATTGAATGTTTTATTTGTAATAACTTCGGTCATGAAGATTCTGAATGCAGGAGAAGGTTTCGGAAGACAACTCAGAAGGAACAAACCTCAAATGCCAGAACATGGAGAATGAAGGAACCACAACCAGAAAGATGTGGGATAGCTTTATATGTAGAAGGACAGGAAAATCAATGGTACATCGACAATTGATGTTAGAAGCATATGACAAGTGATAAATAAAAACTTCAATCATATAGTGCTTTAGAAAAAGGAAAGAAAGTTTCTTTTGGAAATGATACCCATGTTGTCATAAAAGGAAAAGGCACTCTTTAGTTGAAAGAAAAAGTCAAGGCTGGAAATGTTTTGTATGTTGATGGCTTGAAGCATAATTTACTGAGTGTCAGTCAGATGTGCGATCAAGGAACTGAGGTAATATTTCGATCAAATGGATGTAGTGTTCGTGATCTTGATACAGGAAAAACAATGATCAAAGGCATAAGAACTCCAAATAATTTATACATATTTGAAGAAGGACAACAACAATGCTATTTGAGCAAGAATGATGAACACTGGTTATGGCACCAGAGGTTGGGGCATCTAAGCTTTTCACAGCTAACGAAAGCATGCAAATACCAAGCAGTTCATGGTATTCCATACATCAGAATTCCAGACAATAAAATATTCAAATCATGTTAGTTTGGTAAGCAAACCAGAACTAACTTCCCTGAGAAGAAAGGATCAGCTAGCAGTCCTCTTGGACTAGTCCATACAGATGTATGTGGTCCATCTAGGAAAATGTCACCTCGAGGAGAAGAATACTTTATATTATTCATTGACGACTTCTCCAGGATGGTTTGGATAGGACTTATGAAACACAAAGATGAAGCCTTTGAAAAATTCAAATCTTTCAAAGCCTTGGTTGAAAACGAATCAGATCACAAAATTAAGTGCATCAGGTCTGATAGAGGTGGGGAGTTTACCTCAAATGAATTTTTTGATTTTTGTGAAGAACATGGAATAAGAAGAGAATTCTCTACAGCTAGGACTCCTCAGCAAAATGGAGTAGTGGAAAGGATGAACAGAACGGTTCAACAAATGGCTCGTGCTATGCTTGATGAGTCTAGAACTCCCGCAACCTTCTGGGGAGAAGCTGCATTTACTGCAGTTGTTATTCTCAACAAAACAAATGTCCGAGTGAACAGCACTCAAACTCCTCATGAGCTCTGGTATGGTGAGACTCCTTCGGTAAAACATTTCAAAATCTTTGGAAGAAAATGCTATATTAAGAATAATGATGAACATCTTGGCAAGTTTGAACCCAGAGTAGATGAAGGCATTCTCCTTGGTTATTCTCCTCACATCAAAGCATATAAGTGTTGCAACAAAATACTTGGAAGAATAGTTGACAGCATTGATGTAGTGGTTGATGAAGAAGGAAACATTCCTAGGCAAGTAAATTATGAAAATATCGAAGAGGATGAAGACCATCCTTCAAATCAGACTGATGATGAAGAAGAACCTCAAGAGGCACCAGAGGAACAGATAAGGATAGAAGAGAAGACTCCATCTAGGTACATTCAGAAGAATCATCCAGAATCTCAAATTTTGGGGCAGAAAGAGGCAGGTATACAAACAAGAAGAACAATTGCAGAAGCCTCAAGCTATTTGGCGTTGCTCTCCTCCACTGAACGAAAAAATGTAAAAGAGGCATGCAAAGATGAATGCTGGGTCAAGGCAATGGATGAAGAACTTGAGGAGATCGAAAAGAATAACACTTGGGAGCTGGTTCCTAGACCAAAAGATAAGAATGTCATAGGGACAAAATGGATCTTTAAAAACAAGATGAATGAAAATGGGGAAGTGATTAGAAACAAGGCCAGACTTGTTTGTAAAGGGTATGCTCAACAAGAAGGAATAGACTTTGAATAAACTTTTGCTCCCATTGCTAGAATTGAGGCCATTCGAATGTTTCTTGCTCTCTCAAGCTTTCAGAAGTTCAAAGTATTTCAAATGTATGTGAAATCAGCCTTTCTGAAAGGAGACTTGGAAGAAGAGGTGTACATTGAGCAACCACATGGTTTCATTCTTGGGAATGATCCAAATCTTGTATGCAGACTAAAAAAGGCTCTTTATGGTCTTAAACAGGCTGCAAGGGCTTGGTACTATCGTTTGGACAAATATCTTCATCAACAAGGCTTTTCAAAGGGATCAGCAGATAGCAATCTTTATATAAAAATTGAAAATGATAAATTGCTAATACTTTTTGTGTATGTAGATGATATTATCTTTGGCAACAATGAATAAAATATGAGTCAAAACTTTGCCTTAGTGATGCAGAAAGAATTCGAAATGTCATTACTTGGAGAGCTAACATATTTTCTTGGTCTACAAATCCAACAAAATGAAGGCGGTAACTTTTTGTCTCAAACCAAGTACCTCAAGCAGATTTTGAAGAAGTATGGCATGGAATATTCAAAACCAATATGTATCCCTATGGTTACAGGATGCAGCCTCAGTGCAAATGATGAATCAGTAGCAGTGAATCAACCAACCTATATATCCATTATTGGAAGTCTACTTTATTTTACAGGTACCCGACCAGACGTCATGCATGAAGTTGGAATAGTTGGAAGGTTTCAGGAAAATCCTAAGGAAACCCATCTTTAGTCAGTGAAGAGAATTTTCAAGTATCTTCAAGGAACTCAAAACTATGGCTTATGGTATCCTAGAGATACAGATATCACTCTTCATGCTTATACAGATGCAGATTGGGCCGGAAGCGTGGATGACAGGAAGAGCACAAGTGGTGGTGCATTCTTTATGGGTTCCAGATTGGTATCTTGGTTCAGCAAGAAACAAAGTTCGATTGCTTTATCTACCGCTGAAGCAGAATATGTGGTTGTTGCATCTTGTTGCACTCAACTCCTTTGGATGATGCAAACCTTGCAGGATTTTCAAATCACTTGTACACCACCTATCTCCATCTTATGTGATAATACAAGTGCAATCAACATTTCAAAGAACTCAGTCGTCCATTCAAAGACCAAGCACATACTGATCAAGTATCACTTTCTCGGGGAACAAGTGTTGGAACAAGAGGTCAAATTGGAGTATGTTCCTTCTAAGGAACAAGTTGCTGATATTCTCACAAAACCACTTCCCATGGAAACTTTTGAATACCTCAGACGGAAGTTGGGAGTAGTTGATGCATCATCTTGTTGTTAAATATTGTCTGTTTCAGAGAAAAATGGGTGTATGCGAGTTGCTTGAGGAGGATCCGTGTACATACGTCGGTTTGTGCAGAGACAGTCGAGTATATGGAGGTTTGATGGATATCAGTAGGGACATGCTCTGGTTGAAGATATTCTGATATGGGTCTGGTGGAGACCATCTGGCACAGGTTCAGGGGGAGCAGATAATCTTCTAATAATGCATTGTTGGCATTACCTTAGAAGCTTTTGGTTCTAGTTCATAGCTGTTGTTGGTTTCCGGTGGAACAGAGGCAGAGGGAGAACAAAAGGAAATCTTGGTTGCTGATCTAAATGGTGATTGAAAAATGTTGCAAATATCACTTATTGGTGACTTTCATAAGTCTTTCTCTAGTAATTTCTTCTCTATGTCATGTATCTCTTTTAAGGTGTCAAGGTCATGTAACGACCTATTTTGGTTTCCCCGCTATGCCTGGGTTGAAGATGTAATGTACCTGGTTGTCATATGTAAATGTCTGATGTTTCCCCACATGGTTGGGTTATGGATGTATGTATTGAGTCTTTTGGTGATAGGAAGGTCTTTTATGATGTATAAGTCATGGTTCATCTTGAAGAACATGTTTTTGCAGATCTTGCCTACAGTCAGGGGGAACATGGTCAGCGCAGCGGGGCCGAGATTTCAGCATGTACCCAGGGGGAGCACAACCTTTTTCCCTTGATGAAAAAGGGGGAGAATGACTTTGAGAATCTTGGGGTTGCCATCAAATCCAAAGGGGGAGATTGTTGGAATTATGGCACAGGTTTTCAGCTATGACACAGTTGTTGTCCTTGATGGCAACTCTCTTTGGTAACAGATCTCAGTTCAGGCTTTCAGAATGAAAGAAAAGACATATATGCAGGCTCATCTAGACTAAGATGCGTATACACGCGGATTAGACATTACAAAGGCACGTATGAGTATACACACACTTTCACGCAAGGAAAAGCGCGTATATGTTGGAAAATTTACTTTTGGTCCATGGTAGTTAGTCCTTCGTATTTGAACCTATGGTTTTGGACCATGGTATCTCGTCAAAAGTGTTGATCCCAAGTATTGGGTCCTTGGTATTGTTTATTATGGTTTTGGACCGTGGTATTGTGAAATGCCTAAGACTATAACATAGGAAGGAGATCATTTGGCAAAGGATCATCTGAATTAATCAAATATCTAATAAGTGCTTGATCTGAAATATTGGTGATTAAGGTTATGGTGTAGATCTAGATCTGAATGAAGGAGGAACCTTAGCGCACAAAGAAGGATAAGTTCTATTGATGGGTCATAATCTTAAGGCTTGAATGATAGTATCTTTGTATGATTTTGATCTGTTATATGTGGCGCAGGTTTGATCTCTAAATCTGGGTTAATTACTGTATGAACATTTGAACGATTGAATTATCCTTTATAGATTTGTACGCAGGTTCAGTGAAGCGAAGGCGTGTATACACGCCATTTTAGTAAAGGAAAGAACCGTATACGCAGGTTGGCTTTGACACAGAAGCGTATACACGCAGGTTTCTGAACAGTGAAGTAGCGTACATCTCTTGATTTATGTTCTAGCTGCTTCTATTTATTGCTGCAGTATTCTGGGTTCAGAATTAGTGTATAGTTACAGTTATTGTGTTCTAGGTACAACTTTCAGAGAAGTGTTTATTTTTTATTCAGTTTTGATTGGTGAAAAGGTGATTGATTGAATCATAAATTCTTGATTGATGTTCATGGATCCAGTCTGAAAATTTATGAAACGTGGTCCCTGGAAGAAAGAGAATGTTGTAGTCTTTTGTAGGCCAGCACCTACGTACTAGTATCTTGGCTAGTGCAAGAGCTAAGGGGGTTGTATCTCCCTTCCAAGAGAAGCTGGAAAATGAGAGAGGGTTGTAGCTCTCTGCAGGTTGCAACCTGCGTACTAGTAAAGGACTGCATGAGTACTTTGTAAAAAGATGTTTCTAATTAAAAGAAGATAGAGACGAATTGCAGCAGGTGGTTTTCACCCACATTGGGTTTCCACCATATATCTTGTGTTCTTGTGTGTGATTGTCTTCTGCTCTGTTTTACTGTTTCTGGTTACTGGTTATTTAATTCTGATACACAGATTAACAATCAACATCTGAAAGATAAAGTAAATTACAAGTTTGCATTGTATACGCGGGTTTCCTTCTACATAGTTGCATATATACGCGGGTTTAATTAACTGAAGTAGTGTATATTATCTGGATTTGAAAAACGGAATATTTGACTTGATAATACTGATTCACCCCCCCTCTCAGTATTATTTCCAACATTATGCACTTTTCCTCTTGTGAACATGTGTGCATACATACATGCTCTTTCTTTTCTGAGTAACCGTTTCTATACACTACTTAGACTAGGTGAAACAACGTATACAGCTTAATGCAACTTAAAAAATTATTTTTCTTGAATTGCTTGATTCTTATCTGTAATCCTTTGTTCCATCATCCTATTCCTATGTGCCATTACTCTATTACCTCTGAATTGACCCGCTACAATGTGAGTGCTATCATGCATCACTTCTGAACTGATTCCTCTGAACTTCCCTACATTTTGTCACATCCATAAACGCAATTTCCATTCATTGTGTCACATCCTATTTATATCTATATCAAGTATTCCATTCATCAAATAGAAAAATATTCTGTATCAAACCTTTAACCATTATTATGTTTCATCATTATGTCACCTCTGATATCTCTGTGTTCCATTATTTTGTCACCTATGATCTGTCCTATCTATTCATTTATTCAGTTCCATCATTCTGTCACCTATGATATCTTTGTGTTCCATTATTCTATCACCTCTGATCTATATTGCAGATTCATCTAGTTACCATATAGAAGTGATTTCCCATCAAGGACAACACATGCATCATAATGCCAATAGAAGCATTGTAGGAGAATATGAATAGGTTACGAGGGAGACACATAATTAAATAAATGGAAATTATTAAATAGAATTATAATGCATAGTGAGCGAATAGAAACCAAACATCATTCATCCATGCACATATTATACAAACAATATTCACTTAACATTAAATATGAACCATTCCTTTAATAATAAAAATAAATTCCTCGACCCCAATTCCAATATCGACCACGCCTATCGGCATAATTAACCATTATGTTTTCTCTCACTAATATACCTTGGAATTTTAATTAAAAGATTTTTTGACTAATGGAGATCCCATGTTAACAGTAAATTATCACTATTAGATCCAATGTTCTATGCTAAACTAACAATTATGATTACTGTTAGGTAGGGAATACAAGCTATGGTTTTGACCACGCATGTGATGGGTGACAAGTGGACATTCTAGATGTCCTTTGAGAATATTAACCACCTTGATCTATTGTTAGATCTATGATAAGATTGATTACCCATTTTCCCTTCATCTCCATTTTTCATTCTCTACTACGAAGCGTTGTCTGCCCAGGTTTTGTTGGACCATTCCATGGTTTAGTTGCACCATATGAGTTTAGTGTTCGAAATGTGTTCTCGTTGACAACAAAGAAAATAATTAATGATGTTTCATTTATGGAAATGGAAAATTTGAGAAGACTACAAGAAGAAGGAAGATCAACACACACATGGAAACAGGGTTGCAAAGATTAGAGTGGTGAACAATATGGTTGCAACTAAGTGGTTAAATGGTGCAAATACTTTGAAGGGATTTTGTTTATATAATATCACCTAAATGGAAAATGGAAACCAAATATATGGATAGAGCTCTAAAATAGATTTCTAGTGGTATGTAGAATTCTAAAAATGCTATCCTAAATTACAAGTTAGAGCCAAGCAAAGATGAGAACCCCAAAGTCAAAGTGGTGGAGCTAGAGTTGTCAGAGACATTTTGGAGCAAGCTATTTTTGCACACTCAAATATGGTGAAGTCATTAAAAGAGTGGACAAATAAAGGACTCATAAAATGTGGCATCATATCACAATAGTAGGAAGCATTATCATTGGCCAAAGGAGGATGCCACTATACACCTCATCTCGAAATGAGTACCTTGGAGGTTTTTGAAGAGCCCGTAGAAGAGGCTAGCAGGATGAGGTGTTCTAGGGTGGAGGTGGCCTAACCACAATAGTTGAAGGATTTATAATTGAGGGAATTAAAGGAAAAGGTCCCCATTATACATCTCGACCTACAATGGATATGTCTAAGGATTAAAATGAAAAATGTGGAATGAAATCAACATGATAAGATATGGCTAGGACCCGAAAACTATTTCACAAAGGAATTCAACAAAAAACCAAAATCCGAGACCATTTTCTCTCTCATCTCTGGTACATGTGGTATAATTTGAGTGGATGAAGATGACATCTACATGACGTTGGTATGGAGGACATGTAGCATGTTTTTTCATTAGTTTTAGGTGACCTAGTTGGCCAAATCCGAGTGACACATGCCACCACCCACATGGAAACATGTGGTGTTGTTGACATCACCATGAATACAAACTAAATGGTCGACCCTAGGATACCTTAAGTGTAGCATAGAGAAGTGTCTTGGGTTGACTAGGCATCATGCATGCATGGCGAGCATCAGAAAACAATCAACTTGACCTATATTTTATTGTTCATTGAATGCAAATGGTGTCTCCCATAAGAAATCCTATCCCACGAGGTAAATCTCAGAGAAAATTTAAAGGAGCATAGGAGGAACCAATAGGTTGACGTAAGTGCAATATAACAGTGGTAGAAAAAGTAGAGCATGGATGAATGATAAAGGAGCAGGTGGACCTATCGAAATCTCATCTCGTGATGAAGACCCTATAGGTATTTTGAGGGTGTAATAAGGGAAGCACCGTGATACAAGCACCAGGACATGTCAACATGTACAACACACTCGAAATGGAAAAGGAGAGAGGCATAGGGTGGCCCCATGGGACACATCATCTTGCAAGACCTACCTTAGAGGAATATCAATTCGTAGAAAGGATTATGGCTAACATTTAATCCAAGTGATGGAGCAGAAGACACAAATATTTTTGACAAGTGATGTTCTATAAAGCCATGGAAAGCATGCCAAGAATGTGGTTTTGCGATGTTTTCATGTGCTAGAGAAATACATCCCAATGTAAAGGTTTTGCATTATAAGATAAGTCCTTAGGGCTATAATTCCGGAAGAGCTGCATATTTATTAATTTAGCGGCATTCCATGTTGAGGTTATTGGGGCTAAATTAAAAAGCAAATGACCCACGACTATATATACGATTGGTAGCAATTTGGAGTTAATGACATGATATCTATATCTATATATATATATATATATATATATATATATATATATATATATATATATATATATATATATATATATATATATATATGTAGATAGATAGATAGATAGATAGATAGGTGGCAACACTAGGCCATAACCAAATGCCTTGGATGACTGAGTCGACAACTTTAACTTTGGCAGTTTGTCCAAACATAAAATCAAATAAGTAAAATCTCTAAAATAGACATGCATATATTAGTGGTATTGTATTTTGTAGGATGGACAATTAAAGAGGCAGTTTTAGTATAAACAATAAGTTTGTAGATTCGCTAGAAGTAGAAAAGCCCAATTAAATCCCATAACAAATTCCAGAACAACATAGTTGAGCAATTTAACTTACAATTTATTAAGGTGACAGGTGAAGAGTAGAATATAACTTGGAGAAGAGTCATATGAATAAGACAAAGGAAAAAATAAAAATCCATGCAAATATCAAATAACAAGTTAACTAAATCCTCGTACCAAAAATACCAATCAAAAATACATTAAAAGTAGAATTTGATCAACCCAGTAGGAGGTTGTTGGTGCAACAAGATGCATAATGCTAATATGCATGAAGGGTGAATTAATGATCATAAATGATATCTAAAGGTTATTTTAGAGATGCAAAAAGTGAATTGGTGATTAGTGAAAAAATTAATGATGTAGGTGTGGTTAATAATGAGAAGTTTTTAAAGGTTGTTTTTTATGGTTATTTTATTAGTTATCAAGGATTGTTGAAGGTGTTAGTAACGTTGTTTTAGTGACCAGATTTCGTGAGAAACTTATTTATTTATGAAGGAAAGTGGTCTATTGGTTCAAGATTGAAAATGGATGAATTATGAATCACGCAGGCCAGTAAGTGGTTGATTTCATTTTAGGGGCAAGAGTCCCTTTCAGTAGTACTTGATAAATAAGCATGAGAAGGAATCCACTTTTGTGAAGAATAATAAATAAGTAGGGGAAAGAGTCCCTTTTAATGAATCTTGATAAACAAGGTAGCAACTAATAAACCTGGAACTAGTATTTTGTGGCACAATGACGTAATTAGGTTAAAGTTTGTAGAAATAAAAGGAATAATGATGCCTTATGTATATGTTTCTCATGTTCTTGATGATGATTATGTTATGTTTCACATGATTGATTTATGTTGTTTACCCATGAATGATTGCTAAAGCAATTGAAAATTATAATTTGTGAATAATTGTGTAATTTGGTCACACTAATGATCCACCCCACCCCCTCTTAGTAGTGTCCTCATTTCTATTGTTTCTGACAATTGTATCAGAGCACAAGGTTCCTTTAGGATCAATTTAATAGCTATAAGTAAGATCAAGGATTATGGGGAAGAAGGACTATATTAACTCATATGGAGTTCCATTTTTCAACGGCTCAAATTATATCGGTTTGAAGGTAAGGATGAAAATCTACATGAAAGATATTGATTTGGATCTAGGCATCTCTTTCGATAATGGAGTAATAGATGATAATTTTGATACAAAAGCCAGGGAGGAAGTGAGATATTGAAAAAGTAATATATTTTGATACTTCCAAAGAGATATAGCATGATCAGTCCATCTATGTTATATGCATACAAGCTACATGTGATGTCAAGAGATTTTCCCTAGAGGATGGAGAAATCAAAGATTCAAAGAGTATTTCATATCATGAATCAAAGGATTCAATGGAGATTAAATCCACAAGTAAGTTGTTTTTATGTTCTTATCGTAGAGTTGTAGTCCATTTATCTTCAAATTACTCAATTGCAAGTGCTGGTGATAGTTAGAGTTTCTCATAAAGCTATAATGGAGAAGGAACTACTTTAATAGCAATAAAATATCTAAGAATTGGCGTAGAAAATTATGGGTTCACTTTTACTGAATAGGAAGAGAGGAAATCTCATGGGCCAGTAGAAGAATCCCTAGATTCATTAATGGAACAAACTATGGAGCAATATGTGAGTGAAGTTGACACTAGTAGTGAATCTACTAGATCCTTTATTGATTTGGAAGATCTTGACAAAAAAAATTGGTTGAAAAATCACCTCATATCATCCCATGAGAAGATAAAGAATATCAAAGATATCAATCTAGAGTTGGAAGAGGAGAATAAGATATTGAAAGAGTTGCTAATGAATTTCTTCAAAAGAATGAAAATGATTTTGATGCTTTTGAAGAGATTTAAACCGACCATTATTCCTCTCAAGCCAAGACACTATTGGAATCTAGAAGTGAATCAACAACAATATTAAATGGAGCCACCAACTTTTTTAAAGGAAGAATTGAAAACAGTGCATTGGAAGAGAAAAGAACGCATCGACAAGGAGATCAAAAGATTTTTCGGAATCAATAAAAAGGTATACAAATGCTCATATGTTTCTGTCATAGTAATGCATCACACTTTTCCTAAATGTATATAGAGAAGAAAGAGAACATGAAATAGAAGATGTGGAACACTCCATTTCAACCATAACCGAAAATTTCTAAGAGTAATTTTAACAACCAAGCACAAAGAGCCTTTTCCCCTCAAATACAATATTTTCAGTGGGTCAATACTAGTAAGAGAGTGAATATATATCCAAGAAATTAGAGAAGAAAAAGCTCTGGTAACAATAATAATTCATTTTCCCCTTTCTTGAATAACGTTGAATGATACAGGTATAAGAATTATGTGCACAAAGTAGCTAAATGAAAATTTATAAATAATTCACCTCGTTTCGAGAAAATTGTGACGAAAGACATGGATTATGTTGAGAGCTAGAAAGGATAATTATGTAGGATTCATTTATGCATCCATAAGAACGGAAGGTCGAATGGCTCACAGATGAAACATATACTAATGTTTGGCTTTGAATATTATGAGTATAATATTAGCATATCAACATTTGAAATTTGTTTGGTTGATCTCTCTTATATAAACTAGAGTACACAAAGATTCCAGTCAGTTAGCATATACAATCAGAAAGAAGAAAAATAGGTAAATTGTAGATTGGATTTAATTGGTTCTAACAAGAGGAATAACAAGTGGTTTGGCAAGAAGTTACCCAATTAGGTAAACCAATGTTGGAGATTGTTATGAAACTAGCTCACAAAAAGAAAGAAAAGAGAGATCAATGCCTTCAAAATAAGCCTCTTTGATGGGGAAAACTCCTTTACATTAAAAAAATGAATCATTCCTGGATGATACAAATGGCAAGACCTCCATTCTATATATGAGAGTCTAAGGGGTCATAATATAATCAGAGTCGACATAAAAAAAATAATGTAAGGGCACAATAATAACAATAGTGGGCTTCTATGGGGCACAATAATATCAATATGGGGACTACATGAGCATAAAAATATAATAAGGGGGTTGTACTAATAACAATAAGGGGTTACACTAGCTGTATAGGGTGCTACCGTGCCCCTCTCATTCAAAAAGTGGTGTCCTCAATGCTTGAGTAGTTCTTGATGTTTCTGTAGAAAATTCTTGTCCTCCCATGTGGAATCTTTAGTGGGCAAGTTCTTCCACTTGATGAGGTACTCTGAAATTGATTGATTTCGTAGCTGTCAGGTTTTTGTTTCTGTCACTGCTCCAGGTTCCAATATGATTTTTCCTTCCTTGTCAAGTTCTAGCAATATCGTTTGAAGTGTGATCTTCTGCAACTTTTGAATGAGTGGCCACACTTCTTCATACTTCTTCAATTTATCCCTTGCTTCGTTTATCTAATCTGGTTGGATAATAGAAATAACAGAAAAAAATGCTTCCACATCCTCATCCCTTCTTGAGAGTGCATATACAACAACATTTTTCTTCCCTTTTTTGTGGATGATTTCGAAGTCATAACCCAACATATTTGTGACCCATTTTTTCTGTTTTTCAAAAGATAATATTTGTTCTAAAATGTAATTAAGACTATCATGATCCATTTTTACCTTGAGGTGTCTTCCCATTAGGTCAGGTCGCCATTTCTTAAGTGCATGTAGTATTGCCAACATTTCCTTCTCATAAATAGCTTGCTTGAGATGTAGTCGTAAAAATACCCAATCGCTTACATAAAAACGTCTTTCATTGCGATGTTGATCTACCTCTTGTTTCATTTGATTCTGCACCAAAGTGGTGTCATCCATTAAAAGTTGGAGAACTTGTTGTTGATGCTCGATGTGATCTTTCATTGCTTGAATATTTTTCTTCTTGATATGTCCTTCTATCTTAAGGAGTTTGACGACTGGTAATTTCTTCCAATGCATTACAAGATATGGATGGATTCATTTCTTGATGCTCGATGTGATCTTTCACTTCTTGAACCTTTTTCTTCTTGACATGTCCTTCTATCTTGATAGTTTGAGGAGTGGTAATTTCAGAGAATGCATTACAAGATATGGTGAGATTCGTTTTTTATTTCTCGATGTGATCTTTCACTTCTTGAACCTTTTTCTTCTTGATATGTCCTTCCACCTTGAGAGTTTGAGGAGTGGTAATTCTTGATAATTATTTACAAGATATGGTCAGATTCATTTCTTCTTTCTCTAGGGTTGGTTCTTGATGTATATACTTTTTTTTTATGTTTCTTGATCCTGTTCTTCCTCCTCCTCATAATCAATGTAAAATAAATTCTTCTCAGCACACTTATGACCTTTAATGTATTTGTTATCACAATTGTAACAAAGTCCTTTTAATCTTTTTTCTTCCAATTGTTGTGGTGTCAAACTTGTAAGTTGTGGAAGACTAGGAGAAACAACACTTCCATATTTGTAGTTGTGAGGGACATACTTCATTTTTTCCATAATTTTGCTTTCCACTTTTCTTGCCAACTTGAATGCCCTCTCCAATGAATCGGTTTCCCAAACACAGACCTCATGATGAATGTTATCCTTTAAAGTCACTATGGAGACATCAATCCTATGCTTCTCTCAAATATCATTTTCCCTTATTTTCAATTTTTGAAAGTCCTGAATGTGCTATGCCATTGAACACTTTTGTTTGAGATTTATCAATTGGCTAAAGAAGGTTTTTATCTTTGTATCCTCATAATGTGATATCATTTTCTCGGTGAAAATTGACCATGTAACAAGTGCTTTACAAGAAAAAATCCCTTTATACCATCAAAATTGATCTGGTTCTAAATATGAAGATGCAATACGTACCTTTTGTAACAATTGTACCTAATCTAGATCAAAATATTGCTCCATTTGTAGTATCCAATTTACTGGATCCTTGCCATCAAACTTCCTCATATCACCTATTCTTGATTTTAGGAGCTCTATCTTGAAATGACTCTAACTCTGTAATTTTATATCTTCTAGTTCTGAAATCGCGGCCTATGTTAGCCCTCTCTGTCCTCTTTCCAATGCCACCAGTTTTGTCAATAGTGGATTCCCCAAGAAAGAGTTGTGCATAATCCCCTATGGTGGCCTGATTATATACCTTTTCAGAAGAGTTGACTTGTATGAAGTGCCACATCTCACAGTTTTGACCTTCGAATCTGAAATATATCAATAGAATACTATAGCCTATCCTCTTTCTGTAACTTCTGACGAAATTCTAATTTGATGCTCAGAGAGATAGTTATGACAATTTTCCCCAGGTCACCTATTTGGAATGTAATTCAAGAATCTGTGAAAGCCCTAACTTTCTCAGATCATATCTCCGAAAATATAGCGAGACGAGCTCTGAAATTTCTACCCAAAGTTTAGAATGATTTCTGCTCAAATGGGTTTTTCTTTGTAGCTTCTGAAACATCACAAACAAAAAATTTATAGCGGAAATTACACGATGCAATGTTTGGAGCAGTGAAACCCTAGAATCCAAAGCTTTGATACCAAATGTTATGAAACCAACTCACAAAAAGATAGAAAAGAGAGATCAAGGCATTCAAAATAAGCCTCTTCGAGGGGGAAACCTTCTTTACATTAAATAAATGAATAATTCTTGTACGATACAAATGAAATGACCTACATTCTATATATAGGAGTCTAAGCGGTCATAATATAATCAGAGCCGACATAACAATAATAATGTAAGGGCACAATAATAAAAATAGTGGGCTTCTATGGGGCACAATAATAACAATATGGGGACTACATAGGCACAACGATATAATAGGGGGGTTGTACAAATAACAATAATGGGTTACAATAGTAGTATAGGGACCTAAAAAATATCAACTCATGGTGTTGACTAAACTCAACATACCTAGGTGTTGAAACAAAATGGAGATAATGTGCTCAGGGGGAGTAGATCCCCTCCTCTTCACTAGTAAGGAGATTCTAGCTTCAAGGGGAATCCAGAAAGGTTATATGTAATGAGAAGAAAGGAACATGTATAATATTTCATTTGAAGGTTAAGGGAAGTATTCCATTTTTCCATTTACAAAGTAGTTGATGAAGACTAATTTGTTGACTATTGTGTTGTTTTGGTTGATTTGTTTCCAAATCAAATTCTTAGAATGAGTATGTAGAATCTTGATGACAGAATTGGATGTGTTGCATAGCCACATGGGGAGTATAATCAAGTTAATATTTGAGTATCAAACTCCTTCATTGAAAATTGGTATCATTAATTGGAATTACATGGTTGTTGCTTGAGGAAATGCATAGAAGGAAAAGGCTAATGATGCTTGCTACTTATTAATGTTGCCTAAATGAGAAAATATTTATATTGCAAATATGATGAATGATTTGATTGATTGGTATCATACATCACATTTGTGGTGAAAGGAGCATGATTAGAGGAGGAGAACACTCAATTATCAAGTGCTACATAATAGTTGGCATAAATTCAGTAATTGGTGTCAATGATATGAAACGCATTATCAATTGGTATAAATTATTATCAATTGTTGTTGGATTGTGGTGTTCATGTTATCAGTATGAGATTGTCATTCAAATTTTTGGTGAAAGATTCCTTATTTAAATGCTTATATGTTCATGATGAATCAAATTTTATATGGTGAGTCCACTTCCATTAGATTTATATCAAGAAGAGTGTGAGTTGTTGGTTTAAGCATGTGTTAAGTTTCCCTCTCTGTTTGTCATGTAAGCACTTCTATGTGTTGCACTTTGTTTTTCATCAGTTGACAATTTGATGGTATCATTCATCAATGGGATAGATTTTTGTTATTATTAGAGATTAATTCTATGTGTCCCAAAAGATGCACTATTATGAATGTAACCCTAATTGAGACTTAGACCAACATGCATTACATTTTCGTCATGGCTTAGTTGTAATTGCATGTTTTATTTTAGCAAGAGATCCCTCTTGATTAGTATAGGCATATATTGGTAGTAATCACTCATGTCCTTTAAACTTAATCTTCTTCACAAGATAGAAAAAAATATGGTTGAATTAGATCTGATATACCTAAAGTGTTCATTTAAGAAAAAGTAGTTGACAGGTCCACGAGATAAGAAAGATAGAGGGATATTGTTGATAGGGGGAACATGTTGATTTATTTTCCATTAACATCAAAGGGGGAGAAGTGTCGCTCGTTAAAAAAAGGAAAAAGAATAACTCAATAGAAAGGGGTGGAATGACCTCAAAAAAATTATAAGGGGAGAAACATCCACAAAGAAGAAGCGACAAAGAAAAGAAGTACAAAGGACACTTAATACCAAAAGGGGTAGATTGTTGGGAATGTATTGTCATTGATGGAAATGGAAAAATTGAGAAGACTACAAGAAGAAGGAAGATAAATAAATTTATGGAAAAGGTGTTGCAAATCTCAGAGTTGTAAACAATAGTGGTGGAGCTAATTGGTGAAATGGTGCGGAGACTTTGAAGGAATTTATAGTGTATAAGATCACCTTAATGGCTGATTGAAACAGAACATATGTATAGAGACCTTAAATAGATTTCCAGTGGTATGTAGGAGTCTTGAAATGACCTCCTTGATCATAAGTTAGAGCTAGTCAAAGATGAGAACCCCAAAGTAAAGGTGGCAGAGATAAAGTAGTTAGAGACCTTACGGAGCAAGTTAGTTTGGAGCATTGTTGAAATATGGTGGAATTGTTAGTGGAGTGGAAAACTAGAGGACTGAGTGAATATGGGATCACGACACAACAATAGGAAGAATTATCATTGGTCGAAGGCAGATCCCACTATACACCTCATTTCAACAAGACTACCCTGAAGGTTCTCAAATATCCCATAGAAGAGGCTAGGGGGATGACATGATCGAGCGCATATGTGTCCTGATAACAATAGTGACAGGATTTATAATTGATGGTAATCAAAGAGGGAGTTCCCCACTATAAAACTTAGCTTGCATGGGCTACCACAGAGGATTCAAAGTGGTGTGTAGAGGAGAATTCTGGGGATGAGTTAGAGATGGAACAACAGAGCGAAGCAGGAGCCAATGTAATTATGGCCAGGAAAATTTGGAAGGAAAATGAAGTGTCAATATATAACTAGGACCCGCAAGCTATTTAAAAAATGAACTCAACAAAAAACAAAAATCTTGGACAATTTTTTTCTCTCTATTATAGCGCATGTGTATAATTTTAGTGGATAAAGATGACATAAGCGTGACGGTGGTACAAAGGACACATGGTAGGAGTTTCAATTATTTTAAGGTGGCCTAGTGGGCCAAATACTGGTGACTTGTGTCACCACTTGGATGGAAAAACACGGCATTGGTGACATCACTGCAAGAACAGCCCCGAAGGTTGACCCTGGAAGACTAAGTTGAGCACAAACAAGTGTTACATGTTGATAGAGATGTGCATGGAAGGTGTTCAAAAATAGTAAACCTAGCCTATATTTTATTGTTCGTTGAATGCAAGTGGTGGCTTCCATAAGAAAACTCAACCCACAAGGTAAATCTTGGAGGAAATTTACATGAACATATGAGGAACCAATGGGATGATGGTGGTAGAAAAAGTAGAGCATGAGCCAATGAGAAGAAAACACATGGACCCACTGAAAGCTCATCCCATAATGAAGACTCGGAAGGTGTTTGAGGACACAATAAGGGAAGCTCTAGGATATATGTGACAAGACTTATCAGCATGTACAACACATGGACGATGATGAATGAGAGATGCGCAGGGTTGCACCACGGGACACATCATCCCGCAAGGCCTATCTAGGAGGAATATAAAGGTAAAAAGAGGTTTATGGTTGGGATTTA
This sequence comes from Pinus tabuliformis, assembly GCA_031772625.1. Taxonomy (NCBI): domain Eukaryota; kingdom Viridiplantae; phylum Streptophyta; class Pinopsida; order Pinales; family Pinaceae; genus Pinus; species Pinus tabuliformis. Next base: position 1,136,426,087 of record CM062818.1, on the reverse strand, counting down.
TGGCAAGAGATGGAATGGGAGATGGAAAGATTCCTAAAAAGTGAGATTTTCTCAAGTCACAAAAAGCATGCCCAGGATGTGGTTTTTATGACATTTTTCATGTCTTAGAGAAACAAGTCCAAGCGCGGAGGTTTTTCATTATAAGATAAGACCTTAGGGAGATAATTCTAAAATGGGTCATGAACTTATACATTTGGGAGCATTCTTTGTTGGGGTGCTCTGGGTTAGAATAAAAAGAAAATGATCTACGACTATATATATGATTAATAGAACTTTGGAGTTAATGACATATCATATTGTTGTTAATGCTACGACACCCTCTAAAAAATTTTCTACACATAAATTTTGTAGCCTACCTTGATCTTACATACTGCCGTTGAAAGCATTAGGACTTGTTACATGTACTTTCTCTAATTTTTTTTGTTCCGTTGGCTAGAAAATCGAAGTGTCATATTTTCACATGTGAAGTGTTGCACATCACATGAAAGATAGTTTTGGTGGTTTCAATGGGTAATATTTGCATAAATGAATTGGTATTACCATGTAAACATTTTTCACACTCATTTACAAAGTTTTAAGCATTGTTGCACAAGTTTCGTCACGGTCATTGTAAACTCTATCTTTCATGTCACAGTTGTCATCGAAAAGTTTTCACACTGAGGGAGGCATGTTGTTCATGTATTATGGATGATTTATGTTGTGCTTCCAAGTGTTCTAAGTGTGTGGCCACAATAAATTCTTGTGATTATTCACATCACCTTCATGGATCCCACACTTAGTTAAATTCGGAAAACTTCCTGACCAAGAAACTTAGCCTCATTGAGTGCTCTTGAACTACATCTTGTGTAGTCTTAGCCCTCAAGCATGAACCCTACATCTTCACATTGCACAATGTGTAATACCTTCCTCCTAGTACTATGCATTGTATAGTATCAGTGCTTAATCTCGACCGCTGAGCTCCATAATTGTGAAATCCATCTCTCCATCCAAGCCTGAACTATGCATTTTGCAGTCTCGATCACCAAGCCTAACATCGAGCTCATGAACTATACCATAGAAAATTCACCTAGCCTCCCCGTCCCTCCAACACTGCACAAAGGGTAACTTCAATCATCAAGCCCTCAACCTAGCTCCTTGATCTCCCCAACTGCATAATCATCAAGTATAGTCCAACATGAATTTTTCACTGTGCAGTATCAAGGCTCAGACCAGAGCCTTGACTACTTGAATTACATAATTGGATAGTCATTGAGCCTGTCCCTTAGCCTACCACCCAGTTTTGACTCTGTCGGTGCATCATCATGTAACCTCTTAGATTAGGTGTTTATCGAACATACGTGATCTTGTCATGAGTGAATTACATATGTAGGAAATATATCATGTTATGGTAGGATGATGAAGAAGGTGACGGAGAAGGATAAAATGTTAGAAGGCACCAATTTAGTTGAAGATGAAAGTTGATCAATTAGGAGAATGCAAAGGGACATTAGTTTGCAAATGCAACTCAAGACCTAATAACACTAAAGACACCAAAACTCTATGCCATTTGGAGGTGGACATAAGATCATTATAAATAAGCAACATAGAAATAAGAAGAAGGAATGACTTGACATTTCCATCTCATCATGTAGGCCATCTCATCACTTTCATGTCATGATATGTCATGAGTTACCATATGCCACACTTTTTTTTGGATTTTGTAAATTCTTATTCGAAAATGTATTGTAAAGTGGAAGTCTAAAGGACACGTATAGAATATGAAGATTCATGTCAAAGTTGAAAAGACATAGGGAATTCAAATAGTCATAAGGGTAGTCATAGATTCGCAATGGACGTGAACATTCACCCAATTTTTTATATATACACCCGCATTGTACAATCAAAGGAATTTCCATCTTGGTTCCCCCACAAGGCATAATAGAGGCAAGATAGTTCTTTTGGGGAGCAAATAGTGGCTCCAATGCTCCATTATTGGAGCTAGTGTTGTTCATTGTATAAATGTGTCTTGGGAATTTTAATTAATTTTTGATTCTTGATTTATTCATGTAGGGATTATGAATATTTGTAATATCATTATGTGAATGTTTATAATTCATGTTTTTTTTCACCTGTACTAATGTAATTGAACTATTTATGTTATTTTAGTGCTTATCATATTGAGAATTTGTTGTAATGGTTGTAATGATTATCGCATATTTGTGGACTATTTCCCTTGATGTTAGAAAAAAACCTCCCACTTTTGTGTGTCTCCACTAGAGTGGTACTATTACCTCTCTCTTAGAGGCTCACTTTATTTTCCCCTCTGCAATATAGTAAGCTCAACACACCTACAACTGAACACTTACCAGGCACACTCACTTCATTTTTGAACGCACATATACTTTCCTCTCTCTTCTTGATAGTTAAATTGAAGGAAAACCTTTGTGAAAAATCAGGTTGTATTTTAGATGGTGATCCTACCCTAAATGGTGTGCTCTCTAATTGGGACCACATGTCGAAGGGACCCCTTTCAATGTTGGTAGGCCCAGCAGTATCAACATTTTTGGTGCCAGAAGGAGGGCCACCAGATTTTTTAGGTTGATAACTCCACCCGACGTCAGCATACTTCTTCCAGTCAAAGGATCGATATTCCCAGCACCTACCCATCTCATATTCCTGAAGTTGGAGGATCTTCTCAACTCAGTCTTGAAAAAATTTATGAAATATATTACAATCACATCCATGCCATTTGAGCTATAACCCCAAAGTTCGTAAAGGCTATTGGGTTGATCCCTAGAGTACATAATCTTCCTTATTTTCCACACAAGAACACAACCACTCCTATTTTGGCAGTCGTATCTATTATGCCTATACCAATAGGTGTCATATATAATGATTGACTTGATGAGCTATGTAATATGTTCATACCTTTACTTGTTGCAAAGGTTTTCGATATTCATAAAAAATAAAAAAAAATTAAAAATGTAAAGAGGGTATACCCTGGAAAAAGAATAAAAGGGTAAAAAGAAGAAAAGATGGTCAAAAAATGAAAGAAAATGAAGCCCAACAAAAAGAAAGATCAGAAAAGTGTGCAAGTCTAAATGCCACTACTTTTTTACTTTTGTATAGTAAAAATTATGTGCAGTTTGTCACCTATGCCACAACTCATGAATGGTCAAATAGTTTAAGCTTGGCTAGTTCATTTTTCAATTTCTTGTTGTAGAAATAGGGAATAAAGATCTGACCAAACAGTGTAATATTGGAAGATAAGTAGATAGGTAGAGTGAAAAAGGAGCTCAACAGTGTAATCTGAGCCCTTGGATGTAATAAGTGCATACTTAGATAGGCATTACCATGCAAAATAAAATAATGTCTGATAAGGGTTTGCCAGTCTAAGTGCACCATAGTAAAGAAGTAAAAATGCTAGGTTAAGTAGGTAGGGGAGGTAGATGATGGTTGCAGAATAACATGTGATGAAAGATAAGTGTAAATGTATAAATATTTTATTTTCATCATGGAACATAGACATGCAGTACATGAAAGGCATATCAAGCAAGCAAAGTCACAGTAATTAACTCCCTTACTCATTTTCCCTAAATTTTCACTAATTTCCCCTAAGTGCCAAGGTATTTGCTAAATTAGAGGGGCTCAAAGCATTTCTTTGACTTCTAGAGGGACCGAACCCTTGGTTTAATAGTTTATAAAGCCTAAGTACTTAAAACCATTCATTAAATCAGCATACCCATCCATAAATCATTTATTCCTTTGATAAGTTTTTCCTAAGTAAAATTCTATTTTACTTAGGAAAATTATACTATTTTCCATAAAAACCCTTTTTTCACTTTAAGCCTAAGTTTGAATACAAACATCAAATGTTTTTTATACTTAGCGCTTTTCATTCATTGTGTCATATTAACTACTAACTTGTATTAATTTATAAATCCCTTATAAAATCTACCCATTCTTGTATTATTATAACTATGTTAAAAACCACGAAATATTATATAGCCCGCCCCTTTGGTTAAATTATAACCATAATACGTTTAAATACGGATTAATTAGTTAATCTCTAACTAATTAACAGCCCTAAACCTTGCAACACTAAAAAGGGATTAATTAACCCTCACAGTTAATTAACAACCTCCCCGACCAATCACGTCACCCCCGATATGATTAAACAACTCTTAAATATATTGGGCCCGCCTTTGTAAAATCCTGTCACTTCATACCCCCTGACAATTGTTCGATCAAGTCCCTAAGATCCTACAACTATTATGCATATCGCATGACCCTTTATGACTGCACGTTAGCGCACAATCACAAAGTGGTTTCATGCACAGTACCTCTGCCACGCGTCGATTAGTTTATGGAATCGCTTGCCCAAGGCAAAATACGTCCCTTTCCCCATAAGAGGTGTGATATAAACTGCTTACCACCTCCCCACTAAACGAAAAAACATCATGTCATTTATCACCGATGTCACCCGTCCAAATCCTAAAGCCCGCCAACCCTTGACTTTGTACATAAAACAAAACAAGTCTTTTTCATTGTTTTCTTCTGTAAACCTGTACGCCCATGAAAATGAACATCGAAGTCAACTAGCTTAAGCTTGCAGTCACTAATTTGCTCCAAAATTTGCAGCCAAAGCTGCCCAAAGTCATTCAGCCACACACAGTACCTGCATTCCATTATTCATCCCCCAAAAAGCAGGCATTTATCAAATTCCCGATAAGAAACCCTGCAAATACTAATTTTCCATTGCATATTGACTAAAAGGGCCTAGTTTCACCATAACTCTGTTATTATTTTCATTATTCAAGTCCCCCGGGCCCTCTATTTTTCTCATTTTATAAAGAAAACCACAGTTTCCTTTCCGAATCCACAAGAACCAGAAACGGAAACCCCGGTATCTCTGAATGTTCCACCCATTAACCCTCCTCATCGAGATTTATACTATATACCTCTGGCAGATAAAGACTTCCAAATAAAAGACTTAACTACTGATAAAGACCATCTCAAAGTCTTTTGTCAATGTAGAGATAACTGCTTGAATGGCTATGATGTCATGGGACTGTGGGAATCCAACCTCCCAATGTACTTCCTCCCCTTTGTGCATGTTTTTCCAAATATAATCCATCAGTGGAATGAAAACTATGACCCCATCCATAGAGCAGTTTTGTCACACAACCAAGTAGTCCTTTTCTCAATAATTGTTGAAACAATCAATGAGATGTAGCAATTTCACCCAGGTCAAGCCCTCACTCCCATTTCCATTGGAAATTTACTTGAGAAAGAAACCAAAATGTCCCAATCTGAACTTGATTGCCTCTACAAGACTTTCATACTAAAGCAATATCAGACTTCAAATCCCCCTCCTTATGGGTTAGTTTTCTTCATAGATATAGGTAAAATCATAGTTGATATGATATCTTCAGTCATGGGATTGAACACTAGTGAGTATGTAGATGAGTTAACCCTAGTGTTGATGTCTATCTTTACCCTTGGACAACCCCCTGCTGTCAAGTATGATTATGCCTCATTTATTTCTGACAAAATTCATGACTAGTTCATGAGACTAGAGAATGAAAGGGTTTTCAAGTATACCACCTTCATATATCACCTCATGCTCTACTATCAATCAGAAAATTTCCCATTCTCTATCAAGAAACTTGATACCAAGGGTAATCCAAGGTCTATCATCTTTTGGACTCCCATCTTTCATAAATCTCTATCCAACCCTTACTCATATAATGAGTTCATTGATCAGTTTGTCCACCCAGCAACCACCATGCTAACAGGGATTTCACCTCCTAGAATCAGTGGTGACATTAAGAGGATCCTTTAGCTTTCCAAATAGTACAGAGTGGGTGATTGGTACTTATACCAGAATTATACAGAAATCAGGATATATGGATGTGAGCTTTCCCCATTTAAGCTGCCCAGATATGTTCCAATGAGACTGTTTGCATTAGAATACTATAAACAGATGATAAACCCAGACTTGATTCATTTTACTAAGGCTAAGAAGAGAGCACAACTAAAGATCAAGGATCAATTAGGCCCTTTCCTCTGTAACACTAGGGAAGCATGGAAAGAAGCAGAGCATATTCTAGAAGACCATTTGAAACTAAAAAAACAGTTTTAATTGGATACCTTATGATCCCCATAGTTTCATCTGTGACAGAAGGATGAAAAATAGATTGTCACCTTACTTGCATCACAGGATCCCAGAGATTGGACAATTTGCCAATATGGATGAATGGAGGGAAGGGACCCCAACAGAGACAGATAGTGAGCAGGTCAATATAGAAAATGTAATGAAGGATATTGAAAAAACACTTGACCTGGATTCTTTTGGGCAGGTGCAATTTGAAACTTCTCAAAGACCAGCATCAGGGATATCCAAGGGAAAAGAACCAGAGACCAGCACACAAGCAACAGAGCAACCAATCCTGTCTACGCAACCTGAAACTTCTCAAAAATAGGTTGAAACATAGACTCACCCAACCCAACTCAACATGGGAGAGCCACCATCTTTGTAGACTCGTCTGAATGAGGAAAGGAATAGAAAGGGAGACAGGGAAGTAGCTACCCCTGCCAGTAGCCCATCAGACCAGCCTGGTGCTAAAAGGAACAGGCTGAATTCTCACTCAGAAGATGAATTTTTTGAAGAAACTACAGATAGCCAAAGAAAAGAAGGTGTAAACAGTCATCAGACTTTTCCAGTAGGTGGAACACATTCCAACTCACAGAGACATGAACTAGAAAGGAAAAGAAATGTGGAGGTGTCATCTTTCAAGCCTCCAGGAAATGAAAACCTGGATATCAAAAAGAAATTCATAGAAATAAAAGCAAGGAATGAGCCATTAAGGATCTATGTCTACAATCAATATTTAAAAAGCGCTCCCACTAATTAGAATAGGTTGATGTCAGCGTATGACATCAAGGAGGGCAAAATGTAAATGAACCTCTTCAAGCCCAAAGTACAACAACCTCAGACAGTTGTAGATTACCTTAAAATAGCTTTTGAGGTCATGGCAAAAGACATTCATCCCTTAGATCAGATTGAGTTACATAGGCAAACCAGGGAAATGATATATTCAACATTGACTGGTAAGGCCATGATGGCCCAAAAATTAGAAAATTCTTTAAATAATACAACTGCCCAGTTACAGCTGGAAAGATCCTTCTCGTAGGCTAAAGACAATAGAATTAAATCTTTGGAGTTAGTGATTGGATTGGGTCATAATCCTAAGGATTTGAAGGCTATAGAAACCTTAATAAAGAAAAAAGACGAAGACATAGCTGCCTTGATAAAGCAACTAAAGTTACCACCATCAACACATCCAGAAGCTGCTGAAGTAATATAGAAGAACTCTGAAGAAGAGCTGATGGACTTAGTCCTGAGGTTAATTGAGCAGTTGAAGGAGACTGAAAAAGAGTTAGAAAAATCATTGAAGGACAAGCAGGGAGAGTCAACCTCTCTGCCTCTGTTACACTAAAAAATGTCACCTTGACTACTTACAGTTAGTATGGCTCAAATCAACAGTCATGCTACCCTCTTAGGCAAGTCTCATGCCTCTGTTATCCATCTCAAACTCAAAGAAGAGAGAAAGTCTTGTAAAAACTATGTTTATCTCTGGGGTCGCAGGTTCTCTCTAGCCTTACCTGCGGGGACGCTGACCATGTTCACAAAATCTGCGTCCATGGACGCTCTGTATGTTAAGGGACAGGTGCGTCCCTCTGTAAAAGGCAAAATGCGCGAGTTTTATCTTGAAAAAGTTACTTGTGGTTACTTCTAGAACATTCTAGAGGTCGGTTTGATGAAATGGATGCGCCTCCAGTTGGTTCATGTATCTCTATTAAGGGGGAACTTATCCCATCAATAAGGGAGCTATCCCACCCAAAGAGGGGGATGATCCCATTGATAGTGGACCTGAATAACCTCTTTACAGCACTATAAATAAAGACATTGAGCCAGAGGGAGAAGAGGTTGGAGCTATACATTTTCTTTGGGTAAATGCTGCAGGATTTAGGTCTTCCATTAGAGTCTTTGTGAGGAGAGATTGTCTTTACTTGATTCTATTTGGAAGAGGGTGAGCTTTGTCAAAGTAGAGGAAAACCCTTGATGGACCCTGGGAGGAACTTGCACAACACCAAGGCCAGGTTGTAAGAGTTTCTTTGTTTCGTTGTTAATACAAACTGGTTTATTTTTCTCAATAGCTTGTGTTAATGAGTTATTTCATGTGTTCCTTGGTCTGCATGTTGAATATATGTTTTATTATATGAAATGCAAGTGCTTGGTAATTGTTTGATTGTTTGTGGTTGCAGGAATTGACTTGAAGGAGGAGCTCATCCGGATCGTCAAGAACGGACTTCAACAACAGCGTTTTGGAATAAGGTAAGCCTAAACACTTGTAGTTTTCATGTTGTAAAAGGTGTATTTAGAGAAAGATCACTCCATTTTGTCTTGTTTGTCATTAGAATGTCTTAGACTTCTAGGAAGGTCAGCTGTGTCCGCACCCTTGACCAATTCCGTGTGACAAATTGGCGACTCCGCTGGGGATTCCATTAATGAGAGAGTCTTTTCCTTTATGTGAACTTTGCTTTGAGAAAATCATTTTTATTTTCTGGTTTTTGACTGTGAGAATTAGTATTTGGGTGGCTTAGCTTTAGATTTAGTTAGATTTGGTTTTTCTCAACTTTTCCAGAAGGACGCACCCTCTGAGTACTGCACAGTGCGTCTTTGGACGCGCTGTTGCCGTTTGCACAGAGCGGGGCCGCACCTGTGACAACGGGTTGCCTGCGTCTTCCTGTAAAATTTAAGAAAATTCCATTTTTGCTTTAAATTGCTTTTAGATTTTGATTTTCCTTAGTATTTTCTGCCCAGATCCTTTAGTACCCTGTCAAGAATTTTCACCTGAACTTGTTTTGTGAGCTTTGAGTGTTTTAGTGGTTTTCAACGAAGTTTAGACCTAGGGTTTGATTTTTGGATAGGTTTTGTAGTGACTTTGATAGTAGAAAGTTGTCCAGCCTTAGATCTCTCTGGTTAGTCAACCTTCTTAGAAGTCGGGCCTGTCGTAAAGTCTCCTTGTGTGAGCAACTTGCCATTTGAGTTGTTTTGGGTCAAATTTCGATTTGCTTGTTTATAAAGTATTGATTTCCATTTTACAAAAAGAACAAAAAGATTAGAGTTTTGTTTTGGCTAGTTTTTGGTTCTGCAATAAGCTAGTCCTTGATTTGATTGTGATCAAGTAAAACACCTTAGAATAATCATTGTTAGTTTTGGCCTCGTTAAACTTGCTTAGAATAAATTTTCCTTTAGTTTGCTTATGAGTGGATTTTCTTAGATTTTAATAGTCGTTAAGATTGATTTTTGGTTATATTAGATTTATTTGCTTTATTAAAAGAAAAATACAAAAACATCTTCTTTAAAAAGTCTTGTTTCAAGTAGCTTTTTGTTTTTGAAAGAAGAAAAGAGTTTTTTCGTGCATGTAAAGAGAGGTTATGTTTTTATGCTTGGAAAAGAAAAACGAATTGTTTCTTTGATTGTCTTCAATTAAGAAGTTGCTTTTATAAAGATTGCATTCTCTCAACTTTTTAGTTAAGCAATTCATCGAAAAAGTAAAGTAGTGGGTAAATCATTCTAGGTGCATTTTGTAGTGGTTTCGAGTCGAGTCAACACACCACTGGTTTCACTTCCATCACCTTTTGACTTAAGAAACAACCTTAAAAGTAACGCTTAAATTAAAATCAATCTAGTAATTTTTATTTTTCTAGGGCTCTGAAACACCAACATAGCTTAGGCTAGGGTCTTGGAGTAGGTGAGTACTTAACTCTCCAAGACTACAAAACCAAACAGATAGTCTATCTTGAGTAGAACAAATCCAATTGTTTCAGTTACATTCTGGGAAAGCTCCTCTTAAAGGAGAAGCACGAGCTCGTGTCCGAACCAGTGAGGGGATCATTCCTCCCTCGTTGGGAACGACGCCAGACAGTACGTATTACAAACGGTAAACCTCGGATTAACCATTGTCGAGGAGCCAGGGGTCACTTATCGGTAAACCTTGGATTACTGTCAAGGAGCCGGTAAGGGGATTGAGCTTGTTACTCTGCCCTTGCGTGCTGTCGGAGTTTAGACTGTTCCCCCAGGTGTAATTGTTGTGATTGGTAACCTTAGTGGCCATAATATCTAGGATTCTACCCAAGGTGACGGTGGAGGGAAGGTCCCACTGTACCTGGAGCAGACGTCGGCTATACTCACTTGGATTTTCTGGGGGGTTCGCTTCACTTCGAGACGGTTAAAGTGGAGGAACTTGGTCCAGTCTATTCATTAAGCAGGTTGTCGGCGTAACTGTTCCACCCGCCATTTCTGTACTGAATCCTGCGAGGTTGGACCTAATCACCAACTAGCGCTTTTGGTCCGGAAGATACTGTTTGTGTGTGCTTTGACGCTCTAGATTCTTTAGGTGTGTGCTTCAAATTTGTTTGGTTCTTTAGAAGACTTTAGGTGGTTTGATTTGAAATTTTTACTTTGTTTTCGTGTGTTGTAGTTAAAAATCTTTAATTGTGGCGGAATTACCGAGACGGTCCCGTCGAATTGCGGGCCAGTCTCCTGAAGTTGTTTCTGTGGCCGAATTGTTGAGAAGATCCCGTAGACTTAGGGGATCCCCTCCTCGAGACGACCCAGGTAATTTAGAAGGGTTAAAGGTCCTTGTAACTCCTCCTAGTGACAGTAGAGTAGGTTCACCTGAAGAAGGAGAATCTTCCTTGGTAGTCCATCCAGATTACCAAAGTTTAGAAACAGGTTACAATCCCGAAGCTGTTACAGTTTCCGAGCTTGCTGGTAGTTTTTCATCTGCCAGTGAAACAGGCGAAGAACCTGAAATTTCCGAACCTGTTACTCCAACTCCTAGTGTTCCTGATTCACCAAGAATAGAAAGAATTATCACCGAAAATCTTCCTGTTGGATTAATTGCTATAGAAGAACTTGTTCCAGAGGAAGAAATAGGCGTTTCTGATTCTGAAGATCTAATTACCCTTGATCTAAGGGAGCGTGAATCCATCTTTTACAGTCCTCCTAGAAGTGAATCTTGGTACCTTGCATTAACCAATTTTTTAGACAACTCAGTAGGTTTTTCTACACCTCGTACTCCTTTTCCACCTAGAGGAATTCATTCTCCTGTAAATATGTCTGGTCAGTCATCTGTGTTTTCGCAAAGTCCTGAATCATTTTTACATGGCGGTCCTTCTGTTCCTACTGGGTATCAATCACTTTCTGGTACCTTTGCGGGAGCATCTCCTCAACCCATTGATCATGGGTTATTAGTTGGAAACAGTGGTAATGTACCATTGAGTATAGGTGACGTTTATATGATGTCAGGTTCAACTCCCATTAACCAACCTCAAGGTGGCCAATTACCGCCTGGGGGGCAACCTTCGTTAATGCCTGGGGGGCAACCTCAAGGTACTTCATTCGTGTCTGGGGGGCAACCTCAAGGGTATCAACCCCAAGGGTATCAACCCCAGCCTCAATATGTACCCCAAAGTCAACCTCAGTATCACTATCAACCTCAAGGATGGCAACCTCAAGGATGGCAACCCCAAGGGTATCAACCCCAAGGGTATCAACCTCAAGGATACCAACCCCAAGGTCAAGGTCAACCCCAGTACTCGTATTTACCTCAAGGTTATCAACCTACGGGTCAATACCCTGGTCAAGGTTATCAACCACCTCAAGGGCAATCATATGGGACTGCACCTTACAATTATCAACCCTATCCTCAATACGGCTATGGATCTCAGTATCCTCAACCTGTTACGAGTCAATACCCTGGAATGTTAACATGGGATCCGTCACAGGGTCAACAGATGTCGCAACCAAGTATACAGTCGGTACCTCAAGCAGGACAACCTGCAGTTCCTGGTCCACCCCAGCAACCGCAACCTGTCCAGTCAAGTGTTCAGACCCCTGTAACTTCCGTAGTTACTCAGCCGCCAATTGCACCTGGTACTCCACCTCACACGGCTGCAGCAACTACCGCTTCATCTACCATGCTTACTTCTGGAGTATCGGCAGCTCCGGTTTCTACTGTCCCTGTAACCACTCCTCAGACATCTGTACCGTTGTCTGGACCTACGGTTCAAACCACAGTCCAGATGCCTGCAGGCCAACCTGGTACAAGTACGGTTGTTACTACTCAACCTCAATTTGTTCAACCTCCGTACCAGGGACAGTATCAACCTGGGCAAGCTGCCCAACAACCGGTTTACCAGTATCAACCGTATCCTGGGTACACTTATCAACAACCTCAGCAACCCCAGTACGGTCCGGTTAATCCTGGTTTTCCAGGAGGATATAATATCCCAAATGCGACTCCTGTTCCTAGTTATCCTGGATATCCTCCTCCTGGGGCTGGTATTGTGACTCAGAGTTTTAGAGATCCTAACCGGCAGTTACCGTTTATTGCGACTTTAGATTTACCCGACTTGACGCGCCTAACGAACGATCCAATTCAATATCTTCAGTTCTGGCCGCCAATGCCAAATAAGTTGCCCAGCGATATACCCAAGTTCGAAGGTAAGTCTGGAGAGGATCCGTCTAATCACGTGATGACTTACCACCTCTGGTGTGCATCAAATTCCATCTCAGATGATTCCATCCGCTTACGTCTTTTCCAGCGTACACTCATTGGTCTCGCAGCCAAGTGGTACATTGAGTTACCACGGGCCTCTTTTTACAACTTTAGCCAGTTAGCTACCTCGTTCTTAACTCATTTTCAGTTACCAGTCAGATACGATAATGGTACAGAATTATTAACTTCGCTAAAACAATCGACATCCACGTACATTTCTGATCACATTCATGAGTGGAGACGTCGAAGGAGATTAGTGAAAGTTTTTATCCCGGACCAAATCTTAGCTGAATGGTTTGTTAAATCATTATTACCAAGAATTACTGAAGATGTAGCTAAGGCCGGAGTAGTTACTGAGGAGCAAGTCATTGCTCAGGCACAATACCTTGACTTAGTTTACACTCAGTCGGGTACGTTACACGAGAAAATTCCGGATCTTCCAAAGTCAAACCAAATCGCTGCTGCTCCTTCGGGATCTCATGCCGCTGATGGTATGATTGGTATCGTGACTACGAAGAGCAAGAAGAAGTCTTCCAAGGCTTCAACTACTCCAATTATCACTTTGCCTGATTCTCCGACAGGAGAGTCTTCTCCTGAACTCACCGCCGACATTCACGCTGTAGAGTCATCTACGGCCAAACCAAAAAACGGTGGAAAGAAGAAAGGAAAGAAGAAGGCCAAAGCAGACAAGGCTCCAAAGGAGAAAACGGAAAAGTCGGAAACCAATGACGAAAAGCGCAAACCTCGATATCCTTGTCTCATTTGTGAAGAAGATCATTTTACGAGAGATTGCCCTCATCGGGCCGAGGTAGTGAAAATAGTCAAAGGTTCTCCCACTCCTGCTGTGTTAAAAAATCCATTTCCAGAGCAGGAGAATAAGATGATAGGTTCTTCTTCGAATGCCAGTGAAGAACCCATTTTGATGATGTCTCATGTCAGGATTGCGACTCGATCGCAAGATTATGGTAGTAAGGCTCCTGTTGATGGTAAGGAAGCAGAATCTTCTCACTCTAACCCATCAACCTCAGCTCCTGGTTCCGATCCACTACAGATCGAAAAACCTAACCCAGACTTAGTGATTAAGCCGCCCGCCAAGGGTGTACTTCGAAGGTCTGCTTTCAATCCACATGCGAGAGCAGCCCAGAATTACAACATTGTTGAGGACTTAGCTGTTTCACCTTCAGCAATGTCGGCACTCGAAGTGCTGCAATCATGTCCAGCGCAACGAAAATTGCTTTTGTCGGCTATCGGAGCTGTCGATGTTCAGGACCCGAACCTAATGATCTTTGATCTAGAAAATAGTACACCGCGTCTCCCCCATCAAATGGCTTTCCAAATCCCAGTGATAGTCAAAAACAGGCCTATTCATCGGACTGTGATTGATGAGGGAGCTTCTACGTGTATTATGTCGATTCAATGTTGGAGATCGCTTGGTTCTCCTTCGTTGAACCAATCCCCCACCATCCTTAAGGCCTTTGATGGCCGTGGGTTCCGTCCGTTTGGTATTCTACAAGAATTGCCTATAGGGGTCGAAGGTAAAACCGTTAGTCTGGATGTGGAAGTGGTTGATGCCCCTCTAGACTACAACCTTCTTTTGGGTCGAAGTTGGTCATATGCTATGACAGCGGTCGTTTCATCGGTCTTCAGAGTCATTAAGTTTCCACATAACGGTAAGATCGTGACTATTGATCAGCTGACATACTTTTCATCCGACCCAGCCTCTTCAGAGAGTATTCAACATGTTGGTAAAACGACAATCCCTTATAGGGACATTGGTGTAGGTTTAGTTAAGGATTCCGGTTTACTGGGAACTTTTCCTCTCCCTCCACTCAACGTAGACCCTTCGTTTGCAACGATTCATATGATCACGTCAGAAAACATTATTTATGATGATCCTTGGTATGTTCCATCTGACTCTGAGCTAGACTCACTCGGTGATGTTATGCCGTTGAGTCCGTATGAGATTGCTTATGAAGCTCTTATGTCTTTTACCGATTTTCATTCAACCGAAACCGACCAAATGAATGTGGTCAGTGAAGAGTCACTTTTCACCTCACCCTTAGAACGGATAACGTTTCCCGAAGAAGTGTCATCTGACGAACAACTTCGCGAAATCCTAAGTGTAGATGATCTACCATGGGAAGATCTCCATCACAGATCTTCGTTTTTACCTAAGGGCGATGCATTTGAAAATGATTTTTCATCTATCTTTACCGCTGAATATGTCAAAGACGCTCAGGATCCAACGAAACATTCTGATTCAGAGCTGAATTTAGGGAATATTTCTCGTACTATTCCCATTGATATTTCAGTGAAGCCCGGAATCGAGGAGAACATTCATATAGGTGCCGCATGTACTGAAGAAGAAATCCAAACTTACAAGGCCCTATTCCAAGAATTCCGCGACGTGTTTGCCTGGTCTTACGAGGAAATGCCAGGAATCGATCCTGCCATTGTTGTTCATGAAATCAAAACCTACCCGGATGCTAAACCCATTCGGCAACGGTTGCGTCAGATTCACCCTCGAAAAGCGGCTGCGATTAAAGCAGAAGTCGAAAAGCTGTTGAAAGCAGGTTTCATTTATCCGATCCCGTTAACGGATTGGGTATCGAATATTGTTCCCGTCAATAAAAAACAAGGAACAATAAGAATCTGTATCGACTATAGGGATATCAATCGAGCTTGTCCAAAAGACAACTATCCTACGCCTTATATCGATCAAATAATTGATGATTGTGCCGGAAGTGAGATGTTTTCCTTCATGGATGGTTTCTCAGGCTATAATCAAATCAATATTCTACCTGCCGACCAACCAAAAACGGCATTCATTTGTCCATGGGGGACATTTGCTTATTGCAAATTACCTTTTGGGCTTAAGAATGCCGGCGCTACTTTTCAACGGGCGATGTCTTATGCATTTCATGACATCAAGCACATTGTGCAACCCTATCTCGATGATTTGCCTGCTCATTCTTTACATCGAGCTGATCACCTTGTCCACCTACGAGCAATCTTTATGAGGTGTAGGCATTATCGAATTCGGTTGAATCCCCACAAGTGTGTTTTCTGTATAGAAACAGGTCGATTGCTGGGATTTGTTGTTTCAAAAGCCGGCATTCGCGTCGATCCCTCGAAAGTCGAGGCTATCATCAAATTGCCTCCTCCTTCGAGTTTGCGCCAACTCCAAAGTTTGCAAGGGAAAGCGAACTTTTTACGCCGATTCATCCCAAACTACGCCGAGGTCACTAAAGGTTTTACACGGTTGTTGAAACAGAACGCACAATTCTTTTGGGACGAGATTGCCCAACAATCTTTTGATGCATTAAAAAACGCGTTGACCCATGCACCGTTATTGCATCCTCCCAACTACAACCAGGACTACTTCTTATACCTCGCAGCTTCGCATTCCACCATTGGAATGGTGTTAGTTCAAGAAGATGAATTCAAAGCAGAGCATGTGATATATTATCTTAGTAGAACCTTAAATCCCACTGAGTTAAAATATTCGCATGTGGAGAAATTGGCCCTGGCAGCCGTTCAAGCTGTCCAGCGTTTTCGTCACTACATTCTTCTTCGCAAAACTACGGTTATTTCGGATTGCAACCCTATGATTTATATTTTGACAAAACAACTGCTAGGGGGCAAGTACTCTAAATGGATTGTCATCCTGCAAGAGTTCGACTTGGAGTTTGAGAAGTCCAAGTCTAAGAAATCTTTAGTTTTTGCGGAATTGATGTGTGATTTCCCGAGTGCTGACACAGAGACTGTGGCAGAGGAGTCCATTGCGGACGAATCTTTGTTTCTTATTAGCACTTTAGATCCGTGGTATGGGGATATAATCATCTATCTCCAAACCCAAACCTTTCGGCCTGAAGCTTCCAAGGAAGACCGTCGAAAAATTCGGTTTCGATCCCAGCAATACAGAATTATTGGAGATACACTTTATCGCCGGGGGGCAGACTTAGTTTTTCGACGTTGTTTAACTCACGAAGAGGCTGAGAGAGTTTTGAATGATTGTCACTCTGGAGCATGTGGCGGTCATATGTCTGGGTATGCCACAGCTCAGAAGGTGTTGCGCGCTGGCTATTTCTGGCCGTCTATGTTTAAAGATTGTATCCTTGCCGTCAGAAAATGCCACAACTGTCAAGTGTTTGATCGAAAGATGCGCGCTCCACCTGCTCCTCTCCACCCTATAATTGCCGCTGGTCCATTCGCCAAATGGGGCATTGACTTTATTACTTGTAACCCTCACTCGGCTGGGGGGCATGCGTATATCATCCTCGCGGTTGATTATTTTACAAAATGGGCCGAGGCGATGCCTACATTCGACGCAAGCGGCAAAACAGCTGCAGTTTTCGTATTCAATCATATCATAACTAGGTTTGGTGTCCCACAAGCAATCATTACTGACCATGGGAGCCATTTTCGAAACGTCATGATGACTGAGCTTACAAGCCAGCTTGGTTTGCGCCACGATAGCTCTACTCCTTATTATCCGCAAGCCAACGGTTTGGTTGAGTCAATCAACAAAGTTCTAGTCATCATGATTCGACGGATCATTGGTATCCATCGAACGAATTGGCATAACATGTTATTTTCGGCGCTATGGGCATATCGAACTTCAGTGAAAAATTCAACAGGTTTCACCCCTTTCCAGCTAGTTTATGGCTTAGAAGCTGTGTTACCTATTGAATGCGAAATCCCATCACTTCAAATGGCTGTCGAATTACTTCCAGCTACTTCCGAAGAGGAGAAACGGTTATTATACTTGGCTAAATTAGATGAGACTCGACGTGACGCTACTTTAGCTATCGAGACTCACGCGAAACGAATGAAAGCTCAGTACGATAAAAATGTAACCCCTCGAAGTTTTTCGGAAGGAGACCTAGTACTATTATATGATCAAGCTAACGATAAGCTAGGTGCCGGAAAATTCGTTCCCATGTGGCATGGGCCCTACATTGTAAAGCGAAAGCTAGCAAAAGGGGCTTATGAGTTAGTTGATTTTGATGGGGACTCTTTGGGTAAACCCAGAAATGGACTTTACCTAAAGAGGTATTATGCTTAAAATGATGGGTATGGAGAAATTTTTAGATAGGTTAGATTTCCTTTCTAGCTAGCAAGTGTGTTAGTTTAGTCAGTGTGCTTAGCTTAGCGAGTGTGGTTTTTCGTCATTATTCTGGCTTATCTTGGTTTTACTCTTGATATTGTAGATGTCGACGCCTCTCCAAACATACATTGGATTTGCTGATGGTGCTTGTCGTAATACACGGAATATCTCTTCCGCAGCTTGGGTTATCTATTCGCCCTCTGACGAGTTAGTTTCTATGCATGGGGTAAGCCTCGGTCAAACAACGAATAACATTGCAGAATACAGTGCAGTGGTTGAATTATTATCCGAATCTATTTCATTTGGAATTCGACGTTTGATAGTGAGGTTAGATTCTGAACTTGTTGTATTACAGCTTAATAGAGTTTATGCCATTAGAAATCCTGTGTTATTAAGGTTGTTTTTGAGAGTGCGTCTCTTGGAACGTGAATTTGATTACATTGAATATCAACATATTCCAAGGTCCCTGAATACATTAGCAGATGCAATTGCTTCTCGAGTGTTGGACAGACATTTATAATAATCATGCAAGTAAATTTAAAAACATTTCATCATACATGTTAAACAAGATAAGCCGGTAATAGTGATATATATATAGATAGAAGTGTGTCAAAAAATATATACATCGTCTTCGATCATAGGTTTAAAACACCTTATGATCGGCAAAATGATAGTACAAAAAGTCAAAATGTCACATGTGACTACAAAAGTGACTAGTCAATCACTGGTGGTGCTCTCTGTATGACACCACTGCGCGGGCTACCTTACGCAAAAATCTCCTAAACGGTCCAGGGACCGCGACTACGAAACGCTGAAGCCTGATAGGAATGTCGTCCATAGTAGTCTCAGGTATATCTGCCGTGAGACGCTCTAGATCATGCTCCAACTCAGCTAGTACTTCTGCTGTCGCGTCCTGTGGGACCGGTACCGGTGCAGCTGGATGTAGTCTATCATAAGGCCGGAGGTTGGCTGGACGCTGTGGACCAACATCTGCATTTTGAAAAAGTTTTACTATTAGTTTTGAGACGATATATATAAAAAATACAAAAAATACATAATTAGGAAACTTGTGAAAATAAAAGTACCTCTGTCGTCCCATTGTTCTCCCTGTGGAAGAACCATGTCCGGATCACCTCTGAAATCCATTCCGGCATACGGAAAGTCCTGTATCACAAAAAGCTGGCCCTCTAACCAGTCAAAATAACTATCTGAGAATCGAACCACTGCCGCACCCTCGTCAGGATGCCGGGCCATCACCGCAACCCATCGTATCAGCTTTGGCTCCCGAGGACCCAAGATATCAACAGTGAGTTGCTGAGGGATCAGCATTGGAACTCTCTCCAAGGCAAAGCTCACGACTATAGGCCCATATCCAAAAGTCTTTAGTCGTCCGTTCTTTGCCTTGGTCAGTTGGCTCTTCATATGAGCCGACACAGCTTCACACCAGTTGAAAATGGTGCCTTGGTAACAGTCAATTGCCATCCGCATTTGGGATCCGGAAGCAATGTGCAAAGCGGCCGCGCCGCAAATTCTGGTAACCGTGAACGCTATGACTTTGAGTTCCGGTAGAGTGATGTGTTTTATCTCTATGCCTTTTGAATGGTGAGCCCCACGTGTGCACCAATCCTCGCGGAGACTATCAAGGGATTGGCCACCCGGCCTAGTCCCCGCAAGACTGAGTTGCTCACCTCTGTTTGGCAAGCCAGTGAGAAAGTATACATCCGAGGGCTCTATCTCGAGCTGGTGCCCTCCTATGTAAAAGCATTGTTCTTGAACGTTCCATCGCTCAACCAGCCATTCCAAGAATCTTACCTGGCCCCTCATGCCCGGTATGGTCCAATATTTGTATAATCCGCATGCTCTTAGGGCATCCAGGGAGGGTTGATGATTTATTGCAGCTTCATCTTCCTCTACATGCTCTCTTTCTCTCCAGTCTAACATGATTAATGCCCTGCATATCAAAAATAGCAATTAGAAATTGATTTGGGAATTTTTGGTGGTTTTTTGAGAGAGTTGGGGTTTTGAAATGCGCGTTTCACGGAAGACGCACCCCGGCTTTGTAGCACAGGGCGCCCGGACGCAGCTGGCCTGAAGGCGGGCTGCGTCTTCCGACCGTTTTCCCGTATGAGAAAAAGTCGGGGGACGCAGGGCACCCGAAGGGCACCTGCGTCCGCCGAGAGGCGCATTCCAAAACCAAAACCCCCCCAAAAAATGAAACTAAGACCTAAAAATTGATTCTAAACGGATAGAAATGCAGAGTAGGATGTGTAAAATACCTGGATGAGACGGCGTTCGATTCCGACGGTCAGATTTTCCGCAGCAACCACGGGAAGTTTCTTGTCAAAAGCTCCTTTTTCAACCTCAACAGTGAAACGGTAAAAATGACATGGTAAAAGGTCTTTTTATAGGTTTTTTGGATGAATTAGTTCATTTTTTACCATGAAAAGATGTTTTCGATGTATTTTTGCCTATTTTAAACAGGTATGAGTAATGTGTTGCTTTTGTGCAGGACAAAGGGATTTCGAGGGAAATTGTAATTTTTTCACAAACAAAATATCAGAGTCATCTTTTAAGCCCTTTTCTGACTCCTAAAAAATGAAAAGATCGCCGAGCGTTTCTTTTACACTCGTTAAAACGGAATTAAAAGACGGTCCCCTTTTAGCTCTTTTCTGACCGTAAAATCAGGAAAAGATTGCTGGGTTTTTGTCGTTTCAAACTCGATAAGGAAATAAAACGACGTGTCCTTGATCGCTTTTTACTTTTCAGGTCAACGACACTATTATGAAAGTACTCCTTGGTCGCAAGATCAAGCGGTTCCCCCAGGTATTATTTTATACTTTTTCGGGCTTGAGGGACACAAATATACGAAAAAGTTCAACGTGGAGTCTCCTTTAGTTTTTTCAGACTCTCTAAAATTGAAAAACGCCGAGTTTCTCCTATACTGGGCTCGTTAAACTTTTACAGTAGAGGACCTGTTCAATTACAAACAGGAACGAACCACTCCTTCCTAGGGTTCGAATTTAAACTAGGTTGGACTCGTCCGAAGGATGAGCTTATAATCAAGCATATGTTATCCTCCTCAAGCTTGTTAAAAATAAAGAGGTACTTGCCAGAAATGGTGGGGGAAAAGAGAGAAGAATGAACCTGTTTGTCACCTTTTGTCTCAGAAGAAACTTTATTACCACTCTTGAACACGACACTTTTCATTCACCTGGGTTGGGAAATCTTTTACCTCACAGTTGACCAAACCACTTTGAAAGTCTTTAACCGGGTTCCGGGGATTAACTTTGAGTTATTCGTCACCAAGCCATCTGTTGTGTCGTTATGTGTTCAAGAGGTCTGCAAGAAAAACTTTCATCTGCAAAATACTTGTCATCCATTTGACCATCCCTGAGTCAGTCCTTACAGCAACATTTCTTCAACTTGAACAATGATTTCGTGTTGTGGGCTTGCCTGCAACGGGTTGCTTTCTATCGACATCGACACATTATCTAGAAAGATGACTTAGGAATCGACAGTACCTTGAAGTCTGCATGCATCAATGGCAGGTTTCTCGCCTTTGACGTCAGTTTACATCATTGACTTTCGATCAAAGGATTCCGTGAAGTGTTCGACATCAAAACATCTATTCACATTTCACGGGTTGTGCTTGGTACTTTGAGAACCATTGACATTACTGGTGGTTTCTCTCACGCTTGTTAACAGTTTGCATCATCGACTGGTAATCAAGTGGTTTCTAACATGTTCGACATCGAATCATTTAATCACATGGCTAGAATCGTACCAATTCGGGAAGTAGAAGTGAAGACCCTGGATCTAGTTTCTACCATCCAGGCTGCGAGGAGTTTTGTATTCATTATCTATGTAGACTAATCATAAACAGATGGCTGCGTCCATACTGTGTCTACAAAAGTCTATAAAAATGATGTACTGCAAGATCATTCCTGTATCAGAATAGTTAGTCCATTAGTTAAAGTTTTGAATCTGAGTATGGGAATGCCTACCTCAGTGATGATATAATCTTATCCATGTATTTTGTGTTGAAAATTGCAGGTTCCAACCAGGCCATCCACAAGACAATCCTTGAAATGATAAAGCGCTTCACCCTTCCTAGAATTACAAAGCCCTACTCTATTCCAGGCTTCGCACTTTAGGGGGCAATCTGTTACACTAAAAAATGTCACCTTGACTACTTACAGTTAGTATGGCTCAAATCAACAGTCATGCTACCCTCTTAGGCAAGTCTCATGCCTCTGTTATCCATCTCAAACTCAAAGAAGAGAGAAAGTCTTGTAAAAACTATGTTTATCTCTGGGGTCGCAGGTTCTCTCTAGCCTTACCTGCGGGGACGCTGACCATGTTCACAAAATCTGCGTCCATGGACGCTCTGTATGTTAAGGGACAGGTGCGTCCCTCTGTAAAAGGCAAAATGCGCGAGTTTTATCTTGAAAAAGTTACTTGTGGTTACTTCTAGAACATTCTAGAGGTCGGTTTGATGAAATGGATGCGCCTCCAGTTGGTTCATGTATCTCTATTAAGGGGGAACTTATCCCATCAATAAGGGAGCTATCCCACCCAAAGAGGGGGATGATCCCATTGATAGTGGACCTGAATAACCTCTTTATAGCACTATAAATAAAGACATTGAGCCAGAGGGAGAAGAGGTTGGAGCTATACATTTTCTTTGGGTAAATGCTGCAGGATTTAGGTCTTCCATTAGAGTCTTTGTGAGGAGAGATTGTCTTTACTTGATTCTATTTGGAAGAGGGTGAGCTTTGTCAAAGTAGAGGAAAACCCTTGATGGACCCTGGGAGGAACTTGCACAACACCAAGGCCAGGTTGTAAGAGTTTCTTTGTTTCGTTGTTAATACAAACTGGTTTATTTTTCTCAATAGCTTGTGTTAATGAGTTATTTCATGTGTTCCTTGGTCTGCATGTTGAATATATGTTTTATTATATGAAATGCAAGTGCTTGGTAATTGTTTGATTGTTTGTGGTTGCAGGAATTGACTTGAAGGAGGAGCTCATCCGGATCGTCAAGAACGGACTTCAACAACAGCGTTTTGGAATAAGGTAAGCCTAAACACTTGTAGTTTTCATGTTGTAAAAGGCGTATTTAGAGAAAGATCACTCCATTTTGTCTTGTTTGTCATTAGAATGTCTTAGACTTCTAGGAAGGTCAGCTGTGTCCGCACCCTTGACCAATTCCGTGTGACAGCCTCCAAATGTGATACCAGTGGTCTCCACTATAGTCCCTTCAACATAGGCAATAGCTCTAGCCCAAAATGTCCCCTTGGTCACAGCAGAAGCAATCACAGGTACAGTCACAGGAGTAGCAAGAGTAGAAGCAGCATAGGTAGGAACTTCAGGTTTGAGCATAGAGGAATTAATAAAATCAATGGATGAGATGAAGCTCCAAGTTTTGAATTATAGAAGGTAAAAGAACAATTTGTTACCTTAGAACAGAAATATGATCTTTAAAAAATAAATTTTGCAGAAAAGGTAAGGGAAAACAAAGGGTTAGCTCAACAGGTGAAATCATTAGCAAAAGACCTCACATCTGACAAACCCTTAGCAGACATTAGAAAGATTCTCTGGACCAACATCGCTTAGTCAATAAATGATGTTTGGTCATCAATACAAGTAACACTTGAAGAAATTGATTTCATACAAGTAACACTTGAAGAAATTTAGAGGACAAAGGAATAATTAGGAGAGAAGCCTGAGGAAGCCACCAGGTTAATAAAATTTTTTAATAGCAAAACTAATTACCAGTTAGAAGAGCTAGGCATTGAAGATAGAATAGGGACTATTCTAGAAATCAAAAGGTATTGACAAAAAGGTCTCTAATGCAGAATTTGGAAAGAAGATTCAAAAACATGCAAGAAGAAATTAATAGTTTCATGGAGAAGTTTGGTATTTTGCAGAACAAATGACTACTGAGTCCTTTATTTATCAATGATAAATTAATGAGTCATATAGACTATGTTGATAAGTTATCTCAATATGCATATAACCAGGCCAACTCGTCAACTAGTGCATCTGCACCAAAGGCACTACCCACAGGTAGAGTTCTCTATGATAGTTTAGAGAACCTTTTTTATGTTGAACATGAGCTAAAGCATTTTTTTCCAATTCAGCCTAATTTTTTCAAATACACCGAGGTTGATGAAATCTTAAGAATACTTCAAAGAACCAAAAGACCACAGGAAAAATGGTGGATAGATATGACATAAATTTTGTCATTTATCCTTGGTAAAAAAGTAAATTTTCATTATTTACCACAGTGAAAGGTGATAAGGAGGGTGAACAAGGATAAAATAGCTAAAGAGTATCAGAACAGGTCAAAGTGTATGAGTAAGAAGATGAAAAGCAAAACAACCAACACTAATTTACGAGGAAGACAGCAAGATGCTTCATCATAGGGCCTGCCTCCAGCTCATCCACAAAAACAGGAACAACAAGCTATCAGTTTTATTTATCTTCTATCTTCGAGACCATATGTCTCTACTTTCAGGTAATATGTAGTTAGTCATCCTAGAATATATCTCTCTTGTTATGAGATATTTTATTGTAAAACATTTGTATAAATACTCCTTCATTTGGAGTATTATGGGTGGATTCTTAAACATTTCTGTAAAGCTGATTATTTTGGAATAGAAATATGTTGATCAACTCTTGTATGGCTGGCTGGATGAAGAAATAATACAAAGGAATTTTCACAGGATTCATGTGTGAAACACTAGAAAATAAGTATTTTATATTTCATGTGTTATTGTTTTCTGGTTTAATATTTCAATTGTGTTTCATATCTGAATATTAAAACGAAAAAGTATAACTCAGAAAGTGCTTAAGTGCAATCTGTTTTCAAAATCATTTTTATTCTAAATGTTTCCTTCCAAACTATCATAGGCAAGGAATTCTTAATTTCTCGTGCTTCTTAGTTTGTCATTTTGATAATTTAGTAAGAAATTCTTAATTGCTTTTTACGGTGATCATCCAATTTCCCTCTTCTTAAAACATGTTGAAGGATTCTTAATTGCCCTTCTTCCCTTTTAAGTCCATTTCATTCTTTTAAGTTACCATTTGTTCCCTGTTTAGCTATCTTGCCCTGTGAAGCTGTCCTATGTTAAAAACCAAATCTAGTTAAGCCATTTGTAGTTGACTCCATAGCCCAAAGGCCTGAAATACTCTGTTCTATCCATCTGCTCCTGAATTCCACCACCAAACACAATCAAAATGCCAAAGCTTTCATAACTAGCCTAATATCTTATAAAACAAAGCTAAATCTTAAAGAGAGAGCCCTCTATGAGTACAAATTGGCTAGATTCTTTACTTAGAAGTTGGTTTGTGGTTACCTCAGACCCCTTTCCTTCTTCTAACAACTTCAAGGAAAATCTGAGTGATAACAGTATCCATAGTTGAATATTTGGTTTTCGCTAGCCTTGACGAGTTTCTAGAGACTACGAAAAACTAAAAAAAATGAAAGCAGCCTCCACCTTTCAACGGTCGTGACAAAGACAACATTGTACTCTCAGATGAGACATTCCATGGGTTATGCGGTTATGAATAGGAGGAGGAAGATCCCTTAGATTATAATAAAGAGGATGAGCATAGGGACGAAGATATGGCAGAAGAAGATTTAAATTTGATGAACTAGGGCTCACCTGCTCTACCCGCTATTTTACGCAATATGTTGAAGCACTCCGAAAGTTGTTAATGAAGTATGACCCCAACAAAGAAATTAAAGTGGAATACCATTTGGACAACTTCTACCTACACCTGCAAATACTCGAGGTACATTACGATGACGTTGATTTTGGAATTTTTCTATGTATCATAGATGGTAGAGCACCTCTATTGTACCACAGTCTTCCTCCAAACACAATAAAAAATTGGAACGGGTTTAAAAAGTTGTTCCTTGAAAGGTTTACTAGTGACAAAACCCCGCGATGTTATTAAAAGAGTTGGGCAATCTGAAGGAGGAGAAAGAAAAGGTTAAATATTTTACTCAGAGGTTCGATCACATATTTAAAAGATTTCATACAGATAAAAAAACTCGTGATGCCATCACCATTGATTATTATACTCCTTCTTTATTGAAAAGCATCGTTTAGTTCATTAAGAGAATTGCGAAAAGAATTCCGACTGAAAATTACGAAGAAGCCATTATGGTTGGAAAGGACTTGTGAACAGTTGGAGTCACTGTTGATGGTGAACTATCAAAGGATTCCAAGGGCATGTGTAAAAGGTCTCAGGCCTCCTCAAGTAAGGCAAAGGATAAATAAGTCATTTATCTTGAAAGTTTGACCTGGTGTAACAACCCTAGTGAAAATTCCATGTAATAAAAGTTAAAAATAATAACCACGGATGAATGGGGCACTTATTCCAAGTTGAATGTTGGTCAAGACATCCTATGGGGTGTTCATTGGGTTGTTTATCGCTAAGGAAATTGGAAAAGGAAATGGTTAGGGCTTTGGAAAGGAAAAATGGAATTTTGTCACACTTGTTTATGAAAATAATGGAAATTAGGAGAAAAGGGAGGTGAAAGGTCTCAGGTTGCATGTGATGAGGAAAATGAAGGAAAATAATGAAAAATGAATAAAGTAGAGGCCTCATTCATAAAAAGGCTTTTGAGGATCAATTGGTAACCCTTTTTCAGTTTAGCTTTGGAGCTATTTCATTATTCTCTCTCTCTTTGATAATCTTGGACACTTAGAGTTTTCTTAGAGCACTTTGGAATTGGAATAATGAAGGCAAAGAAGACAGGAGGAACCAAAGATCAAGCAGGTAAATGTAGGATCAAGAAGCTAGAATAGGCTTCATTGCAACTATCCACTTCCAGGTGTATTTCCATTGTTATATTTGGCATGTATGGGATTGCATGTGTTTCTTTTCAACCATAGCATGGGTTTTATTAGGTGTGACAATATTTTCAGTGTAGCCTTTCCATTACCTGATAGCTTTGGTGAGATGGTTTCTCTCTTTCAGCTTATGTGGCGTTGATATCTTGTTTGAAAAACACATGGTGTATTGGTCCCTGAACCAGAATCAAGATGCATAATGCCATTGGTCTAGTAACCCCTGAACCATACTGTGGGTTGTGGTAAATCCCAATTGTGTGCCTAGGAATCCTTAATAGTGAATAGCAGGATACATAGTAAAGAAAAGAGGTAGATTTTATCTCTGTTGGGTCTACTAATTATGTGATGGAATGCATAGTAAATCCTAGAGAGTATATTTTGGTGCAGGGCTTAGTGATCCCTGGATCGGACTGCGGATGCACGCTAAAGCCTGAGAGACTAGGAGGCACTCAAATTCCTCACATTGTAGGTGGATAACTCTGATGGAATCCACATTGATTGGTATTTTTGATGTCTTCTATAAGTCCCACATCCATGTTTGGAATATGGCATGAGGGTCATTGACTAAAGAGGGACTTGGATCAACCAATCTCTGGTCAAGTGGAACATGGTAGTCCCATCATCGGTTGGTTCATTGCATTGATTAATGAGAAATTAATTCCATTGATTTTCATGTGTAAATTGTTGGTGTATATATGGATTTTGATGGCTGATATGTTTATTGTATTTTTGTTCATATTATGTTGGTTATATGCACATTTTATGACGAAAACCATGTATGGCTCTCATCATGTGTTTTCTTGTATATGAATGGATAATGTGTCTATGACCTAATAGAAAAACTTACATGAGGGAACAATGGTTTATAGTGATTCTCATATAGGTAGGAGATCCCTACACTTAATTTTGTTGTTTAAATTAGTAGGTTACATGTCGATGATATGTTTGACGAAATGCATGTCATGGATAGTAGGGGTTTTGTTAAGGTCTTGCTGAGATTATGGATTCTCCATCATTGTTTCCCTATACTTTTATTGTTTGAAAGCTTTAATTCCATTATGGGCAGTGGCCTGGGCTCTGGGCCTATAAATTGGCTTAAATCCTTGGGTTGTTAGCACATAAATGGCAAGTTTGGTCCATAGTCATTGGCATGTAGGCCTATCAGAGAGACTTTATGTGTGTGGTTGCTCCCTTTCGTATAGCATGAGAGTGATTATGGCTTCAAAGGTCTAGAATAAAAATGGGACCTAGGGACAAGCAATCTAAGTGGATGACTTGTCTCCTGAGGGTTTTGTTGATGATGTTGGATGACTGTGTGTGATTTTAGTCAATTTCACTTCGTTAAGGTCTCATAGGAGGTCGAATCTGATCGTAGTAGCCACTTGTCTCATGTTTACCTTAGTTTGCATAGTTACCAGGGTGGATTTGGGAGGAAGGTGTTATAGAGTGGTATCAAAGCCTGGCTCAACTCTCGGACTAGATGGGTTGAATGTGTTAGTCATGCATGCATGTCAGTTTCATGTGTGTCTCTTACACTATATACTTGTTGCAATTTCTTGATGTTGGATTAGGGTTGTAGTATGGTTATCATGGATAACTTGATTTTGATTTTGTGAAGTGTATTTGACACGAGTATGTCACTGATTGTATATGGTTATTTGTTTCTTACATGTTGATTTTATGTCACCTAATTACATCCTCGCATGTTAGGTTACATTTTGAATATTTTGATTCCATGTATCATTCTTGTAGGTTGATTGCAAGAACTGATCGATTATGTTCGACTACATGCGTTTATGTTTATTGGTAGTTGGATAGGAACTGCTTATGCATATTGCCAATTGCAAGTAGCAATGTGTAATGGAGTAATGCTTTTTTTTATGACAAGGTCATAACATGCATTGTTTATTTGGTCTTGCATTGATGACTGGACCCTAGTTAGAGTGATGTTTATGAGTTCAGACATTTACTCATATATGTCGGTCTTCTATTATGATTATGTTGTACATGTATCACCAACTGATTTGGTGATCTTGCAGACAATGTATCCTCCTTGAACTATACTGAGGTACGTTGGTTTATTGCGATTTGGTTTATCTAACATTTTATGCATTGTAGGAAGAGAAATATCAAATGGCTAGCCAGATGGTTTACTACAAGGACTCTCCCTATGATTCGAAGAGAAGTATGGTGTTGGGAACTCTTCAAATTTGGAAGTTACATTGAGAAGTTTGAATGAAGAGATAAGGAGTTGTAAGGTCGATAATGACCAAATCACACACGCACGAGAGGAGAAGGTAGAGGTTAAAGATATGGTTCTTCATATTTTGTGAGAATTGGAGAAACAAGGGTCGCTTTGGATCAACTATGGACATGAGGATAAAAATAATGGGGCATATGGTAGTAGATCTCTTGGTAGACACATGTAGGATAGATCTGACACAGTGAGATATGGTAGGTTGTTGGACACTCTGAAAAGGAGGGGCGATGAGTACGAGTATTATTTTAGTTTTGCTTCTAATATACATCATGATCATAATCGCTATCATCCTTATAGGAGGAATGATAGGGGATACTTTCCAGATGAGTTAAAGAAAGAAAAAACACCTACTTTTGATGGAGATATGAAGAAGCTGGAAGACGTAGATGCTTGTATACTTTGGATGAACACATTCTTTGAGTTTCATGAGTACACAAATAACATGAAGGCTAAAATGGCTATCCTCAGCTTGAAAGGTAAAGCAGACATTTAGTGGGAAGATGTTAAGTGGGTTAGAGATATTAGGATATATGACTTGACTTGGTGGGAATTCAAGAGTCTTTTTAGGAAGAAGTACTTGTTAGAAAGGTACTACGACAGTAGAGTTAAATAATTCTATGAGTTAAATATGGGATCAATTATAGACGAAGATTACATGACCAAGTTTCTGGATCTATTCAGGTATGGATCATATCTTATTGATGAGAAGGCTAAAGTTTAGATATTTTCAGTGGTTTGCATTAGCATTTAGAGATCAGATTGAGCATGATGAGCCTCGATCACTTGAGGAAGTTTTTGGGAAATTGAAGCATTGCTATGAGAAATCAAAGTGTAGGAATGAATCTAAGCATGGATGGAAGGGAAAAGACAAAGGTATAGATAAATGTCAGCCTAAGAGGACAAGCCCTCAACATGAAGATGGGAAAGAAAATGTGGATCTGTAAAATAGATTTAATGCAGCTAGATAGTGACATGTGTCACAATACCAACAACAACATAAAGGTGAGGGTACTAGTCAATTGGAGGGTTAGACATGTGATGAGGAACACCTTAGGAGATATTGTTCACAAAATGAGGGTGGAAGGCCTAAGATATATAGTGCACAGGAGGTGACGACTATTGGGGATGTTGGTAAGAGTATTACATGTATCTATGCAGAAGTGGACAATAGACATGCATAACAAAAAGCATACATCATTGGGATGGACGGTAAGCTTTGTGATCCAGTGATTCCTGTTTTGATTGACCCTAGATCTAATTATAGCTATTTTAGTCCTGTCTTAGTGGATAACTATGGTTTGAATAAGGAATTTCATGCAAAGTCTTTGTTAGTGTGGTTGGCTACACGTACAAAGAAGCAAGTTCACCACTCAATAAGAGCTTGCACATTTGATTTAAATGCTATGCCTATAGAAACACATTTGAATCTGTTACAGTTGGGATAATATAGTATGTTGTTGGGCATGGATGGGTTGTCTCTACATAGAACCAAGGTTGACTTCTATGAAAAATATATGAAGTATGTTGATGAAAATGGAGAACCAAGAGTCTTGCAAGGTAAGAAGAAGGCCACATTAGTTAGGATGGTGACAACTATGCAAGAAAAGTGTAGCCATAGGAAAGGGCGTATGCTATTTGTAGTACAAATTTCTAGTGATAAGGGTAAGGAGGTTGAGGATGCAGACGTGTTGAGGAGGTACCCAATCTTGTAGCATTTTAAAGATGTATATCTTGAGGACATTATAGAGTTGCCACCTCACAGGGAGGTAGAATTTTCTATTTAGTTAGCGCCAGGGGTAGCTTCAACATAAAAAAGCACCTTATAGGATGAACACACTTGAGTTGGTTGAGTCAAAGTTGGAGTTAAAGGAAATGTTGGACAAGGGATACATTAGGCCAAGTCTTTCGCCTTGGTATGTATTGATCTTGTTTGTGAGGAAGAAAGATGGTACTCTCGGATTATGCATTGATTATAGGCAGTTAAGAAAAGTGACTATCAAGAAAAAGTACCCTTTGTTGAGGATTGATGACTTGTTCGACCAGTTGAGGTGAGAAGAAATGTTCTTGAAGCTTAACTTGAGATCTGGATACCATCAGGTACACATCAAAGAGGATGAAATTTACAAGAATGCATTTAGGACCATGTATGGGAATTATGAGTTTGTTGTTGTTCCATTTTTATTAACTAATTCTATAGCTACATTCATGTGTTTGATGAATAGTCTGTCTCATCCATATTTGGATAAGTTTGTTATTGTGTTCATTGATGATATACTGGTATATTCTAAAAATGAGGAATATGATGCCAACAATTTAGCAGAAATGTTAGGTTGTTGGGGGAGCATCATTTGTATGCTAAGCTCAACAAGTGTAGCTTATTTCAGGCCGAGGTACACTACTTGCGGCATGTGGTCTCCAAGGAGGGCATTTCAGTAGATCCAAAGAACATAAGGGCCATCATGGAGTGGGTAGCTCCTAAGAATGTGGATGAGGTGAGATCTTTCATGGGTCTAGAAGGCTATTATATGAGGTTCATAAGGAACTTCTAACATATTTCTTATCCCATTACATGATTGCAAATGAAAGGTAAAAATTTTGAATGGACATAGCAGTGTGAAGTTAGCTTTGAGAAGCTTAAGTAGTTGTTGAAGCATGCACCAGCACTACAGATTTCCGATCTCGAAAAAGAGATTGTGGTATGCACAAATGCTTTCAAGAGAGTGCTTCGTGGAGTGCTTATGCTTGTAACCTAAATGAGCATGAGTAGAACTACCAAAAACATGATCTTAAGTTAGCAACGATTATACATGCACTGAAGATGCAGAGGCACTATATTCTTGGTAGGGGGTTTGTTATTATGAGTGATAACATTGGGTTGAGGTATTTGTTTGACCAGCCAAATATGAATGGCAGGTTGGCTAGATAGTTGGCCATGATTAATGAGTTTTATTTTGAGATCAACTACATCAAAGCTAAAAATAACTAGGTGGAATATGATCTCAGTAGACGGGTACAAATACATCACTTGGCAACTGTGAGATCCTATGGGGCAGACATATAGGATAGGATATTGCAAGCAGGGAAATAGCATGACAGGTATATGAAGGTTGTGCATAGGTTGCAGTACGGTGATAGTATAGGTACATGTATAGGTCATGGTACATGTATAGGTACAGGTGAAACTACAGGTATAGGTACAAGTCCAGGTGGAGGTGCACAGGGCATGGACTATTGTCTTACAATATATGGATTGGACAGGTTCCGAGACACGATATATGTAGCAGATAGTAGTGAGCTCAAGAAGGTGATCTTGAGGGAATTTCATGTGAAACCATATTCAGGTCACCTAGGTTATCAGAAGAAAAATAAAGTGGTGAAGATATATTACTATTAGCCGAATTTTAGGAAGGATGTAGCAGAGCTCATGGCTAGATTCTTGATTATCAGTGACTGAAGGAAGAGTGTAAGCTTCTAGGTAGTTAGCTATAGCCAATTGTGATTCGATAATGGAAATGGGAGGTCATGTCCATGGAATTCAACACAGGGTTTCCAAGGAGAGTGAAGCAAATTGATTCCATCATGGTCATTATGGACAGGTTGAAAAAGGTTATACACTTCATTATGGTGATGTCTATGTGCTCAGCTAGTGATGTGGGGTAGGTGTTCATTAGAGATGTGGTTATATTACATGGTGTTCTGAAGAATATTCTATTAGATAGGGATGCAAAGTTCACTTCCAAGTTTTGGAAGGAGTTATTTGTAGGTTTGGGCACAGACTTAGCATTCATCACAACTTATCATCCACAGCCAAATGGATAGACACAGAAGGTGAATAGGATATTAGAGGACACCTTGAGGATGTATGTTATACATCAACAGTGGAAATAGGAAGAATGTATCCCTTTAGTAGAGTTCGCATACAACAACAATTATCAAGAGTCATTGAGGATGAGTCCTTCTGAGTACTTGTATATGAATGGATAATGTGTCTATGACCTAATATAAGAATATGTAGAAAATGACATGAGAGAAAAATTGTCTAGAGCAATTCTTAGATAAGTATGAGATACCTACACATATTTTTTTTTTTACACTTGTAGGTTACATGTCAATGATATGTTTGAGGAAATCTCTGTAGTGACTAGTAGGGGTCTGGTTAAATTCTTGTTGACCTTATTTCTTTTGCATCATTGTTCCCCTATACTTTTATTGATTTCAAGATTCATTCCATTATGGGAAATGGCCTCAGTTGTGGGCCTGAAAACTTGGCTTAAATCTCAGTGTCGGTAGCACAAAACTAGCAAGGTTGGTCCACAGTCATTGGCATGTGGGCCTATGAGAATGAATTTAGGTCTTTGGTCGCTCCCTTGCCCATAGCATCAGAGCAACTATGGCCTCAGAGGTCCAGAAAAACAGTGGGACCCAGGGACATGTTGTTTGAGTGGCTTAATTGTCTCCTAAGGGTTATGTTGATGATGTTGGATGATTACGTGTGATGTTTCATTGATTCCACTTCCTTAAGGTTACATAGGGGTTTTAATCTGATCATAGTAGCCTCTCTTCTCATCTTTACCCCGGTTGGCATAGTTACCAGGGTGGATGTGTGAGGAGGGTGTTACACTCAGACCATCAAGTCTCTCTCCCATGATATGGAAGAGTTAAAACATAGGTCAAGCGAGACCACTGTTAGTAGAAAACCCATCAAATCCATGTTCTTAGGAAGGGCTTCCAACTCCAACAATAGCAACAATTAGCCAACCAAGTCTGCACAAATATAAAACGTCACGTGGAATGTCAAAAGCATGGGAATGAACCAATATTGTTGTTTTCAACAAGAATATAATTTAGAAAAGATGTCCTTACAGTGGAATCATAACATGAACGCTATGGTTGTGCATACCATTGAAATTGTACATTTGTATGAGAAGACTGAGCTAACAATAGAAAAGGAAGAGATTGTTATGGTTGAAGAAACTTTGAGTGTTGGGAACCCAATGAATACTTTAAGTTGTGTATTCCTTAATGAAAAGAAAATTTTCGAAGAACCACCACTAAGTGAGGACCCACCTCAAAAGAAGAATAGTAAATATAAGTTGAGAAGCCAATGTCCACTATATGAACTAGAGGTGACCAAGCATAAATCGAAAGAACACTTGTTAAGGAAGATTACACCACCTCTCAACTCCGCTCAAAACATTTAGAAGTAAATGATATATTAACTCCCCGAGAAACTTCAGTGATTCCCAACGTGCTTGATTATAACATAGTTTAAGACATGAAGAAATCTTGCACTAATATTTCAATCGTTGAGCTTAGAAGGATCACAAGCTAGCAGGAACTTCTTTTCAAAGCTCTTAATCTATATTCCTCAGGCCATAATGCCTCTTCAAAAAAGGGATCTGATAAGTCTTATGGCCCCCTCTATTCTATTATGAATTCATTAACATTAGAAGAAAATACACTATGCCCTCCATTTTTATTGACATTTGAAATTTTTAATTACAATGTAGACAATTCCTTACTTGATTATTGTGCATTTGTAAATGTAATTCCATTTTCCATAGCTAAGAAAATCAATGCTAAATGGGATAAGGTAGATGACAAATCATTCAACTTGATAGGACTCTTGTCCATGCTATTGGTGAACTTAGAAATGTTCTTATTCACCTATCATCTGATCAACGAGTTAACCAATGAATAAATATAGTAATTGTGGACATCCCAAAAGCATACAGTGTATTTCTGAGTGGAGACTGGTCCATCAAATTAGAGGGGTATTTTTCTATCAAGTAGTCACATTTATGGATTTCGTATCAGGGCATGAATAACCAAATCCAAGTAGACTCAAAACATTACATGAATCACAATGTCACACCCTTCAAGGAAAAGAACGAACTAGCCGCTTTCATAGATCCGATCTTTGGAAATTTCTTCTTGGAGAGTGACCTAGAGTTTTGACTTGCTCAACCTTCCCCAGTCCCACCAGACACAATGTTGGAACTCCTTCCTAGTCAAACTGGCGGAAATAAATTTTTTGGAGTAGATAGTAGAAGTACTAGTTTAGGACATAGTTCTTGTACATATGATGTTTGGATTTTTTTTTTGATGGTTCGAAGACATAAGATAGCTTTAGATATTGTTGTGTTTTAATAGACTCAGAACAAACAAAACACCTGATCTCCAGCCGCTTGGAATTTGAGTGCACTAACAGCACTATGGAATATGAGACCCTCATCCTAGGCCTACAAAAGGCCATTGACCTCAAATTTTGGGTTCTTGAAGTAGTAGGTGACTCTAAGATTGCCATGGCAAGTATGAGATACTATACATTGTGTGTCACCTAATTTGAAAATTTATCAACAAAGGGCATGACATTTAATTTCTCAATTCCAAGATTTTAATATTGTATGTGTTCCTAGAAGGTGTAAGGAAATTGTGGATACATTAGTGAATTCCACTACTAGGTTGTCATCGCTTACGGACTATTTTTCTATTAAAATTATTTATAAGCCACCTGTCCCTGACAATATCACTTATATGCCGATTTTTAATGATGATAAACAGATACTTATGGCGAATACTGATTTATTCAAAGATGTATCCATTGACGAAGATGAAAATGATATAGTGTTTCATGATGCATATCGAGCAAGCAATATAACCCCATTCCAAAGGGCGTTGTATCATTAAAGAAGTTGTATGACTTGCATAATCACATTAGAGGAGCAACACAACGTTAAAAACCACAGTTCAACATTCTCGGACACGCAGATCAATCTTGCAACAAAACAATATCTGAATTTTGTTAATATTAGTACTTGCTACACACCACAAGAGAAGCAAACCTTCATCTACTTTTTCAAGTAGTAACGAGATTTTTTCATGTGGACATATGATGACCTCAAAACTTATGACATGCGAATAATCCAACAGTTATCCCAATTAAGAAAGGGGCCAAGCCTTTTAAACATAAGCTATAGAAGGTGCATCTGATGCTTGAGTCCCTCATATAAAAAGAGTTAATGAATCTTCTGGATGCTAGGATCATTTACAAGGTGTGACATTTGACATGGGTGTCAAATCTAGTCCCAGTAAGGAATAATTATAGGGAAATCTTCTTGTGTGTGGATTTTAAAAATATAAATGCACTTCAGACAAAGACAATTATCCTATGCCATAAATGGAGCATATATTACAAAGAGTATTTGTCAGACCAAGCAGTCATTCCTCCAAATCAATTCACATTTATTCATTCAGATTGATCTTTATTATATTCATGAAGGGAGAGACTGTTCACTTCATCTCCTGGTGACTATTCATATTTCTTATTATTTATTTACATCAGTTACACTTATTCACCCAATCCTGATGATTAGGTGTCAACATTACCCCCTTAATCTCAAGGGATGTTGGTGAGTCCAAGCATCATTTTGAATCATTCAAGCTTTTATCTTCCAAGTGCTTTGGTGAAGATGTCTGCAATTTTATCATTATTGGAACAATGGCAGAGATGGATTGTTTTGGCCTCAACATGATGTCGAATCAGATGATATTTAGCATTGAGGTGTTTTGTTTGATCATGTAACTTTGGTTTCTTGGCTAACTTTATTGCCTAGGTATTGTCAATCATGAGTGGAGTCGATTTTTCTTGTTTTAGCTGCAAATCTTCAAGAATTTTCCTGAGCCACACAATTTCTTTTGTTGCCTCAGCCGCTGCCACATATTCTGCTTCTGTTGTGGAATCTACTGGAACTAATTGTTTGTGCGTCTCTAGCGGATAGCTCCCGATCCAAGACTCATAGCATAACCTGAAGTAGATACCCTAGTTTCTTTGTCTCCATCGAAGTCTGAATCTGAGTATCCAATCAAGTTGAAGTTATCCACTTGTGTATACTTGATTCTAAAGTCTTGAGTTCCCTTCAAGTACCTTAGAACTCTTTTTGCAGCAGACCAACGTCCCTCACAAGGCTTTTTTATCAACCTGGAGAGGATTCGAACAACAAATGAAAGGTCTGGTCTAGCAGTAGTTAGGTAGTTGAGACTTCCTACAAGCTGTCTATACTTTGTTGCATACTCAAATTCTTTTCCTTAAATGGATGTGAGCTTTAAGTTTTGTTCCATTGGAGTAGTAAGAGGATTTCATTCTGTCATGCCAAACCTATTAAACAGATCTCCAATGTACTTCTTTTGAGAAAGGAATATGGACTTTGGATGTTGAGTTACTTTAATACCAAGATAATAATGAACATAACCCAAATCAGTCATTTCAAAACCTTTCCTCCATTCCTTCTTTATGGATGTAATGTAGCTTCCATTGTTCCCTGTCATCAAAAGATCATCTCCATATACCACAAGATATACAACTATTTTTCCAACTTTCTTGACAAATAAAGTTGCATCATCAAGTTCATAATGTTTGAAATTGAGTTTCAGAAGATGCTCAGTTAGTTTTTCATACCAGGCTCATGGTGCTTGTTTGAGGCCATACAAGGAATTCACAAGTTTGCATACTTTATGTTCATGCTCTTTCATAGAAAATCCTTCAGGCCAGGACATAAAAAAAAATCCTTCAGGCCAGGACATGAATAACTAAAGAAAATGTCTATAGACCCATCCAAACTTCAATGTTGAGAGCAAGAAATGCCAATTTCTATTCAACAGATTCTAAGCTTGACGTAGTATAGAATGAAATATTGGTTTAATTACAAATCATCTACCCCAAGATACGTTGCTATAGATTCTGACTTGACTGGATTTAAAATAATATCAAAAAATTTACTGAAACAATCTCTTTTTCTTACTTAATGAACAACTACATCAAAGCCTCACTTAATGACTAAATAGATCACATCCTCAATGCAAAAGGTTCTGTACTTATACTGTCTCACTATAAAATGAGTAATGTTGGGATGGGGTCCCTTGGGTCAGTTTTGGTGTTACAATAAACCAAGTTCTATGTACTTTTTGTAAATGATGTAAAGTATCTGTGATTTGTAGATGCAGAGCGTGTAGATGATTAGGAGTCAAAGGGGTTTTAACCCTTGTTTATGTAAAGCTTGAGTCAAATTTGAGACACACCCATGGTCCACGTACCATGGGATTGTATAAATAAGTGTGTCTTAGATAGTCTAAGCCATAATATCAATGTCTCAGTGAAGAGAAGGACAAGTAAGGAATGGGTAGATATAAGGAAGAAAGGCTCTACAGCTGAGTGTGTGGAGGCCTGAAGTAGAGTCCACAACTAAGTGCACGGACCCTTACAGCTGAGTGCAGAGGGAAGTTTTGAGTCTATAAATCTAAACTGAAGATCAATAAAGAAAGTTTCCAAAGAAATCTTGTGTATATTTGTTTCTCTGTTTATTTATGCTTGAGATATATGTTGTTGATGAATAATGTGTTGTGAAATATTGATCTAATTGTACGCAATCCTATTGAACAACTGTTAAATGACGTAAGTGGGTTGTTTTCTGGTGCGTGTAAGTGGGTGAATAGATTGTTAAGGGTCCCCAAAGACCGATCGTGGACCTTCACGAAGGTATGAAGGATGTTTTAACAGAGTTCTAGTACCAATACCTAAGGGCTTATAGATCTATGTGAAGGAAGATCTAGGGCACTAAAAGACATCACAATTATCTCTGGATGTGGAAAATTGGTTTTAGCATCCCCTAATACTAC
Source organism: Pinus tabuliformis (assembly GCA_031772625.1). NCBI lineage: Eukaryota > Viridiplantae > Streptophyta > Pinopsida > Pinales > Pinaceae > Pinus > Pinus tabuliformis. The sequence goes on along the minus strand of CM062818.1, from coordinate 1,136,387,564 downwards.
TTTCGATGAGACTGCAACCCACACTATGTAAGTTGTTGCTGAAAGGGCGAGTAGTGTAGCATTTTGCTGGTTGGCACAACTAACTTAAAACCTTAATCAGGCACCCCTAATCCAACAAATGGTTCCGTTGTCAAGACCTTGATCATCTTGAAGGAGATGTGTGATGTCGCGTTAGTAGAATATAACCAAGAAAGAAATTGAAAAGTGGTTGTATCGGAAGACTTACGAATTCATGTCACAAGGGAGCAGGAATCCCCACTTGTGAAAAGAAAAATGATTGGATAGGTATTTGTGTACAGAGATACACTAAATTTATTTCTGCACCTTCCTGATCAAATTATATGAGTGGTTAGCTAAGTTGGTAGATGGTTGAGGCAGGTGGAAGCTTGACGGTCTATTAGTGTGGACTCTAGAACTGGTACAATGGTTAGAAACCTCTGAAGACAACATCATGTGGGTTGTTGATCATTGCCTTGATCATATTATACGAGGATTTGTTACAAAATTCACAGTCGATAACGTAGTGAGCTATAGTGAAGGAAATAAACAAGTTTTCAAGGCCCCATGAGGTAAGTATTTAAGATCTTCAAGTGCCTGGATGAAAATGTTTTTATGTGAAAAACCGGTTATGCCATTGCCTTAATGCTTGGAGCTATGCAAAGTGGAAAATGCTTTAGAAATTGAGAAGGGTAATGGCCGAAATATAGTCCCCTGATTGGACCTCCTATAAGTGATAACAAAGGGGTGGGAAAGACTCTGCACAAAGCATTGTTCAGTTAATCACTCAAGGGTTTCCTTGAATAAATCTTCCATTAACTCTACCTCTGCCTCTACCTCCATTGCATACACGTTCTCCCACACATCCACCAATACCACCCCCATTCAACATGGCAAACGCAATGAAGCTGTCGATTTTCAAGGGCATCGGAAGTGAGGATATGTAACAGTTTTGGTTTCTTTGGGGATGCTATGTGGAAAGCACAGTAAATTGTTGGTGACAATATAAAGAAGGCACAATTGGTTACCACTCTGCACTATCATGTGCTGACTTGGTATATTAAGTATTATTCTAATAATCCTCTACAATCGCTAGCATATACTAACGATTCTTTAAACAAAGAGTTTAGTAAGCCTAAGTTGGAATCGCAGTGAGTAGTTGGATTTAAGGAAGTCATAATGAGTGTTGTTGAGATGTTGTGGGAGTTAGTTCAAAGATTAAAATGTGTGATCTGAGAAGTGAACATTCAACTCACAGATGGTCAGCATCACGAGTGGTTTATATCTTTGCTTCTATCCCACCTGAGAATAGCTCGGTTGCAACAAAAGATAGGAACACATGCAAAGTCCTTGGAGATCACAATGAGATGGCATGAAATACCCATTGAGGATGCGATATTGGGGGTACAAAAAATACACTCCCAGTTACAGAGCCTCTTCCTAGAATTATAGAGCTTGAATAAATACTAGGAGACTAAACCAGAGGTTCACATGAAAGTCTGGTGTCTGAAGTGTAAGAGCCAGAGGCATGATAAATACCATTGTCCAGTATTTGTGAATTATATTACAGGAGGGGGACCAATCCCCCTGAAGCTGGAAGCCCCAACAGGTCCAAGCATGGGTGCTTCGCTATGGTGCACTATTTGTCAGGTCACTAGAAAACACACAACATATAACTGTCATTTTCTTCAAAGTTTGTTCAGACACCCCAACAGTTGTTTTGTGACTTCTCCAAGTCAGTTGGACATGATGAGTGCCACTATCACAACTATTATTTGACGATGGAAAGAACACCTACGTATTGGATGCAAGCAGAAAATCAGTCTCCAGAGCAGGGCACTAGAGGATCACACAGAGGTTATCAAGGATGAGGATGAGGCTGAGGAGGAGGAGGGCTTGGTAGAGGCCGGGGTCAGGTTATTTGTTTCCTACTACAGAACACCAGGGCATTACACGCAGAAGTGTTAGAATCAGACATGCCCGTCATGTCAATATTGTAGCCAGTTTGATCACACTATAGAAGAATGCTTTGTGCTGATAGCTAATATGTAGGAGAAAAAAGCACATCCTCAACAACGTACACTAAACTTATAAACGATGAGAGTTGAGCCCCGTGAGGAGGATCATATCATGAATATAGTGTTGAGAAGCGAGATAACAACTAGATGACAGAGGAAAACAATGTGAAGAGGAAGGATGGGTCTGTAAGGTCCCATAAACGAAAGTTGGTTTTGATTTGGTGCATGCTAAGGAAAATTTTAGGGAATCTAAGAGAAGCTTCGCTGAGGCCTCCAACTCAGAATGCCATAACAAAGAGAAAGAAACTAGCACTCCTACAAAGGTTGATCTCTCTATCCTTACCACCTTCTTGGAGACATGCATGAAGATTTTGCATGATAGAAAATTTGTGAAGGGCCTGCAGAAGTTAATAAATAAATGCATCGACAGAGAAAAAGCCCCTGATGGACCCCACATAGTTAGAAAAATTCGTCAATTTCATGCTAGACTAGGGTGCAAGATGAGGCTCACCACGCAGATAGGGGATTATGAGATGGACCAGGTAATCTTGGATCTTTAGTTCGATGTGAACGTGTTTCCAAAACAAACATGGGAAAGAATGGGGAGACTTATGCTGCATTGTTCTCTGATTTAGCTTAGAATCAAAAACCAAAAGAATATCATCCCTATGGGACAATTATATGGAGTAAGAGTTGATATAGAAGGTGTAAGCATGATGACTGATTTTGAAGTGATATAGATCATTGATAGTAGTAATTCATACCCTGTGCTCCTCAAAATTGACTAGGCCATTGACATGAATGAGGTCATCAATTTAAAGAAGATGAGAATGTCGTTTGAAAGAAAATCGCTTCGAGTTGTATTGTTGTTGGACCTTCCAGAAGGGACACGCTGCATTGAACTGGTCTGCGACTATGAAGAAAGTGAAGATGAGCCGGATGAAATTTACAAGATAGTAGTGAGACCAGGACTGGATCAATCCAATGGCAGATGGATGGATTGCATGGGACCGGGAGAGTTCTTGTACCACTGATTCAGATGAAGAGTTGGAGCATTGGCAGAATCGCTTGCATGAACTATCTATATTTTGCTACAACATGATCACTATATCACTGTAGTGTGTTTCGTCGGAGGTAAGCAACTTACCTTATTATGATGGTTTAATTGACGTGGATAAGTTTTTGGATGCGTTTGAGCGTGAAGTCCCTGATCATCACTACTTCGAAGTGTTAGATTTGGCACTGTGTGTTACGCCCGCACGATGGTGGGGTACGCACAAGGATAGGTTTGATTGTTAGCGGGATTACAAAAGGACGGTGAGGTTATGGTTAGGTCATCCTAACATTTGGTGGACTGAGAAATATGCCGACAGGAATGTTCCACGCGATCACCTAGCGAAATGGACTAAATCTTATGGAACAAAGCCACAAATGAGGTGGGTACACTTATTATACCATACTTTGGACACAATCCCTATGAACTGGTATTTGGAAACAGAGCTTTGCCATGGAACCATAGAGTGGGATATATTGAGGGAAGGATTCTTATTAACCTTCAGTTTTGAAGATGGCTTCAGAAGCATCGACGAAGCCTTATAGGAGATTAAGGAAGTCATCTTCAAAACACCGAAAGAACCTATGGAATGGGTCCTGCCAGATTGGAGCACCCAGTTGTGCCATGCGCTGGAATGTTATGATGTGACAACTTAAGAGGGGGATGAAGATTCGGGAAATATTAACATCCCAAAGGCGGAAGGGTATCGCGAAGTCGAGGGTCCAAAAATAGAGAAATCAGACATCATCGCCCCATTGAAGATAAAGCAAGTGAAGGTTGGTACTGAAGTAGAACCGAAGTTTTCAAATATTGGGGATTATTGGGACGATGCCACTATGGATAAATTTGTTGCACTACTCCGTGAGTACCAGGACCTTTTTCCTACCAATTTTTCATACTTGAAGGGCATAATAGGTGACTTGGGCATCATGATGATTACATTAAAGTTGGACATGAAGCCTATTAAGCAGAGGTCGTATCGTATTAATCCCAAATACAAGGAAAAGGTTCATCAGGAGTTGGATAAGATGATGGAGGCGGGCATCATAGAACCTGTGGAGGAATCTTATTGGGTGAGCCTGATTGTGGTTCAGGAAAAGAAATAGAAGGGCGAAATCAAGATCTGCGTAGATCTAAGGAAGCTTAATGATGCCTATGTCCATGACCCGTTCCCGACACTATTTACATATGAAGTATTAGAGGACGTTGGAGGGAAGGAGGCCTATTGTTCACTGATGGATTTCCTAGGCACCATCTGATTAATATCATACCAGAGGATAGGAGAAGAACAATGTTCACAATGGAATGGGGTTTTTTTCATTATACTGTGATTCCATTTGGACTAGAGAATGTGCTTACGATATTCTCTCGCACAGTTACAGTAGTGTTTAGGGAGTTCATCTATAATTTCTTGGAAGTATAATTTGATGATTGGCCAGTCTTCATTTTAGTGAAGCACTGTGTAGCAAGTTTGCGCCTAATTTTGGATACATGTCACAGATACTAGATCGCACTGAACTTGAAGAAATACTTATTCTGTGTTCCCTTTGGGATCTTTCTGGGTCATGTGGTATGTAAGCAAGGGTTGATGGTGGACCCTTCCTAGATTGCATTAATAGTGAATCTGGAGGCCCCGGGAAATGTTAAGAAGTTGCACGCAACGTTGTGACAGATGAGATATTATAGGAAATTTATTAAAGCGTATGCTCAGATTACCATGCCTATGGAGAAACTACTAAAGAAGGACACCACATTCTATTGGGATGAAGAATGTCAATGTAGTTTAGATGTATTGAAAGAGAAGATGATCACCGTGCTGATCTTTGTATTCCTTGATTGGAAGAAGCAATTCCATGTACATGTTGATGCCTCTTGCATTGTGTTGGGTGCAGTGCTCACATAGGTCGGTGAGGGAGAAATGGACGATCATATAGCATTCTTGAAGGCTGAGAAGAATTACTCAACAACAGAGCACGAAGGGTTTGCTATGGTGTACGCACTTCAAAAGTTTAGGCACTATGTGTTGGGCGGACATTTCAAAATATAAATAGATCATTCTACCTTGAAATATCTAGTCAATAAGCCTGTGTTGGAAGGAAGATATATAGATGGCTACTGCTATTTCAGGAATATCACTTTGAAGTCATTCTGAGGCTAGGGATCTTAAATGCAGAACCTGATCATCTGTCACAAATCAAGACGAGAGAGGAGCGTAGAATTTGGAGGAAGGGTTGCCAGATGCGCATCTCTTCGCGTTGAGCATGGCAGATAACCATTTTGCAGATATCATCCACTTTTTGACTACGGGGATGGCTCTAGAAGGGTATGCGAGTTACAAAAAGAAGGAACTAGTAGTGTGCGTGGTAGACTTCTTAATGATTGCGAGACATCTGTATAACATGGGTGTTGATGAAATATTATGGAGATATGTGCTAGATTTTTAGAGGGATAGCATTCTCGCTGAAGCTCATGGTGGGACTGTGAGTGAACATTATGTAGAAAAGATGACTACGCAGAAGATTTCACGCATAGGATTATGGTGGCCTACATTGCACAAAGATTCCAAAGCATATTGTAGGGCACAAGATACATGTCAAAGAACTGGTAGACCATCAAGGAGGGACAGGTTTCCACTAAATTTCCAAGTATCCCTACAACCATTTGAAAAATGGCTACAGGGATACTGCATTTTGATGGTCCAATTTAGCCCAGAGGGAAGAAAACTGGTGTGTGATATATCATCACCGCGATGGAGTATCTAACTATATGGGTAGAGGCACAACCGATTATGGATTGTACGGGGGTTACAGTGGTGAATTTGTTTTTTGAGTATGTCTTATCCAGATTTGGCTACCTGAAGGTGTTGATGAATGATCGAGGTATGTAGTTCCTAGATGTGATGATCATCATTTTAACAAAAGAGTTCCAAGTCTACCACCAAAAGAGTACAACGTATCGCCCACAGGCCAATGGAATTGTCGAAGCATTCAACAAGATTTTTTAGAACATCTGAACGGAAACCTACAACATGCAGCGGAATGATTGGGATGTGTGCGTACCTACAGTGTTATGGTCTTATAAGACTACTTGCCACAAGATGATAGGGAAAACGTCATTCAGGGTTCTCTATGGGTAGAACCTGTAATGCCAATCGCGTATATTGAGCCTAGTTTTCACATAGCAACTCTCACAAGTATGGCAGATCGCAAAAGCTTGGAGGAATGGCTTGCGTAGCTGATGGAGCTTGAAGAGGACCAATTCTTGGTAAGATTCCATCAGCAAGTACAGAAGGAGCATGAAAAAGCATGGCACGATCCACACATAAAGCTTCACACGTTCAAGGTAAGCAACTTAGTCTTGTATGATAGCAAATTCACTAAGTTTCCAGGAAAATTTCAGATGCATTGGCTGGGGCCATATATTATCAAAGAAATTACAAGTGGAGGCGTAGTTCAGCTCGCGAAGCTAAATGGATAACCTTTTACAAGAAGAGTGAATGGCAGTCACTTGAAGTTGTATACAGGGGATCTTGTGTAATGACTATATGGTGGCAAGATAGTCTTAGTGCTCCAGGCAGTTGCAAGGGAGCATGGGACTATAAACTACACTGCCAGGTTGTAAGGACTATGCAGTAGGTGGGCTCCATGGAAGATGATGAAGATACAACCTATGAAGCTCCACACAAGAAGCTTTACGACGGAGGGAGGTGCCACATAGCACAACATAAAAGTTACCGTTGGAGTCACTATTCATGAATTGAGATCCAGAAGACAGTTAATAGGTTTGGGCTGGAGGCATTTAAGGCTAAAATATTTGAAGATCTGTCGCAAAAACAACATTAATTTTCAGAATTTAGGGGCAACGGTTGAATTTGAATTCAAAAACACCAATAAATTACGCGTGCTAGTCCAACATAGAACACTTTGCACCCTTATATTTTTTGTTGAAATTTGTCGTCTGTTAATGAGCTGAGCATTTTTGGAGGAATTCTTTGCCTACACAGATGTGTCTCTTGAAGCCCGTGAGTTGTTTATGGAGAGGATGACTGCTGCCAACCCCACTCAAGGTGTGAGTTTGGAAGCCACTATATCTGACAGCCCAGGACCTGAAGTATCCAGTGTTGAAGCTACGCCTGTGGTGCCCATGCTACCAAGGTCACCAAGGCGAAAAAATTCTGGGGAAAAAGGTAAACAACCCATTATGAAAGAAAATAAATCTATGGCAAGGGAAAAGTAGAAAAATCCAATACAGACAAGCACTTCCTCAAAGAAGCATATCGCGACATCAACACCAAGGAAAGATAAGTAACCAGCAAAAGGAAATCAGAAGGTTGTAAACCTAGAGGTGGAAGAAGGCCCAGGAATGAAGGATATCGATGTTGAAGGTGTAGAGCCCACAACAAATCTCCCTAGGTATATCCTTCTAAGAAAGCGCAAAGTAAAGATCACTAAAGACCCAAACTCAGAGAAATTCAATATCTCCATGCCCTTGCTACCTGAGCAGGTGCCTTTTGAAGGTATGTGGCTTGCGCGAGTCCCATTATTGAATATGGAGGATTGGGACCATGCAGATCATACTAAGTTCCCACACTTAGCGACAGACAAGTACATGAAGAGAGTTTACTATGAGGAAAAGGGTGTAACAACACTAGAAACAGAGGAATGGGTCTGTGGTGTTGAGCAATCAAGATTGCTCAACTTGCTATGGGTGCCACACTACCATTGTGTCCCCATTAACACAATTTACATATTCCAGCTGCTCACTTTAGTGCATAATGGGTGTTTATGGCTAGGAGGGCCTATCCCCATCAATAACATGCTGATTCATAGGATTACCCACTTGCCACATGAAGGCTTGAACTTGACCAAGGAGTTTTGTGGAAAAACGGGAGAGGAAGAGCTTGCAGATCGAATGAAGAAGGATTATGAACTTGTAAAGAAGTCGTATAGGTACTCAATTTTGTTTATCTTAGACCCCCTAGTTCGGCTAGTCACGGAGATATTGGCTGGAAAAGTGATGAGGAAGTCCTGCGTGGATGAAGTTTTGGCACCCATAGTATCCCTAGCTTCTCAGTGCAGAAAGGGCATCCTGTTCAACTGGTCCAGGTACCTATGCCAAGAATTCCTCACGAATTGTCTTGAGGCGCAGGATGAGTACAATTTGTTTCATTAAGCTCGGTTGCTACTATTTGTTGTTTTGGTTGAGTGGGAGCTGTTAGAGGATAGTGAGTTTCCTCTGCTAGAAGAATGATTATCAGAGGTAGCATAGTTCACCTCCTTACGAGCTACAAAGGACCCTGCGTGGATCACAGAGACGAAAATATTTTGGGCCTTGATGAAAGCTAGTCTCCACATCGCCATTAACCAGTGTCCAAGGTTGTCCCCAACCTTGGACATGTAGCTGTCAGCCTACACCATATTCAAGGCTGACTTTCACACAGTGTATATCCAGGCGAAAGGATCTAGTGCAATAGTGGCATGACTTCCCCTATTTGGTAATGGAGACCAATATGCAGGAAATAGTAGTGCAATGGCCAACAGAGTGGCGTTCTCCTTTATATCTCGTTGTTAGGCCAAGCATGGGTGCTGAAATTGCTACCACGAAGAAGAGGAAGGAGGCAGCTAAGAGAGTTGTGCAGAACTTGGCCGCGCAGAAAAAGAAGGATGCTACAGAGAAGGCTCAGGAAGAGAAGGAACGCGTTGCCAAGGAAGAGGAAGAGTAGGAGTAGCATAAGACTGAGAATGGTGACAAGTCAGCTTCGCGAGAAAAATAAATAGAAGAGCTTACAAGGAAAGGTGGAAGAGGCAAGGAAGGGAAACATACCACTTCATTCTAAAAATACGTGAGCTCGAATAGGAGGGTGGATTCCAAAAGAGTAGAAATATCAGAAAACACAGGTTGATCCCCTGGTGCTCACAAAAAGTGATCTAGATGAGATTCATGATAAAGTCAGGGACATCACCACATAAGTATTGCAGTAATTGGAACAACAAATTACATAAAAAAATTGAGAGGAGTCCAGAAGTTCGGTGCATGGCCAAAGCACAGGCACATAGCTAATTCAGTGGATGTCATAGGATGTATGAGTCTTCCAATTTCCAACAGGTTTAGTCTGCACCAACACCGAGAAATAGCGTTCCCTCCTTGATAGACTCTTGAAGATTGGCCTGAACCTTGCCATGATAAAAATGGACTCATTGCATGCATTATTACAAGGAGTTGTGGAAGATTTTTGCATCCGAGAACAGTGAGAACTCAGTGATGTCATCAAAATCAAGGTTAATAATTAGTAGTTTTTTGCCAAGAAGATACAGGTTTTACAGGAAAAGGAAGCGCTCAATGCACATGGTTCTTGACTCGAGTCAACAGTCACAGACGCATAAAGAATAGCTCCTGAGATTCATATTCCCGAGTATGCATAGCCAAAAGTGAATATTAGAAAATTAGTTGCTAATGTGCACAAGGGCAAAACTAAGATTAATTGAGTTCAGTTTGAACTCAACATTAATATCACCGAGCTATAATTGCAGATGTAGCCCACAACTCCATCGAAGGTCCGGGAGCAGCATGGAGCCTCCATCAAGGAAGGACTAGCTATTCTGGATGCCATAGTTGTAGACTGCACAATAGTATTTGAGCAAGAAATGGATTTTGTTACCAATCTACAGGAACATCCAAACCTGAAACCACTAAATATAAATATTAGGGAGTTGCAGCAGTCATATGATGAAGTTAGGGAAATGACATCCTCAATCACAACAGCGCAACGCCTTGTAAAATTACAGGAGGGGAAGCAGCTTGTTGCATAGGTAGAGGGAGCACAGAAGAAGGAGGCCTTGCTTAAGTACAGTCTAGAGCGTTGGTTAGAGGAGGCTTATCAAGTCATAACTAGTATTTAGGATAAGCTGAAGGGCTTGCAACAGACCCAGTAGACTATGAGGCTAACAGCATAAGGACCAGCTACAAAGAAGCTAGTTGAGGAGGCCAAGCAAGCAGCCACGCAGAGCGTTACCGAGGTTGCAGCAGTTCACTTAGAGCTACGAGATCTTCACAGCAAGGTCGCAGTGCTAGCCAAGTGACTCGAGGGTGAGTCACGATCTTTTTGTCAGGGGCCTGGCTCCCCTCGGTTAGTTTTGGGGTTAAAATAACATAAGTTTTGATGTACTTTTTGTAAATGACGTAAAGTATCCACGATTTGTGGATGCGAAGTTCATAGATTATTAGTAGTCAAAGGGGTTCTAGCCCTTTTTTATGTAAAGCGTGAGTCAACATTGAGACCCACCCATGCTCCATAGACCATGGTATTGTATAAATAGGTGTGTCTTAGAGAGTCTAAGGTAGAATGTCAATGTCTCGGTGAAGAGAAGGGCAAGTAAGGAACAAGTAGATAGAACGAAGAAAGGCTCCGCAGCTGAGTGCACAAAGGTCTGAAGTAGAGTCTGCACCTGAGTACGTGGACCCCTACAGCTGAGTGCGTGGGGATGTTTTTAGTCTATAAATCCAAACTAAAGATCAATAAATAGAGTTACTGAAGAAAGCTTTTGTATATATGTTTATCTCTATTTATTTATGCTTGTGATATATGATTTTGATGAATAATGTGTTATGAAATATTGACCTAATTGTACATGATCCTATTGAATAACTATTAAGTGATGTACACAATGATGTTTATGTAAGTTCGCGAAGACTGTGATAAATTTTATTATGTTTATGAAATACTTGAGTAAATCTACGCAAGATCTGATATAGGGTTGTTTTCTGGTGTGCGGAAGTGGGTGAATAGACCGTTAAGGGTCTGCAAAGGCTAATCATGGACCTTCACGAAGGTCTGAAGGATGTTTTAAAAAAGTTTCAATATCAAGCCCTGAGGGCTTATAGGTCTGCATGAAGGAAAATATAGGGTGCTAAAAGACATCACATTGATCTTTCGATGCAGAAAATTGGTTTTGGAATCCCCCCATACTGCTTCAGGTGAGACTACAGCCTACACTATGTAGGTTATTGCCGAAAGGGATAATAGTGTAGAGTTTGGTTGGTTGGCGCAACTAACTTTGAACCTAGGTCAAGAGCCCCTAATCCAAAAATCAAGTTGTAGACTTTCTCTTGAAGGAAGTGCAATCAATTCTACATTCTCATTTCAAGTCTTATAGATCATTAGTAGGACAGTGAATATTGATCTCAATGAAAAAATGAATTGTAGCCTTGCATAATGATTAAATGGATCACATGCTTAATGCAAAAGTTCTCTAGTTATAGTGTTGAAGTGTTAATGAGAATAAACTTGAGAATTTCTAAAAGGAAGTGTAATGAAGTCTACATTTGCGTTGTGAGTCTTACATAGTAACAACCTTGTCACGATTCTAAGGGAAGAATAAATATGTACACTAAGAAATGTGGAACCCTAAGGTCTAATGGAATGCATAGAATTCAAAATCATATATTTGAAAACACATGCCCCATATGGCTATCAAAAACTCGTAAAAGTTGAAATCCCACTAAAAAGGATCATGACTCTTCATTAAACGATGACACAAAATGAGATTGGGCAGCATTTGAATATATGCATTGTGGATCTTATGCATCTCTAGGAAGACATTGAAATCACCATGCTCATAACAAGAGCCAAGTTATTAGACCTATCCATTTATGATTTTTTCATAGTAACAACCCTATCACAATTCAAAGAGAACAATAAACGTGCAAACTGAGAAATATGTAACCCTAAAGTATTGAGATGCACAATTTTAAATCATACATTTGAATATAAAATGTTTGCCATATATTTCCATAACAAACTAATATAATTGGAAATCAGACTAAAGAGGAACACTGGCCTTGGTTATGGGGTTACACGAAAGGAAATTGGGTACCATTTGACCATAAAATGTTTTCCTTGTGTGGCTATAAGAAGCACATAAACGTTAAAATCCAACAACTCAGTAACAAATACCTTCTTTATGGGATGACCCCCACGAAATTCATAACCATTTGAACATAAAATTCTTGCCCTAATGGCGATAAGATATCCATAGAAGTTAAAATCTGACATAAAAGGAAAATGTATCTTCTTTATGGGAAGAGCCAAGAGAAAATTTGGTGTTTTTTAAACATATAACTCTTGCCGTGTATGGCTATAAACAAACTCATTAAAATTTAAATCTGACTAAATACTATTAAATCCTAATTAAAAAAATATTACCCACGAGACCCAATTAAATCCTAATTAATAAGATATTAAATTCTAGTTAACAAGATTAAATCCTACCAAATTCACCCAATCCAAAGAGGGTGTTGAACGTACCTAGGTAGCAAAAGAAGACTAGGGATGCTAGAATCACTTGAGGTGTAGTTACATTGTAAAGTGATAAGGGGTGGCTCGAAGCAAAGCTTCCTCTTGCCCTGCACCCGTCAGATGCTCCATCGGAGTACTCAAGGGTGGCTTGATGTGCAGCATTTTTGTTGCAGAGTTCTCAGGAGTGGCTTGACGTAGAGCTTCCTCTTTCTGCAGTGCCTCTTTGTTGTCGCATCAGAGTGATCAGAGGCAGCTCAATGTGGAGCATTCTCTAATGTGAGATAGAGAATAGGAACCCAATACTTCCCAGGACCCTAGACCACATAGAATGGAAGACTTGAACTTGCATGGCGTGTGAAAGACACGCAAAGGGGGGATAGGAAAAAATGATTAAATTTTAAGGAAAAAGGGCTTTGAAAAGTGCCAAAGACAAGTGCCTTCGAAAAAAAGGCTTAACGTAAAATAAAATTTTAAGAAAAGAAAGACTTACAACAAAATTTAGAATTTTAAGACATAATTATTATTTCCTCTTAAATTAATATTTTAAATATCTTGGGTTTTGTCGTTAGCATCACTTTGACTATTGAAATCATAGGTTTTATCTAGGGTTTGGGTTTTCTTGTCGGTGATGACAACAGACTTATTCACACATATGAAGAAGTCATCTACAGTCTTCCCTAATGGATTACGAGGTAACCTGGCACAGTTCACCGTGACTACAACCACAACAAGAATAAGATAAGTGTTGGAATGATATTGAACCTTTTTAGGTGGTTGCATCTAGAAGTCCTAGTCATTGGTCTTACCTAATGGATCAAGGAGTTAATGGAGTGCACTACGGCTAGGTGGGAGTTAGGGTTTTCATTGTGTCCATATGTCAAGATATTTTGTTGTGACAATTATATTTTTTACTCCCTTGGAAGGCTCGATGGTGTCTAGAAGATATAGTTGAGGAGGAATTAATAGATTAATTGGAAGACCCAACATAGAATATCTCCATCTAGATAAGCGCTCCACCGCAGTAGCTTGGGACGGAGATGAAAGTTACACCTGGCTCGCCAAACTTGGAATTTTTTGCATCATTGGAAAATATCACGGAAGGGATTCCATTTTCCCCAAACACTTCTAGAACCAATGTGTTTTCCTCCTCCCTATAGCATAAGGAGGCATCATCTGAGATCCTAACAAAAATATCAATGAATTTGACTGAACAATTATCTCTTTCACCAGGTTTCTCGAATGAGCTCATAAATTCTGTTGAGACCTACTTAATCCCTAACAGCCCAATACAAACTTTTCAACCTATCAGCATCGGATCTAGTGTTTAAAGCCTTCAGGCAAACATAGTGGTTTGATGCCAAGAAGTACATATTTCGGGGGCATTTTTGGAGACTCTCATGAGGAACATGGATGGCCATGCAGAACACCTACTGACAGTTCAACAAGCGAAGGCTCAAATCTCTCCCAATTCCATTGTTGGTTCGTTAGGCTTTCCCTCTTGTTTTGATCAGGCCTAGATCATGAAGGAAAATCACCAAACCTGGGTCTTCCCTACACCGAGGATCTGCCAAGGGTACACCCTCAAGATACATCCAGACACTCTGAAGACGCTTCGAGGGCAGGCTAAAAGAAGAAGGTAAGAAAGATTAAATGCCTAAACCTAAAATATAGGAACCCAACATTAGTACTTAGGGAGGGTATCAGATTAGATGAATTTACGTCTACAGTAGGAAGGATTTTGGTAAGAATAATTAGAGGTAGCCACTTCTCTACAATGCGTCTAAGGAGGTGGTTGCATGAGAATTGGGGGCACATTCTAGATTCTCTTCCATCTATATACACCATGCCAAAAGGATGGTTTTATTTAAAATCTAGTAAAGAGGAGCATGTGAGAGTTCTCTCATATTACTGGAAGATAGAAATGTACCCTATGTGTTTGAAATGGTGGAATCCCCTCTTTGACCCTTAGTGAGAACAACTAGGTGTAGGGCCAATATGGTTCAGGCTCCTGAGCCTCCCCCTTCAACACTGTATGGAAGATGTCTTTTGGTGTATAGGGGATGACTTGAGGACTTATCCTAACTTCCACATACGATATTTGTAGGTGGGGGAAATGTCTTATGGAAGGGTCCTTGTCTATCTCCACATTAGGGATGGATTGGTGGTAAATTTGATACTCCACTACCTAGGATATGTGTGCAACCAAATATTGGATTATGAAGAGATACCATTTAGATGATGATGTTGCCACAAAGTCGAAAACATTTACAAATAATTACCCTTGTTAGAATATATAATTATTATCTATATAACTAAGGATTTTTCCTACAAAATATCACCCACAAAAAGAATTAACTAACGAAAAAATTTCCAAGTCGTCCTCTTTAATAAACCTAATAAGCATGCATTTTTATCTATATGGCATCGTCGGTGCACTCCAACATGAAGAAATACTAAAACATCCATTTTAGTCACCCCCGTGTAGATTGAAGAACATTCTCATCGAAAACTACTGATAATTTTGAGTGTTCAAGCCTACAAAACATCCCATATCAAGTCTTGTGTTTAGAAAGACCTTATTTCAGCCATATATGATACATTTCTCCAAATAAAAAGTAAATAAACTAAAATAATACCTAAGGGTCCAGAGTCCAATAGATGGATGAAATGAAGATTGATACCTCCAATAGGGTGGGTTTAGATATTTGCATATTGTTGGAAATAATACTAAGAGGGGGGGTGAATTAGTATTAGCAAGTCAATAATATTTCATTTCCATAATTAGATTCATATATGCTACTTTAGTTAATGGAACTTGTGTGTATACACAACTATATTTAAGGCAACTAGCATATATCCTGGAAACTTATGATTCAGTTAATTCATCATATGTTGATCTTTAATCAGTGCATCGGAACCATATAAACAGTAACCAAGTGCAGTAAAAATAGAACATACAATCACACACATGAACAAAAGATATAAGGTGGAAACCCAATGTGGGTGAAAACCACCTGTTGCAATCGTCTCTATCTTCTTTTTAATAAGAGAAATATTTTTACAATTTTTGTACTGGTGTAGTCTTATACGAGTACACAGGCTTCTACCTGTAGAAGGCTACAACCTTCTTTCGTTCTCTAGCTTCTCCTGGAAGGGAGCTATAAACCCCTAGCTCTTATACTAGTTGATATGTTTACTAGTACGTAGGTGCCAGCCTACAGAAGGCTACAACCTTCTCTTTTCATAAATTTTCAGACTGGAGCTAGCAATAACATCATTCAAACATCAAATATATATGCATCAACCAATCTCCTTTGCATCAACCACAACTAAATCAATCAATCACTTTTCAGAATGCTTTAACTAGAATACAGTAACTAGAACCCAGAACACTGAAACAACAAGCAGAAGTCGCTAAAGCATATTTTATGAGGTATACGCTACTTCAACGTGTCGAACCTGCATGCATACACACTTTTCTCAAGGTGAACCTGCGTACAGATATGGAAATCAAATTTAAGATGTATACATTGTTTTGATATCCAAAACCAGTGTGTATACGTGCCTTTTCTAAATTGAAATTACGTACAGATCTGTAAATGATGATTTAATATTTACAACAATTCCAGACTTCAGTTATATCCACATCATCATATTCACAGACTACAACATGCTCCAGTTATTTAAATAAAAGATCAAAACCACACAAAGATACTTCACTTCAAGCCTCAAGATATTGACCCATTGTTAGATCTTATCCTTCATCAAGCACTAAGGTTCATCCTTGATTCAGATCCAGCTATGCACCATAACCCAATAACCTGTAGTCTAGATCTTGCTCTTCATTATATATTCAATACTTGAGTGCCTTTGCCTAATGATCTTCTCCTCATTTTATAATCTTAGGCCTTACTCAATACCATGGACCAAAACCACTTAGGACCAATACCTTGGACCAAATGCCTGGGGTCAACACTTCGAATCAGATACCTTGGACCAATACCATGGATCAAAATACCATGGACCAAAACTTAGTTTTCCAACATGTACACGCCTTTCCTTCTGCGAAAGTGTGTGTGTATTCTACACTCTCCTTTTGGTCTGCTAACCCACATGTACACGTGGCTTGGTCAATGGGGAACCTGCGTATACCTCTCTTTCTTCTATCTATGAGTCTGAACTGTGATCTGTCATCCAAGTGAGTTGCCATCAAGGACAACACCTGTGTAATAGTGCCAAATATGTGTCATACTACAAAAAATCTCCCCCTTTTCGACTTGATGGCAACCCTAAGTCACTCTCCCCCTTTGTCATCAAGGGAAAATGGTTATGACCCCCCTTAGTTCATGTGGATTTCTTTGATATGCTAAAGTGCGCTGATTGAGCTCCATGCTCCTCCTAAATATAAGCAAGGTCTGCAAAAAGATATTCTAAAAGAAGAACATGCCTCTATACATACATCATAAATGACCTTCCTATCACTAATGACTCATACATACATCCATCTCCCAACCAAGTGGGGATATACCAAGTTTGACTCATCCACCCAACCAAGTGGGGATATACCAAGTTTGACTCATCCACCCAACCAAGTGGGGATATATCAATTGTTTATACATGTTAAAATAAGAAGATTACATCATCCATCCCATGCATAGTGGGGTAACAAAATGGGTCATTTCATGACCTTGACATTAAAAGATATACATGATATAGAGACCAAATATCTGAAGCAAGACCATGATAGTCCTCAGCAACTATCATCAGCAACATCTGTCAATCAACATCCAAACCAACAACCATGATCTCCACCTGAACCTTTTCCACCTGAATAAAAAACAACTATGAATTTGTGCCAAGTTCTTCTAAGATAATACCATCAATGCATTATGAGAAGTATATGCTCTCCCTGAATCTATGCCAGATGATCACTGTCAGACCCATATCAGACTCCTTTCATCCTGAGTCTGGTACACTCTTTTCTTAAAACCAACATATACGCGACTGTATCAACAAAAACCATCATATGTACATGGCTACACTTTATGAAACTAGCGTATACAACTTTTCTCTAAAACAGATAAGCTCTAACAGCAGGATGATGCATCAACTACTCCCAACTTTTGTCTGAGATATTCAAATGTCTCCCTGGGCAGTGATTTGGTGAATATATCAGCAACCTATTCTTTGGAGGGAACATACTCCAATTTGACCGTTTGTTCAAGCACTTATTCACGTAGAAAATGATATTTGATGGGTATGTGCTTAGTCTTGGAATGCATGACTGGATTCTTTGAAATACTAATGGCACTTGTATTATCTCATAGAATGGAAATGAGTGGAGTACATGTGATATGAATGTCTTGCAATGTTTGCATCATCCAAAGGAGTTGTGTGCAGCAAGATGCAGGAGCCACATATTCTACTTTCGCTGTAGATAATGCAATTAAACTTTGTTTCTTGCTGTAGAAAGCACCACGACCAATGCTTTTTCTGTCATCAACACTTCCTGCACAATATGCATCTATATATGCATGAAGTGTAAGATCTGTATCTCTAGGATACCATAAACCAAAATTTTGTGTTCCTTGAAGATATTTGAAAATCCTTTTGACTGCCTAGAGGTGTTATTCCTTTGAATTTACTTGGAATCTTCCAACTATTCCCACTGCATGCATGATGTCTGGTTGGGTACCTGTTAGATAAAATAGACTTCCAATCATGGATCTGTAGGTTGGGTTATGTATTGCTACTAATTCATCATTTGAGTTGAGACTGCATCTTGTTACCATTGGGGTACATACTGGTTTAGAATCTTCCATGCCGTATTTTTTCAAGATTTGGTTGAGATATTTGGTTTGTGATAGAAAAATACGATTTTTATTTTGTTGAAATTGTAGACCAAGAAAATATGTAAGCTCACCAAGCAAGGACATTTCAAATTCTTGTTGCATTACTGAAGCAAAATTTTGACTCATGGCTTCTTCATTACTACCAAAAATGATATAATCAACATACTCAACAAGTATTAGCAATTTATTATTGTCAATCTTTGTATATAGATTGCTATCAGCTGATCCTTTTGAAAAACCTTGTTGATGGAGGTATTTGTCAAGACGGTAATACCATGCCCTTGGAGCTTGTTTTAGACCATAGAGAGCATTTCTATGTCTACATACAAGTTTTCCATCATTTCCAAGGATGAATCCATCTGGTTGCTCAATATATACTTCTTCTTCTAAGTCTCCATTAAGGAAGGTAGATTTTACATCCATTTGGTATACTTTGAATTTCTAAAAACTAGAAAGAGCAAGGAACATTCTTATGGCTTCAAGTCTAGAAACAGGTGTAAAATTTTCTTCAAAATCTATACCTTCTTCTTGAGCATATCCTTTACAAACAATTTTGGCCTTGTTTCTAATAACTTCTCCATTTTCAGTCAACTTGTTTTTGAATATCCATTTGGTTCCTACGATATTCTTATGATGGGGTCTAGGGTCTAATTCCCAAGTATTATTCTTTTCAATTTGCACAAGTTCTTCATTCATGGCCTTGACCCGACATTCGTCTTTGCATTCTTCATTTACATTTTGAGGCTCGATGGAGGAAAGAAATGCTAGATAGCTTGAATCTTCTGTAATAGTTCTTCTTGTCTGAACACCTGCCTCTTTCTGTCCCAAAATCTAAGTCTTTGGATGATTTTTTCTGAACATACCTAGATGGAGTCTTTTCTTCTACCATTATCTATTCTTCTAGTGCTCCATTAGTTTCTTCTTTAGAATTAGTCTGATTTGATGTGGGAGGATAATTCTCATCTTCTCCACAATATTTAGTTTTTACCTACTTTGGGCTTTTGCATGCTTCATCAACCACAACGTCAATACTTTCAATAATTTTCCAAGTCTTTTATTATAACACTTATATCCTTTACTTCAAGAAGAGTAACCAAGGAGAATGCCTTCATATGCTCTAGGTTCAAACTTGCCAAGTTTTTCATCAGTCCCTTTGATGTAACATTTTCTTCCAAAAACATTGAAGTATTTTACAGTAGGAGTCTTACCATACCAAAGTTCATGTGGAGTTTGAGTGTTGTTTACCCGAACATTTTCTTGGTTGAGAATAGTGATGACAATGAATGCAACTTCACCCTAGAAAGTTGCACGAGTTCCAGACTCATCTATCATAGCACGAGCCATTTGCTAAATAGTTCTATTCATCCTTTCTACCAGTCCATTTTGCTGAGGAGTCCTTGTAATGGAGAATTTCCTTTTTATTCCATGTTCTTCACAAAAGTCAAAGAATTCATTCGAGGTAAATTCCCATCCTTGATCAGATCTGAGGCATTTGATTTTGCGACCTAATTCATTTTCAACAAAGGCTTTGAAAGCTTTGAATTTTTCAAATGCTTCATCTTTATTCTTTAGAAGCCCTATCCAACACATTCAGGAAAAATCATCAATGAACAATATAAAGTATTCCTCTCCATGAGTTGACTTTTTCCTTGATGGTCCACATAAATCAGTATGAACAAGTTCAAGAGGCTTACTAGCTGATCCTTCTATTCAAGGAAGTGCCCTCTCATTTTCTTACCAAATTGACATGATTTGCATATTGTATTTTCTGGGATGTTGATATCAGGAAGATCACGAACAACCTGGAATTTGCATGCTTTTATTATTTGAATGAAGCTTAGATGCCCCATTCTTTTCTCCCATAGCCATTGTTCATCATTTTTTGTTTAGATAACATGGTTTCTCCTGTATCAATCTCACGAACAACACATCCATTTGATTAAAATACTACTTCATCTCCTTGATCACACATCTGACTGACACTCAACATGTTATGCTTTAGACCATCAACATACATAACATTCCCAGCTTTAACTTTTTCTTTTAAGAGAACAGAACCTTTACCTTTTATGACAGCAGGAGTGTCATTTCCAAATGAGACCTTATTTTCTTTTTCTAAGGCATTATATGACTGAAGTTTTTCTTTATCACTTGTCATGTGTTTCGAGCATCCACTGTCAATATACCACTGATTTTCTTGTCCTTCTGCATACAAGGCTATACCACATCATTCTGTTTGTTGTTATCTGTTTCTCCATATTTTGGGATTTAATGAAGTTTTCTCCTTTTGAGATGTTTCTATTTCATTTTCAAGAATAGAAAAGTTATTGTAGGTCCGTTTCATGATCCCCATCACATTCCTTTTATTTTGTGCTTCTCTATTCATCATGGTCTTGTAAGAAACACATTGAGTAGCTTTTTGTCCATAGTTATGACATGAAAAACATTGGCCATTAAAGAAGTGCCTTCGATTATCAAATCTACTGACCCGGTGACTGTAGTTGCTATTGATATTCATTCTTGAAACAGATTGAGTATGATTTACCTGAGGTTGGTTATAGCTTTTGTTCATCATTGATGTAAATTGAGCATGATTTACCTGGTGATCTGCATTATGCCTTTGTTGTCGATTGTCAAACTGTTCACTGCTCTTTGCTGCATAAAGATAGCTTTTAGTGGAGGTTGACGACTTCTGTGCTTGGGATGCTTCTTCAGTATATCCAAGATCTATATTTATCAGAGGAGAACGCTGCACTTTGATAAAAAAATTTAAGGTTTCTGATCCTTTAGCAAATATGATATTGAGAGATTTTGTTTTCTCAATATCCCTTCTTAGACCCACAATTTCACATTCTAGTTTTTCATTGTATTTTTATGTTTCAGCAAGTTGGAATGTTAGAGTATCTATAATCATATTATTTTCTTCTGAATAGATTTTGAGTTCAGATATTTCTTCATAAAGGCCATATTCATCTAAAGCATCCAAGAAATCATCATCTTCAAAAGCCATCAGAAGTCTATAGTCATTACTATTTTCATCTTCATCACTATTTGATAAACCATCGTTATCTTCATGTTTATAGTATCTCTTCTTACTTACACTTTGTTTTCTATTCCATTTTGCTAATTCCTTACCTTTATCAAGCTTATCTTTATGAGCAAATTTGGCAGCATAATGACCGAATCTTCCACAAGAAAAACATTTGAAAGGTATTTTACCTCTAAATCTTCTGGAACCTCGTTGAAGGTTCTTGACAAAGTTTTCTTCTTCCTCTCCTTCTGAAATATGTCAAGATTCATTGAGTTCTTCGCTTCCTGAAGCTTTGAATGTGGCTTCTCTCATATCTGATGGACCTCCTTTTCTCATTTTGAAAGTAGTTAGGATTTCGT
Organism: Pinus tabuliformis; assembly: GCA_031772625.1. Taxonomy (NCBI): domain Eukaryota; kingdom Viridiplantae; phylum Streptophyta; class Pinopsida; order Pinales; family Pinaceae; genus Pinus; species Pinus tabuliformis. The sequence goes on along the minus strand of CM062818.1, from coordinate 1,136,365,958 downwards.
GCAGCTGTGTCATAGTAATAGTCTGAAGATCCAGCTTTTATTCTATGGCAGATTCTTTTGATTCAAACATAGTAGACAAGCATAGTAGACAAGCATCTTAAAACCTTTTCAACTAACGTAACTTCTTTTATCTCTTTACCCAAGTTCTTCATAAAATTAACAATCTCATCTATACATAAGAAGTAACTAGCTATACATTCATCATTATGCATTTTGAGAGTTTCATATTGAATTTTGAGAGTTTGCAGTTTTGTAGGTTTTACCTGATTGTCTCCTTCATAGCTTGGAACAATATTGTCCCATATTTCTTTGGTAGTTTTGAGCTGCATAACTTTGACAAATTCTAATTGTGATAGACTCCCCAATAATCTATTGACAGCCTTGGCATTGGTTTCATATTACTTTTTACCTGTCGTATCTATAGGAATTGCTGATGGAAATGTATATCCTCCTTCCATGATTTCCTAGACATCTATTCCAAGGGATTGAAGATGGGCTATGGTTCTTACCTCCCAATAAACAAAGTTACTCCCATCAAATATTGGTGGTCTAATGGATCCCTCTCTTTCGTAGCTACTCATGATGACAGATCTTCCTTCAAGCGATCAAGCTTCTTCTAAAGGACCTGCTCTGATACCAATTGTTGGAAATAATATTCAAAGGGGGGGCAAATCAGTATTGTAAAGTCAATAATATTTCATTTCGATAATTAGATTCATATACACTACTTCAGTTAATGGAACTTGTGTGTATACACAACTATATTTAAGGCAACTAGTGTATATCCTACAAACTTATGATTTCGTTAATTCATCATATGTTGATCTTTGATCAGTGCATCAAAATCATATAAACAGTAACTAGGTGTAGTAAAAAAAAACATACAATCACATACATGAACACAAGATATAAGGTGGAAACCCAATGTGGGTGAAAACCACCTACTACAATCATCTCTATATTCTTTTTAATAAGAAAATTAATTTTACTGTTTTTATACTGGTGTAGTCTTATACCAGTACGCAGGCTTCAACCTGCAGAAGGCTACAACCTTCTCTCGTTCTCCAGCTTCTCTTGGAAGGGAGATACAACCCCCTAGCTCTTGTACTAGCTGATATGTTTACTAGTACATAGGTGCTGGCCTACATAAGGCTACAACCTTCTCTTTTCTTCCAGGGACCATGTTTCATAAATTTTCAGACTTGAACCATCAATAACATCATTCAAACATCAAATATATCTGCATCAACCAATCTCCTTTGTATCAATCACAACTGAATCAATCGATCACTTTTCAGAATGTTGTAACTAGAATACAGTAACCAGAACCCAGAACACTGCAACAACAGGCAGAAGTAGATAAAGCATATTTTATGAGGTATACACTACTTCAATGTGTCAAACTTGCGTGCATACGCAATTTTCTCAAGGAAAACTTGTGTACAGATCTACAAATAAAATTTAAGATGTATACATTGTTTTGATATGCAGAACCAACATGTATACGCACCTTTTCTAAAGTGAACCTGTGTACAGATCTATAAATGATTATTTAATCTTTACAACACTTCTAGACTTTAGTTATACCCAGATCATCATATTTACAGAGTACAACATGCGCTAGTTATTTAGATAAAAGATCAAAACCACACAAATATACTTCACTTCAAGACTTAATATCTTGACCCATCATTAGATCTTATCATTCATCAAGCACTAAGGTTCATCCTTGATTCAGATCTAGCTATGCACCATAACCCAATAACCTGTATTCTAGATCTTGCTTTTCATTAGATATTCAATACTTGAGTGCCTTTGCCTAATGATCTTCTCCTCATTGTATAATCTTAGGCATTACTCAATACCATGGATGAAAACAACTTGGGCCCAATACCCTGGACCAAATACCTAGGGTCAACACTTCGGATCAGATACCTTGGACCAATACCATGGACCAAAACATAGTTTTCCAACATGTATGCACCTTTCCCTCAGTGAAAGTGGATGTGTACGCTATACGCTCCTTTTGGTCTGCTAACCAACGTGTACACATAGCTTGGTCAATGGGGAACCTACGTATACCTCTCTTTCTTCAATATGTGAGTTTGAATTGTGATCTGCCATCTCAGTGAGTTGCCATCAAGGACAACACCTGTGTCACAGTGCCAAATCTGTGTCATAATTCCAACTATCATATAGGCTACGATGCCTTATGTGAGTGCATTAGGTTTAATTTTGTTTTACATTTTGATTGCATGAAGACAAACTTGAAGGGCTAATAAAATTGGAGAGTTGATAAGTGTGAAAAAGGTGTTGTCTTCTCTATTTCGATAGTTCCACATCATATAACTTGTTTAAATACAATAGAATATCCCTATAATGTAATTTTTTTCAAGCAAGTTCTCTACTCAATTGATAAGTGTTATAAGAATCAAAAGATGACATTTTTCTCAGCATACTCGGTACCTCCAAATGAAATTGCTAGAATCAAAATATGACCTTCTTCTTAGCATAATCTGTACCTCTAAATGACATTTCTATCCATCCTTTTCAACTCCACCATCGCATATTTCCAAATGAAATTTCTATCAATCATGGTTTTGGATGCCATCTTCCCTCAAATGTTTGCAGTTTTATGTGAGATGCATTGACCAAAGCTCAAATGCAGAAATTAGGTACTTAGATGAGTCTTAGATCCCATTGTCTGCAACACTAACCATAACTCTGTTGTCAGAGATAAAATTATTTCCCTTGGAGTTGAATTGGGGTTTTCAAGCTAAAGTATTTAGAAGTGAAGTTGGGTTGTCAAGCTCAAGCAACGGAGAGGTTGTGCACCCTGCTAATTAGTATGTAATTGAAACTAAAACTGAAGGTAGCCATTGATTTTTATTAGGAGAATAATGTCTTGTTCCTTATACACCACACCAAAATGCACATATCCATATGGTCCTCTTTAATGTTTCAGTGGTTATAGGTAGCATTTAATGTTTATAAACTAATGCTAGCATTAGTTTCAAATCTTGGAAATATGAATCAAATAAATGTGTGGAATAGATATATTGTATTAATAATATCAATGATATGGTTTGTCTGCCTTGTGAAGATGCAAAATAAGACCATCAATCATCTTATTGGTCCTCAAAGTTAAATTGATAAATTGATAGGTTGAGAACAACTTTCATTTTATGAATAGGGTAAAGTTCATAAAAAAATTCTATTAATATGCACAAGTACTAATGCTAACTATTTCAATCAATTACTAGAGTCTCATGCCATAGAAGAGAAGGACTAATAAGAAAAATACTCCCATATTCATCTCTCATATATTAAAGTACAAACTCTAAAGAGAGACTATGAGCTATAATGCATTAATAAACTCTCAATGAATTTGTTGCTCTATTGAAAGATTTTGATTTTTGTAATTACTTATATATATGTTTGATGTTATTAGTTGTCTAGAGGTAGTGTGTTTTGAGTGCATTCTAAAGATATTATTTATAAAAGAAATCTCTTATTTTCCTAAGGTTTTTCGAGGAATCTCTAGTGAGGGATGTTACATGTGGAAACTCCTTAACACTTTTTGTATTCCACTCCCATAATATGTTGTTATGTTTCAACATGCTTTGTTTTTTTGATGTTGCGAAAAATCTAATAGATCATTTTCAATAGCTTGATCAACATAAGTGTGGACACAACCTCAACCATCAATGATAATGATGAGTCTCGAAGATAGGGTCCATTTTGATACCGTCCTTTGAAGGATCTAGCTTTGAAAATATGGCATTTATTGGGCTTCACTCATCATCTTTGAACAATGTTATTCTCTCGTCATTGGGTTTAAGCACATAACCATTGAATGTAGTCGGTAAAGTTTCTTTAGTTAATCATCACATCCATAGCTCGAAAAAATTCTTTTTGGGGCTCTGCACAGTGAGTCAAGCAGGGAAAATAACTTTTCAAGTCTTTGAATGGTGAGTTCACTCCAAGGGTTCTTCCTATCTAGAGAAGGTAAGGCGATGGCTCTTTTTCGAATCTCCAATAAATCGAGAGACTCCTAAAACTCCATCCTTGTACAAATATCCGTTGAACAAATTTGGGACCAACAATGCCTATTGCTATAAACCCTCGTGACCAAACAATAAGATGCCTAACAACAACTGAAACTATGGCTTTTTTTAGCACTATTGTGCATCGATTCATATTTACTTTCATGGCAAGTCTTCAACATTCATTGTGGAAAGAGCTATAGATTACAATGGATCTACTACTTGAGAGTTGATATCGTGTGAGGTAGTTCTAGTCCAAATGAATAAAATCTTATCATTCATCTATGTACCATTTTTAGAAATAGTTTGGTTTAAGATTCATTGATTTGTTAGTTCATGGTGGTGCATTAAAGGATTGACATTAAGATATATTTTAATGGGTTAAATATGTGCAAGTGGGCATGCATAGCATTCCATCCACCTAGAATAATAGATAATGATATTTAAAATTACTAGAACCCTTGGATAAAGAAAGAGCTTGTTAAGGGTGAGATAATCTCAAACAATATTGAGGCTTCCAAAGTATATATTGTTTTAACATATTTCTTGTTCGAAGAATCTGCAACTCTTGGCAATGAGAGTAAGCTACTAAAAATTCAAGAATTTTAACCATATCTAGAACCAAAAAATGTAAGAATAGTAATTTGCAATATATATTACAATGGAACAATAGTCTGTAGATTCAAGGACTCCTAGTTTAAAATACATTGCATGGATACAACATCTTGAACCCAATTGAACGTTCCTTTTGTTATAATACAATTTCAAAAAAAAGTAATTGACTTACACTACATCATCCATGAATGAGAGTGACTACATGAGATCCCCGAATATGGCACTATTAATTTATTCTCATCATGAAACATTGGATCATGTTGATCATTCTAACATAGCTAGATTATGGGAATCTATTTCCAACTATAATGGAGTTGTTTTAGGATATTTCAAGTGCTTATACAGTAGTGAACAATAAACCATGGTACTAAAAATAGTTGCATCTATTTTCTTCCACTTTATGATGTTAGTGAAGAATTTGTAACCATTGATTTAAAAGATAGTGACAAAAATTCACTAAGATATCTGGAGAAAAACACAAAAAATGAGATCAATATAGTCCAATAAACATGAGCATAAAATGTGAACAAAGTAATTTAAGATGCAAGAAGTGGAAACAATGATATAACCAATAAATTGAAGATAATAAGCCAAACACTACAAACAGAGCATTTGTCAACATATAAGTATTTTCACTACCTCATTGTCCACTCTAGGAAAAGTCTTTCTTGAAGATATATAAGCTTCATTTACATAAAATATGCCTTCCAAATCATGAATACATTTAGTTAGACTTATAAATTTTAATCAAATGATCTAAAACATAAAACATTAGTATGGAAACTATGATCAAATGGGAAAAGTGGTAGATTTTAAATGCGTGGAACAACCAACGCATGAGTTCAAAAACCTAGATTGTAGTTATAATCTCATCCAAGGTCTTCATGAATAGCCCCCTAAAGGTGTACCAAGGGACTATTAGTCTCTTGGCTATATAATTGAACTATTTTTATTTGTAACTTAGCGAAATGGAAAAGCTCTGAAGACAAGATGCATTATTCATCTTTCGCTTGGCCATGACAAATGAATAAAGTAAATAATATCAACCCCTTGGAAAAGGAAAGTTGAGAACAACAAATACCACGAACAAACAAAGAATCTAATGAGTTGAAGGGCTAAAAAACATGCCACCCATAATGAACCTTTCCATCTAAATATTATTCTATGTTGGGCCACAGCAAAACATTTCAATAGAAATTGCATGTAGCCTACTTCTAGTAGTATACTCTAATAAGAAACTATGAATATGAACCAAACTAATAAGTTAGAAAATTTTGTAGAAACAAAATGATTCCATACTATTGATACTATATTTTTTCATATTGTAATGGATGATCTAGTTACAAAAATAGAATTTCATAGCTTTAACAATTTTTATAGTAGAATTTACTACATTTAATTTAGACTCAACCAGTTACATCAAACTAAGCTCAATCATTTTTCTAAGACCCTATCAAACCCTATGGTGACTAGGTCAAGACTTGAACAAGCCCCTGGTGGAACTCTATGGAATTTGTGAAGTCTAAACTATCCAAGACAAAGTCGAAACCTATTTTGTGACGAATTCTGATCCCATTTTGAGGGTGAAGTTCAAGTACTGTCTATGATAATATCTAAACCCATTCAGAGTTGAAATCACATTCCATTATGTGGTGAAGACCGAGATTATTGGGACAGTAAAGAAGGCCTAAATTTGGCCCTAGTATAAATCTAATTCAATATTTTTATCGAGTTCATTGTGGATAGTTGAAAGATATTTTGTGGACAACTTTTGGAGGGTTGACTTGGTACTTTTTAGACACTTGTCTATCTCACATGAGGAGATAGAAGAAATTTATGTGTGTCTTGCATGTTATAGATTTGCATGCAACATCATATTAAATATTTCAACATATTTCGACACCCATAAAATGTAGATTCCTTATCATTCTCTTAGGAATGGTATATGTCTTACATCCTTATAAGTATAGATATTTTCATTAGGGAAATGGAAAAACCTTGTATTTTTTAGCAGTTCTTATCTTCCATCTTCTACTTTGTAGAAGTCCTTTTTCCCAAGTTAGTTTCACTCATTAGCATTGCAGAAGTTCCAAACTTTAGTGATACCATATTTGACTAGTATTCTCTACAAATTATTGATGCCAAGATTATCACTTTTTGATACTTGGACAACTTCACCTAGTATTATAGAAATGTACTCATTTATTGACCTCACCATTATTGAAAGTGAAATTTAACATCACTCTTTTTCATATTTTTCATGCATATTTCACTAGATTCCAAGAGAGGTGTCTCTAAAAGGATGAAAAGGATGAGAAAAAGAATTATTCATGTTAAAATCACCCAATTATGTGCATAACATTAGTTTTTCAATGAAATTTTATCCCATCTTACCTCACATGGGTTCATATGACAACCCAACTGATGGAAAAGGACCATTCCAGTTAAGGGAATTGTAAGAGAATTTTTTGCTTTATGTCACTTTCCTTTATACCAAATTCTACTTCCAAGGTATTCCATGCATCCTAAGAAGATGTAGCTCTTTGTACGTTGAACTAAGACTTATCATCCAATGCATGTTTTATAAGATCCAATACTAAAGCATCACATACTTCCTCATATGGGTTATTAAACAAATGCCCAATCAATTATTTACATTGAAGAAAAGCTTTCATTTTGACAGATCCAAAAAATTAAATTTTTTACTAGTAAATTTTGGAAGTGTGACCAACGCTATCCTGATCCATTCATCCTCGAATTGTTCTATTTCATCTACTTGTCTATTAGATTCTCTGACTATGGTTAGAACATCTACGAGAACTTCAAAATACTTTGGCTCTTCCTTTTCATTTATTTTCTAGGTTTGCTTCAGTCTTTCTTTATGACCCATGATTGTTGTCTTTCTTTTGTCTTTTGTCTTATTTCCTTATTGTGTCAATATTCTATAAATGAACGTCACATACACTTCATTAGCTATAAACTAAACATTTTAGCCTTCACTTTAATGGTGGCTCCAAACAACTACTACAAAATTTGTTAAGCTCTTCTACATAGGTTCTTATGGAGGCTCATGGCTACAATGTCATATCCCCAATTAAAATTTTGACATGGAAAATCCCAATTTTGCAATTCGGCAATCAGAGGCACAGTGTAGGGACAACATGCATCCTCTTAGTGGATAGTGGGGCAACCAAAATTTTTATTGATATAGAGTTGGTGGAGTGTAGAGGCATTCAGAGATTGGTGGAGTGTAGGGGCATTCAGAGATTGATATATATCCTCAACAACGTGGGCAAGAGAGGATTCCCATGCTTCACCATACTTGTCTTCTTGATTGATGGTTTGATATGTTGATGATATGGTTGATGGTTCGATATTGAAATAAAAATCCTTCCTTAACCCTTTAGCCAAAGAGGTTTCTCCTCAATTATCTCCAATAATATCCTATGAAGAGTCATAAAATTTAACTTAGAATTATGGACCACCATGATCATCTAATAATTAGTTTAAATACTACTAGACCGTAATTTAGGGATTGGGTGGATCATATGGTTGGACTATGCTAGTGGGAACCCTAAATAAATGAGTTGAGAACCCATTTGTTTTCTACATTGATGGCATTCATGTCCCAAATTTCTTGTTGGATACACAAGTCCTAGAAAAAATGACAAAGAAGATGAGAGGGAGTTGACAAGAACATTAGTTTGTCCTAAAACATCATAAAGTGCATCCATATCGATGAAAATGGAATTTGAATTAAGGTCATAAAGTAGACTAAAGTGTTAGAGAGATAGGGTGCATCAAAATATGTTTGCAGTGTCCCAAAGGGAAATATACAATTCTTGTCTCCTCTAAAATTGGTCATGAGGGAATATGTGGCAAAGAAATCTAAAGCTTTCAAATTACCTGCATAAAATAAATCATGGGTCTGAATCAAAATTTAAAGGGACATGTCAAGGATCTCCAGTAAAATGGGGTTAGTAGCCAAAGACTACCTTCCAAATAATTTAGGGAGAGTAGGGCATATTTAGAGGAGGAAAACTTAAGAAACTGAGAGCAAGGAAAGGGGGAAAGTATGTAAGAAATATTGTTAGAGAATGGATAAAAATCCCCATACTTGAATGAAATGGTGGTTTACATAGGGCTCATAAGAGAATATGGGATGGAGTTTGGATTGGCATGGTCAGAAAATGAGAGAAGGGTTTTATCTACTAAAGGAATATGGGATGGAGGTTATGTTTGAGTTTAGGGAGTCTTTTAGCTTCTTTGACAAGGATGGAGATGAATGTGTCACAACAAAAAATATTGGGATAGTAATTCATTCTTTGGGTCGAAACCCCAATGTATATTGGAAGTGGTCCAAATTTCTTATATTCAATAATCCAATCCCAAATACAATCAACCAAAAACTAGTATTTTGAATCTGCCTATAAATGCAACATATTAAATACACCATTCTAAATTTATTTTGCTAAGTAGAATCAAAGAAATAGATGAGTCTGTTCATCCATAGCCTCCATGCAGAGTAAACAACAACCAGGCCCACTCTGTCCTCTACGACACAAATTGTCCCATACCAAGATGAAGCCAAAAAGATACATTTAAAGATATTCTTAGGCATATTGAAATTGTGAAGCCAATATACAGAGATACTTTGAAGTACTTCTCGAACTAGAGTCAACTTTCCTCCTAAGGAGAGCTACCGATGTGCCCATGATAAGCTTTTAGAGTGGATTTTCTCTATAATTTAGTTCCAATCCTTAATTCCATAACAATTAGGTTGGAGTATAAATCTAAGATACTTGAAATCTGCATCTAATGCAGTGCAGATAACACAAAAAATATGGTAAATCTCCAGTACCAATGCATCATCTGGGTAAATAGAAATCATATGAGACCTGCTATTATTCATAAGGAGTCAAGAGACCGATAAAAAGAGGTCAATATACCAAATAGTAACACATCATTAAAAGAAATCAAAGGAGTAATTGTGACTCGTTTACTTACACACCTGGAGCCAAAATTACATTTAATTCATCTGCCTCCACGCCTGCAACCAAAATTATCACCCTAGTGAATTTTGTTACTAATTCTTCTAGAATCCAATATTTTATCCTCAATTTTTTCTTCTCGCAAAATTTGTCGTAGATATTTTGTAGGCATATTGTCTACTAAGGAATATTCTGTAATTTTCCTCCACCATCCTTTCAGAAATTATGGCGTACATTTGCAACTACTCAAGAAATTTTAATCAAAATCACAAGATACAAACCTACTCTACTACTTTGTGCAAGTTAATTCACAATTTAGAACAAAAATTTCATACATGAAATAATAAATAACACACATGTACACAAAATTTTTCTTGTGGAAGCCAATATGCTAAAAACCCCAATGTTTGCTTGCATTAATATGATGAATAGAAATCTATTACAATTTATTTGCTCAACTAAGCACAACTTGAAAGTGAATAACCTATCTCTCTGATCACTGAGAAGCTCTGACCTAAATTAGTAAATTTCTACCTCTACTTGAGTGCATATTTCCTTGTGTAATTCCTTGAGAAATTAGGTCCCTATTATTTATGATTTTTTACAAAATAGATTGTGCAATTCCCAAGGTTGATCATCTGACTGCATGCAAGACCTATACACTCAAGACTAGTCTCAAATTGATGTTGCATTGGCTTGAAATATCCACCATAGCTGGGGAAGTCAAATTCTCCATGCACTAGCTATTTTGGGTTGATTGATCAGTTAACTGGATGATCACTGAGTTCGACTGAAGTCCCACTGCACAATTCACCTTCCACTAGTTCCTCAAGTAGTTGGAAATAGTTTAACTGAAAAAACTTCAGATAACTGACTTTGATTGCTAAACATTAGCAAGAATACATGATTAGCTAAACTCTAACTCCTCCAACTCAGATTTACTAAGTAAATCGGGTGACACAAGCCATCCCACAAAACTTAACTACATCCAATCAATCTATTGATGTGGAAATTCAAATTTTCTCAATTTAATCAAGGAAAAATCAAACTGAGAATTTCTTGTTGACTCCTTCTCTTCATGAAAGGGATTATCAACCACCCCTATCATATACCTATAGGACTCAAACTTCCATGTTGACAAAGCTTTTTCCAAAATGTCCACATCTTTCTCCTTTGTCAGAATGGAGTGTAGTAACATCATCTACCTGTAAACATAGTCCCATAAATGGTGATACTGGATATCTATATGCTTGGATCCATCGTGAAATATAGGATTCTCATAGAGTTTGATGTAGCTCTGATTAACACAATTGGATCCATCATATGATGAAATAGTCCAATAAGTATCTTTCTCATCGATAACACCTCATGCGTTGGTTGACTTGCAGCCATGTATTATGCTTATGTCTAGCAGAGCACCGCAGATCTTTTCTTCCTCTCGTACCAAGAAAAAAGTACAGATCCAACACTGAGAATTCCACTTTATGTACTCTTTCAGTCTGACGGACTTCATCCCCAATCTGCATTTGTGAAGCCACAACTTCACTCCCTCTCCTTGTCTGTACCATAGTCCAAACTAGGTAGTGCCTTTGAGGTACTTTAAAAAGCTTAGTTGTCTTCCAAAATAGTTTTTTGACCTAACCATAGCTTGGCTTATCTGATTGACTGCACAACACATATGTAGTCATGCATTCACAAGATACATGGGTGGACCCACTAGTTGCAAATAAATGGTAGCATCCACTTCTTCACCTGAAGTGGCATCCTCATTCCTCTAGTTATTCATTAGAGGTGTCTCCATGGGTTTAAAACTCTCCGTGTGGAATCTCTGCAATATCTCATTTGTATACTTGCCTTGAGAGACAAACAATTTCCCATCACCTTGTCATACTTCCAACCTAAGAAAGTAGTGCATGAGACTCATGTCCTTCATTTCAAATTCCTTTGCAAGGTCCTCATTGCAAGATATGATCAACTACCCATCACTAGTTAAAATAAAATTATAAACATATAAGACAATAATAAAAAATTTACCTTATATCGAGATGTGATGAGGTTTACATCTACTTCACTTATGGTGAAGCCCAAACTGGTGAGATACCTATCAATATTGGCATGCTAGGCACGAGGTTCTTGTTTGATATTGTATAATGCTCACTTGAGTTTGCACAGATGAGACTCTTGATCAAATGCCTCAAAACCTTTTTGCTACTCTATGTACACCTCTTCCTTGATAACCCCATTAAGGAATGTTGTTTTTACACCCATCTGGTGGATATTCCAGGCCATTTTCATCGCCAGACTAAGAATTGATCTAATGGATGAGTACCTTGCTACAAGAGAAAATATCTTCCTGTTGTAGTGTTTTCTTCTCAAAGATGTACGAAAAGAAACCACTTAAGATTGTGTATGACAAAGAATCTCAACAATATAAACGACTACTAGACATTGTAGATCTATAGCAACTGATAGAAACAAAACCTGCCAAATTCCATATCTATGCCACAATTGTAGTTAAACAGAAAAAATAAAGAGTAATAACTCCAATCATCCAATGGAAACCAGATATGTACAAAGAATAATTTTATTATAACACCTATCCTCAAATGTCTTTAGCTTGTGCAGAGTCTCTCTCCTGTATAATGTGTAAACCCAACAAAAATATGGTGTGCGGAAATGAAAATAATCAGAGTTACAATAGTGAGTGCAACAATGAAAATAATCAAAAGTGAATAATGAATTGAAAACCCTTTTATTTATAACAAAATATTAAGTTATCCTTGAATAATGAGCAATAATAAAATATTGTTCATCCCATTCTTTGAATAACCACATCGAATATTTTATTATATTTGTTTAGGAGGGAAAATGTATTTAAAATTTTATTTAGAAATAATAAATAAATAAATGATTTATTTATCACCTCGAGGAATTATTTAAGGAATAATAAGAAACTAATGATTTATTTAATTATTCCTAAGGGATTTAGTTAAATTTGACAAAGAATAATAATTAATTAGTGATTAATTAATTACCCTTAGAGAAAAATAAGATAATTAATGATTTATCTATTTATTTTAAATGATCGGGTCAAATATGACAAGGAATAATAATTGAACAATGGTTTAATTAATTATTCCTATAAGAAAATCAAATAAATAGTGATTTATTTAATTATTCTTCATGGGTTTAACTATAAATTACTTAACAAAGGTCATTTATTAAGTAATTTCTTACAGTGAAAGTAATTTTGCTATGGTAAAATTGGCTTTACATGATGTACCTCGATCCATCCAGTTATTAGGCTAGACGATCAATTTTTTGGTCATAATAGATTGCCCCCCAACATACGATTGTTAGGAGAAAAACGTATGACCGAAGTACATCGTAAAGACATAATCACTAGACATGAAAGGGGAGTCAAAGAGAGAGAGAGAGACCAATGAAGCTAAATTGAACTAGGATAGGGATAAAGGTGGTGAGACTAATGGAAGTCTCCTTTTATGTTCTGGTACCAAACCTCAATGAGGTGGGGGAGGCATACCCATACTCGTCGAGAATCTTAGTATAAAAATAATGGTTCACCCAAAAATATAAAATTGAGCAATGAAGTACATGTTGAATCGTACATGACATGCTGGCATAATAGAGCCATAAAATAATACAACGTGTCCCATATACATAGTGCACTTGGAAAAACATGAGCCAAGACTGAATAAAATAATATTTGAGTACATAAGATTCAAAGCCCCTTCCCTCGAAAAATGGGTGGAAGGGAGGGTAGAACAACTGGAGAAGTCTAACTAAACAAGGGCTCTGCAAATCTGAATGGATCATCTGGAGGAGACATGCATGTTATGAACACTTCAATCTGTAGGAACCAAACCCATCAACTCTACAAAATTGCATCTAAGGCTATAGCATAGTAGGTATGCATCTGGGCACGTTGGGGGCTCCTTGAAGGTCCACCCCCTCATGAGGTCTAAAACATCTCATGCACACCTGGGAATCACTGGTACAATCTGTTGCATCACTCGGCTATCTAGTGTATGGATCACAAACTTGAAACGACCAAGTCAAAGGGAAATAACGAGACCCTCTACTTGATCTGAGGTGTCGAACAAGAATGGAAGTTGGAACCAAGATACACCACCCTCTAGGTCAATCTTCTATAATAAATGAGATGATGTTGATAGAATAGGGCGCGTGATATATTAGGCAATGAGGATCCTCAACTCAAGCACGAGGGAAAATAGTAATGTGGCTACCCTTGTCAGAGCATAAAGTGCACGGTTGACTTGGCAGCAACTAACTCAACTCGAGAGGGGATGGGGACAGTATGACTAGAGGCCAAAATGGGCAACACAAGATGAACGATACGCAAATATGGATTGAATACTATGACATGATATGATGGGACACGAAATAGACTTCAAGAGTGCAAGGGTGACTCGTCGCGGATGCTCTGAACAAGGGTGGCTCAATGACGCTACCACACAAACTAGGCTAGTGGGGACCATGAAAAGATGAGTAAATGATGGTTACTCATGGCGAAATTTGACATATGGTACAAAAAGTATTAAGAGGAGGTGGAACTCAAAGTACAAGTGTCACTTTATGACAAAATTCAATTTTCAGAGGCGATGAAGTGATCTTTCTTGGAAAAATGGCTTCCTGGTGAAGTGTTAAATCATTAAGGACTTAGGAAGACACATTATAGAGTTAGGTGAGAAATTTCCAACAGTGTTGATGGTTTTTCCAACTGAGCTATAGTCTAGTCACATTGGGCAAGAGAAAAATTGGGGATTTTTCTAAGGAAGGACATTTTCCCTCTAATTTGGATTCATTTGCTAAGTGAGATGTGGTGAATTTGGAGAGGAGAAAAAGGCATATAGATTGTGGAGATGGTAGCAGAAAAATCAATAGTCAGAATTAGGATCTACGACTTTCAGGTAGGTGTCCTTACTCATCTCTTCAATTTCAGTGGTTTATTTCCTAATTTTTGGCACCTGACAACTCCCTGAGAGAACCCTACTCATGCTCACGGTTGCATAACACGTTCTAGGCCTAGAACTACGATCTAGCATGCAAGAAACAACTGGAAACCTATGAGATCGCACTTTTTGGGCTGAAAATTGTTATTTGTGGTTGGTGAGAGGGTTGGTCTATTAGATTGGTGGGGGTTGTAGGTTGATCAGTGTAGCCTATTGTTTTCCTCTCTAAACTAACAAGACATGTGGTGTTTTGCAGGCATGGTAGAGCTAAAAATCAATTGGTGTGAACAAGACTTGAATACTCTTCGATCTGAGATCTAGGGGGTTCAGGTGGTCCGAGGGGAATTTTCTCATTATGGGGTTCTCAAGTTAGTAGAAAACCCACTGAAGAGGGAAGGTGAGCCCTTGATATCGATAATTGTGAGCTATTGGGATCCAGATCAGGAGGTCTTTGTTAGGAGCAAAAGATTGAGCTCACGTTACAAGATATTTATTTCTTGATCGAACTACCTCCGCTCAGAGTGGTGGGGGATATTCATCTGGTGTTACCTCATGGGAGGAACATGACTGTGTTTTTTGACTTCCATTATCGATGGGGTGTTCGTGTCAAGGGCACTACTATCCTGCCATAGGCTATTTCCACAGCTGTGCTACAGGTCTTAGGCAGCCAGGTGTTCCACCACATTACTAGTGGGTAGATGATGTTGGTTGAGAGTGTTTTGGCCGGGACCTACTATGGCTGGGCCCAGATGATGTTGTCGTTGGTGAACTGACAATTGAGTCTTCACAAGAGTATGGTGAACCATGACTACATTTTTGGTATAGTACTGTGTGCATTCTTGTTTAAGAATATACCAACCATCCATCCTCATGTGCAGATCTGGGATGGGGGCCCATAGGAGCTCAGGATGTGCCACTAGGGGAAGCTAAAGCAGAGAGGAGGAGGGGCAGTCAGACAGGTATTTTGACTCAATTTTTTTTCACATTGGGATTAGATTCTCCTTTATATTGACGATTACCCTTATAGTGGGATGAACTATCAGGGGGGTCCTGACTTGCCACTTCCACCTGGGATAGCATGGGGACTAGACATAAGTATTAATTTTCTATGTTTTATGGTACATTTTATATTTCTATCAGATGTATATGGTACTGAGTGTGAAACATGTTGTATGCATACATAACACCGGTAAATCCGATAGGATATGCAGGTCAAGCCAAAGTGCCTAGGGCTACAGATCAACGGACATCATCATCACAACAGGGTCTACATGATACTGTGCTTCTTGCTGATTTGCATCGTAGGTTTGGTGTACTCTTGACTAGGGTTTGACAGCACGAATGACATGACTTAGAGGATCGGTACACAGATGAGTGCATCGATCTTCCCTCAAAGTGGTGAGGTATCGTGCGACACATGGCGATGGTAGGTTAGGAAGTATGTGATCTACACGTAGGTGGAGCAAAGCCTTTGGCACAAAATCCAGTGGAAGGTGACTAGATGTAGGGACATGTGGGTTCCATTGACTGTGATTTTTGTAACATACTATGGGCATGTCGGATGTATTTAGAGCTATGGCTCCAAACACTTTTATGATACATAATACAATTATGAATTTTATGTGACGATGATGGCTCACCATTTGTTTTGTTTATGGTTATCTTCTGTGGTATACATGTGATAAATGCCAATCTAGAGTGTTGTTTCTGATGGTATCTACATAGAGATTTTGGGCTCTAGAAACACGATTGAACGTAATGGTTTCAAATTCACATACAAATAGCTTAACTAATAGATATTTTCTAAATAGGACTTGGTTATGCACATGATACACACCATTGAGTAGCAAGGAATCTAAATGAAGATGAAGATGAACGATGTGATGAGCGAGGGAATCGACTAACAAACGTATCACTACATCATATTCCACCTAATTATTGGTGGCATATCTAATGCACATGCCATTTGAAAGAACTAATGTATGCAAGGGGGTAAAAATGGCTGAGGCCAGATTCTGGGAGAAGAAACTTGCATCATCGGCATGACCGATATGCAGTGTGGATGATGGATCCATTTGAAAGGTGCAAAATAAAATAGATAAGATGATGTAATCTACCTAACTTCATGGCAGAAATAAAGACACACAAATCAAATGGATGTGCTATGAGTGAAATTTCTTGAGGTAGAGTGCATTGGGTGAATTAGGAAGGAAATGGAATTCAAAATCCTCTAAAGAAATGCCCCGTTACTTAAGTGTAGGAGTAATTAGGGGTAGATATAGCTTCCATGGTATCCTCATCAAGCTGAGAGATAGGTGAATAGTAAGAAGACTGACTACACAATGTGGTGGAATTACCTAATGCATCAACTTGAGAAAGAAGGTTCACATATGCATCATCTAGAATGGCAGATGGTGAGCTAATAGATCGAGGATCTACAAATGTTGAGACCTGGGATTCTGTCGAAAGAGGTTCGATAGAAGTGCACATAGAAACCTTCAAAAGGTTATTCTACGAGGAACTCAAGGATGATGACATGTAAAGGATATGGACCATGGTGTCCGTCATATCAACATCCGAGGGAGGGATCACAATAGCGGAACCAGAGTTTCCTTGTTTTAGTTGACTAGTGGTACCAAAATACATGGGTAGAGGAGTAGATTATCCACTACAAGTGGCCTCATATTCGTGAATCACCCCAAAGAAATCGTGAAATTCATTGAGACGAGGGAAACAATGGGAATAGTGAACACGATGATCACACAGAGCACACGGGTGGTTTTTACGCAACGTTTTGAGTTTCTTAGTTGGGACCAATATGTTAACATGGACTTCTAGGATATTTGACTCAGGGAATGCTTCATGAACCAAAGGTTTAAGTTGAGGAAGATCGAGACAATTATTAGTGGCGTGCCCAACAACTTTACACAAAGCGCATGAACGTTATGCCTTTTGGGCCTTATGGGCTGGAGGAGCTTCAGAAGCCTTGTGTTTTGATTCTTTCCTTTTAGTTTTCCCCCTTAGCTAGATGCTTTCACAATAAGAGGTGGTTCCTGATCAGGTTGCGATGGAACTGAAGCAACGACCAGGGTCATGGGGACTGGTTTGTACCACACTCAAAGCATGATAAGGTCTTGGCTGACCGGGTGGAATGTTCACAGGGGGATCAATGTATCATATTGGGATCCTAAGAGTCATGTTAGGAAGGACCAAAGAATACATGATAGGGACAGAAAAACTCTTAGAGGGGGGAATAATAAAGGTAACTAGATTGCAGAGTAATGTACCAATGGAATAGATCTTGGATGGTTCAGGCCTGGAGGAACAGTTCCTGGTGGAAACATAGGAGAGGCACCGACAAATGGAGGAGGTCCTGGGGAGGTGGGTCCAAAGGGCTCATCTGGAAGAGAAACAATAGGGTGTTAAGGAGCTGGCTATTAATTAGGTGTACTAGACTGCTTAAGGGTAACCTGTGACGCCTGTAACATGCAAACATTGATAGAGTTATGCTCTTTTATGGGAGGGGGAGGAATAGGGAAAGCATCGAACAATGAGGAATCCTTATAAACTCTGGATGAAACACTAGTGGTAGGAGTTGAATATTGTTTGTCAAACATTGACAAGATAATGGACTCAAGCGAGGTCACGGATGTTGGCCCGTAGTAAGTCAAATGATTGATGGTAATGATATTCCCGTCATGGGGGAAGCACATCTTGCGGAATACTGTAGATGCAATAGCTGGCATCGCATATGTGTAACAACGACCTAGAGAATGTTGTAACCCAAAGGGGTATCAATGACTTCAATGTCAATAAGGACAGTCTTTCCTGTAAAGGGTCACTGGATAGTTACAGTACATGCTAAGGGGTTGGGAGGAGTGTCCATCCCAAGAACACAAGGTGATGGTGGAGGGGGGAAAATTAGGTGACTTGAGCTGTTTCCAAAGAGTAGGAGACATCACATAGGTGGATGTGCCTTCGTCAATAATTCAATGGGAGATGATGGCATTGTGGACTCGAACTGGTATCTGGAAGGCAACAGATGAAGGCAATGGGATATGCTCTAATGTATCAATATGGAAGATAATAAGATGATCGTTAGAAGGATCTACTACACCCAAGGTAGTTAGTAGAGATTTAATTTGGGAGGGCATGACTGGAGAACTTCCAGCGTTGATATGGCAGCAGGTGATTGCGACAAGTCGTCTACTATACTATATGTATGGGTAGCTTTGTCCTTTTGGGATCTTAGTAATGACCTCCACTTTAGTTTCAGGGATCTATAAGGGACCATATGGTGTCATAAGAGGCTCAACAGATACTTTGGTTTTGCACTCGGTAGAAGACGAAGTCGAGGGCTTGTCATATTAACATGACCGAGTTTGTAGGTTGATATTGGAGGGGTTAACCTCATCAGAGTTCATCATAAGGATCTGGTAGTCACTGGGACCAAAAGGTTGGGGGCATGAGCTACTTGCCCTAACTAAGGTTGAGTAGCAAAAAATCCTTACTGAGGGAAAGGATTTGTGAGCACTATTGGTTGAGATGGAATAAGATTCTAAGGCAATTGCCGACCTCTAGAAGCTGCTTGAGCTCCCACACTTGCCTATCTAGGGTAAAATAGGACACTCATGTGTATAACAGCCATGTGCATGACAACATGCACAAACCTTGTTTGTATAAATAGCCTTGTTCTACTTGGGTTGGTTGCCCTATTGCTAGTTGTTGGTGTTAGTCTAGTTCCCCTAGGGTTCACTAGGCTCGTTACCTTGGTTACCCTAGTTACCCTTGTTACCCCTCCCCTTATTCATTTCTTCAAATTTTGGGGATTGGTCAGGCTCTACTATGCAAAAACATGGCCTTGAGGGGGCAGTAGCTGCTGGGGCTGAGGATGCATGTGAGGTTGTGGGGCTAATGCTTGATGGTCTAGAGCGCTAAGTTGTGCATAAGGAGGAGCAACAATTTGGTAGATGGGCTGGGGCCTTGGAAACATGTTGCCAATAGGAGGGGCATAAGTGTTGGAGGAACTAGGCCCCTCCCTCGAGTAGCCATAAATTTACTGAGTATATGGCAACGAGTGTGAAAGGGATAGAACAATAACATCGGTGTAGTGAGATTCCCCCAGTGCATTGGCACTTCAAGGATGAGGGAGGTCTGGTATGACAATATAGACATAACCAGAATGTGGATAAATTAGATGATATCTTTGAGCAGTTTGGAGACCTTCTTCCCTAGTCTAAGGAAAATGGGATGCGACATCTTTTCCAATGGGAGATGAAAGGATCCTAAGAAATCAATATAGATAGAGATGGTCTTCGAAAGGCAGGGCACGACATGTGCTCCTCCTTCAACGTCATTCTTGAACATGGTCGGAAAGGCGAGTGGTGGAGGGCTGACAAAATGTTGTCAGTAGTTCCATACTAGTGTCATACAGGAGAGGTAACTGGAAATATGAGAGGAATGCTTTAGCAAGCATCACGAAAATGGAATAAGATGCAGAGGGCTCATGTACATACCATTTTGCAGCTTCTCCAGTGAGCATGCGTTGGAATAGCCGAATACGAATGGAGTGATTGGTTATGGATTTGGATGAACACCACATGTGGAAGGATTAAACATGGTTGATAGGATCCTCTCCAGCATTACCCTCAAACGTTGGGATGTTTCAGGGAAGATTAGTCGGCATAGAGGGCCAACCAAAATCATGGTGTATGGGGTCATTTATCGATTGGTTAAAATCTAGTAGACTTAACCCAGCCATACAGGGGAACGGTTCCTGAAACTGTTTCACTTGATGAGACCACCTGGATAGGACTGGAGCCAACACCACATTAGGTTCATGCACAAGTTGTGGGTCCAGACATGGTGATGATATCCAATGAAGGAGGCCCAGAATCAGATGAGGAATTAGAAGGAATAGGAGAAGAGTCGGTATGGGGTGTTAGAGGGCTATGAACTTGAACCTGACGGGGAGGGTTAATATTCCCAAGCGAAAACTAGGGGTGAAGGCCTAATAGTCTCTGTGAGAAATGCCTTCGTGGCACAATGGTGGTAAGACACACGTGACATGGAAATGGTGAAGGGAGATCAACTGTATGCCTTTGTCTCGATGACGGGAGATCAATTTGTTATGTTAAGTCTTGGCTTGGCAGTGTAAACTAAGCACCCTTCACTTATGGTGTGCTTATGTGTGCAAGATTATTTAATAATTAAGCTGAGAGCGTGTTTGTAAAAAAGAAAAAAGCTTGCTCAAAATAAACCTAAATTAATAACATAAAATGAACAACAAAACAATTAAATAAACCGCACCCAAACTATGTTTGCAAACACTGTGTTGGGTGGTGGCTAAACTGGCGGAAAATACACTGAAATGGTCAAGAGATCTAAATTTTAGTGTGACTGCGGTCAAGTGACAGTAAGCTACTGGAAAGTGGTGCAACATCAGTAAAGAACCGGAGAGGAAGATCATTGCAAAAAGTTAGGGAGATGGGTGAAACACCTCAAGCAACTGATGGGACCCTAAGGCCAATGACCAAACAAGTTTAAATGTGAAACTATGCATGGAAAAAACCTATCTTAACAGATTTGAAATAGAAGGGTACAAATATGGAATATGTGGCTAAAAGCACTGCAAAAACTCAAACTACTCACTTAGCGAAACTCCTCCTAGAAAGGTGGACATGTACTAGAAGCCCTAGTGGAGGATAAATTTGACTTCAACCATAAAACTGTTGGAAATAATACTGAGAGGGGGGGGGGGTGAATCAGTATTATCACATTAATAAAACTTTTTCTATTTCCATAATCAGATTCATATATGCTACTTCCACAAATTCTTATGATTAAGTTAATTGATCTTCAATCAGTGCATTAGAACATTATCAATCATATTATCAGTTAACAGATGCAGTAACATCGAATAGATCATCACACATAAGGCACACACACGAACACCATGATATAAGGTGGAAACCCAATGCGGGAGAAAACCACCTGCTGCAAGTCATCTCAATCTTCTTCTTAATAAGAAAATCCTTTTACAATGTTTGTACTGGTGCAGTCTTATGCCAGTACGGGAGCTACAACCCCCTTTGCTCTTGTACTAGCCGATCCATTTACTAGTACGCAGGCTGCTACCTGCTACAATACTCCAAATATTTCCTTTAGCTCTTGTACTAGCTTAGATACTAGTACGTAGGTGCTGACCTACAATCTTCTCTCCTCCAGGTACCACGTTTCATCAATTTTCAGACTGGATACACTGAAGCACAACACATAATCTGAAAGGCCACATTTCATCCAATTTTCATACTGGACCCAACAACAACATAAACAAACTTCTGAATCACCCAAGCACTAGATCCATACATATACAAGTGAGTCATCAACCAGATCTAGTCCATCAGATCACATGAAGATAAGTCATTATGAACCTGATCCATTCATCTATAAAAACTGAAACATACTCTATCACTTCTTAGAATACTCTCATAATATTAGAAACCAGACATCACTTCAAAACCCAGAACACAGCAATGATAAACATGGACAACTAAATATATTTCAAGAGAAGTACGCAGCTTCGCCCATGTAATTCCTGCATATAAGTACACACTGTTCTTCTGTGGCGCCGCGGACCTCCGCACTTGCCCCTTCTGTGGTGCCGCGCACCTCCGCACTGCGCCTTCTCTGGCGCCGCAGACCTCCACAGCTGCGCCTTCTGTGGTGCCGCGCACCTCCGCAGCTGCGCCTTCTATGGCGTCGCGCACCTCCGCCACTGCGCCTTCTGTGGCGCCGCGCACCTCCGCAGCTGCGCCTTTTGTGGCATCGCGCACCTCCGCAGCTGCGCC
The DNA here is from genome assembly GCA_031772625.1 of Pinus tabuliformis. NCBI lineage: Eukaryota > Viridiplantae > Streptophyta > Pinopsida > Pinales > Pinaceae > Pinus > Pinus tabuliformis. The sequence continues at coordinate 1,136,343,462 of CM062818.1, read as the reverse complement.
TTCTGTGGCGCCGCGTACCTCCGCAACTGCGTCTTCTGTGGCGCCGCGGACCTCCGTACATGCGCCTTCTGTGGAGCCGCGTACCTCCGCAGCTGCGCCTTCTGTGGCGCCGCGGACCACCGCACCTGCAGCGCTTCTGCGCCTGCGTATCTCCGCGATTTTCTTTCACTACACTTGCGTACCTGTGGGTATAGATAATTTCAAGACTTCAAGAATAACCCAAACTGTCAGATCTACAGATCTGATCATGCGCCGAAGTGATCTCAACCCATCAGTAGATTCGCCTTATTTAGATCTAGACATTACTCCAAGAGATCATAGTATTTCAGATCTAGCTCTCATAAGATGTTCAACCCAAACACATGCACAAGTCAAATGATCTCCTTTGCTTTATATAGGCAAGCTCTTCCTCAAATCATGGATCAATACCACGAGCCAAAACCATAATAACACAATACCGTCGGCTAAATACCAAGGGTTAAACATAAGAAACCCCACGTGTGCTTTTCTCTGCCTTGAAGTAAGTGAACTGGGGGTACGCACTTCATGAACGGGACAACTGCGGGTATGTACGCACTTTATGTAAGATAGACCTGCGTGTACGCACCTTCTGTAAGGTGTACCTGCGTACCCCTTATTTTCTTCCAATCTGAGAGGCTACTCATTAATCTTTGCTACTGACTGGTTGTACTGTGATCCATCACCTGTATAGGTTTCCATCAAGGACAACACTTTAGCCATAATGCCAACAAAAACTAGAGTGGCTCAAGGCCTAAGAAGGATGAGACAGAGGTTAGACAACCCACCGGATAGCTCTTTGCAAAACCCATAAACAGATGCAAGAAAAACCCTAAACCCGAAAAATCACATGTACTGACCTATTTTCCTATAGGGATCACACTTTTTCGGCTGATAAGTGTGCTCTAGCCTCCATATCATAATTTTTGGGCCAAAAAGTGTGATTTAGGCTCTATCGAGCCCGGTCAGCAAATCTTGGAAAAAAGTTTCGCCTTTGTCACGGTTGGTTCATGTGACCTGCGAAAATGAGCAAAAAGCTTGCAGAAGTTAGAATTTTAACAGATCCAGGGTTAAAAAACTAGGAAACATTAATAGAATTGAAAAAAGAAGAATGCCAAAGCTGAAAACCAAAGGTCACCAAGATTCCTGGATCTGAAGTATAAAACCTAGCAGAGTTGCCAATTTTGTGGTTGGAAACAATCAGAAAATCCCCAACGAAGTCGCTAATTTTGTTGTAGTGTATTCTTCTCAAAGATGTACGAAAAGAACCCACTTAAGATTGTGGATGACAAACAATCTCAACAATATAAATGGCTGCTAAATATTGTAGATCTGTAGCAACTGATAGAAATAAGGCTTACCAAAGTCTGGATCTATCCCACAATGATAGTTAAATAGTAAAAACAATGACTAATCACTCCAATCATCCAATGGAAACAATATATGTAAATAATAATTTTGTTATAACACCTGTGAAGGGAACAAATAGACCTTACAAGTCCCCCTCTATGGGATAGGTTCTTGGCTATCCTCAAATGTCTTTAGCTTGTGGAGAGTTTCTCTCCTCTATAATGTGTGAACCCAACAAAAATATGGCATGCGACAATGAAAATAATCTGAGTTACAATAGTGAGTGCAGCAATGAAAATAATCTAAAGTGAATAATAAATGGAAAACCCTTCTATTTATAACAAAATATTGAGTTATCCTCGAATAATGAGCAATAATAAAATATTATTGATACCATTCTTGAAATAGCCACCTCGAATATTTTATTATATTTCTTTAGGGGGGAAAAATATTTAAACTTTTATTTAGAAATAATAAATAAATAAATGATTTATTTATTGTCTCAAGGAATTAGCTAAGGAATAATAAACAAATAATAATTTATTTGATTATTTCTAAGTGATTTAGTCAAATTTGACAAAGAATAATAATTAATTGGTCATTAATTAATTACCCTTAGAGAAAAATAAGATATTTAATTATTTATCTATTTATTTTTCATTACTGGGTCAAATATGACAAGGAATAATAAAACAATGGTTTAATTAATTATTCCTATAAGAAAATCAAATAAATAGTGATTTATTTAATTATTCTTCATGGGTTTAACTATAAATTACTTAATAAAGGTCATTTATTAAGCAATTTCTGACAGTGAAAGCAATTTTACTATGGTAAAATTGGCTTTACATTGTGTATTTCAATACATCTAGTAAATTAGGCTAGATGATCAATTTTATGGTGATAAAACTCCTCGTAGTCAATTCCCTCAACTTGACAATACCCCTTGGCGATAAATCTAGACTCATACTTCTCTATTCTTCCATTTCTTTCCCGCTTCACCTTCAAGATCCATCTCAAACCCACAATTTATTTATATGTTGGTCTTGGGACCTTTTCCCAAACAATTTTCTTTGCAATGGATTCGTATTCCTCCACCATTGCATCAACCCATATAGATTTCTCTATTTCTTCCTCAAAATACGATGGCTCAATCTCTATAAGCTCAGTCATAAGAGCCATGTAGCCAATGTACCTCTCAGGTGACCTCCTTTGCTTATGCAAATTTGAAGGATATCCCACATTCTCCCTCACATCTTGCACAATTTTATCAACTTCCTTATTTCTTTTTCTTCCTTCTCTGGAGGTTTTTCTTTTGTGAATTTCTCTGCTCCCTTCAACACAATTTGTGGTTGCTCTACAACTTCCTGAGGTTCCTCTATTGGAGCCAAAATCTCATATTTTGGTGGGATCTAAAGCTGCCTCTCAAGGGAGAACCACATAGCTTTCTCCTCATCAAAATTTACATCTCTTCACAAAACTATCATTATGAGTGATGGAAAGTAGACATGTTAGTTGTGGGGAGTTTCTGTGTAACCCACAAATACCCCAAATTCTGATTCAGCTAAATCTTATTCCTTGATTCTTTGGAGAGATGGAAGTAAGGATAGGCTGCAAAAATATTGATGTGTGACACATCCATCTTTCTTCCCGAGAGAGCCTCCTTCGGTGTAGTGGTGCTAAGAATTCGATGAGGACTTTGACTCTACAAACATAATGTTGTATTGCATGCCTCAACCCACAAATGCATAGGTAGGCCTTGGTTGTGCAACATCACCCTCATTACTGCCAAAATTATATTGCTCTTTCTCTCAACCATGCCATTCTCATGTGGGTTGTGGGGTGTTATTAACTCTTGTCGAATGCCTTCATTCTCACATAGATTTTTTAATTCATTCAACACATAATCAACTGCATTATTGCTCCTGAGAGGCTTCACCTTCATGTTGATTTATTTCTCAACCAGTGCCTTGAATACTACAAACTTGGATTATGTCTCATCTTTCTTCCGCATGAAGAGATCCAACACTTATGTCAGAATTCATCAATAAAAAGGACAAAATATTTGTGTCTCACAATGGAGGCTATTGAGAAAGTTCCAAAGACATCAGAGTTTATCATTTCTTGGAATTCATGCACTTTGTTGTCCCTATCATGGAATGTGGATTTAATGTATTTCGCCAAGGTACATCCTTTGCATACATCTTGTTTCTCAAGTGTTGCTTTAGGGCGGCTAGTAGCTATTTGTTGTATAATATTCAAGGTTTCATGATGCAAATGGCCAAGTCTTATGTGCTAAAGTTCACATAGATCGTGGCCCTACACTTTCTCTTCTTAATGCTTGATGAAACACAATCTCCCACATCTAACCTATATAGATTCTTCACACAAACCTCAATCTTCTTCACCTGTCTCATGGCTACGTGTCTCCAGAATGATTTTCCTTTGTTTAAGATCACGTCATTACCACAGTTTTCCAAAACTGCAACAGAGATGAGATTTTTCTTTATCCCTAGAACAAACATGAAATCCCTAAGCCTGGGAGGGGAGCCTGACTCCCTCTGAAAGGTGATTTTACCAATATCGGTCATGTTGTACCTTCCATCATCACCTAGCACAATGTGCACCTGGAAATCTTTCTCCTCCAAGTCACTGAAAAAATCTCTACACCCTGTCATGTGGAACAAGGCACCTAAGTCCAAGTACCACACACTCCCCATTATCGTGTTGGACACACATGCAATAAGGGTAAAGTCACGGTTGAACTATGAATCCAAGGCTTCTCCTCCTAACCCTTCTTGCTTGCCTTTTTATGTTGGAACTTCGTGGAATAGTTCCCATATTGATGACAATGGAAGAATTTAATTTTGACAAATCTTTCTTCTTTCCCCCTTGGTTGGATTCTGGTTTGGTTTGAGATTTCTTACCTTTTCCCTTCTTTCTATTTCCATCCAATGAAAATTTTTCTTCATCCTTTCCCTTGGATGATGTCCCATCTCTAGTATTATTCCTTATTTCCTCCTGTACCATAAGCATTACGAATTCAGTATTTTCACCCTCCCATTCACTTAATCTTGATAGCTATGCCAACTCTTGGGAAGGCCTAAAAGGGTTATTCTTACCATGTCATCCTTCAAAATAACACCAACTCCTGCAAGCTCATCATGAACTTTTTTGAACCTCCTAAGATATTGTAGGATAAAATCATTCTTCTAAATCTTGATGTTTCAAAGTTTATCCTTGACAATGAAATTTTTGTGGTCACTACTGGTCTAGGACAGATTTGTCAGTGCCTACCATAGTGCATAAGGATTTTCATTCCCATGGAGATTTTTGACAATGTGGTCCCGTACTCCCTCCAATGTTATTCTCCACACCTTGGCTACAAATTTCTTCCACTGAGGAAGGTTTTCAGCATCAGATTCTACTGGTTTGGTAACATCTCTCTCGATGTATTCTAGCAATCCATTGTCATCAAATGCCCCCTGCATGTGATCCTTCCAGTCAATGAAATTAGGGTTGCCTTCCAAGGCATAATCTAGCCTTAGATCGTTGAAGGTTATATTCTCAGCTCTTAAGAGATCTTGCTACACTGAACTACAAATTTGAACCACCTGAGAAACAAATTCAAAATTCCTAACGTAATGTGAATCCTGCTATGATATGATGTAGAAATTATGGTGTAGATTTATAACTTCTCATGAATTTTTTTCAAAATTGTAAGACAAAATTCCTACTCTACTGCTCAACAGAAATTAATTCACAATTTACAATAAAAAAATCCACACATGTAATAAGAAATGGAACACATGCACGGAATATTTTTCCCGCGGAAATAAATCTGCTAGAAACTCCTATGCCTTCTTGCATCAATCTGATGAATATAGATGTATTAAAATTGATTTACTCAATTGTGCACAATGTGTAATTGAATAACCTATCCCTTTTCTCACTAAGAAGCCCAAACCCAAACTTCATCAATTTCTGCCTCTACATGAGCCCCTATTTCCTTGTGAAATTCCTTGAGAATTTAGGCCCCTATTATTTAGAATTTTTTCCAAAATGGATTGCGCAATTCCTAAGGTTGATCAAGTGACTACATGCAACACCTATATTCTCAAGACTAGTCTACCACTAATGTTACACTGCCTTGGAATCTCCACCATAGGAAGGGAACTTTAATTCTTTGCACGAACTAGCTATTTTGGGTTGATTGATCAGTTAACTAGATGATCACTGCATTTGAGTGAAGTCCCACTGCACAACTAGCCTTCCACTAGTTCCTCCCACAATTAGAACTAGTTTAACTAAAAACAACTTGAGATAATTGACTTTGATTGCTACAAATTAGCAATCACATGTACTTAACTGAACTCTAACTCCTCCAACATGAATTTATTGAGTAAAATGGGTGACGCAAGCCATGTCATACAAGTTAATTGCATCCAATTTGTTTTGCTGATGTGGAAATTATATCACTTCAACTCATATTCTAACCACTCACCAGTAGTCTCGCTCTGGCTATAGGAGGCAATATTAAACAAATTGAGTAATCTGATTTCTAACTTTCATAAAAGTAAATGAACAAAACAAAACTGAAAGAAATAACAATGCTGGAATTAGAACTCAGAAAATAAATCAGCAGAAGGACAAGATGATTTCATGTCATTAGTCATTAAAAAGCTATCTAAAATTGCCCGGGTTGTCTACAAGAACCTGAAAGTCAAACACTGATCAATTAAAAATCATGAGAAAGCATAAAAGAAAGTATGGACAATGGTTAACCTGAATATCAGAAATAGTGTAATATATACAAGAAAATGATTATGGAAACAGTAACATAATGGAGAAAAGCAAGAAACTATACAGTAGTTGTAGAGCCTTGGTGTACAGGGGCCCTCTGAAACCTCGGCCAATCAGCAATCAGTCACAAAATGGAACTTAAGAACATTGTCTTCTCATATATTAAAATGCAGTCATAAGATAAAGATAGAGCACAACACAATGGGCTCGTAAAATAATAAAAATTACATATATCCCGCTAACTAACAAGCGTATGATAACACATTATTTATAACTGAGGATGCTATAACTACTTCCTAAATTCTACGCTGCTAAACAAACACGTGAATAACCACGTCCACAGATCTAGCAATATGGTAGCCGTGACAATTAAATCCAAGTAGTGGTGTTTGTTGGATTTGGCTTCACGGAACAATCCACAGGTGTTAACACCCCTCCTAAGATTGAGGAATTTGCCACACAAGTCTTCACTTGGTGAAAAATGGAGTCCTACCACCACAAAACCCTTAACTTGACCACCACTTTGAATATCCTTGACCATGGCCTTTTGTGAGTGATTCGGCTGAACCAAGGGGACACGTTGCATGTACACATCATTTGCAGCTTGCCCATGTGGCCAGATTCTCCAGTAGACACCTGTAACATAGACTTCAACAAAATTGCTGCGGAAAGTTGAGCTGGCTGCGGGAACTGACAAGATTCCACAGCTGACTGAGCAAAAATCTAAATCAAACAGCAGTCACAAGACATAGTTAGCAAACCATTTTATAAGCTCTTTTTAAACTAGTATGCAATGATTTGACAGCTTGGTGGTTCAAGTAACTGGAAAATAAGGCTAAAAAGGTGTATAGGGAAGATGCAGGTTTGGGACTCAACATACCCCCACTGTGAAGGTGTTGCATGTCCTCATGCAACCAAAATTTTAGGCATTCCCCTCTAGTCCATATGTTCTGAAGCCTCTGCTAGTACATCCAGTCCTCTTCTTTTCTTTCTTGGTGCTACCACCATCCTGGGTTTCCTTATCAAACATCTAAATTTGAGATTAATTAATTCCCTGCTCAACTTTCTGCATTTTTTCTTTAGTTTCTTGTTCCTTTTCTGCCATAGACCCAAATGTAGCATAGTATTATCATGAATGATTTTTTCCACTTTGCTCTACTCCTTTAGTGCTTCATTTTCTTGTTTATTATGCTTGTTTAGAACCTCTAACTCAAACACTTCTTGTTTTAAGGATTGGACTTGTACATCTTCTATCATGTGGGGTAGAGTGGATGATGTACTCGGGCCTGCAATTGTGTTTTCTAAAGATTCGAGGTAATCATACACCTCCTGCTGATTTGGATCTATTTCGGGTGTTTTTCTTGGACTGACTTCAAAGTCTTGTTGAGGAGGAGGACTGCTTTCTAATTTCGGCCGAGAGGGACTTACATCAACATCTAGAGGACTAGTTTCAACATTTGGTTGAGAATGAGGTGGACTACGGCCAGCTGGAGGTTTCTTGAGTGTTTCCCCACCCAAGTCGATGAAGTGGGGTCTTTTTACTTGTGTTTTTCCCCCTTTTCCTCTAAGCCTGCTGCTTCTTCTTAAATACTGTGGGCTAGTACTCCCTTCCTCCATGCTCTGTTTTCCTCTTTCCTTCTTCTTAGTTGTAGCAGCTTGTTTTTGAAGATGCACTAGTCTCTCAGACAATGTTTGATAGTCTTCCTCTATAGATGGCTCTGGTGATTGGTAGACTTCTTCTATGTTTCTTTTGCCTTTCAATTTTCTCTGTTTTCTGTCCTTAGTTATTTCCTCCTTTTCTTTTTGACCAACATCTTTAGTTTTGGTAATAGGAGAGTCTTGGATTATGGCACTCTTTTCCTTTCTCCTACTCCTTCTCGGCGTCTTTGGTGTACTTTTTTCAGGTGCCTCAGATGGCTCTTGAAAGTAATTTTTTACTAAGAACCGTTCCCAGGTATCTTTGTTTTTCTTCTTTTGGTCTTCAATGAGAATCCTTACAAGTCCATGATGATATAAATGAGGTTATATATTTCCTATGCTCTTTTGGACTATGGTACCCATCTTTTTCAAACTCAGCAGTAAGAAATAAGGGAAATTAAGAGTTTGACTCTCTAAGAAGTTCATCAATAACCTAGCATGATACATGTACAATGCTCCAAAGCATCCTTCGCAAGTGATAAACTTTTGGATGATTAACAGTAAGCTGGCCCATTCTTCTTTTAATGCATGAACATGAATTCCTTTTGTAAATATAGTAACATCCATACCTAGGTTACGTAACATGATTTTCCATGCCTACTCTTCCACATTTTTGTTTTTAAACCAACGCTCACCTTCCCGGGGCAAGTCTGTGGCAGCTGCTACTCATGCTTCAGTGACCATGAGCTTTAAGTCTCCAATTTCCACCATCTGGCCGTCGAAAGACCATGCAAAGGCTTTCGTTACCTCCTTATTATGGCCCTTAAATTTTTGAATGAAGCATAGCCATTTTGCTTTCTTCAACAAATCTTTTACTTGGGGGTAACCTTCTAAATACTTAGGTCCTTCTGGTTATGCCCTTAGTAATCATCCCATCCTTTCCTCTGTTTCGAAATTCAACTGCGTGTGAGGGTTTAACAGAGGTAAGATGGCTAGATTGCAGGGTTTATGGAAAAAACGCAGTGGCTACAATTGGAAGATGGATAACAGGGAACAGAAGTGTTCAGGAACTTCAAGTAGAAACAGAGGATGAGCAGCCGAGGTGAGTTCACAAAATGAAGTGCAGACATATGTGAATGAGGTGGCTTTAACAGAATGGCAGAGTAGTGGGGTGAAATCAGAATTTTGAATTGAACGGTTGCGTATGAGAGGTTACACATTTATCAAATGGCTACGGAAAATGCGGTGGAGAGGAGCCGTAATGAGATAGGTCATATCTCATGATTACAAGTGGAGTATCAAAGTGCAGTCATCTACGAGTTAAACCCTAAATTTATTCATGAGACCATTAGGGAATAAATGCATGGTTTATGGAATAATGTCGTGGAATGGTAATGGGTAATGGAGCTATCGTGATAATCATTGCACATAGTTGAGCTTTAAGGTTTAATAACTATGTAGAATTGTGCCTTTAATTTCTATTTGAAAGAAATTTTTGCACATACCTTGGAATCCTTGTCATTTGTTGTCCATTAGCCTTTACTCAACTGTTCCTTGTTGGTGCCTATAGATGCTCCATGTCTTCATAGCATATGCTCAGTCACACCTACATTTTTATGATTATTGTACTAACATTTTGACTGTAAATTTGAAAAACAGAGTGGTAGCTGTGGAAACTGCTGCTGGCTGCGGAATCTGATTCCAGCTGCGGAAACTGACACAACACCCACTTGGATGAACAAATATAGTTAGACAATAACTAACGGAATGGAAATGGTCATGAAAGAGACATTTATTGATGAACTGGAATGAAATGGATGAGATGGAGTGAGATGAAGTGGAGTGGAGTGGAACGAAAATGAAATGGAAATCGAGTGGAATGGCAATGAAGTGAAGTGAAAATGGAAAAAGAAGGAGAGATTTTTTTTTTTGGAGAATATAGAGTGTCAGGTGTCCCTGATTTTCACTCTATATTTTCTATATAAGACTGCCAATCAGTGATTGGTTTTCAGGCTTATACAAATTTTTTTTATTTTTTTTCAAGAATAGAAAGGAACAAAAGCTAGGCTGGTGGGGAAGAAGGATTCTTCTTCACCAGCCTTATTGCAAAATTTTCTTGAAACATTTTGACAAATTCCTCTTTCGAGAGTGGCTTATGATAGATTTTTAATCTGTGTCCATTCACAATAAGAGTAGTTTGAAATTCATCAATGGTCTTGATTCTTACCACTCCATTGCTAAAGACTTTTTCAATCTCATATGGCCCAAGCCAATGGGTTTGAAATTTACCTTTGAAGTCTTTAAACTTGGAATCAAATAGTAATGCCCAATCTCCCTCTTGAAACATTTTCTCTTTGACGTATCTATCATGCCACTTAGCTCTTTGATGTTGAACTAGATCAGTTCTTAGGATTGCTTCTTGTCCGATCTCATCTAGCTCATTCAGCTGCTCCATTCTGTGCTTTTGGGCTTCTGATAGATCCATCCCCAACTGAACTGCCATCTTGAAAGTTTTGACTTGAAACTCAATGGGGAGCAGGACTTCTTTCCCATAAATAAGTTCATAGGGAGAATGTCTTGTTGTGTTCCTCCATGTAGTTCTATAGGCCCATAAGGCTTCAGGAAGCCTTTCTGCCCATTCTCTTCTGTCTAGATGAAGAGCTTTGGTGATGATGCTCTCAATAACTTTGTTTGTAGACTCCACTTGGCCATTTTCTTGTGGATGGTAAGGAGTAGATTTTCTATGCTTGATTTTGTATTCCCCCATCAGCTTCTCCATCATGTTGGATGTAAATTGACTTCCCTGATCTATCATAATTTCTCTTGGGACACCAAAGCGAATAAAAATATCCTCATAAAGAAAAGTAACAACTTAATTTTCAGTAGAAGAAAGTAATGATTTGGCTTCTACCCATTTAGTGACATAATCAATGCATACCAATATATACTTCTTCTATTTAGATGGTGGATTAATGGGTCCAATAAAATCTAGAGCCAATTTTTCAAAGGGTTCGATGAGTACTTGTGGTTGTAATGGAATTTCATTTGAAAGAGTTGGTTTCCCTACTATTTGGCAGCTGTCACACCTTTTGACATATTCTTTTGTATCTTTGAAGAGGGAAGGCCAATAATATCCTAAAGAAAGGATTTTATAGGTCGTCCTTTTGTCAGCAAAGTGTCCACCGCATGGTTCATCATGACATGCCTTAAGGATGTCAGGCATTTCATCTTCCCGAACACATCTTCTGATCACATAATCTGGCCCTGTTGTAAACAATTCATTAGAAATCCATGAATATTTTGAACTCTCCTGAATAATTCTTCTTTTTTCGCTAGGAAATAGATGTGGAGGTAGCTTCCCTGTAACCAAATAGTTAGCAATATCTGTATATCGAGGAGTCTTAGTAGTTACTGCAAATAAATATTCATCTGGAAACTTATCCTCTACAGGAGAATCCTCGTTAGTATTTTGGATCCTAGACAAGAAATCAGCTACTGTATTTTGTTTCCCTGGTCTATCCAACACAGTAATATTGAATTCTTGTAAAAGTAAGAGCCATCTTGTAACTCTGCCATTAGTAACAGGTTTGTTCATTAGATATCTAATTGCAGAGTGATCAGTATGGACAAAAGTTTCATAGCCTGTTATATAATGTCTAAACTTATTTATTGCATGAACAACATCTAAGAACTCTTTTTCAGTCACAGTATATTTCAACTCAGTGGGAGTCAAATTTTTACTGGTATAGTAAATGGCATAAGGAACTAAATCATTTTGACCCAACACAACTCCTAGAGTTGTATCTAAAGCATCTGTAGAAATATGGAAAGGAAGTTTCCAATTTGGTCCTCTCAAAATGGGTGCTTCAGATTATCTTGCTTTCGAAGTTTCAAATGTTGATTGACAATCAGGATCCCATTTGAATTCACAATCTTTTGTAAGTAATTTGAAGAGTGGAGATGCTATTTTGGTGAAGTTTTCTATAAATCTTCTATAGTACCCAGTAATCCCATAAAACTTCTAACATATTTTTGACAATTTGGAATAGGCAACTTGGAGATGACTTCAACTTTTGATCTATCAACTTTAATCCCATCCCCTGAAATATGATGTCCCAAAACAAAGCCTTCAGTAAACATCATAAAGAATTTTTCATGACTCAATGAAAGGTTTGTTTCTTTACACCTTATAAGGACCTTTTCCAAATTCTCTAATGCCTCTTCAAATGAATCACCATAAACTGTAAAATCGTCCATATAAACCTCTACACAATCATGGATTAGATCAGAGAAGATTCCTAGTACTACCCTTTGAATTGTTGTGGGTGCATTACATAATCCAAAAGGAAGCACTCGGTAAGCAAAAGTTCCCCATGGACATGTAAATGTGGTCTTATCTTGATCTTTAGGTGCTACCGAATTTGATTATAGCCACTAAAGCCATCCAAAAAGGAAAAGTACTTTTTGCCTGCTAAAGTATCTAATACCTGATCAATAAAGGGTAAAGGAAAGTGATCCTTCAAAGTTGCTTTATTCAATTCCCTGTAATCAATGCATACCTTCCATTTACCATTCTTTCTAGGTACTATAACCAAAGGAGAAACCCATCGGCTATCTAAAATTGGATACATTGAGTAGTTTTTGGAGCTCTTCTTTCACTACCTCCCTAAGATTTGGATTCGTCCTTCTCTGAGGTTGTCTGATTGGTCTATTGTTTTCCTCGATGTAGATGTGATGAATGCAAGTCTTAGGGTCAATACCTTTCATATCAGTATAACCCCATGCAAATGCAGTAGAATATTTTTGCAAGATTTTGGTTAACTCTCCCTGTTGTGATTTTTCCAAGTTTCTATTGATATTCAATGTTTTACCTGGAAATATCTCAATAGTAGAACTACCAAACTCTTCCATAGAGTAAAGAGACATTTGTCTAGATGATAAATACTCAATGTCAGAGTCTAACTGAAATTGTGTGTGGTCATATTCTGAAGATGTTTCAAAATTTTCTAATGTGTTCAGAATTTGACTATCTTCACTAATTTTAGAAATGGTAAAGACAGGTTGTATAGTGTCCTCATCATCGACCCATTAATTATCTCCTACTTCTGTAATTGCTTTTTTTGGAGCATACATATTGAATTTCTTTGTCGAATTACCATGAGAAATATACATATCCCCAGATCTACAACTGATAAAAGCATCAGATGTGGCTAGCTAAGGTCTTCCTCAAATAAGTGGGTGCCCTCCTAGATTACTCTTGGGAGTTAAAATCATGAAATCTACTGGATATTCCCAAGAATCTAAGGAAACTGAAATGTCTTCTAATACACCATCTGGTTTGATAATTGATCGATCTGCAAGTTGTAGTAAAGTAGGTGTAAAAATAAGATTAGGAAGTTTTAGCTGTTCCATAGTCTGTCTACTCATAATGTTGATAGCAGCCCCTAAATCAATCAAAGAATTTGGAATTTCTACCCGATTGATATGTGTTTTGACAATTGGACTACCAGGATCTACATACTTCTGCATGGTAATTTTTCCCATCATGATATCTGCAATTTTTCCTACTAGGTGGATTCTTCTTGTATCTCTTGGTTTCCTTCCTGGTCTTTTGAGACTCAACTCCTTTATTGTTTTTGCTAGAATAGGAATTTCTCTAATGGCTTGTAATAAGGGAATCTTGATACAGACATTCTTTAATTCATCTAGAAAATCATAGTCAGGCAACAATATTTGTTTTTCCACCCCTTAGTCAATTCGTAATCTTTGAAGAAAAGGAGGTGTAGATGAAGATGCAGGTTGCTCAACTATAGGAGTTGTGGGAGTTGACTCTTTTTCTTTTTCTTTTTGAGTGCTTGGGTTTTGAAGATATGCTCAAGAACCTTTATTGGCTTCAATAGAATCTTCCTCAAAAATGATTTGCTTTTGAGCATCTATAGAAGGCTTGTCCAAAACTCTACCAGATCTGAGTTGTACATCATTGAGAGGAACAATCATATGAGTAGGAAATTGTTGTCCTTCTATCGTGTAAGCATTTTGAAGGTTTTTATTATTGGGGTTTGGCAATGGCTGGGAAGGTAGTTGATTTGTCTTCTGTTGGAGTGGAAGCAAGAGTTGGGAATTTGGATTTTGTTGAGAAGGTTGTTGTTGTTGTGAAAATCATAATGAAAGTTGTGGATTTTGATTTGGAATTTGTGGAGCTTGTTGATTTTGAAAAGATGGAGGATATTGATAGAATTGAGCAAATCTCCCATAAGGATTTTGTATACCTTGTACCCATGATTGAAATGGATTTTGAGGTTGGGACCAAGGTTGTTGCCAAGGATTCCAATTTGGTGGGGGTTGAAATCTCATAGGGTTGTTAAACCCTTGATTTTGTTGCCCCTGCCAAGGTCTCCTTGAAACAAAACAGAGAAACTCAATTGAATTTGGATCTTCTTGAAAGACAGCTTTGAGCCTAGGAATTGAAGGACAATCCTTGGTCTCATGGCTTTCTGAACAAATCACACATGTTTCTACAACTTTTGCATCCAAGGGACATTCCCTTAGAGCATGTTTCTTCCTACATTTTGGACAAAAGATGGCCAAAGCTTCAGCCTCTGCTTTGTGCTTGTTTTGTATCTTGAGGGTGTCTAGTTGCTCACAAAGACCTCCTAAAATATCAGTTCTGAACTCATCAAGAATGTTGCCAATCTCAGCCCTACTTACTAATTCAGTTGCAGATTTGTTTGCTCTAATGAGAGAAGGATCTATAGGCCCTTTCCCAGTTTTAGATTTTCCCCTTGAGAGATGGACACATAGCTCTGCTATATCATGAAGTGGAAGTTGAGATATATCTCCTTTTCCCATCATGTTCAAAATATCTATCCATTCATCTCTAATGGCTTTTAATAGAAGGGCTTTCAAGGTTTCCTCATCTAAGTTATCCATTTTTGCTCTTTTCAGATTGTATTGAAATTTTCAAGTAAATCCTCCAAGTTTTCATCTTCTTTTTGCACCATTTTGAATACCTCATCCTTGTGATTGGTGGGCATACAATAGTCCAAGTATCTATCCAAAAATGTTTGTTTCATATCATTCCAAGTCCTAATGGATTGAGTGACTAATCCCATGAACCATTTTAAAGCAGCTCCCTTCAATGTTGAAGGAAACAATTTGAGTTTTTGAGAGTCTTCCATATAATCATAAGTTTGGCATATGACTTCAAACTCAAATAGAAATGTTTCAGGATCCTCACTTCGCAACCCATGAAAGTTTGGGAGAACATAAGATGAGATGTTTTTCGTTGTTGTTCGAGATTCCTCATCAACTATAGGAAATCCAAATGAGTTATCTCCATCCTTATTTCCCCCATTGTTACCTCTACCTCCTCCATTGTTTCCTCCTCCTCCTCTACCTCTACCTCTACCTCCTCCAAATCCGTTTACTACTTCCTCTATCATGATAGTTTCCTCAGAGACTTCAGAATCCTTTGGTTCTTCTACTAATTATGAATGAGGAGGAATTTCTCCTTCTTCCTCTTCAGGTGATTCTACTTCCTCAGTTACAATGTTTTTTCCTGTAGAAGTAAAGAAAGGGTCTTTTCCTAACTCAAATTCCGTGGATAGTGTGGGAGAGTCTCCTAATTCAGCTATTGCCTCTTGAATTCCAGGAATCCTAAGGCTAGGAGTGTGAGTTGGAGATGATGGAGGTGTTTCTTGTCTATTCCTTGAAGTAGATGGAGTTGTAAAAATCGAACTCTTGGCCCTAGCTAAAAACCTTCCCCTAGAATATCTTGCTCTATGCATGTCATTTTTTATTTTTTCTTCAAGTTGGGCTAATAATTCTCTTTCTCATCTTCCAGGTCACTCTAGGCACAAGAAGAGAGCATACTTAAGAAATTACCATAACTAATAACTCTCTTTTCTATTCCTCCAGATCACACTAGGCGCAAGAGGAGAGCATACTTTGAGAAGTTATCAATTTTACCTTCCTTGAAATTTTCTTGTTTTTTTTTTTTTTAAGAAATTGGCTACCTAGTTTCACTTCCCCGGCAACGACGCCAAATTGTTTGGTCAATTTAGTGTGTCCTAAATTTCTATATGAATTGTCAATTTCGGAGTTGTAAACTGTTGAAGTGAAGTGCATTGTGTATGCAAGATAACCGATTTCCTAATTTTTTCTCGTTTGTGATTTTTTTTTTGTTTTTTATGGATTTATCTTTTGTTGATTCCCTAATGTGAGATGGAAAAATGAAAAGTCAAGTATAGATATAAGTGCTCATGGCAGTGGTGACCTCTACAATGATTTCCAAACTTCAAAGTTCTCAAAAAGGTTTCAAAACTTGCAATGGTGAAATCAATTACTAAGAGAAAATAAAAATGTACCAAACAGTGAGCTAGTGATAATGAAGCCCAGTATCCTTGCTGCTGTATAAAAAGAGAACAAAAACTGAACTTAAAGCAATTCAAAAACTGTAAGTAAACTAGATCATACTACTTCAACTCATATTCTGACCCCTCACCAGTAGTCTTGCTCTGGCTATAGGAGGTAATCATGAAAAAATTAAGTAATCTGATATCTAAATTACATAAAATGAAACTAAGATCAAACTACGGATTCATACTTCAATCCCTCAACAGTAGTCTCGCTCTAGGTATAGGAGGAAACTGAAAATGACATGGGTAATCTAATCACTAAATTGCAGAAAAATAAACTAAATCATATCACTTCAACTCATATTATGACCCCTCACCAGTAGTCTCGCTCTGGCTATAGGAGGCAATCATAAACAAATTGAGTAATCTGATTTCTAACTTGCATAAAAGTAAATGAAAAAAACAAAACTGAAAGAAATAACAATGCTGGAATTAGAACTCAGAAAATAAATCAGTAGAAGGACAAGATGATTTCATGTCATTAGTCATTAAAAAGCTATGTAAAATTGCTCAGGATATCTACAAGAACCTGAAAGAAAAACACTGATCAGTTAAAAATCATGAGAAAGCATAAAAGAAAGTATGGACAGTAGTTAACATGAATATCAGAAATAGTGTAATATATACAATAAAACGATTATGGAAACAGTAACATAATGGAGAAAAGCAAGAAACTATACAGTAGTTACAGGGCCTTGGTGTACAAGGGCCCTCTGCAACCTCGGCCAATCAGCAATCAATCACAAAATGGAACTTAAGAACACTGTCTTCTCATATATTAAAATGTAGTCATAAGATAAAGATAGAGCATGACACAGTGGGCTCATAAAATAGTCAAAATTACATATATCCCACTAACTAACAAGCGTATGATAACGCACTATTGATAACTGAGGATGCTATAACTACTTCCTAAATTCTGCGCTGCTAAACAAACACGTGAATAATCACGTCCGGAGATCTAGCAATATGGTAGCCGTGACAATTAAATCCGAGTGGTGGCTGTTGAATTTGGGTTCACGGAATAGTCCACAGGTGTTAGCACCCCTCCTAAGATTGAGGAATTTGCCACGCAAGTCTTCACGTGGTGAAAAACAGAGTCCTGCCACCACAAAACTCTTAGCTTGACCACCACTTTGACTATCCTTGACCATGGACTTTTGTGAGTGATTCGGCTGAACCAAGGGGACACATTCCATGTACACATCATTTGCAGCTTTCCCATGTGGTCGGATTCTCCAGTAGACACCTCTAACATAGACTTCAAAAAAATGGTTGCGGAAAGTTGAGGTGGTTGCAGAAACTGACAAGATTCCGCAGCTGACTCAGAAAAAATCTAAATCAAACAACAGTCACAAGACATAGTTAGGAAACCATTTTATAAGCTCTTTTTAAACTAGTATGCAATGATTTGACAGCTTGGTGGTTCAAGTAACTAGAAAAGAAGGCTAAAAAGGTGTATAGGGAAGATGCAGGTTTGGGACTCAATAGCCATCTCGAGGTTGAGTGTCACTAGGAGCACCACCGTCATCGTGCTGCTCACCATGCCTATCCACCTTGCCTCCTTCAGCCATATTTTGCACATTTCCATGACTGCCCGTCATTCTGTTGCCACCCTGCGCAAGCTCAACTGAAGTGCTCTCTGTTGCTTGAGGCTGATCCTCTTCTTCAGAAAAGATAATAGTAATATTGGCCATGATAATGGGCCTGTTAAGGCTACTCTGAAACTTGAAATGAGTAGTCTGAAAAGCATTGTGCGGGAAAGGTCTACGGGAAGGGCTAAGAGGAGGTGTATTTGCCAGAGATGAGGGCTGAGTAGTAGGGGGCGGAGGTTGATTGACAGAGTGAGTAGACCGAGAATGCCCACGACCCCCACGTCTCCCTCCATGGTGGCTTCTCATGCGCTCATGGTCAACAAATAAGCAACGATGGGGAACCTCAGAAGAATAGTTATCTTTGGAAGGGAGACGAGACAACACAAGGTGGTTGCAAGCAAAGCTCAGAGGATAGGCCTGAGACTGGAAAGAGGGAAGCTCCATTCCACCACCAAGAGCCACCAAGAGCGACCCACTGATGTCTGAAATCAACCTACTACAGGGAATTGCTACAAGAAACGAGCAATGGCATGAGAACGGGGCGTGAACAATGGAATGGTAAACCGAATTTGCCATGATTATATCAACAATCACCTTGCCTCGGACGGGGTGAGAAATTAAGGCAATCTTCATGCAGAATCATTCTCGCCTGAGGTGAGCCAGCTTGAGCCAGATATGTGCATGGAGAGGAGTGTTGTCCTGCATCTGGCAGGGCTGAGCATCGGAAATATTAAGTAAATCCATCAATTAACATCTAATTCACCGCATCCGAGTTTCCTAATACTATATCATAGTATTATAAGTCAAATATTATAAATCCAAATTATAAACGCTCATGTTATAAACCCTATTATGGTAAATCCTATATTATAAACCCATATATATTATGAATATTAATCAATAATATTAATATGAGACTATGTTTGACCGAAAATGAAAATTATGGTCAATTATTTAACCATTGGATATAAACCCTAATATTATAAACTTTGGTATATATCATGTATATATAAACCCTATATAATAACATCATAATGTGATGTTTAATAAATTGTAATGTAATTGAACATAACTACCATGATTGTGACATTGCGACAAAGTTTGATCATGTTAGGGAATTTAAACAATCACTATGAAGGTTGAATTCGTTTGACTTTGTTCACTAATGTGGTTGACTACACTTTACTATTAATATTAAATAATAATAGGCAATTATGTTTGATTGAATTTAAAGTGTCTTGACTTTCAAATATAGTCAGCCACAATAGTAAATGTGCTTGTTTAATTTTGTAATGTCACATTTCGATTGCGACAATATTTTTCACATTGCGGCATTGGGTAAAATTCGATACCATTCCAAATTCATAATATTAATATTATTATTAGTGAGCTTTATTAATATTAATATTGATATTATTAAACATTTTTAAATCTTGATAGTCACTAGCAGTAATTGACTATGATTTTCCATGTTAAATAATTGTTTGACTATGGTTGACCATGATTGACTGTAGTTGTCGAGGTTCACCATGTTTAAATATGATTAACTATCATTTGAATATGGTTAACAAATCCATGACTAAAGTTGACCATGGTTTGAGTGTGGTTGATAATGATTGACTATAGTTGAATATGATTTAACTATGATTGGCCATCATTTAACCATGGCTTTCCTAGTGATTCATAGTGAAACATTCGGCAAAGAATTATATGCTCGTAGATCATTCCTCTTGTGTTATCAAGTTAGGATAGGGCATTAGTAGAAGCACAATAATTATAATTGCTATGGTGATATTTTTTATTTTGTAAATGTTTTTAAAAATTAATTTGCGGAAATCGTAGAACCCATTAATACATTATGTATAAATATTAAATCTAATTCTGTACAATATTACTAATGTTAATGGCTCGGAATTTAACTAAAGAGTCTTAGTTGAATGGAAACAAGTGTTTTCAAATAACATAACATAACCAAAAGAGCATCTCCAACATCACTCATTTTAGACAAGTAAGACGCCACGAGGAACACCATATCATTTCTAGGTAGGAATGAGGAAAAAATGTAATAATTCCAATAAATAAATAAATAAATAAATAAATAAATATATATATAGAATTGAAGATGTATACGTTTAGAAGGAGAGCTTTGGTGCGAATATCTGCATGCATGATATCAAAACTACCTTTAAATATATGGACTATGGTTTGAAAAAAGTGAATAAAATCATATGCATAAAGGAAGATTTTAGTCATTTGTGTAAGTATTCTGAAAAAAGATAAACATTAGGTATAATAAAATGTGCACTTAACGTTATAAAAATGCTTTCACTATGTGGAAACATTGGACCTTAAGTTCAGACTCTTTCGTAAGCTTATGCTTACACTATGGTGAGCGGTATATTATTACAGAAATGGCTCTAGCAGCTTGAAATTCAGAGAATATTAAGACGACAATTTTAGACATATAGACGGTGTTAAATCAAACCAAATTTGATTCTATAATTTTTTAGATAAGTTAACGATTGCATATTGGCTAGTCATAAATAGGCTAGGCATAAATATAAAAACCAATAGCTCAATTATATTAAATGGATATTTTAGTAAATATGAATGATCCCATGATCTTGTTCCAAGTGGGATTCCACTATTAAGCATGTGTTTCTATATGGTGTGTTTGGTTGCTTTTTTGTGCAGAAAACACTTTGTTTGTATTTAATTGGTTTGTATAAAGATTATAAATTTTTGTTTTACTTTAGTTATTTTACATATTTTAAGACAAAAGTTTATATTTAAGACAAAAATAGTGTGAGACAAAAATATTTTAACACAAAACTTTATATTTAATAAAAAATAATTTGACACAAAATATTTTAATACAAAATTTTATATTTAAGACAAAAAGAGTTTAAGAGAAAAATAATTTAACACAAAACTTTATATTTAAAAGAAAAGTAGTTTGTCACAAAATTATTTTAACACAAAACTTTATATTTAAGACAATGGTCATTTAAGACAATTAATGAAGCCGATTTAATACATTTAACATTTAAGGCAAAATCATATCAATTTAAGAAAATATTATTTAACACCTCCAAAATTGAGTGTGATAGTGCACCCTCAACACAGTTAGCAATTAAGGAAAAACCATATCAATTTAAGAGAATATTATTTAACACCTCCATAATTGAGTGTGTTGAGTGTGATAGTGCACCCCAAGTCATAAGCTACTAGTCTCTTGTGCCTAGAGTGCTATTTCACTCACCATTCATGTTATCTTATATAAAGACAACTACTTGTTTGGCTCTTGGTTTTGTGTAGGTAGCCAACTTCAAAACACAAAACTTTTCCTTGCAAGGTTTAGGGAACATCAATTCCTCTCTTGTCCCTTCCATATCTAGTGATACGGTTAAGGAGAACTTGTATGTTGTTGCATTCTTGAAGTATGCACATAAATTCCATAAATGGATAGGGAATAATTATATTTTTTATTTTTGAATAGTTGTTCAAACCACATGGAATTTAATTATAACAATTTTTTTCTTTTGTATTATATTTTTCTTTTTTCATTAATTATTTTTAATTAAATATAAAATTAGACTATGCTAACTCTGTGCCTCCCTATTGTGAGGTCATGGAGTCAAATATCATGGACTCCCTTGGTGTTAGGCCTTGCTAGATTGGCTAATGGGTAAATCCCTTCGGGTTGATCTACCTAGATTTTCTCATAGATATAGTGGCCACTCACTTTCCTTGAACCACCTAGAAAAAATATACTATGCTAATTATATTGCTTTTTAATTAATTATAAAATTGAAATATAACATTTGGAAAAGTTTAGTATTTTGGACTAATTTTTAAGTATTTAATTTAATGTATATTTATTTCAAAATTATATTAAAAATTAAGTAAACCTAATGAACTAAAGATAATTTGATTTCCAAACAATTACAATATACATACCATATTCTAAAAATATAATAAATAAATATATAAAAATCAATTTTTTTTGGTTGGCCTAACTCGTGGGAATTTGAACTTTGATTCCCATGCTTTTAGATAATATTTCAGACCAACGTGATTGTGAATTGAGTTACACTCCATGAGCTATTTTTTTCCTTTTTTAATATGTGAAATTTTTAAATTAGTTCAACTAAAACTTTGATATTAATTTATTATTAGGTATTTAGATTTTGGTAAATATTTTCATCTAGTAATTAGAAAACCATGAATGCATTATTAGGAAACCAAGTAAACTTTAAATTAACCTAAAAAACATTGTCATGCCCCTATAGTCACCGAGATTGAAGGCTCACTTAGCACACCCAGATGACCCATCACTATAGGTTTGATGTGAATCGTGACTCATTTCATTTCATGGATTTTCTCAATATGAAACTTTGTGATTCCATACTACACCTCACTTTTTATATTTCACAATTATTAAAATTCATAAGTTTAACACTTATTAAAGTATGTAAATAATCATTCCATACAATTATTCCTTAACATAACCAATATGAAAATGATATGAATGAAAGTAATATTATAGAATCAAAAACCCAACTTGCCTAACAATTGTCAAATATTCAAATGTGTTACAACCAAGTGAACTCTAGTCTCGTATAATAATTTAAAAATTATAACCACACACAATTCATACAAACCTATCCCCAAATTTCTTGTTTGATTTACTACCATGGATTGCAACTTTATCATAGCTAAAAAATAAAAATAAAAAATAAAAATAAAATCCCTTCATAGAAATAGTAAGTACTCTCGTATGCATGCAATGTATGAAGAGTTAAGTTAAGTGAAGGAAAGCAAGTTGAATCTAATATTAGAAGTCAAGTGAGTGAGGGTTAAAATGCGAATGCCTTGTCAAGAAAGGTAAAGTTAAGGAAAAGAAAAATGTCGATTTATGTTAAAGTGAGGTTAGAAAATTTTAGTTAAAGTGTCACATCATAGTTTTCATGAGGAAAAGAAAGTTAAAGTTTGCATGATTCCATATTTAGACATATTAGTGCTTATATACTCATGGTTGGGTCATTTTAATGTGATGTAACAATAGTTGCAACTATGTGGATGTATATGAGAGAGTAATTAATGAATATATATTCAAGAAGAAGCGTGTGTACATATTTGTATTGTGTTTGCATGTTTATCTTTGCCTCTAAACAACAAGTGGTATTAGAGAAAGGTTTAGAAAGATTTCAAAGAACCAAATGATTTAAGAAGCCCATGAGCTACTTCCACTAAGAGCCTTGGCTATTGTGATTACCCAGCAAATTGAATTTTACATCCATTTTTCCATAAGTAGAAACTAGACATCATTGAGAGTTTGTAAACCCAACTACTAAAATATTGGGGGTGAGTAACCTACATAACCACCACCATATCAAGAGGAAAGATCCACTACCATTGACCAAAGAAGGAGTCTCCATCATACAATGTAGCCATGAGCCTCCAAAATAATTTGGGTAGAAGAGCTTAGGAAAGTTGTTATTAGTTATTGGGATCCACCGTTAAAGTGAAGGTGAAAATGCTCAGTTTTAAAGATAATAAAGTGTATGTGGTGTTCATTGCTATAAGGCTGACACAATAAGGAAAGAAAAAAAAAGACAAAATAAAGACAACAATCATCGATCATCAAGAAAGACTAAAGCAAACCGAGAAAATAAAATGAAAAAAAGAGCCAAAGTATTTCGAAGAGCTCATAGAGGTTCTTATCATAGTTGGGGCATCTAAAATACAAGTATATGAAGTAGAATAATTGGATGATGAATGGATAAGGATAAATCTCATAACACTTCCAAAATTTACTGGTGAAATTTTTAATTTTTGGGAACTGCCAAAATGAAAACTTTTCTTTGATATAAAGAATTGATTGAGTATTGGTCTAATAGCCTATAAGATGAAGTATGTGATTCCTTAGTATTGGATCTTATCAAACAAGCATTGGATTAGAAACCCTTGTGCAAGGTAGTAAAATTTACATCCTCGTAAGAATCATGGAAGACCATGGAATTAGAATTTGGTATAAATGAAAGTGACATAAAGCAACAAATTTTGTTACGGTATGTTGACGAATAAATAAAAAGTCAACTACATGTATGAGAGTAAATGAGCAAGAATCTAGGAGGAAAAAAAATCTTGGAGAATCCCACACACATGTGGATGACGGTCATAAAGACTATAAAAGTGAAACCCATCATCCATACATGCATATGGATGAGGAAGACATAGAAAATATTGTAGAGTGAGAAGTTGAAGACTCTAAGTGTGAAGTAGAGCAAGAGAATATAGATGCTCGAGAACCCCATTGTAACATGGATGGTGAAGATGATGGTGAATCCCACTGTGATGAGACACATGTGGATGGTGACTGCAAAGTGATTTGTGAATGATGTTGGTATTGGTGCTATATTGTTCACTAAAATAACCTTTATTGGTACTATATTGTTCCAATTTTTTTAGTCTTGGCTAATCCAATTTCTTTATTTCCTCTTTCCCCAAGTTAGATACATATGTGTCAAGTTTTCTTGTGAGATTTCAATTATGAGATGAAGTAATAAGCATAAATATTTGTGAAAGCTAGGCAATTTACTGCATTTTGAAACTTTTTTAGGTTGCAATTGTGATCGAACAATGTTGTGACCAAAATTTATATCATTTTCCCAAGATATCATATGCACTATTTAAAACTAAAAACGTATAGAGAAACTAACTATTGTATTCTAAAAAGCACTATATTCATATATGGTATTGAAAAATGTAACTAGGTTCAGTCTTCATAAAATCTATTTGTCAAAATAATTTTTATTATTGTTACAATGACTTATTAAAGCGTGGTTTTCATGCTTGGGTCATCATTTTATTAGTCAAAATCCCCATTGTGGACTCCTAGGATTAATAAAGAGTCATTAGAGTCATTTTATAATTTATGAGACCCTTCTTGGACTTTCGAACGATGTAAAAATAATGATCTTTGAGTCAAAAATGAACTACATAACCTCCACATCAAGTCGGCCTCAAGAAGATGAAGTTAGCCTCAAGGAAGGGAACTTGACCTCATTGGAAGGCTATATATACAAGGCAGTTCTACTTCATTTGGAGCATCTCATCTCTCTCAGACATAGTTTGATATCTGAACCTATAAGCTCGAAGCTCAGAAATGTGTGAAGGTGAAGAAGGAGGCTAGAAGGAGTGTGAGTTTTTTTAAGGAGGAAGGGAAGAAAAAGGTAAAAGTTTCTCTCTCTCTCTCTCTCTCTCTCTCTCTCTCTCTCTCTCTCTCTCTCTCTCTCTCTCTCGTGTGGGCTAGTTTAAGAGATCAAAGTCTCCTTGCCAGGGTCGAAGCTATTTTTGATGTCGAAAGCTGCCGAGTCGAAGATGCTAGGGTCGAAGTGTTATTGCTGCTAGGTTGAAGGTTGGATTGAAGAAGGAGATGTTGGATTGTTGTGGAGGAGGTATGTGTCTATGTTTGTTAATTTTAGGCAACAATGGTATGCTCTATTCTTTAGAGCAATTTTACTTCAATTTCTTTATTAGCCTAGTCTCAATATTTCAATTAGAAATCACATCAACATGACACTAAAATGTAGATAGAACATAAAATAAATAGTAGAAGACAAGCCAAGACAAGAGGAAATAAGATGTGGCACCAGCCAGGGAAAAACACCAATGTGGGGAAACCCTTGATCAAATCTTCTTTTAGTATTCAATAGTTCAGCAGAGAGAGATAGTACAATTTAGAAATATGATCATTTATGATAGCAGCAAAAGAGCCCTAACGAGACAATGTTGGTCAACAGGGAAGATTTGACCCTTAGCAAATTTGTCAATTTCAATCAAATTTGGCCTAAAAACAAGATGATAAAACAACCCTCAAAATAGTCAAATTTAGCCTAGTCGAATTCTGGTGAAACAACCCACCTACAGTCATCCCTAGCTACAATCAATGCAATAGTCAACTTTTAGCCTCGATTTCTATGGCCATAAATGCGGCCTGCCCAAACGGAGATAGCCCTCACAAAAATGTAGTCAAAGGAGGTCAACGCATGCTGGTCAACGCTTGGTCAAACTTTTTAGAAATTGGTCTCCTGAAATTTCGGCCTCCTAAAATTTCGCTCTCCTGAAATATCGGACGTGTAGACAGAAAGAGGCCCAAAAATCCATACCCAATTACTGAGGAAAGAGGGAGAAGTGTGAATATGAGTGTTTCCAAATGAGGAAAATAAACTTCTATATATATGCAATGTTGAGAATAAATAGACGTGACCATTGGGTTTCTGAGCCTACATAAGTTTGTTGGTCGACCATGAAAATTTCACAATAATCAAAATAAATTCATAACTTCATTTGTACATGTAAGAATGAGATGATCTTTAGATCAATCCTACACCTCTCTAAGAGAGGAATCCAAGAAAAGTATCATGTTTCATAGATAAGATCATTCATTTGGAGTTTGGCCCTAGTTGCCAATTTTAACACTCCCTTTCAACTAGGGAGAACTCCATCCGCTAATCCATCTCCCAATTTGTACTATATCTGCCATCAACGCACTCCTCCACACTTCTCTACTCTGCTGGACTATGAAGAAGAAGAAGTGATCGAGAATGTAACATACCATTCTCTACTCACCCGAAGTTAGTCCCAATCAATGGAGAGTGTGCCATACCACTCTTACTGACTTGAAGTTAGTTCCAATCAAAAGAGAGTGTCTCATACCGCTCTTACCAACCCGAAGTCAGTTCCAATTGATCCCAGATCAATATCGATCATCCTAGCATAGGGAGTACGGTAATACACAATATGTCCATCAGTAGTACTATGGTCCCTATCCTCATTTCCCTACTCATTGCCTAGATGATAGGTAGTTCCCATGAGTCCCAAACTTCATGGGTAGGATGTCTCACAAGGAGAAGGATGAACCACTCATCTTGCCGACATGTCACTAAGGGGTATCATGGAGGAAGGTTGAACCACTCACCCTATACACAAAAAACCACTAGGGGAAGGCTGAATCACTCACCTTTTGGTTTCCAATCTCTCCAAGAAGTACCCAAAGTCACTCGGAGATTCGAGAGCTCAATGTTCATCTCATACAGGACCCTCATAAGAGGGTCTCTCCACGACTCCAAGTCATTTTCGAAAGGCTATGAACTTGACCTTCCCCAAGGGTTTCATCAGAATACTGGCAACCTTCTCATCAGTCCCAATGTGATGGAGCTTTATTGCTCCTCATTGTATGATATACCAGATAAAGTGGTACTGATATCTATATGCTTGGAGTGATCATGAAACACAAGATTCTCTGATAATAAGATACGACTTTGGTTGTCGCAGAGGATCACAGTGGTATCCAACACATGTCCAAATAACTCACTGAAGAGATTCCTCAACGAGATATCTTCATAGCTGGCCATACTAGAAGCTATATATTCAACCTCGGTAGTGCTCAAGGGAATTGATTTTTACTTCCTTCTCATCCAGGATAGAGAAGAAAAACCCAAAGAAAAACATCATCCATAAGTTCTCTTGTCATCCACCACACTGCCAGGCTAATCCACATCAGAATAATCATGTAGTCTCACATCTCCAGTAGTTTATCTCAATCCATGAGTGATTGTGCCACGAAGATATGTCAAAATATTCTTGGTACCAATCCAATGTATATGATGAGGCTCAACCATATATTGGCTCAATGTGTTAATTGCGAAACATATGTCCAGATGGGATTTCAGCATGAACATTAGCTCTCCTATGAGTTGATTATACTGAGAGGAATTACCCAATTTAGGTCTAGTAGCACTACCATATAACTTCTTAAATTTAAGTTCCATCAGAGTCGTGATGGGCTTCCAGTCCACCATCCCAAATATTTCAAATATATTCACAACATATTTTCCTTGAGAGGGGAAAATTTCACCTCACTTCTTCCAGACCTCCAATCGTAGGAAATAGTGCATCAGTCCTACGTCATTCATATAAAATTAAGAAGTTGACTCCCTCTTACATTTGTGAATGAGAGGGTTTGCACTTCCATGAGCTCCATGCATGATTTTGTATAGCCACTTAGATGTGACAACCGATTCGTCCTAGAGTCTAGGGACCACATCCCAAACATCATTCTTCATAATTGAATCATATTCTTCACTCATAGCATCCTTCCATACTTGATGCTTGACGGCTGCTTCGAATGATGAAATCTCATTTTGAATGATAGTGCTCATGGTGGTCAAATATCCTTGATACGTGTTCTCCTTATTTCCTTCACAGAAAGTCCCCCTTGGTGCAACGTGTCTCTCGACATCTTCAACAGTATCCCTAAGTCATGAGGGTCTCATTCTGGAGGAGCAGGGCTGATGAGGAGGAGGATCAATATGATACATACGTGCATCAACATGAGGCATCATTTCGTCTTCTTTTGCACCCTGATTTCCGGTGTCATCTTCTTTGTCATTCCTTGGGATAGGAAGGTTTTTGATCTTCCTAAGGTCCATATCTTCATTGACGGTGACATCGTCACTTATCTCAACTTCCTTTTGACCTACCACATAAATTCTATATCCCTTAGAATTTTCACTATAGCCCACAAAGATTCCTTTCTTTTGAGATGCACCCAATTTTCTTCCTTTTTCTTCCGGCACATGAAAATATATGGGACTTCCAAAAATTCTAAAATGAGAGACATAGGTTTTCTTACTTGTGAAGATTTATTTGGGAGTCTTGGAGTCCAATGCTTGATTAGGGAATTTTTTTTGAACATACACAGTGGTATTTGCAGCTTCAGCCCATAGGAACTTAAGAAGGCCTTGATCATGAAGCATGGCACAAACTACTTCTACAATAGAGTGATTCTTCCTTTCATCCACACCATTCTGCTCAGGAGTGTATGGCATTGTATTATCCCTCTTAATTCCAGCTTCTATGTAATAATATTGGAATTCATTGAATTCGTACTCAGTCCCATTATCATTCCTTGATATCTTGATTTTCTTCTCTGGTTTGTTTTCAATCAAGGCTTTGAAGTGTCAGAACTAGGTGAACACTTCATCCTTCTTCTTCAAGAAGTAGATCCAGATGTTGGAAGAATCATTATCTGTAAAGGTGATATAATATACTTATCCTCCAAAAGAGTTTACAGGCATCATACGAGATATGTCAAAGTGGATCAATTGCAATATATATGTGGTCTTTCCATTACTTGAGTGGAATTATCCCCTTGTAAGTTTTCCTTCGGCACATCTTGGACATACACCGTCATGATCTAATTTGAACTTCGGCATACCTATCACCATCTGTCTCACATCAGGTAGGGACTTATAGTGAAGATGGGAAAACCTCCAGTGCCATAGTTCAGATTATAGAGATGTGTCACAAAACATGGCTCCCAATGGGATTCCTCCAACTTGATACAAAGTGTCAACCCTGAACCCAAGAGTAAAAGCATATTTAAAATTTATTTTCCAAACACATACCTTTCCATAGATGAATGCCAGCTTGAATCCTTTGTCCTCCATGGTTGAAATGGACACTAGGTTCTTCTTGAGATCAGGTACATATAGTACTTCTTGCAAATGAATAGTGTTACCTTGATCAATTGAATGGTAACATTCCCTACTCCCTTTGTGAGATAGGTGGCATCATCTCCAAGGATGATCTCGAAGTTTGTCTCCTTTTCTATTATATTAGAGAGGGCTTCCATGAATCTGGTGAAGTTCCTTGAGCCACCACTATCAATCAGCCAATTTCCAAAAGTGTCAATAGGAGAGGCAGTCCAGAGGGCCGATAGAAGATAGTAATATTTTTGTGTTTTGTTAACAATATTTGATTCTTCATACATGGATTTCCTTGATGTCCCACATTCCTTTTTCCTTTTCCATTGGAGCTGTCAATTGTTTTATCATTGTTGTTGAAGTTTCCCCTTGAATGATTATGATCATCATCATGTGATGTGTCCCTTATATTTGGAAACTCCCTTGCATAATGGCCAAACTTATTGCAAATGAATCACCTACCCTTCCTTCCTCCCTTAGATCTAGGATTCCCATGGAAATGACCCTCATACCCTACATTATTTCTCCTTTTTGCGTGAGTGAAGAATGTAGTGGGGTTTCTTCTATTATAAGGCATTTCGTGCTCCACCATTCTTGTTTCTTCTTAATATCCTTTGACTTATTCTTGAGAAGTAAAATTTGATTAGCATTACTAACCTTCAAAATTCCAAACAATCTGTCATAAATCTCCTTAGAGGTCTTCAATTTGGAGATGTAGGCCACCAGATGCTTGTCAATCGAATCCCTAATAATTTTCTTTGCTTTGACTTCAACCCTATTGTACTTGGCCTTCACGACAGCTAATGCATTTGAAGGAGGTTATGAAGGTGTTATACACAAACCAGCGACACATGCACCATCAATATATTATAAGAATGTTCTATATGTTTCCTTCATATGAAGGAATGATGCAATGATTTGATTTGAACTGAAATGTTAAAATACTAATTTTTGAACAAGAATGTCGATTAAGGCATTGACTTATTTTTTAAATACTCATGGAGAGACAAACACCACATTTATATCTTATTTACTTTTTTGATTACAAAACCCTCAACCTATATTCCTCAGTCATTGTCGACATGCATTACACTGTGCACTCGTCTTCAACTATCGACTATGACATGGTATTCCTTTAAATTTTTTAGTTCTTCGCCATGCCTAGATATGTAGAAATGGACAAGAATATTCCCCATGCTAAAGATTGTGAAAAAATTAGTGCTAATGGCGTTGCACAATCTTTTCAACATTAATTTAAAGAGATTTATATGTTAAACTTACATCTTATAGATGGTTTTCTATTTTTTAAACTTTGTTATGCCCACCCTTGATGCCTTTCAACTTAATTATGAATATATTAATTATGGGTATTGTTGTAACACATAGACAGTCTCCAGGGCACGCACCGCACCTCACCCATGTGAATGATTTGAAAGGAACAATCAAAGGTTTATTTCTATAAACCCAAGGACAATCAAAACTTCTTCTTGGCAGTTAGGGTAACCACCCCACCCCCTCCTCTAACCTAGTTGCCATTTGCACTCTGTGCTCTTGTCGCAGGAGCTCTACATAGCTGTTAGCAATGGGGGAGTGGGGGATTTTCTTCTACTTTTTGCCTTGGTTCTTTAGCCATTGAGTTACATGATGAGGAATTATTAGGCTACAACCATTAATCATTCTTCAATGACCATGGTGCTTTAAAATATTTCTATTGGTTCACATAACCTTCCATCATTATAATTCTCATTAAAGTTATCCAACTCAGAAGTACTACTGTAACAAAGGATGAGCCCTGGTCTCCCAACCCATGAGGGTGCTAAGATGCCACATCTACACATTTATCACCATCAACAAACAATGTGCCTGCTAATACGCTTATGATTCACCATTCAGGAGCCAACAAACAATGTGCCTCCCACTATACTTTTGATTCACAATTCTGGAACCAACGAACAATGTGCCACCTAGTACACTTGTGAACTCCATTACCAAGTATCATTGAAACAATATTAACTCCCTATGCTTAGAATCTAGCTAAGGTACCTTGTACCACCTGAAATTAACTTGATTTTACATTCCATGGATCTTTTAAAATTTCATAGACAAGAAACCATATAAAAAGAAAGGTAAGTCATGCAATGGTTGTATAACTAATAAAAAATGGTTATATAACCTATGAGACAATGACCTTGAAGTTGACCCAGATTTGAAATGCGTAGTGGGTGTATAATCCATGTGATGATATGGTTAACACCTATCTAAGTTATCTTCAAAAAAAATCATATAAGTAGTTTTAGTGAACAAAATTCTTATGACATTTGTTTTAGCTTGTAATTGTTAACATAGACATACCTTTTTGTGTTTCACCTATCAAATGTATTTGCATTCCTATATTGCATGTTCATATTTAATGTATTCTTTTAATCCCATTAGCCTAGTTTTATAGCCATTTACTAGACATTAATATAAGTATTTTTTAGTACACCTCTAATATTCACCTTAGTAAAAAGGTCACTATTGGCCATCACGAGATGGCCCGTACTCCTATGGATATTGCTTCAAAGAGAAGCAAGGAAATCCTCTTTCCCAGTATTGTAACACGTCTTCACAATGGACTTGTGTATCTGGAACAAGATATTATAGACAAGAGCCTATACGAATATCATCATTGGTCATTTTTAGTCCCTCACTGACATATATCAATGAATATGATTGGTTTTCCAAAATTACAGTGACGTTCATCAAATTCGGATCGTTTCTTGACCCTAAGAAAACATATGGGAATACTCTTTCCTTGAACTTATAAAATCCAATGGGAGTACTCATGCCTATGCTACAAAATAGAAAACAAACCAACTTAAACATTGAGAAACCATATACAAATTATCATCCATAAAAGCATGACCATATTTCTGTATCATCAAACAAATTTCAAATTTAAACGTAAATCCAGGGATTCAAACATAACATAAACATATGTAAGGTCAATATGATCTTAATACTAGCCTACTGTATGATGGAAAACCTAGTCAAGCGGAAAACCAAATCATCTTGTGTGATCCCCTTGATGTTTCACATGGCATAAAGGGCCAACAAATGTCTAAGGATTGTGCTTGTTATCATTGCATCATATGTTTACTACTCTCATTTACCTAATATTATTATTCTAAGTGCCTTTACTATTAGGCCGGGCTTGTAAATCGAAATCAAATTGTGTTTTGAATTAAGAGAGAATATGAATATATACAAGGAGAGGGAGACTATTGGGTTTCATCTCACAATGTCTCTTCATCTTCTAACTTTCTTTATCTTTTGTTATTTACAATATTTACATAAGTTTTCCTAATCCCAAATATTAGGTGTCAACATTCCCCCCTTAACCTCAAGGGATGTTGGTGAGTCCAAACATCATTTTGAATCTTTCAAACTTTTCCCTTCCAAGTGCTTTGGTTAAGATGTCTGCAATCTGCTCATTTTTGGAACAATGTTGTAGGTGGATTGTTTTGCAGCAAAATGATGTCAAATTAGATGATATTTTGAATTGATGTGCTTTGTTTGATCATAAAAATTTGGATTCTTGGCCAAGTTTATTGTAGAAGTGTTGTCAACCAAAAAAGGAGTTGAATTACTTGTTTCTCTTACAAATATTCTAGAATTTTCCTCACACACGCAATTTCCTTTTTGCTTCAACTATTGCCACATATTTTGCCTCATTTATGGAATCAAATGGAACTAACTATTTGTATGAACTCTAGGAGACAACTTTTTATCAAATACTCATCATAACCTGAATTAGATACTTTGGTTTATTTATCTCTATCAAATTCTAAATTAGAGTATCCAATCAAGATGAAGTCACCCATTTATGTATACTTGAGTCCAAAGTCTTAAGTTCTCTTCAAGTACTTTAGAACTCTTTTTGTAGCTAACCAATGACCATCACAAGAATTCCAGCAACAAATGAAATGTTTGGTCTGGTAGTAGTCAAGTAGATGAGACTTTCTACTAGTTGGTTATACTTTGTTGCATCCTCAAATTATTTTTTTTCAATGGATGTGAGATTTAAATTTTGGTCCATTAGAGTAGTTAAAGGATTGCACTTAGCCATCCAAACTGGTCCAACATATCTCCCATGTAATTATGAGGGAGGAATATAAAATTTAGATGTCGGGTTACATCAATACCAAGATAGTAGTGAACATAGCCCAAACCTGTCATTCCAAAACCTTTCCTCAGTTCTTTCTTTATGGATGTCATCAAAAGATCATCTACATACACCACAAGATACACAATTGTTTTTCCAACTCTATTGACAAGCAAAGTTTCATTATCAAGATAATAATGTTTTAAATTGAGTTTTAGAAGATGCTCAATCAACTTCTTGCACTAGGCTCGTGGTGCTTGCTTGAGGCCCTACAAGGATTTTACAATCCTTCATACTTTGTGTTCCTGGCCCTTCAAAAAAAATCCTTCTAGTTGGGAGATAAAAACATTCTCTTTCAGATCTCCATACAAGAAATAGATTTTTTCATCCATTTCAGAAAATTTTGAAGATCCCCCGGGTAAGGGGAAGGAGCTTTATGCAATTACGTAAGTGGTACATTAGATTCAACCCCTTGTTGGATACTCTTAGAAATGACATTTTGTGGGTTAGACAGTAGGCTCTTCCACTGGAATTCTTGACCAGAAGGGATGCTGGCTTAAGGGGGCCTGTTGTGGGGAAAAGTATCCGACTCGGAATGACCCTATCCCTACTCTAAGGGTGATAGTTCCTTAGCAACAACTGAAAGTAAAGCTTTGATATTTTTCCTTTATGAAAGTACAGAGAAGGAAGAAAAGATTGACCAACCGATGTCTTTCGCTTTTGTCGATCCTGTCTTCTCTCTTTGCCTCTTGTTCCTAGCTCCTTGCTCCCTTTGCCGGCCCAGCTACACAAAGATCCTGCAAAAACAAGAGAAGGAAACTACAAGAAACATGTACTCATAACTGATGCATGGATTAGAATGGATCAAATATACAGATAAAAACAATACATCATTGCAATACAAGTATATAGGAGAACATCAAAAGCTTTATTGATAGAAGAAAAAGGTTCTGAGAAGGTTACAACCATAAATGGCTCCAATCCAGCAGCACCTCCCCAGCAGCAAGAAATCTCCTCTTCTCCTCTATAAAAGCAATCACCCAATACCTCTAACTGTAAACCAATAGCACTTCCTTGCTTTGCACAAAATTCCAGCCTCCCTAGACCTCATGAGAGAGCTCTATATATAGGAGATTTGGAGAAAGGATGAGTCAGCTTGAGGCTGGCTTCAAGCTGACTAGTGTCCTCTCCCACTTCAGTTATACTTCAGTTCTTGAGTCCACTTGGAGATCCTTGCTTCCACTTGGAGTTTAAGAACCTCTTACTCATCACTGGGCGAATTCCCTGATCCAAGTGTCATTTTGGAAGCTTCCTGGGCATTGACACCTTGAGAAATGAGCCTGCCACTTGTCCAAACACGTTCAGCGCAGGTAGCTAGTGTTGGAGTTGAGATTCAGCGCAGGTAGCCAGTGTAGCAGTTGACATTCAGTGCAGGTAGCCAGTGTAGCAGTTGACATTCAGTGCAGGTAGCCAGTGTAGCAGTTGACATGATCCATAATTGCCTTGTTTTTTAGCATTTTCAGGTGGAGAACTGATTTGAAGTGCTGTGGTTTGCTGACCTTGTTCCTCTAGGGGTAAGAACAACATGTTTAGGGACTTTGGATCCCTTTGATTATGGACATTTCATGCTTCATGCTGTAAGGCACAAAAATGTCTATAACAGTTGCCCCCTAAAGTATGAGGTCGTTTATCGGGTGAAATGCTTTATCCAGAGGATCCGAAGTTCATTCAAGTGCTGAGAGGTGCCCTGTAATACTATACAATACAATACATTATTTTTCATTATGTTTTCATGATCTAGCTGAGGCGGGCATTCCCATGCTCAGCTTTATAAATACATTTTGGTACATAGAACAGACGATCGTCTGATGGTAGACTGATAATTCTCTGCTGAAATTATCATCCTTTGAATAGGATGATCATCTGCTGCAATGATGTACATGACAAATGTTTTTATATTTCCTGAATATATTTCGCAGCCCGGATGGATGAAACTAGATCCGGGGTCTTCAAACTCGCTCGATCTTCACTCTAAGTACAAGTCGATCCATGTGAGAATTGCACTGAAGTCGAACATGGAAAGACATCGCTTGATTACCGGTCAATGATGAAAACCGTTAACAAGCGCGAGAGGAATCACCGATAATGATAATGACCCTCAAGGTACTGCAGTACAATTCACGTGGTGTGAATAAAGGACTTGGCGTCGAACGCCACGCAAAATCTTCTGGTCGAAGGTCATTGATGTATACCTGTCGCCGGAAGTGAGAAACTTGCCATTGAGGCATGCAAGCTTCAAAGTACTGATGGGGTTGTTCCTAGATCAACTTCTTGGATAATGAGCTGAAGTCGACAAGAAGCGATCCGTCAAAGGAGGGCCTTAATGAATCCCACATCAATGACACGGAACGGAGCTAATGATTTTAGTGGAGGTGAAAACAAACTGTGACATATGATTCAGGGTGGCGATCATGAATGGATGAAGGATAATGTATGGCAGTGGATGGGACACGGTTGACACTTTCAGAATGACCTCTCTTGAACATATAACGACACTGATGCGATGGATCGGTAGCATTACCCCAAAATGTGGATGGTTTGGCGAAGACCATGGTGATGAGACCGGTGAATGAAACAACCCAACCCGATGTGGTACGGAAGAAAAGTGTCATGTTCAAGAGCGACTTGCTACCATTAAGCTTTGATGTTCTCCCAATTTTTCCCCAGTCATTTCTGACCAGTACCTCTTTATTTTTGTCAAGCTTGAGGAGGATAACATATGCTTGTTCTATAACCTGCCCTTCGGGCAAGCCCATCGCTATGATTTAACGAGCTTAGCGATAGGGAAACTCGTTCTCGTCTAAAGACAAGTTTGTCGCTATTTAATCATTTTAACGAGTCTAACGACAAGGAAAACTCGGTCCTTTTCATTTTTAGAGAGTCTGAAAAGGTACAGAAAGTTAACTCCATAATTCCTTTTTCGTCATCTAATCCCTTAAGTCCGAAAAAGTATAAAACAATACAGAAGGGATGAATTTTCGGTTGCTTTAACGAGCCGAACAAAACAAGCACTCGATCTTTTTGTGCAATAATCCCTCAGGTCCAAAAAGATTAAAATCTAGAGGAGGGATAGCTTTCCGGTCGCTTTAACGAGTTGGAAGGCCAAAACTCGGCAAACTTTTCATATTTTACGAGTCAGTGAAAAGAGCTCAAAGAAGACTCGTCTTTTGAGGAACGAGTGATGAACGGGGATAGCAGCAGATTCCAGGTACAGGTTGGAATTCTCCAATCACGGCAGTGTCACAAGGATGGCTAAGTGAAATCACTCTTCGCAGTTGTTCCTCAAAATGGGTAAACAAACATATGGAGGTGAACGATTGGCCAAATGAACAGATGGAGGCGATGGCATATAAACACGACCAAGGGTTTTTAATATGGCTTTCAAAGGTTACATTTCTCGAGGTTGTTTACCGATTCATTTTTTCTGGATGAGCTTGAACTGCTAGGGAAAGATTGCTCACAATTTACGTTTATTTTTTAACGAGCATGAACTTCTGCACAAAAACTGCTCGATGATTGCGTTTATTTTTTAACGAGCATGAACATTGCTAAAACTGCTCGATTTTATGCATGCCCCCAGCATCATAATGACGTATGTCAAAGGAGGGTGCCCCCCAAGCTTCATTGCATTCAACATTGGTGGTTGGAATGAAGGTTTACCTTTGAATTTTGAACAGGGGATTTGTTTCATTTTTTTAATGAGGTTGACACGAGATAAGAACCGTCCTCGGTGCCCACTGTATTTACAGTATTTCCATTAGGGCGATGATCCATGCTGACAAAATGTTTAGGAATCTTCCGAATCCATTAGATATAGAAGATTTCATATTGTAGGTTTCCATTGTGGCCACTTTTGCCAGATCACTTGCAGGCGGTAGGGCAAAAGTACCCATTAAGGCAGGGTCTTTTAGGAGACCTACTCCAATATTTTGAAGCGAATGATTGCTTCCATGGATCATTGGAATGCTTCCCGTAACTTGTGAACTGTCGGGGAGGAAAGTTTGTTGGTCGATGACTGTAATTCCTCCTTGAAAGGGAAATGAAATCTTCCTGAAGTAGGTCGACACGACTGCGGCCATGGCATATATCCAGGGCCTTCCTAGTAGGATGTTGTAATCGAGGTTTCCATCAATTACTTCAACATCGACTTCTACTGTTTTGCCCCCCAGTTCAACTTGCAAGTTACCTAAAATCCCGTAGGGAGTGTATGATCATCCATCAAATGCTTTTAAGGTCGTTGACGATTTCGACAAGGGTGGTGAGCCTAAATTTTTCCAGCAACTCATCGACATAAGACATGTAGATGCCCCCTCATCAATAATTGTTCGATGAACAGTTTTGTTGAGGGCTTTCCATTGAATAAGGAAAGCTAGTTGAGCTGGTAACTTAGGGTCATATCCTTTATGATCAAAGGCCACAAGATTGGAATCCATTGGGCCAATCCCACCTATTGCTGATAATAAAGTTTGCTCTTGGGAGGGGCAATTTTGCGGTACCTCAAGTGTCGACATAGCGGACGGCGATTGGGCCAGGTCCTCTATTATATTATAATTTTGTGCTATTTTGGCACGAGGATTAAATGTCGATTTGTGTACTACTCCCTTTGGCAACTTTATCATTGGTTCAGGAATGATGGGTGGCACAACTTTGGTCAAAGCTGTCGTCGAACTACTAGGTTGTTCATTAGCCTTGTTATTCGACAGCCATGGATTCCCGTAATCTTTATTCCTTGTCAAAGCATTATTCTGCTGCTTTGAGGTAGACAACATAAGCACTTGGGATCGGGAAGCATTTTGATTAGCAACCAGATTTTGACCAGGATTAGGAAACGGATCAGTCAACACAGCTGAGGTTTTCGGACTCTTAAAGAATCTTTTAAGCTCAGCTTTGCATGGACAATCTGCTGTCCAATGATCCTCATCGCATATATGACACCCCGAAGGGGGTTTCCCTTTTCTCCCTTTCTTTTTCTTCTTGTCTCCTGGTTGCTTCAGTTGTTTGCGCTTGTCGTCCGACACGGCACTTACTTCCGAGGCAAGAAGTTCTTCATTTGCATTTTGATTCGAAGTCTTACGGGTTTTCTTAGACGAATCCCGTGTTGACTTTGCATTTGCAGTGCCAATCACACCATCGTCGGCATGAGAGTCACTATTTGATCCAGGAGGGGGAGGAATTGAAAATTCCGGTCTAGGGGCGTCAGGTATCTTGTCATAGAGCATGCCAGACTGAGTATATACTAAGTCTAAATACTGGGCACGAGCAATAACTTGCTCCTCTGTTACGACGCCTCCCTTGGCCACATCTTCTGTTATAGCAGGAAGAAGCGACTTTATAAACCACTCAGCTAAAAGCTGATCTGGAACATAAGTCTTTACCATTCTGCGACGACAACACCACTCATGTATATGATCTGATATATGCGTGGCCGTTGTCTGCTTGAAATTGGTTAAGATCTCGGTTCCAGTTTCGTACCTTATAGGTAACTGAAAGTGTGTTAAGAAAGTCGTGGCTAGGGAACTAAAATTGTCGAAAGAGGCTCTAGGTAATTCAATATACCATTTAGCCGCCGGACCAGTCAATGTCCTCTGGAAAAGGTGAAGCCTTATCGAATCATCATTCAAGGTATTCGACGAACACCACAGATGGAAAGTCATCACATGATTCGACGGGTCTTCGCCAGGATTTCCATTGAATTTAGGAATGTCCGAAGGAAGTTTGTGAGGAATCGCTGGCCACCAATGGGCATAGGCGATTGGATCATTCGTCAATCGATGTAAATCTGGTAATTCTAGAGTCGCCACGAATGGCAACTGCTGATTTAGGTTTGGCGAGGCGTACCCAGGATACGATGGAATCGCCTGAGCAGTAGGCCTTTGCATACCAGCATAATGCAACTGATGTTGATAGGACTGATATGGCTGGTGGGCTTGGCCACTGTAAAGTGGTTGATTTAACCCGTTCTGAATATAGGGTTGCCCACTATTTGCAAAGATCTGTCGCTCAGATCCCTGGTACACCTGTTGAAACTGAGGTTGTTGGTATTGCATCATCCATGGCTGCGAAGCCATGTTTTGCTGTGCGATACTAACCGACGGACCAAGATGCGGGGTTATGGTTCCCGTTTGTATCTGTGTCGTCCCGGCAGTTGGCGATTGTGGTTGTGTTGCAGGGTCAAGGGGCTGTTGCATTACAACTTGGGGTTGACATACAACAGGCATCGATTGAACTTGCGACACGGTTACAATTGCTGGCGTCGTCGGGATGCTAGACATAGGTACACATTGTTGCATGGAATATACAACTCTCGGTTGTTGGGGCAACATAGGCACCCAACCACTCGTCGTAACTTCATTCAAACCTGAATGCGGTTGAAAACTGCCGTATGGGTATCCTCCCGGAGGGGGAAGTGAAAGGGCATATTGCCCCCCATACGGTAACAATCCGGAGCTCAAGGGTATAGATTGCCTTTGAGGACTGGATGGTCCAAACTGATTTCCAAAGGGATCAATTTGTCTAGTTTCAACATAAGAATTACCGGGTATTATACCGGAAGAACAAACTGGAACAGACCAAGTTGTCATAATAGTCCCTGGGTGGACTCCTTCTAGCTGTTGAGAGCTAGTCGGGACAGCTGGTATGCCGGCAAACATCGTCGGAGTGACAGCAGGAGCTTCTGCTGTCGCTGTGTCATTTGGCACAGTCCTAGATGTCGACGGTTGCTCAGACATTTTAAGTCTATCCAATAAACTGCCTAACGATTCTACAGGAACTTCCACTAGCGATGGACAAACTTCTGATGCAGAAGGAAAAAGAGTGATGCCTACTCCAAAATGAGTTGGAGTATTTGCTTGCTGGTCCTCTACGATTTCCTCTATTGCAATCAGACCAGGAGGAAGAGGAAGACCGTCAGGTCCGTAAAAGATTTCTGGTGCCGAAGAAGGGGTTGCTTCGACAGCGACAGTTGTTTGAGCAACAAGACTCTGTGGACCGGTTTCAGATGGAACTGGTTCAGTTATGCAAGTACTTGTTCTCAGACTAGGATCAGTACAACTGTCCCTTTGTCGCTGTTGAACTTCTTCAATAGAGGCAGGGATTCCAGAAATATTAGGAGTGACCAGAATCTCAGATGTAGTTGGAACTGTTGTTCTAACTTTAATGGGAGATTTTGACCCGGTCAAGCGAGTTTGCTTCGTCCGTACTACTCTCGATTCCGGAGACAAAGACGGTTGACTCGCGAGTCTCCTCGAACGACGGAGTTCTAATTGACTTTCCTCCACGGTTGCGAATTACTCGATCAACTAAAATACAAAAAGGGGAATTATGTTTCCGTATTGAATGAATTTTATTAGACGCTTTTAGACACAACTTTGCTTTTTCATGTTTTAAGAGTCGAGAAAAAGCTAAAGATGACTCTAGTCGCCTTCGATGTATTAACGAGCGCGAAGTGACAAATGCTCGGTTGGACTTTTTCAGTTATAGAGTTTGAAAAAGGCCAAAAGAAACTGCTCTGGAGATCTAGGCAGAGGGTGTGCCAAACCTTTCGCGAAACCACAGAATACGTTTTACGGTACGGGTGGTCGATCTTCGTGAATGCTGTGTTCACTGCATCGCGATCAGTAGGGCGGCCGACACGGCTTCCTAAGGATAAAGGATAAATGCCTATAGGGGTCTCCCAATATACGCGACGGTACGCGGGAGCACAAGTCCGTATTAGTGCTATCGTCCCTCAAGAGGAATCACCCACCTTCGTAGAGATCGACAGTCACTACGTTTAACGACGCCGGAACACGTCTCTACCTAGACCTCTATTGTGAGCGTTATGTTACAAAGCGTTTTTAGATTCATTCAATATATTTGAAGTTGATCTTGTTTAGCAGTTTGTCTTTCAGGATCACCACGAGATGTATTGGTACAAATTCCTAAATGCAGCTAAAATGATAAGCAAGCTTTACAATCTTTTTAGCTTTGAAAATCCTAACTACTGAGGGGAGAGAAAAACATTATCTTTCCACACAGAGCACAAAGCACAAACTAATGCACTTTC
This sequence comes from Pinus tabuliformis, assembly GCA_031772625.1. NCBI lineage: Eukaryota > Viridiplantae > Streptophyta > Pinopsida > Pinales > Pinaceae > Pinus > Pinus tabuliformis. The sequence continues at coordinate 1,136,301,838 of CM062818.1, read as the reverse complement.
TCCTAGATCAATCACGCAAACTTATCAAAAATGCAAATGCAAGATGCATGTATTTCTTTTCTTTTCCCTTAATGTTGATGTAAGACAAAAAAGGAAACTGTCGTATAATTTTCGAATTCAATTTGAAGCGTAAGTAAACAAGCTTGTCCAAAATCAAAAGACACCTTAAGATCAACTTGTTTCGACACTAGAAATGTATAGATTCAAACCATAAAATGAAAAACAAACAAACTCAAACAGCCATGAACAGTAATAAAACTAGCTCTTAAGATCACAACGACACTTTTACAGTTCAGGATCTAAGAGGCCACAGCTATACTGGTTTGCTTTTTCACAATGGGAAACTGTAACTGAAACAAGAAATACTGAAAGAACACTCACAGTTTCATCACACAACTGAGGCGGAATAATGTCAAGGAAAGTTGGTTTACAACAAGTACAATGACAAGCAATCAGCAGCAAAATAACAGTGAAAACAGGGCCAAGACTCAGTGGGAAACCTCAGGAAGACATAGCCTAACTGGTTCAGTGCAGGCTCTAGTCTGTCAAACTGACTCTCAGCGCAGTTCCCGAAGGGAGTACCTGCGCTGAAATGCAGACTGCCTTTGGACAGCCTGCACTGAGACACGAGAGTTGCGTTTACAAGGGTTTCCGGGTCATAAAAAGCTCAAAAATTCACTGTTTTTGCTGAAATAAAAAGCTATAGGTCAAGTACAAGCTAAGGGATGATCAAGAGGATGAAAAGCTATCACAAAGAGCATAAGAGTCCTTGTGGATCAGCTCTTCAAATCATAAACTTGCTCAGAAACTGAGCCAGAGCAGCTGCCCTCTACTTTGCAATTGAATGACTCAATTGCAGTTCGATTTGGTGCTCTCCTTGTTTATGAGATGAATAGCAAGAAACACAACAAACCAACAAGATACTAGATCCCCAGTGGAGTCGCCAGTTTGTTGTGGGGAAAAGTATCCGACTCGGAATGACCCTATCCCTACTCTAAGGGTGATAGTTCCTTAGCAACAACTGAAAGTAAAGCTTTGATATTTTTCCTTTATGAAAGTACAGAGAAGGAAGAAAAGATTGACCAACCGATGTCTTTCGCTTTTGTCGATCCTATCTTCTGTCTTTGCCTCTTGTTCCTAGCTCCTTGCTCCCTTTGCCGGCCCAGCTACACAAAGATCCTGCAAAAACAAGAGAAGGAAACTACAAGAAACATGTACTCATAACTGATGCATGGATTAGAATGGATCAAATATACAGATAAAAACAATACATCATTGCAATACAAGTATATAGGAGAACATCAAAAGCTTTATTGATAGAAGAAAAAGGTTCTGAGAAGGTTACAACCATAAATGGCTCCAATCCAGCAGCACCTCCCCAGCAGCAAGAAATCTCCTCTTCTCCTCTATAAAAGCAATCACCCAATAGCTCTAACTGTAAACCAACAGCACTTCCTTGCTTTGCACAAAATTCCAGCCTCCCTAGACCTCATGAGAGAGCTCTATATATAGGAGATTTGGAGAAAGGATGAGTCAGCTTGAGGCTGGCTTCAAGCTGACTAGTGTCCTCTCCCACTTCAGTTATACTTCAGTTCTTGAGTCCACTTGGAGATCCTTGCTTCCACTTGGAGTTTAAGAACCTCTTACTCATCACTGGGCGAATTCCCTGATCCAAGTGTCATTTTGGAAGCTTCCTGGGCATTGACACCTTGAGAAATGAGCCTGCCACTTGTCCAAACACGTTCAGCGCAGGTAGCTAGTGTTGGAGTTGAGATTCAGCGCAGGTAGCCAGTGTAGCAGTTGACATTCAGTGCAGGTAGCCAGTGTAGCAGTTGACATTCAGTGCAGGTAGCCAGTGTAGCAGTTGACATGATCCAGAATTGCCTTGTTTTTTAGCTTTTTCAGGTGGAGAACTGATTTGAAGTGCTGTGGTTTGCTGACCTTGTTCCTCTAGGGGTAAGAACAACATGTTTAGGGACTTTGGATCCCTTTGATTATGGACATTTCATGCTTCATGCTGTAAGGCACAAAAATGTCTATAACAGGGCCTATCCCAATTTCAGAGTTGTTCGTGCCAACCAACAAAATCCTAACTGTTGGCCCTTTCAACAACAACTTGCATAACACAAGCTATAATCTCACTCGAACCAGTAATGGGGGATGCTAGAATGAGGCTTCTGCATCCAAATATTGTGTTATAAGTGATTTTAAGCCATTGTAGTTTAGATCTACCATCGTATAGATCTATGTATTCCTATGGTCAGTTACTGAAACTCTAAGGAAACAACTCTTAGAGCTTCGCAAAGGTATATGATCAGACTTTACAGACCTATAAGAAGTAGATTGACCACATTCACACAGTAAACAATAACCCTAGATCTACCTTCGCGTAAATATACCCAATTCAACGGAAGTCATAATAGATTTAACCATTAACTTTGCAAAAACCGATTATTACTTAGTTCATGCATAGATAACTAAGATTCAATAGATTCATGCAAAAATCACACTTTGTTTCGCTAAAATCAGATCACTAAGCCATAATTCATAACTTGAACATAAATAATAATAAGACACAGAGCCAAGAAATTTGTTCCAAAATCAGTCCTTATTAGATTCAGGGTTCAATTTACAGACTCTCCCACCCTCTCCACCTAGCTGGAGGGGCCTGCGCACCCAACTGCGGACTTGCCAAGGTCTCCATGCACTCAGATGCATGAGCCTTCCCCTTTCACCTAAGTACAGGAAGTCGATCTTTCCTTCCTTAGCACTTGCCCAAAATAGTAACCTTTTATCTTAGTTATTGCTCTAGGCTCATTATGACTCAAATATATATAACATTTTTGCTTAAAATACCATGGCCTACAGCCTATGGGTGAGTCTCAAGACCGACCTATCAGTTATCCAAACAAGGGGCTAAAGACCCTTTGAATTCTACTTAGTTCCGTGCTTTGCATCCACATTTTGTGGAGACTTTACATTCTTTACAAAATTCTTCTCCAAAATTGGTTAAACTAACCCAAAATTGACCATAGCGAACCTATCCCAATAAGGGCTTTGAAAGAGATAAGGAATTCCTTTCGCAGGTTCATATATTTAGATTTGAAGGTTATGGGTACACATGACAAAATGGTATCCTGGATTTTGGTAGAGGTTCAATTCTATGGGGGCCTTCCAGAAAATTTCGGTTTGGCTTGGGGTTCGTTGTGGATTCAGCAATGAATGGACTATTGGGGCATCCCCTTCAAATCCCTTTTCTGCCATTAGACTATGCATTTGATGAATAGATTCCCTTTCAGGAGGATATCATACCATAACACTTCTTTGGGTCACTTTCCTCGCTCAAACATATCATGACATCGCTAGCATTCTAGTATTGATAATACAAATAAAGGTACCTTCTCTACACAATTTGATTCTTCTTGGATTTATCTTTTATCATCCTCACTGAACATATCTTCTCCATATCCTCCTCCTGTGGGAGTGTAAGATGCGTTAAATTTTGAAGACTCCCTCCCTCGTACATCTTTAGTTGGCTTTCCGTGAAGCCCTATAGCCTCTCATTGAAACACCCCCCCATGCAATGTGATTCCTCATCCTACAGAATCTTCTCCAAATTGTACCTCATCGAGTAGACCTCATATTAACGACCCATCCCATTCTCTTGCTCTTATGATCTCACCCTCTATGCCTCCATTAGAGTTTGCCCTATCCCCACGCCCTTCATGCCCTGATGACCCAATCCTAATATCTTCTACTCATAATTCGATAGGGAGCAGCGTTGATTTCCTTCTCCTCAATTCTAACTGAGACCTGAAATATCTAACCATACATAAGGCAAATGCCCATACAACATCTCTGCATATCATCTTGGGGCTTGGTTTAAACATCACGGTTTGTAAGACCCAGAAAAAGGGTAGTAAGCACTTTCTTGGTCGCCTTGCTTCTCAATCTGCTCTTTTTAAAGACTCCACTGGATTACTGGATGTCCCTATCATTTCCACCACTGATTCTTGGGCACTTAGAGCTTTGAAGCCTAGTCAAGAGAACCCATGATGAATATTCTATCTATGAACATTCATGGTTTGGGGAACCACTCCAAAAAATTGGTCCTAAAACATGTAATTTATGACTCTCAACCTTTCATTGTCCTCATATTGGGAACTCTTGTTCATTCACATCAGGCCATTTCATATTTCATAACAATTTACCCTTCATGGCACATAGTTGGGGTTAGTTCAATGGGTACTTTGGGTGGTCTCATAGAAATGTGGGATCCTCGTCGAGCAGATTTTCATGCTTTCAGTCTTTTTGTAGGCATTCTATTGTCTGGACATATCAGAGGTATTCCCAGTCATATACATCTACTTAATATATATGCTCCATGTAGAAATCGAGTAACCTTTTGGGATCGAGTACAACAATGCAATCTTCTAAAGATTACTGGGCTTATCTTGGCAGGTGATTTGAATGTAACTCTCATGCCACAGGAAAATCAGGGGATGCACAGTAGGATAGATCCACTTGCAGATCATCTATGCAGCCTCTTTGCAGATAACCATTTGGTGGATATTTTCCCTTGCCTGCTCTCCCTTACATGGAATCATCGATGGGTGGGAGATGAGCAAGTGGGGAAATGATTAGATAAATTTTTGGTAGAAGAGGATTTCGTAGAGAGTCTTGGAAGTTTGAGGTCGATGGCATACATGTCATACATTTCTAGTCACAGATATGTTATTCTAATGTGAAAAATGGAGAATGTTCAAAGGGGGATCGCTTTCAAATTTAAAAAAGTATGGATGGGAGATTCTGAATATAATGATATGATAAAATCCTCTGACATGATTTTCCTAGCTTGTATGGAAGAACAAAATCCTTACTTGGGACAACCTCTTGAAAAGAGGATTGTCAAGTCCAAGTTATTGCATATTCTGCAAGAACTCCATGGAAACAACCTACCACATATTTTTCCCATGCCCAACTATTGAGATGGTTTGGAGGCAAATTGGACATTTACTACCCATATCAATAGACTGGACATCTAATTTATAACAGAGTATAATTTTATGGTTCAATGGAATTGCTAAAAATTATGGTTCAATAAATCACATGGACAAGAAGCCAATATGTAGGCTCACCAATTGTCTAAAGAAAGTCTTGTTGGGAAATATGGACTTACGAAATAAAAATACACAAAAGTCATGAACATCAGGGAGGAAGGAAGGTTCTACTTGTCGTAACATATTGTGCACTTGTCCTATCCTTTATGTTTTTTATTGATGATCATATATATTTGCAATGAGGACTTATTGGAAATTTATTTTTGTAGACTTACATGTTGATAGATAAGCTATATAGGAATAATATTTCTGAATATTTCTTGGGCAAAACATGAGCCATATTCCTGACAAGCCCAAAAAATCCCCCTCCTCCCCTCGCCCCATTGATTGATAAGCTATATAGGAATACTATTTATGAATACTTCTTGGGTAAAATGTCAGCCATGTTACTGACAAGCCCAAAAATTTCCCCCACCATTGATTAAGGCCACATGCAAGGATCATCATTGTTTGACACCTCAAAGGGATCACAATTAATATTGGGAATTCCAAAGTGTACCAAAACTCAAATTTCCATACAGTTGGAAAGGATATATAACCATTAATATAGTTGTATATGGTGGTGGAGGATGTGATATCAAATTTCCTATAGTCACAAGTTTCTATTATGGTTTCACAAGTCACCATAATGAGAAAATATGTGACCGACTCTATGAAATAGGAGTAAGGTTAATTATTAACATCAAAAGTCCAATAGCTAGGAATTGGTCGTGTGCGATTATTGAACGTTCGTTATATCCTAGCTATGTGTAACTAGGATACATGATAACAAGGATGTGTATTAAATATGATATCAAACTATTGTTAAGCAAGTGTTATCACTTTAGGTAACAAAGAAAATAGTTTTGTGACAATACATAGAAAGAAATAACATATACACATAAATGAATGCAATATTTAACATATGTAAGTAGGGGGATATAGCCATAAGACGAGAAGAATCTATGGTTTATATGTTAGCCTATGATTAGACACAAATTCCATCGAACCATAGCCAAATTGACACAGATAGGATTTGTCTCTATATCATAATATTAAATATTAAAGCGAGTCAGATGGTTCGATAACAAAGTATAAATTTATAGCCATAATATAAATTTGCAAAATAATCTATAATAGAGTATAAATTTATGGTTTGATGGTTCAATTTGGCTCTATCTCATAATATTAAAGCGAGTCTGAAGAAAGAGGGAATATGCAGTGAATATCTAACCTGCCTAGTAGACTATTGAGTTAAAATTTCACTACCTAATAACCTATCCTTTGTTACTCCAGGTTATTATTCCTCCCTAAATTTTACTGGTGCGTGAACAATTGAGTCATGACTAAGTCACTTTCTTGGGAAAAATATTTTATGGATTCGACCATCATCCATCTTTGGCCCTCAATGAATCAGAGGAATCAATAAAATTATGGGATACAGTGGTTGCAGTGGTCCCTAAGTTGGCTCCTCTTTGGCCCTCAATCAAAGGAATCAATAAAATTAGGGGATGCAGGGTTGCAGGTGCTCTGTTTAGTCCCCGAGTTAGCCCCTTGATTTAAAGGTATCGAATAGGAGACATGTCAGTACTAATGGACACAGAGGCTTCCAAGAAGGTGTGGCTCCAAAAAGGCATTCCTAGAGCTACAATCCCATTCTTTGAACCTGATGAAATTCATTATCCAACAGAAGGATCTTGAAGACCAAAATAGAAAACTAGAGAAGCTCATTGAGAAACTCTTCAAAGATCTAATACAGAAACACTTTTAAGAGCTCATAACAAAAGGGAATGGAGATGAAAAGGAGAAAAAATATGTCGTGTAAAAGAGCACTAGCAACCCCAATGAGATATCGAAGAAACTTTCTTTGACATAAAGGAGCATTGGAAACCCTAATGACACCTTGGAGGAAGAATATGTTGTATAGAGGAGCATTGGAAACCTTAATGTGATCTCAGAAAATGGACAATGAGGGTCTGAACAATTTTTTGGCTGGTTCCCATGGTACACAAAGAGAATCTGTAACAAAGTCCTCGTGGCACTAAGATATGTGGTGAACCTGGCCAAGATGATTCTACAAGCCCTCAGGTGTGTTTATGCGGACGAATACTGCTGAAAAATGGTATACATACATTTAGGAGCTCATACATGCCTAACATTTTCTCTTGAACTCCCTTTGTTTTGTTTTTTCGTCGGAGAAGTTGCTGCCAGAGGTGGAAAAAGACTCAAAATATTGCTATTGCATGGAAATCTAAACTCAAACTTGAGGTTAAATCCTAGATAATTATTTTCAAGGCATGTTCATTCGTGCAACTCTTGGTTTCTTACAGAATTCGAAGGAATTTAAACATGATGACTTTTATGGCCTAGTCTTTCACATTTTCTATCACCTAAAGCTTTTCGAACTCTACCATGCACTTCAAACCAGTCACAAGATACATTTTTTGTCACCCATACTTTTTCAAGATTTGCCCTGCGCTTCAAATCGATCACGAGATACTAGTTTGGTCGACATTTTTTTTCCGTTTCAATCGACCTCTAGGTTCAGTTTGGTTTTTATAATTAGGAATTTTTTTCTTAAGGTTCCATTATCGGTTCTTGTTGTATATAATTCTCAAATTCACTATTTTGTGGGCTTTCATATGTTTTTCTCATTTTTCTTTCTGTACTGGTTGGTTTGAGACCTTATTTGTGCTGAAAGAAATATTTTGTTTTGTTTGTATTAAGGCCTCTCACTTTATAGCATATTTATAGATCTTACACCTTCTCAGATGTGCTAATTTTGTCTGCTGGCCAAATTGAAACAACTAGGATTTTGTGTCCTCCCTTCCCAGATGCACTGGGACACACCTAAATTATTATGATTATGTTGATAGGACCACCCATCTACGCCCTTGAGTACAAATATTTTAGATCCCTCAACCACGATATGCAGTCGCTCTTGTGGCTTTCATTTCCCCGGATGAGGAAAAAGCATTGGTTAGGTTACAAACATGTGGGATCAGGGCATCATCTTACAACCACCTAACCCCAAAGCGCATCCTTACTCACACCTTCAAGCCAAGTCTAATGATTTCCCATCAAAAAATAAGATTCATTCCATCCCTACCTATGCGAATTATTTTCCCAGTAAACACAACCAATGAAATATGTCAACATGGATTATCAACTAAATATAGGGGGTTGGATAGATATCCCCTGGCTTGAAATGGGAGGAAAAGGCACTTTTAAGCCCTCCCACTATTTCTCATCATGAATTTGGAAGAGGTGGAAATATGAAGGTGGTTATTTGGTTCATCACTCTACCCCATTCCGCCGAGATAGAGGAAGAACCTTTCACTTACCAGAAAGACAACAACACACATAGGAGGCAGTGGGGCGAGACAATTAATTTTCTTACTTTTACCAACCAAACTGTAGGCTATTCAAGGAGTAGAAAATATCAAATAAAAATATGACATAGTTCCATGGATGTTGGAAGTTAAATCTATTGTTGTCTAACATCGTCCAAAGATATACTTTGCAGATAATTACAAAACCTATTCCCTCCACAAGAAGGCATTAAAGTTGGTAATCTTTTGGTAGTAGAATCCTTCTACTAACATTATAACAAGTCTACACGATACTAAGATATCCACTTGAAAGTCACATTTTAATATTTAATTCTTCTTCTTGGACATGAATGCAAAATAGAACCTGCGTTAAAGAGCTCAACTCAAGATCTATACTTCACTACCCAATAATCCTAATCATTCTTTGGACAATACACGTCCTTTCTGTGGAAGTAGTGATGTACGTACTCAAAAAGTATTGATTATAATGTTGTTAGATACTTCTTCACACCTACATATGCTTTTCTCTTTGAAGCTATCTTTTCGAAGATCAACACAAAGCGATATGTAGTTGAAAATCTCTTGTATGATAGATTACTTCCCAAAATATTTTGATTGGCTAGGCATATCATAAAAATGTTTCATGTTCTTATTTTGTATGATATAGACTCTTATTAGATACTAATGAATCAATTACTACATATCAGGGGCGTGAGAAATGATCTCTTTATTGTTGTTGGCGCTTTTATTGAGTAGGTATATTCTAAGGAGTAAAAAACATTTAAATGTTTAGCCTTTGGTTGTAGTAGAAATAATTATGTTCTATAGAGAAAGGGGTGCAAGAATGTACTCTACATTTCCCTATGATTTGGCTCTGGTTAGTCGTATATCATTATTTCATTTTATTCTAGAAATTTGAATTCTCCATGCACCAAATATTAGCCAAGCATAGTATGGGCCTATGACATTTCCCACCCAAAGGTAAAATTTGGGTTTTAAATTCTTGATTTAATATTCCCACACTTTCTTATTAGCTCGTATTAGTATTGATTGATCGAGTTTCCTTTAGTGAGATGGAAAAAGTCTCAGAACATTGGTACTGCATGGAAATCTAAACTCAAACTAAGGTTGAATGCTAGATACATATTGTTCAGGCATGTGCATACTTGCCACTCTTGGTTCCTTTCAGAATTTTGAAGTAATTTAAGGATGATGGCCCTTGTGACCTATTCTTTAGTTTTTATTTGTCACTTGGAGTTTTTTGAGATCTACCATTCACTTCAAATTAGTCATAAGATACATTTTCTAGCACCCGAAGTTTTTTGAGCTCTACCCTGCACTTCAAATCAATCAAGAGATACTAGATTGTTGGATAGGTTGCTGGACATCTTTATTTTTTCATTTCATTCTTCGACCTCTATTTTCAGTTTAGTTTTTGTATTTATAAAAAAAATTCTTAAGGTTCCACTATCGTTTCTTGTTGTATATAGTTATGAAATTCACTGGTTTGTGGGATTTCATATGTTTTTTCCATTTTTCCTTCTATATTGGTTTCCTTGAGTCATTATTTGTGCTAAAAGCAATATTATGTTTTGTTTGTACTAAGGCCTCTCACTCTCTAGCATATTTTTAGATCTTGCACCTTCTCAGATGTAATTTTGTCTGTTCACCAAATTGACACAACTAGGATTTCTGGACCTCCCTTATCATATACACTCGAGACATGTAAATTGTTATGATTATTTTGATAGGCCCACCCTTCTACGCCCTTTAGTAAAATCGTTTTAGAGCCCCTAAACCTCTATATTCATTCTCTCAAGTGGCTTCCATTTCCCAGGATGAGGAAAAAGCATTGGTTTCCTTACAAACATCAGGATCAGGGCATGATATTACAACCACATTACCCCAAAGTGCATCCTTACTCACACCTTCAAGCCAAGTCGGATGATTTCCCATCAAAAAAATAAGATTCATTCCATCCTTATGTGTGAGAATTATTTTCCCGGAAAGCAAACCAAATGAAATATGTCAACACGGATTATCAACAAAATATAAGGGAGTTGGATAGATAGGCCCCCGCTTGAAATGGGAGGTAAATGCGCTTTTAAGCCCTCCCGCTATTTCTCATAAGGAATTTGGAAGGGTTGGAAATAAGAAGGTGGTTATGTGGTTCATCCCTCCCCCCCAAACCATCAAGATAGAGAAAGAAAAGAAGGTTTTGATGTGGTTCATCCCTCCCCCCCAACTCTGACCAGATAGAGGAAAAACCTTTCATGTACCGTACAGACAACAACAAACATAGGAGGTGGTGGGGCGGGACCATAATTTTCTTACTTTCACCATGCAAACTACAGGTTCTTCAAGGAGTAGAAGATATCAAAGAAAAATACATCAGAGTAACATAGATGTTGGAAGTTACTTCTATTTTTGTTGAACATCATCTAGGCATATACTTTGTAGAGAATCACAAAACCTATTCCCTCCACAAGTAGGCATTAAAGTTGCTAATGTTTTGGCACTAGAATCCTTTTACTAGCATTATAAAAAGTCTACAAGGTAGTAATATATCCACTTCACATTCACATTTTAATATTTCATTATTTTTATTGGACATGAAGAAAAAATATAACCTTCATTAAAGAGCTCAACTCAACATCTATACTTCACTACCCAATAGTCCTAGTCATTCTCTAGACAATTAACATCCTGTCTATGGAGGTAGTGGTCGATGTACTCACAAAGTTTTGATTATAATGTTGTTGAATACTTCTTCACACCTACGTTTGCTTTTCTCTTTGAAATTATCTTTTGGAAAGTCAACACAAAGCGATATGTAGTTGAAAATCTCTTTTATGATAGATTACCGCCCAAAACATTTTGTTTGGATAGACATATCATCAAAATGTGTGATGTTCTCATTTTGTATGATATAGAATTTTCTTAGATACTAATGACTAGATTATTGCATATCAGGGGCATGTGCAATCATATCTTTATCGTTGTTGGGGCTTTGTATTGAGTAGTTATATTCGTAGGAGTCAACAACATTCAAATGTTGACACTTTGGTTGCAGTAGAAAGAACTATGTTCTACAAAGAAAGGGGTGCAAGAATGTACTCTACATTGCCCTATGCTTTGGCTCAGGTTAGTCCTATATCATTATTTCATTTTATTCTAGACATTCAAATTCTCCATGTGCCAAAGATTGGCCAAGCATAGTATGGGCCTATAACATTTCCCATCCAAAAGTAAACTTTGGGTTTCAAATTCTTGAGTTAATATGCCCACACTTTCTTATTAGCTCATATTAGTATTGAATGATTGAGTTTTCTTTAGTGAGATGTTTTCGAAGCTTTTCCAGTGGGTTTTTCACATTTAATTTCTATAAAATCTTGCAAGAATTTATTGAAATCACAAGCTTCATGGGTAACCCCTGCATAATAGAAGTGCTCTAGGGGTTTTTCAGGGTTCCAAATCCATATATACAGTCAAAAAACCAATTTAAATACACTAAACAAGGTTTCACCTAAAATGTTTGCACCAAATTATATCACCGGAAAGCCCAAAAAGTCGCACTAAAGACAACTCGTTAACTAGTTCTAAAGGCACCCTTGGGATTTTTGGATGTGCCTTTCCTAGTTTGGAAAGGTCTTGAATGGTTTATGTGATCTGAAATCCCTCGTGAATGATATAAGTTAATTAATGAAGGTATTATAGACTCATGTGCTGCGGTGTGCCTATGTTATTTTATGCAACGGATCGATAAGATTGCGAAATACATAGACACTGAAATAGTAAGAGAAATACAATAAGCAAACACATAAAACACAACAAAATTTAATAAGGAGTTCACCCAATCCTCCTAGGCTACGTCTCCTGGTCTAGCCTTCAGTGGTGCCCTTTCTATTGTGCCTTAAAGAAGAGTTTTTACAATAAGGGGCTCAATTTGAGTCTCACATTAACAAATAATGATCAGTAGGATTGTACTTGGATTCCCCAAGTCTCTAGAGTACACAGACTACCCTTACTGAATCTCGACCTCGACTGATCTCAGTGGTATGAGTCCAATTTGGTACTCAATACGTGACAGGTATGAATAGAAGAGTTGCTCGAACCTCTCAAACCTTCTCTGGAGTTCACAGACTCTTGGACTCTCTCTAACTATGTCTGCTCGATGTTGCCTTTGCTTTGCAGGTTAGCTCGACTTCTCTGTTCCCTGCAATTTTTGCTTCTCTCTCTCTCTCTACTCTTTTTTTCTACTTTTCTCTACTTTCTCTATCTGTTCATGGCTTAAAGCCAATCTGCTCCCTGATTGTTCGTTTCTTCTTCCCGGCTCTCTAGATCTCCTATATGTGTCCACTGGAATTCCCCTGCTCCGCATCATCATCATTGTAATGCTTCACAGAGAGGTGGCCACCTGTTTCCTCACGAACTGAGTGTTAGCTCTCTTTGAACGGTCATTATTTCCATTTCTCCAAGATCACCTGTGAAACTATTTCCTCTGCCAACTCATTAGTCATGCTGGATCTGAAACCTTATCTGCCTCAGACTATTTCCCTGTCGAATCCAGCCATTCATCAAATTGCTTCTCCATCATTGATCTGGGGCCTCTAGATCCCATGGTCTCCATCCATATTGCGTGGGTAAGTAGCATGACCTTTACTCGTGTAATGATAGAGATTTTCTCTCTCATCCACTAGATGCATGTCACCCATTGTATGGAATGGGGCAGGACTCAGTCAAACTCGCTTACCACTTGAGGTCCTTCCGATATCTTGCTGGTTTTAGTGCGGGGCCTACCTTCTGATGGAATCGGTGATTTCCTTGTTGTTCTATGCTTTTCCCCGTGACCAAGTGCTCGGGGCTTTCCTTCATTGAGGGGGATCACGTATCAGAAACTGCTTCTATCTCAAGATTTGACCTTCCGTGTATCAATTTGTGCCAGTGCATGGTCACCATGGGCCAACAGTCTACGCGCTTTGACCGAGCGTCCTTGTTGTTCCATGTTGACCACAAATTGCCATTGCTTAGAGGTTACCTCTGATATGCTCGATATCCATAGCACTTTCAAACTTTTGTAATGGGTTTTACATAGTTTAGGAAACTGTAAGAGTGTTGAGGATCCAATTCAGATCACGACCTTCCCACTGAAAAAGCTTTTGGACCACCAAAAGTTGGTTTTCAAGCATCGACTAAGTGAGGGTATAGCTGTCTCACTTGTCCAATGTCTATCCATTATGCACTTCTTGGCTTTGAACCCTTGAGTCCAATCCTAAGGTACTCAACATCTCCCCTGTGCGTCGTCCTCATCTTCCTGTCTAGAATTGTGTCTTCTTGCAATTCATTGAGATATTCAGGTAGCAGATCATTGATAGAAGGCAATTGACTCTGCTCTTCAGGATCTTCAATTAATGAAGGTTCAAATAGTCTCAAGTTGTCTGCATTAATGACTGAGTAGATTTGCATGTAAGCTGGTAAATCAAGGCAAAAATCATTCTCACCAATCTTCTCAAGTATCTCGAAAGGTCCATACCTTATTGGCTTTAGCTTTTTACCTTCACCTTACATTCTGTCTTTGGTGATATATAGCCAGACTTGATCACCAACTTGGAAACTATGCTCCATCTGATGCTTGTCATGCCTTGCCTTGTATTTGGCTTGGCCCTTTTCCAGTTGTTCCTATACTGCTTGGTGAATCTCTTGGATTTGTTCAATTAACTTGGTTGCCTTGTCCACATCACTGTGTCCATCAATTTCTACATCTTTATCAAAGACAAAATCTAAAGGAGACCTTGGTGTGAAACCAAAATAGGTCTCAAAAGGAGATCTCTATGTAGAAGAATGTTTTGCTTGGTTGCAAGCATGCTGCACATAACACAAATGTTCATCCCAAAGTTTGGGATGCTTGCTGCAACAGCCTCTGAGCAACCGGATCACTGTCTTGTTGACTACTTCTGTTTAGCCATCTGCCTGTGGATGAAAGGCGATGCTCTTCTTCAGTTTGGTGTCCATCTGTTCCCATAGACTCGACCAAAACTTACCAACAAATCGGGTCTCTCGATGAGATACAATGGAAGTGGGTAATCCAAAGTGAACCCATACATGCTAAAAGAACAACTTTGCAGTTTGTTCATCTGTAAGTTGTTTATTACAAGGTATAAAAATACACATTTTGCTGAATCTATCTAAAACAACATATAAATAGTCATGACATTTCATAGATTTAGGTAGTCCTCCAACAAAGTCCATGGAAATACTTTCCCAAGGATGAGAAGGAACTGGTATTGGAGTGTACAAGCCTAGTTTTCTATTACTGGACTTGCTTTTAGCACACATGGTACACCCTATTACATATCTAGAAACTATATCATTAATTTTTGGCCAATAAAAAAATCTTTGCAGTTGTGCAACCATTTTACTTACCCCAGAGTGACCTGATATTAGAGAAGTGTGTGCTTGTCAAATTATCATTACTCTTTCAGTTTGTGGAATGCATAGCTTCCCACACAGATACAAGAGTTGGTCCTTAATGTGATAATCCAATTCTTCTACTCGTTTGCCTTGACTTAAAGTTGCATATACATCTTTGAAATCTATATCTTGAGCATATTGTTCATTGTAGCTCTCCTACAATACTAATTTATGCTTAAGTATAGTAGATGCATTTATAATTGGTCTAGATAACATATCTGCAACTTTATTTTGTATGCCCTTTTTATATCTGATGACTAAATGAAACTGTTGTAGAAAACCCATCCATCTATAGTGTATTTATTGCTGCAACTTAGTTTGGGAGTGTAGATATTGAAGTGGTTGGTGATCAGTATGTATAACTGTCTCTTTTCCCATTAAGTAATGTTTCCAGTTTTTCACACTTTGTACCAATGCATACAATTCTTTATCATATGTAGGATAGTTAACTACTGCAAAATTAAATGTCTCAGAATGATAACATATGGGTTTACTGTGCGGTATCAACACTACTCCCATGGCATAGTCACTAGCATCCATTTGGATATCAAATGGTCTTTGATGATCAGGCAGTGCTAACACTGGTGTTGTACTAATCCTTTCTTTCAAGGTGTCGAAGGCTTTCTGCTATTTTCCTCCCCACTAAAACACCTTGTTCAATCATGTTAAAGCATGTAAGGGAGCTGCAATTAAGGAAAAGTTAGAAATGAACTTTCTCCAATATTGTGTTGCTCCTAAGAAGCTTCTAACTTTTGTAGAAGATTTGGGTTTAGGCCAATTTACAATGACTGCCACCTTAGAGGGATCTATCTTCAATCCACCACCCCCTACTATATCACCCAAATAATTCAAAGATGTTTTTCCAAATTCGCATTTTGGGAGTTTAACATAAAGTTTTTCTCTTTTAAAAACATCTAGTGTCTACTTAACATGATTTAAATGTTCTTCCCATGTTTTGTTAAATATAAGAATGTCATCCAGATATACATTAACAAAATTATTAAGAAAAGTTCTAAGTACATCATTCATTATCCTCATGAAAGTAGCAGGAACATTAGTCAAGCCAAAATGGATAACCAGCCACTCATACAATCCTTGCTTTGTTTTGAAAGTAGTCTTCCATGCATCTTGCTCTGCAACTCTGACCTGATGCTATCCACTATGCAAGTCTAACTTGGAAAAATAAACAACTTCTTTCAATTGATCTAATAGATCATCTGTGCAAGGAAGGGAATAACGATTTTTTATCATTATCTTATTCAGTGTTCAGTAATCAATGCACATTATCCACGAGCCATCTTTCTTTCTCACCAAAATGATTGGATACCCACATGGTGATGTGTTAGGTCTAATGAACCCCTTCTAAAGCAACTCGTGCACCTGCTTCTTGATTTCTACATTCTCTAAAGTGGAAAACCTGCATATTCCGATGTTAGGCAATGGAACATCTTGCCGCAAATTGATATCATGCACTATTTCCTTTTTGGGTGGTAGACCTTTAGGTTCTTGAAACAAAATATCATATTTTGAAACAACTTTTTCTGAATCAGCTTACTGTTTAGCATCACAACCCTCAAATATATTGGTTTTTTTAGGTTTCTTTTCCTTTACAACCATCAGTAAAAATTGTTTGCATGAATTTTCAATTCGTTTCATCTGCCCTGAGTTTATGAGAGTATAATTATTCTTGACCTTATGAGCTCTTACAATATATTTAATTCCATCTTTAGCAAGGAGATACTTGTTCTCAGCTCTATAGAAAATAGTTCTTCTATCATACAAGTAGGGACTTCCCAAAACAATTCCACATATATCAAAAGGAACTATGTCTAACTCAACCTCATCTACAAAAGTTGACCCAAAAGAAAACTTTATTTTGCATTGTCTAGTCACTTGTAGTTGTGGTTTATCACTTAACCAACCTAATGGGTATGGTTTCTTGTGAGGTGTAGTCAGTAATCCTAACTTCTTTACAATTTCTTCAGAAATTAAATTTACTTGTCAGCCACTATCAAACAAAGTATCAACCTTTTGATGCTTGGAAATAACTCAATTATGGAAAAGCTCAAGTCTTTTTCTCTCATTTTATTCATTATTAGTAGATTGTACATAGTTACTAGTAGATGCTTTAGAATTTTTACCTTTTATACTTGTGGCTGCAATGGTTGTTTCATCCCCTGAGTACGGCCGCAAATATTTTTGAATAGCTACAACAATCTTCTTCTTCTTGCCCTCAAAACTCTAATGTCTTAGCTCTAGCTACAGAATCCAATAGTGCTCATCATCATGCTCGTCCTTCTTACAGTGAGTGCATGAAGACTTGTTTTTCTGTGTAGTGTTGGCCTTCCTCTTTTTCCATTTCTATTTTCTTTTCTCCTTATTCTTGCCTGCAATGGGCTTGGATGATCCCCCAACTTCTAGGTTCCCATTCTTTCCTCTAGCTTCTAGATGCATAGCTTGAACAAATACCTCATCTATACTAGTGGGATTAAAAATGAGGATAAGGTGCCTCATGTAGCTGTGTATACCACCTATGTACTTCAAAAGAGTCTCGGGTGAGTCTAATGAAATTCCTAGAATCAAAGCTCTTTTCCTAAATTCTTAGGTGTAACCTTGTACACTTTGGCCTTTCAATTGGCAAAGAGTTTGCCCGCTGATCATGGCTTGCTGCATGTAAGTTAGTGGATAGAACTCCTTTTTTATTATAGAAACAAATTCGCTCCAGACAGAAAGAATCTTACCATGTTTCTTCATGTCATCTTGTGTCATGCCTTCCCACCATACCAAGGCAGTGCCTCCAAGGCATAGGCTGGCTAGCTGAATCTTAAGCTTGTCTGAGTTGATACTCTGCACTTTGCAATAAACATCAATTTATCTGATTCAATTATCCAACTTCTTTGCATTCAACTCTCCATCATATATTGGTAAATAAAATTTAACATCTAATTTAATCAGAGATGTCTTCTTTTTACTTTTAGGGCTATTAGGAGGTGTGAGAATTTTTTCTTCTTTCCCTTTGCCTTTAGAGTTGTCATGGAGGAGAGATTATTCTACTCCTTTGTCTTGTTTGGAGCTTGATGAATCTTCATCTTTATTTTCCTAAAGTCCCTATACATTTCTTCCACCATTGACTTCAATGTCATAAAACTATCCATGAACTGGGGATCTGATTCCAAGGGATTTTCTTTTAACATTTTCTTCTTCGACTAGACTCTTCCAATTTCTGGGTTAGTTTCAACCAACTCTCCTTCTTCTGACTTAAGCTTTGATCTAGTTAGCATTCAACAACAAAATCCAGCACAAGCTTGTCTAACCTTAACAACCTAGTTGCTTTGATACCACTTGATCTAAAATCACTCGTGAATGATCTCAGTTAATTAATGAAGCTATTACAAACTCATGTGCTGGGGTGTGCCTATGTTATTTTATGCAATGGATCGATAAGATTGAGAAATACACAGACACTGAAACAATAAGAAAAATACAATAAGAAAACACATAAAACACAACAAAATTTAATAAGGAGTTCACCCAATCCTCCTGGGCTATGTCTCCTAGTCCAACCTTCAATGGTGGCCTTTCTATTGTGTCTTAAAGCAAAGTTTTTACAATAAGGAGCTCAATTTGAGTATCACTTTAATAGATGATGATCAGTAGGATTGTACTTGGATTCCCCAAGTCTCTAGAGTACACACACTCCCCTTATTGAATCTCGACCTCAACTAGTCTCAGTGGTATGAGTCCAATTTGGTACTCAATACCTGAAAGGTATACACAGAAGAGTTGCTTGAACCTCTCAAGCATTCTCTCGAGTTCACAGACTCTTGGACTCTCTCTCTCTCTGTCTTCTCAATGCTGCCTTTGCTCTGCAGGTCAACTCAGCTTCTCTGCTCTTCGCAATTTTCACTTCTATCTCTATCTGCTCTCCTTTTCTGCCTCTCTCTTCTTTCTCTGTTTGTTCATGGCTTAAAGCCAATCTGCTCCTGGGCTGTTCATTTCTACTTCCTGGCTCTCTGGATCTCCTAACTCTATTCACTGGAATTCCCCTACTCAGTGTCATCAACACTGTAAAGCTTCACAGAGAGGTAGCTACCTGTTTCCTCGTGAACTCAGTGTCAGTTCTCTTTGAATGGTCATTATTTCCATTTCTCCAAGATCACCCGTGAAATTGTTCCCTCTGCCAACTCATCTGTCATGCCGAATCTCAAATCTTATCCGCCTCAGACTATTTCCTTGTCGAATCAAGTCATCCATCAGATTGCTGCTCCGTCATTCATCTGGGGCCTCCAGATCCCACGATCTCTATCCATGTCGTGCGGGTAAGTAGCATGACCTTTACTTGCATGATGAGAGCGGTTTTCTCTCTCATCTATTGGATGTGTGTCACCTGTTGTATGGAATCATGCAAGACTCAGTCGAACCCACTTACTGCTTGATGTCCTTCCGATATCCTGTTGGATTTAGCACGAGGCCCGCCTTCTGACAGAATCGACGATTTCCATGCGGTTCTATGCTTTTCCCGGTGACCAAGCGCTCAGGGCTTTCCTTCACTGAGGGGGATCGCATATCCGAAACTACCTGTGTCTTGGGATTTGACCTTCTGTTTGTCAATTTGTGCCAGTGCGCAGTCACCATGGGCCAATGGTCTACGCACTTTGACCGAGGGTCCTCGTTGTTCCGTGCTGACCACAAATTGCCATTGTTCATAGGTTACTTTTGATAATCTTGGTATCCATAGCACTTTGAAACTTTTGTTATGAGTTCTACAGTGTTCAGGAAATGGTAAGAGTGTCTGAGGATCCAATATGGATTAGCATGACTACATGAAAGGGTGGTGTAAGACATTTTTTTTATTTTGAAACATTAAAATTGTCTTAAAACAATATCTGAAACCAAGTGAAATATCATTGTCATAAAAAACAATGTAGTAAAGTAAGTGAAATACAATTATCTTAAAAAAACTTTGTGGAATATGCTTTATTAAGTGAGTTTCTCTCGTGCCAAAAAAATATCAAACACATGTTATATCACTAGAGAGGACTTTGATTGAGTTTTCCCCCATCAATCCCTTACTTCAATCCTTTCCTTCATTATTTGTGATGAGCCAATGGAGGGTGTGTATGGCAACAAATGCTAGGTTCTTATGCCACTTATGACCCATCATGTATGAGCCCTAAGGTTAAGAAAGAACCCAATCTCTGGTGTGAGTGTTTAACCAAGAAACTAGAGACATATTGGTAGAGAGCAACATTAATCGCTAAGTATTCAACAATGGTGGCAATGGTCTTCGTTCAATGCTTCGGTTAGAAGAAGATAGTTATAGTCGTGACATATTGCAAACAGGTTTCAAATTTGATGTAGATCAAGGGCATTGAACGATTGTGGGATGTATCAGGGCTAGTAAGAACCATGTGTTTACAATTTTTTGAAGGTATCAAGAGTGATTTTGTAGCAAATGTCAATGGTTGAATGGAGTGGAAGGATGATTTCCTAGAATAGTTGTTTGGGGAGAGTCACAATGGTCTCGTGAGAATTTAGAAGATTATTAATCACCAATGGCCTTCCTATTAATGAAACAACCATCATTTCAAGTACAAACCTCTCTCTATTTTATTCACTGTGGTAATTCGTTCATCTTTAGCTAATGTTGTAATGTGGTTCTCTCAAGTAATTTGAAAAATGTATTTCTCGCTTATATTTTGTCTATATATATATATATATATATATATATATATATATATAGATATGCCTTTGTGTTGGGGTTTACCTGATGTTTCAATGCAGTTGTCTCAAGCAATTTGAAAAATCTTTTGTCACGCCTTATATTGTGCATATGAAAATTATTTATGTTCACATTGGTAGTATACCAGAGACCTGCAATGGTCAACAAAAGGATTATTTTTTCAAGGGTATGTAAATTTTCTTGCAACTCTAAATTTTCTTTTGGTTGATAATAATTCAAACCATCATGTTTCATTAGGTTGACGATTTCTAATCGTCTGTGTTTGAGATTTTTCATTCTGGCATGGGGAAGCTTGGAATCTTGATCTATGAACTATATCAGTCTGTTCATGTCAACTACCAATTATCAGATTGGCATATCTACGAGTAATGATACCATATCAAGGATTAAATGTATTGATTTTGGTCCAAATTGTATTTTGATTGATTGCAATAACTGCTCTTTTCATATTGCCCACATTGTCATTTTGGTTGTAGAATGAAATTTATGTATAAGATTCTTATTTGACCTCTTTATTTTAAATTATTTGAAATTATGTATGAAGGAGTTCTCCTGAATTTGCTGATCGAGGGAATTACTTGGACCAACCTGCATGACAAGTGTGAAAGAAGGTTGAGTTGTCTTACTAGATCCTTCAAAAGAGTATTTGAATATATAACAATTTCGTGCCAATAGTTGGGATAGTCAACGGAGACAATATTGAGGTTGTTGGATAATTATCTCATTTAGATACCTAGCTTTCCACTAGAAATAGAAAGAAAATTTATGTGTGGGAACATACAATCTCCACATTATTTCCTTCATGACAGGTGTCAAAGAGCTTGTCGCATTTTAGAATCTCTTTTATAAAGACTTGTATCACAAAGGGTAAGCAAGGGACCTGCCACCATAATAATAAGAAGAAACTACAAAGATCACATAGATAATGACCACATGCCAAATAAGGTTCAGATGGCATCAAGGATATTTGGTTTTCAAGCTCTGGTTGGAAAAACCCTTTATGGTTATAAATCATATTATACCAGAAAACGTAAGTTCTTCCAGCATAAGAACGAAGAAATTCAACTATGCATTCACTACATGCATCTTCCTCTATGGTTTTGGTGCAAATTCTTTTATTTGAGTTAGAGCATTTTGTAAAAGCTCTTTCTTGATAGGTATTATCAATTGGAAATGTAAAATAAGAGAGATTTTTGCCATCACAAGGGAGCTTAAATCTAGGTATGCAAGAATTGGATGCATGTAGGAGTTAAATTATATGGATAAAGTAATTTTCTTCTGAACATGGGGAAAGGGTGAAAAGAGTGACTAATTTCATGGATCTCAATTTCAGAAATGTGTTCCGATGATATCTAGAGGTGTAGAGTTCCCACGGAGACTTATAGGGATGTGATTTTTGAAATTCTACTTCACAATTCTGTGAAGCCTGTAAGGCCCCACTCTATGAGTTGAAAATTACCCTAGCTGATCTTGACATCATCTATTTTGAATGCAAAACTCATGACTCCAAACGGTGAGGCTACCCAGTAATAGTTTGCTTGTACCTAGTATAATTTCCATACATGTTCACAAAATGACCATAGTTTCCATGAGATTACTTCTAATAAAATAATGTTGTGACTTAAATAACAATTGATGTGGTAGTTGAGATTATTTAAAGCACTCCTTTTTATGAATATATTAGCTATTTATGTTGTCAACTTGGAGGAGTGGCCACATTTTGTATCTTGATTGTTGAAAAAGGCTATATAAGTTGATATCGAAATAATAAAATAAACTAAGTATTTCTATTAATTCAAGGATGAAGAAGACGCTTGATTGTGTTTCATATTATGTTTCAATGGTTATAGTTCTTATCTACAATGCATTTCACAAAATTTGGTATTTATATCTATTTCAACTAAAGTAATGAGGGTCTAAGGGTGTGGGCACAAGATTGCCATTTTTGGAATCAATATTAGTCGAGGTGTGGGATGTTGCATCACACAACTAAAATCTTCTCCTTTTTCCGCGGATTAATGCTCACAATTTCTTTGGTCTAAACCCCTTTATAGTAGTAGATAACCTGGTAGTTGCCACTGAGGGGGGAATACACTTGTACCTTTCAACCGAAATGACCATATTTTCCATTGGTGTACTCTTGGTTTGATGTTTGTTGTTATGTATAAGACTCCTTTTATTAATATGTGAGTTTTTTATGCTATCCAAAATGTGACTAAGTGGAGGATTCAAAATAATTCAAATTTTGTATGGATTGTTGAAAAATGATATATATATATATATATATATATATATATATATATATATATATATATATATATATATGAGAAAAGAATTAAGGTATTTCTATCGATGCAAGGATGAAAAAAAGTGTTTGATTTTATTTCATATTAAACTATGTTGCAAGTGTTATAATTATTCTTCACTTTGCATTTCATAAAATTGGTAGTTAGATCTATTTCAATTTCAGCAACCAGGGTCCTCCTTGAAGGAGGATTTCATGATATTCTTCTCTGCAAAACGGTAAAGATGACATAACCATGATGATCCCTTCAGAACTAAAAAATATTACTAAAAACCAAGGTTGTAGATTGCCAATTCCCTTCCAAGTACACAAACAACCTTTGTTAGAAGAACATGAGATTCTCCATTACAAGGCATTCGAGCCCATTCTTCTATTGGGATGCCATGACTTCACTAGCATGGATATGAGAATCAAATTGAAAGGAGGGAAAACTTGTAGAACTATGCCACTAGGAAGAGAATTATGAAGTCCCTAGTTTCGTTATACTAGATATACATGGATGAGTAGTCAAAGGAGGGTATAAAGGATATCCTCGTCATGTATGACAAGACTTTGTTGGTGCCTAATGCATGGCGCTGTGAACCGAAGAAGTTCAGAGGTCGCAGTGCTCGTGCCCGTTTCTAGAGCTCCTACGGTTGAAGCCCTACATGTCATGGTATTTTTGTTAGGGTTGCTGAGTTAGTTTTTATATTATAGAACTCAACTTGATTATTTTCATTTATGGTCATCGTAAAGTTTAGGGTCTTAGGATATTTGCATGTCTGTTTCAATTTTTGCAAGCATACCAGGTTTTAAACTTATGAGAGCCAAAATAAATTCTTAGTTTTTTTTGAAACAAATCATGATGCCATTTTCATGACCTAGAAAGGGATTTGTAGATCTGGAAGAAAAGGGGGAGATAGATGGGTTCCAGGCAGGGGTATGTTGATTATCAATGGAGAAAAATGCAAGGAAAATTTTTGGCCTAATGCTGTAACCATGTACCGAGAGTGTTTTACTCACAAAAATTCCCATGGAAGTGAAAAATATCACTATAGGTACCCCCCAGAAGAGGGGTAACCAGTCCCATAAGAATTCATGATCTTGTTGTAGACTTCAGTAGGAACCACAAACATTAAAACTATGAAACTTTTTTACATCCTTTGCACTCTCCACTTCTTTGATCCTACCACTAAAATTGTATTTCTTTATTGTGTGTTGATCATCCTGAAACTATGTCACAAAGAATGTACATGAATCAGTTGATTTGATTTTCAGGAGCATGCTCATGAGCTTAAAATTTAAATAAATGTGTATAATTTAAATTTTGAAGCAACAAACAATTTTACCCTAGAATGTTGTTGGTTATAAACTTTTATTTTATGTTTATTTATGGAATTGACCTAAAATATTGTTTCTTATGATTGTTTGAATAGTGATTTTGTATAAAAGAAAATTAAATGATAGCTTTCAAAGGATTATGCTTAAATCTGCATCCTTTATTTCCCGTCATAATGTTGACTGTTATGCTTACACAGGAAGATGGGTTGTTTCCTTCATTTGATATATTGGCTCTATACTAGAAGTTGCATCCAAGCTGTACATTCTATTAAGTTCTGATAAGCCCAGTAAAAATGTAAATGTACACATGGTGTTCCCTTGGAAGTAAATTTAAAACGTTGAAGTTTGTTTAACGAATATTGTTTTTCTCGCTGCATTATAGACACCATAACCTACATAATATACCATAAGAATCACTGATTAACACACCAGGAGATATAGATTGATGTAATAGACCATGAAAAATCACCTGGAAACCTAAAGTACTTAAACAAGTGATTTTTAAGGTGTCAATTGGAATACAACACAAGTACACAAACCACTATTGGCATGAGAACCATTCTGTTATAACTGATGTCGTCTGTAGGAATAATATCTCAAAGATAGCCATAACATGCGAATTTCATGTAGGTATATTGAATCCGATATAACTAGATGCAAGAATCCAAGTCATATACCGATAGCTTTAACTAGGTTATTCCTTAAAACTAAAACAATTCTTTGCATGCCTAAATTCTGTGAAGATTTGCTACTAACGTGGTTGGTTGAAAAAATAATTATCCCTAATGATTCACCTATGTTTCCATTGAGATCAAGATATTATTTTTTGAATTCCCCACAAAGCTTGCTACCTAATTTTCATTAGACTTAGCCAATATTTCCCATTTGACATAATTTGCATAAATATATTATGTTGACAATTAAGTGATTCCTGTGGTAGTAATACATACATTTTGCTAGTGGGTTTTAATTGACCTTGTGGCAAGTTGATCCTACCTTACTCCATCATGGTATAGTTAGAGTTAGGGCCCATGATTACATGCACATGTTGTCTCACAAGACATAATTCCAGCAATGTCCACGTTCACCTTGTGACTAGTTTGGCAATACCTGTGACCACGTTGCTCAACCTTGCCAATTTCCTTGCACTAAGATGTTGGCATCATGACAGTTAATTCAATGAATTTTTGAATAAAAAAAATATCATAAATTCATAGGATTTTCAAGGTTAATTGAATGCACATCTAGCCTCGTTATTTGACTGGAAGTTCTAGTGCTTAGTTCATTCTTCGCTAAGAGTCAAATTTCCCTCGAATAATTGGTGTAATTGTGTGTAAATTTCAAACCATTTTAATTGGTGACAATCATCCACATTGGGATTTAACTCTTTTTTTTTTTTTGTCTCTTGTCTTAATTCCCTCACACTTCAAGTGTTTCATCCATTTGTGGTACGCTGGTTATGGTATATTCATCCAGGTAATTTATGTAAAGTATATTATGACACTATAATCATTTGGATGATTTGCTGACTAGTGCATACATTGTTTTAGTGATCTCCTACTTATAAATTTTATAAATTTTATTAAATGTACAACGCATACATATTCTTGTGGGACTTACCATTATGGGAGAAGCTTGTGATTTGTTTTCCAAGCTAATAATTAGTTGTGGGGAAATCTTGTTCTTTGTTGCCAAGCTAATAATCAGTGCACCATTGTGTACTTTTGGCATCAAATACCAAGGCATGTGATGCACACTCATGAACAACCATTCATATTTGAATCAATGGAGCTAAATTCATAAATTGTCACAATTATTTGTGTAGTCACAATAGATTTTGGTTGATGCAAACTGGAAAATGGAGGCCTATTTATCTAGTTTGAATTGTAAGCACTCAAATATTAAACTCAATATGGAAGGTGTATTTCTCATGCAATTGTCATATGGAATTAGAGTGTATTGGAATTGGTATTTAGCATTGGTCTGGCTTTCCAGAATCCATAGTAAGAAAAACAAACCTTGACAACAATAGCAGAACATTTAAAAGAATCATAAGAACTTAAGCTATCATGTTGAGATTTATGATTCTTCCGCACAAGTTTTAGTTGTCGTGTTTAATTTTCTTACAAAACGTTGTTAGTTAATTTTTTATTGGGAATTTATGTTTAAACGTTATTATGCTTCTTAGTTGTCTGTTTGGGAAAAATAATTTTCACTAGAAGTATATTCTTTCCACACTTAACTTGATACAATAACAAGTGCTTTGCCATATGAGTTGTCTCATACTTGGTGTTTCTGTTCTTTTTAGGCCAATACATGGGACTCAATTTTGATAAGATCTCTGAAGGCTAAGCATGATTTCGATCATATTTTGAGGCATGTTGAGTCCATATTGCCACAAATATTAGGGAAATAGGTGGGTAGCTAACATGCCACCTTTTTTTTAAAATTTTGTTTTTAACTTTATACATGCCTCTAGGAAATTTGTCACTGTGAAATTGAGTATTCAAGAGAATGGAGAAGTCATATAATTTTTCCTTTTCTTATGTGTATGAGGAAGTGAGCATCTATTATATTTAAATAAAAAAATGTATGTTTCAACTGTGTTTGACTTGAGATTATCCAACAAAATTGAACCAAGGGGACCTAATTTTAGTTTGAGTGGTTGGTTATAGCATGACTAAATGTGAGCCCTTGAGGCATGACCTTATATCTGAAATGGTTGATATTGTTGTGTTTCACTTGCAATTATCTGTACAAATATTCTACTATAGTGGACCTGGTTTGAGTTTTCGAGCCCAGTTTGAACCTTGTCAAAGGTGTAGTTGTGAAGACTATCCTGTGACCAAGAAGTCATCTATTTATGACAACATTAAATCAAATTTAGTGATCAAGGGAGCTTATTCATTCTACAGTACTACTCAAAATATTTTATTCCTTTTCTGACCCTACTATAGTAGTGAAAAATGAGAGTGCTACCTGAAATTAGGTATCCACTACAAACATCTTAAAACTTCATCAATACAATGTTTTCTTCCTTTATGATTACAATGTTTTCTTCCTTTATGATTAGCTATCATGCAAAATAATGAAGCATCAAAATTCCAACCTTCATAGCCTGTCTTTTCTATCACTGATGGGCTGAACAAGAATTTCGGTATCTGCAAATTAGCAGTACCTTCAAAGTTCAATCACATGTAGGTGTTGAGTATTTGTCCATCCAAGATTTCATAGGACTATAATAATTATTTCCCATTAACTTTGAAAATTGTCCTTTCCTACCACCTCGGAGAACATAATGATGTTATGTTTTGTCCCTCATGAAATATTGGCTCCATGAGATAATATAGCATGTCATTTTGGTAGGTCTGTATCAAGGAATGTGAGTGATAGGCACATATCAACCAAATAGGGATTAGATCCTATTGTCTTGGGCACCTAATTTCTTTTGAAATTTTGCATCCATTCCTCTATCAATCCATGTTGTGTCATTATCTATTGCATTAATTATATGAAATCCTGTGGAAAATTTCCAGCCTAATGGTTGTTGAGACTGTTTACTCATTATTTTTACAGAGCGAGAAGCTTCTTAAAAAAAATGTCATGAATAACATCTTTTCCAGGTGACACCTACATACCAAGACTATTTCTTTTGGTAGATAGTTTTGTCCTTGCCTTCAAGAATTTAGAACCAATTTCCTTCATTTTGAAGACATTATTCCAATCTAAGTCTATTTTAAGAATACATATTTCACTAGCCACTATCATGAAAAGGGCATCCAAAATGTAAATAGTGGATATTTGAAACTTCTAAACTATCATTTCACTAGGATACTAACATTGTTTTAGATTGTATGAAAAATAAATTCCTTGAATGCCACAAAATTGGTAGCACCTTGGTCTTGTAATCGTTAAAACAAAATCTCAACATTGAATCAAACATTATGATATTTTCCGTACGCGGATTCTTAGGATTAAGGTTGAGAAAAGACTTAATGATTAATGAACTTTCAAATGTTTATCCCACTATTTCAGAGAAATGCTCAGAAACAGATGCTAGTATCACTTGTAGTGGTTCTATATTAAACCCAACCTCTAGGTCTATAGTGCCATCATTTTTATCTTTTATAGATGTAGAGACAAACAACCATTTTAATTTTTTCTTCAAAGGATGTCATGCCTCCAATATATTGTTAGCATCAATTGAGCAAGGTCTCCTATGCATATGTTGAAGTCATGTTGCTTGCAAAAGGAGGTGAATTAGATGCATTAGTTACAAGCTTGGCATGAACCCTATATTGCTTCCTAAAGGCCAAGGGTATTATAGATATAGTATATCATAAAGGATGTATATAAAAAATTCCAAATTTTTCTATATTATTCTAC
Organism: Pinus tabuliformis; assembly: GCA_031772625.1. NCBI lineage: Eukaryota > Viridiplantae > Streptophyta > Pinopsida > Pinales > Pinaceae > Pinus > Pinus tabuliformis. The sequence goes on along the minus strand of CM062818.1, from coordinate 1,136,273,182 downwards.
CTTGTTCTATTGTGTTGAATATTATCATTTTTTATTTATTTATCTATTGAGGCTAATTATTATTATTTAGATTGTTTTCTTTTATTCACAAAATTCAATTGAGAATTTGAAATCCATTATTCAGAGTTACTTCTTATGAGAACAATTTATTTATTTTATTGTTCTCATAAACAATCAAGATCTGATATTTTTGTAATTATTGAGGGATTGTTCATCTCACTCCTCAAGGAGTCAATTCCCATGTCTAGCAATCAAATTGTTATTTCTCATGACACAACTATTGTTATATTTGTATATGAATTGGACTTGAAGTATCACCTTAAAAACGATATCAGATAACCTCAATGTTTTTTTACTAGGCACTAGAATTTGGCCCATGGAGGATCTAACCATGTATATTTAACTTTGTACTAAGGATTCCTAGTGATGTGAAACCCTCTATAAGGAAATTATTTATTTTATATGCAACCAAACATAAACTAATAATGGTGGTTTATTGTAATTCATTTGAGACATGTCATAGAAGTGACTCATTATAAATATGCCTTGGTGATTACTTGTATAGGTCTTATTGCTATGGTTAAAGCTCCCATGTAAGTAATATATACCCTATTCAAGGACTACACAGATATTACGGGACTCTGTTATCAATGGTATTTATTTCTTCGGTTGTTCAACAAAATTTTTGTGTGTAGGCTATGACTAGCAAGTACTTGGGCTAATTATCTATGGACAAGAGAACATAGAAAAACTTACCTGCCACAACATGTAAGAGTATTGTAAATGAGAAATATTTTAAGCCTGACCCCTACTTCTAGTGAAGGAAAAATAATAATATTTATAAACTCCATTTTACTTATGTCCCATGCTATGCTCTTCATTTTGGATTGAAAGAAGAGATGAAATTCTGATGGGCCTCTACATTAGACATAAATTAAGGCCCATGCCTCTAAATTAAACATAAAGTAAAGCCTATGACCATCCTTCATCACATTAATCCTCTCCTTTTGCATTAGATTTTTTATTTTTTACTATAATATATTCATTATGAATGTTTATGAATAATTGCATATTTGTGCCTAATATTATTTATTTTGTGGAATATTATAAGAATATTGGGCAGATTATGAAGATTTGGATATGGGATAATTTAGGGACTTGCTCATATTATGGAATTATGGAACAGATTATGCAACTCCAATGATTGAGAAAATATAGGAATATAGATTCCTAGTATTGGGAACCAAATCCACTAATCAAGGGATTTTGGTGGGGAAATATTCCTCCATTCATGGAGAATGATTCCTAATAATTTTTTATATGTACCAGATTGAATTTTCCTCAAGAGTTATATTTTCATTAGTTTTCTTGTGGAGAGAACTTGTATTTCTTCAACTCCAATGTATTTTCTTGCAAGGATGTAATTGTTTTCACGAAAATAATGAATGTTGGTGTCATGTTCAGCTTCTAAATATTGTTCTCCTCCATAGGTATCTCAGTTTCCTTCGTCTTGGCCATCCCAGGAGCCTCGGAGCCATTTTGTATCATTTTCTTTCCTTCTTTTCGCTTCTTATTGACATGCATCTTTTGTTTTTATTTCTTTCTATTTCTACATTTAATATTAATGGTTTCTTGTTCAAGGAGTCCGTTAAATGGTTGATGTAAGTTCTTTTGCAGGACCAAAAGCATCATTTAATTCTTGGAAAATATTTTTAAGGTCATAGTGATCATTGACACACTTGGATTAGCTTTATTATTCCCAAATCTAGATTTCTAGAACTCCTTTGTAGCGAAGAACAATAAATGTTTGTTATGTTTTAGAGCATTCTAACGCGATTCAATCGAGGTGGTTGCACTTGAATTAGATAAAAAAAGGTAATCTATTTAATTAAATAATTTAATCCATTTCATTTTCACTTGATTACATTAGGCATTTTATAGCTTACTAGCTCAACAGTTCTCAAATTTCTAGATTTTCTATTAGTAATTTTCTGCTATTTTTTTACCGTGGGTTAACATAGGTATTTTTGAGAAATTCCACTTAGAATGGGGACCTAAGACATCCTAGTCAATAAAAAAATGTGTCCCATCCAATTTCTATTTCATTTTATTGGTCACTGGATGAATTATAAATTTTTCTAGTAACTTTGTAACATCTTGTAGTAAAATAGGGGATCCCATAGGAGAACTAGGCTATCGTGTAGGAGAACTAGTACATCGTGTAGGAAATCCTATAGCTACCTATTTTGAGCCCGAGTTGAGAAAAATCATCATTGAAGTTGGGATTAGGTCTCTACTTGACCTCCATGCCATAAAGACCATTTTAACCTTCTTCCTCCATACTTGTCTCCCTCACCAAAGAAGAAGTGAGGATTAGCATTTGAATTTATAAAACAAAAATATTAAAACATGAGTTCTTTTATATTCACACATGCACATAACAATTAATACTCCCTAGATCAGACTCCATGATCAACTAGTTTAAATCATCGCATTTGATAAATAGGGTTAAGTTAGGTTTCTTTTACATTTAGTTCATGAGCTCTATGCAATTAGAATATGGTTATTTCCTTGTACTTTACTTATTGCAATAGGTTAAGGTTTCCATTTCGAGCATTTCATTTTCTGCAATTAGTTTAGGATTTGTTCAAAGTACATGCACTCAATTAGATCATGATAGCAAAGGAATGAAACATTGGATACTGCTCATATAGTGTTGATACCTCTTAAGTTCGTACGAACCCCGAGTTGATAATTAAAGTTGGTAGCCTTGGGAGTTGTAGCATTCTTGTTGTAATATTGAGGCTCATCACTTTTTGGCGTTGTTGTTGGGGAGCTATCAAAGTATGCATTGTTTTCTTCCCCACTTGATTCATTTCTTTTTACTTTTTGAAAAAACAAAAAATATTTTCATTAGGCATATTTAATTTCAAAAATAGAAAATTTCATTGCATTAGTGTTTTCATTCAATCATAAAAACAAAAAAAAATCCAACACCAACCCACTCGCCCATTTGATCGCGTGGTGCAGTAAGAGCCACATCACCATTCACTTTTGCAAATAGAAGAAGAAGATGAAAAATAACTTAGAAGAAATGGATGCAGATGATGACATTGAGGAATATCCCCTCAGATCTCCCATTCAAGATATTGATGTTAGTGTGAAAAGGAAGAACATCCCTCCATCTTTTCTTCCAAAATTTCATGGTCTAAGGTTAGAGGATACAGAAACGTTTCTCTTTGAATTTTAAATGGTTTGTAGATGTTATGATTACTTATTAAAAACTCAAAAACTGAGATTGTTTCTGGCAACATTGAAAGATAGAGCTCTTAAATGGTTCATGAGTTTAGGGGCTAATGCAATAAGATCATGGAATGATATACAAAAGATATTTCTAGAAAAATATAAAAATGATATTAAATAAGAAATCTTTAGAATGACTCAAAGAAAAGATGAGAGCATTGAGGATATAATAGGGAGGTTCATGTATAATGTTAATAGGGAAAAACTACATCATTTAGGATCTGACACACTAAAAACCCTCTTACTTAGAACAATTAGGGATGAGTGGATTGATTTCTTCGATCTCATGAGTAGAGGTGATGTATACCAATTATCATTTGAAGAAAATTGTGAAACATGCAAACACATATCAAGAGGAAGGGCAAGGGTAGGTAAATCAGCATCAAGATCGGTAAGTCAAGATAAACTTGGAAATTCGTTTGATGATTTTAAAATAGAAATTCCTAGCAATCTAAATGAACAAGTAGAAATGTTAAGAATACAAAATGAGAAAAAAGAGGATGTTGATATTTGCGTTGGCCATGCAAAATCACATGATGTTAAATGTTGCTCCTCATTACCAAGGTTGAAGGAAGTTCACCAAGAGGATAATGGAACAATTCCATTGCCAATGCAGCTACGTTATGTAGCTCCAAGAGGACCATGGCAGCGTAGTCAACCTAGTATGATGCAAAAGCCTAATTCACAATTTCAAGGCTATGCATATCCACCTAAAACTAATTAGAACACACCCTTTCCTTGGCAACATTGGCCATCTCAACAAAAAACCAAACTTATGCGAGCCATCAACAATATCCTCAATATTTTCCTCAATATACTCCATACCCAACTCCGTGTTATCCTTACCATGCATCTCCACCACAAGCACAACCCCAAACACATCCATCTCAGATATCCACTCCCACACAACTACCTATACCACCATTTCCAAACCAACATATTGAAGTAGTTGAACCCACTTACAATGTTGAGGTACAACACTTCCAAACATCTCCTCAAGATCCATTGTATTCACCATATCTGAGGAAGAGTATTGTAAAAAAGATATTATCGTGATATTATTGAAGGACCACATCCAAAAGAAGAAGATTCAAATGAGAAGACCTCATAATCATGGGCTTCACTTATGAAGAGAAGACATAAAAATTAGAGATTGACATAACTCCCTCATGGTTACCATCAAATCCTCCATGTATTCAAGAGAACAATCAACAAAAAGAGGAAGATTTGAAGGTCATGGTAGAAGAAGACATGAATAATGATCCAGATAAGAAAAAAAACCAAGGACATTAAAGTTATATTGAGGTTTGGTTCTAGAAAATCATCAAGATGGAGCATCACTCTCTTCTTAAACTATGCTTGATCCTTTCAAAGTCAAATCATTTGGTCTCTGAAATCTATGTACATGTCAAAACATGCATTTCAAGCCTACACATCATTTTTTCTGTCATCTTGATGTGCACATGTCTTGATTGGAAGTATTCTTAGACATGAAAGTGATTTTGTTTTTCAAGTAGGGTAGGGTAGAAAAAAAAAACTGAAAAATGAGAGAACAAAATCTTAGGTGAAAACCCCCTTTGAGGCACCTCAGATTGGCTCATTGATTGAAAGCCTCCATAAGGCAGTCAATGGGTTGGCGAAACTAGAAAAAAAAAAAAAGAGAAAAAAAAAAAATATCCTTGGTGAAAACCTCCTTTTAGGCGCCTAGGCGACCTACTAGTTAAAAACCTCATTGAGGCAGCTAGTAGGCCTAGAAAAATAAATGTAAAAAAATAAAAAAAATGCTTTCTCCATGTATCTCTTTGATTAATTAGGGTGCTCTCCAACATCTAGAAGGAGAAAAAAAAAATTGCCACCAAAGAAAGAAAAAAATAGGTATAACCTAGTCAAAATAAGTCAAATTTTGACTTTCTCCTCCTTTCCTCAAATTCTCCAACAAGGCCAAGGCCATGCCAATCCATCACCCTCATCTATTTCCACCATCCACCCATCATTCTCAATATTTTCCCATTCAGTTTTCTTGTTGTCCTAAAAAACTACAGGAAGGCTCTGTTTTACTACAGGAAACAAAAATACATAGAGAAGAAATTTATATTTGCCATAACTTGAAAACCATGAATCCATTTAAATGATTGTTTCATGGGGAGATGCATATGGATGATGGCAATATGCCGAAGAAATTTAAGCAAATTCTAGTGCATGGTTTCCAAGAAATTGACCTCTATCACCTTTAGCCATTTTTAGTTTATCTCAAGATTTGTGCATCCATTGACCAATTGTGTTTTATGAGGAGATGCATAATGATGAAGGCAACATTATTAGAAAGTTTCAGGTCAATCCATTATACCGTTTGGCAAATATGGATAAAACATGTATTCTACAAGAAGTTGTCCTGAATCACTACAAGAGTTTCCTGTAGTACTACAGGAAGTTCTAAAAATCTATAGGAAAGGCAGTTTGATGGAAAAATTATGATGCATGCTTGTTTTTGGATAGGAAAAAATGACATTGACTTCACCACATCTTATCCAACACCCACCATGACAATGTCACTCTATGGCCCCACCTTCCACTCATTCCAATACCTATTTACCCTCCAAGAGAGAACAGACACAAACATTAAAAAAAAAGGTAGCTACAACGGGCTATGTGGAAGTAACAGCAGGCTACAGGGCTAACCTTTAGTACCATGTTTGAAAGAGGACAAGCATAACTACAGGCACAATGAAACTCCTCCAGATCTCAACAGCGACAGAGGAAGCCATCACCTACACATCAACAAGAAGACAACCCATCAAAAAAATAAGATCAACAAAAAAGAAAAAGGCAGTCAAGAAGATGTACCTAAGTCATGAGAAGCACAATAACATCAACTCAGCAGCAACATGCATGTCTCTCCAAAAACCATCAGGTAAGTACAGGTATGCAATATTCTTGACCTCTTCTCTTGAGCATATTATAGTTAGAAATTTGTTGCCAATGCATGAGAGATGAGGTTTTATAAGCTAAGGATGGGTCAGGAGTCTTAGTTTCCTTCAACTAGCTAATTTCAACTCACTCCTTCACTCATGCAATGTTGAAAATTCAAATTATGAAGGGTGATGATTTCAAGGAATGAGGACAACAGTTAAAAGAAGAAATTTTTTCAAAGGCCAAGTCACCACAACACTCCAAGCCCTCCATCCACTTCATATTCACTACCTACCTATCATTCATCCATCCCATTTCATAATTTCTAGAACAAACCTTGTCTCACCCTGAAAATTTCTTAAAAAAGCAAACAAAGCCTCCTCTCCATTTTCACAAACCTACATAATTTCTCATCACTCCCATATAGTTAGAAGACTCTAAAGGAAGAAGGAATGACTACTACAAGAAGGAAGAATGGTGTTACAAGAAGGAAGAAAGAAAAAATTGTGCTAAAACCCAAAATGATAGTGCCTAAGAGAGACCTAATGAAAACAGAGAACTACAATGCCATTAGGCAACCATCTAGGCCACACAAGAGAAGAAGAAGGCAAAAAAACGAAATGAGGCATCCACCATCAAAATAGAACTCAAACTGCAGTGATGAAAAAAGACTTTCCAAGAGGTCTCTAATCTCTTTCTAGCTTTTGTCCAAGGCCTAAAAGATGTTATAGAAATGAGAGAAAGGATTGGGAGTCAATTTGAGGGTCTCTCCTAGGCTCAAAATATCATTTATGCTGAGAAATGTTTTCGTGTAGTTTTAATAGGGTTTCCTGTAGGCTTCGTGTAGTTTTGACATGAACTACTACAGGATGTCCTAGTTCTCATCTAAAGGCATTTTGAAGGTGTTAGTGGTGTCAAAATGATGGAATAAGGTAGAAAAAGGTTGATAAGGATGTGGAAGACCTTGCCAAACTGAAAAATATTCAAGAACCCATCTTCAATAAGGGAAAGAAACCAAGCTAATTGTATCAAGAAACAATGATTTTTCTATGCAAAAATAGAATTTTGGGCTTGTCCTTTTAGAACTTACGACCAAAATTCTTAAGAGAAAGGACTAAGGAGTGCACAAGAGAGAGGCCATGAGGGCCATGAATGAGGAACAATGAGGTCACTAAGTTTCTCTCAGGATGAGAAACACTTTTAGCGGGGTGTATGATGGGCCTTTAAATTAGACTTAAATTAAGGCCCATGCCTCTAAATAAAACATAAATTAAGACCTATGGCCATCCATCAGCACATTAAACCTCTCCTTTTTCATTATATAATGTATTTTTAACTTTAATATATTCGTTAGGAAGGTTTATGAATAATTGCGTATTTGTGCCTAATATTATTTATTTTTGTGGAATATTATGAGAATAATGGGCAGATTATGAAGATTTGGAGAGGAGATATTTGGGGACTTGCTCCCTACTAGAGGAGGATCACTATTAAATAATAAATCAACAAGATATTATGGAATTATGGCACAGATTGTGGAACTCCAATGATTGAGAAAATCTAGGAATGTGTTCCCTGCCATTTAATGCACATTCCTAGTATTGGGAACCAGAACCACTCATCAAGGGATTTTGGTGGGGAGATATTCCTCCATTCATGGGGAATGATTCCTAATCATGTTTTATAAGTACCGAGTCAAATTTTCTTGTAGATAGATATTTTCATTAGTGTTCTTGTGGAGAGAACTCGTATTTCTGTAGCTCCATTGTATTTTATTGCAGGGATGTAATTACATTGATGAAAATAATGAAGATTGGTGTCATATTCAAATTCTAAGTATTGTTCTCCTTCATAGGTATCTGATTCTCGTTGGGCATGGCCATCCCATGAGCCTCAAAGCCATTATGTATCATTTTCTTTCCTTCTCTTCACTTCTTTCTCACATGCATCTCTTGTTTTTATTTCTTTATATTTCTACATTTAGTATTAATGATTTCTTACTGTAGGATTAGGTTAAATGGTTGATGTAAGTTATTTTGTAGGATAAAAAGCATCATTTTATACTTTTAAAATATTTTTAAGGTCATAGTGATCATTGAACAACTTGGATTAGTTTTCTTATTCCCAAATCTAGATTTCTGGAGCTCCTTTGTAGCGAAGAATAGTAAATTTCTTCTATTTTTTAGAGCATGCTAACGAGCTTCAATCAAGTTGGTTCCACTTGCATTATATAAAAAAAAACATTATATGTAATACAAAATATTACCGTATTGCATTTTCACTTTATTAGGTTACGCATTTTATAGATTTACTAGCTCATTCGTTCTCGAATTTCTAGATTTCCGACTAGTAATTTTCTACTCTTTCTTAACATGTGTTAACAGAGGTATTTTTCCCATCCAATTTGGATTTTATTTTCTTGGTAATTCTATGAATTTCAATTTCGTATAGTAAATCTGTAACATCCTATAGTAAAACAAGGGATCTTGTAGGAGAACTAGTAAATCCTGTAAGAAATATTGTAGCAGCTTGTTTTGAGCCAGAATTGAGCAAAATCATCAATGAGGCTCAGATTAGGCCTCTACCTAACCTCCATGCCATTAATACCATTTTAACCCTCTTCCTCCATTCCTGTCTCCCTCACCAAAGGATAAGTGAGGATTATCATTTGCATTTATACAACAAAAATATTAAAAAGGGAGTTCTTTTATATTCACACATGCATATAACAGTTAATACTCCCTAGATCAGACTCCATGTTCAGTTAGTTTAAATCATCACATGTGATAAATAAGGCTAATTTAGGTTTCTTTTACATTTAGTTCATGATATTTATGAAATTAGGAAATGTTTCTTTCCTTGTAATTTATTTCTTGCAATAGGTTAAGGTTTCCATGTCGAGCATTTTGTTTTCTCCAATTAGTTTCAGATTTGGTTTTAGAAATACACTCCATTACATCATGACAGCAAAGGAAGGACACGTTGTATACTGCACATATAGTTTTGATGCCCTTTAAGTTTGTACGAACCCCGGGTTGATAATTAAAGTCAGTAGCCTTGGGATTTGAAGCATTCTTGTTGCAATAAGGAGGCTCATCAAGTGCCATTTTACTTCTTCCCCATGCATTTTTATAGAGGGAATTGTACATTTCATCCTCTCCCCGTAAAGAGCCAATTGGGACTATGCTAGTGATAAATCCCGAGAGCATTGGATCTGTACTAGATGCATTATCAAAAGACCAGACAGGCAATAATAAACATAAGCCTTTTACACTCCCAAATGTAATAACAGGTTCCAAGCATGAGAAACATTACCTCTAGGTTCTCCTATATAAGCCTAATTATGCTAATAGTAGAGTGTTATTTCACCCCTTTTTTTGTTGATAAAACTCTTCTTTATGTATTGATATAAACGATGATAATATCATTTTTTTGATATACAACTTCCTTTGGGAACCCTTCCAACAGTTTCTTCACATTCTATGAATAATGCTCCCCTATTGCTAGACACGTGCCAACCCTTAAGGGACCTACGTGGATTATACCTTGTGATATTTGTGGTCATTATGGCTTTGGCATGGCATGCCAAATCACTTTTGCTAACCACTGGGGCTATAAAATAATGTTATCTATCTACCTACATACCTATCTTCCTATCTAGATATATATACACATATTTGTTTTCTTTAAACCTCATGAGTAATTTTTTCTTAGGAGAACACCTTTTCAAAAACCCTCCATGTATTTTCAATGATCCATGGATGGTAAATTCAGTAAAAGAGTGGCCCTAGTTAGGATACTTAACTTCCATGGGATCAAGAGAGTTGAATCTGTAACCTCCCTAACTTTCAGTGAGAGGTCTCACATTTGGCTCATGACAAATTTGCATACATGGTTTACATATCAATGAGCTAATGAAAAAAAGAAAAGTTGTTTCTTGAACCAAAAGGACATATATTAGACCTTTCAAAAGTAGGATCTAAGAGAAGTAGACTATTATAAAAACCATGAGCTATATGAAGAACAAAAAATAAAATTTTCATGGCTTTAAAAAAACAAAAATACATCATTATAGAAGTCAGAGTATTTCCTTGTAGAGAATTTTATAGCTAATGTTCATGAATGAAACCATTTGTATGACCATGCTAAGAAACTAAAATGGTTCAAACACCCTACTCCAACCCCAATGCCTTTTTGAAAGTCCACCAACAACCTTGTTCCTATCCCTATATATGTGAGACAAAGAAGTGTTTGGGAAGGTTTCCATTTAGTTTTGAATATCATCATGGAGTGGCTATAAAGTTAAAAAAATGTTGATTCCTTTTTTCTTGAAAGGGATGCCCCATTTGCATTACCTTTTTTTCGTGAAAGGGATGCCACATTTTGATCTTTACAACATCTTGAATCCTAGGGGAAACAGAGAACACACTTCTATTTGCACAAAATGTTTTCTCGAGATGTTGTTTCATGGATGAAATAAGAGTGGGATGCACATTGAATGGTCATGGAAAGGAGGACCTCAAAATATTTGGTCAGATGCAGCTTGGGGGTATACATTTTGGATGCTACGGAGTGTGAATAGGTATTCTGTTTTGGGATTTATGTAGTATGTATTTTCTTCATTTTCTATCCTCTTTACACTTCTTTCTAATCAATCTCTTCAATCCTAGAAGATGTTTGTCAACTTTTCCTTAAAACTAGGTTATGTTAAGGCTTTTGGGAATAGATAGGATTTAGAAAAAAATCCATAATATGACTTTTTGACATGTTTATTGAAGTATATTTTGGCATGTTTCCTTCTGGGTTTCGGATTTGAGATAATTTTGAAGTTGTGTTCCATAAATATTCCCAAACTTAAAGTAGGTGGTTATTTTGTAGGCTCTTTTTATTGTTGACTGATTATTAGTTGCATATTGTTATGTTAGGATGTGCATTGTGATGCATGCATACAATGTTCCTTTTATAAGTAGGACTTCCCACACTTAATTTTATAGTTCATAGTATCAGTATTTGAATTATTGAATACATTAGTTCAGGTTATCACCATTTGAATCATTGTTGACATTTATTTAATGTTTTTTAACTAAATACTAAGGTAGGAAGGAATCGAAAAATAATAGAATTTAGCTCTTTGACTCTGTTGGGAGGGGTGAGGGGGTGGGGGAGTTATGCTGATTGTTGGGACCAGATTCATTTGTTGCTTATATTGCCGAAACTTGTCTGCAATATATTGTTTTCATATACATCAAAGAGGATATATTTTGTTCTACATTTCATTTATTTTCCATCATATCTTTTTTATTGTTCTTATTTGTAGCATATATATATCATTGTTGAAATGATAAATTACAAACTTTCTTAGGTCTTTACTTGGGGTTCTGTAAATTTCAATGTCAGAAATTTTGTTTGCACCTTGAATGCAATAATATATTTTTTACACATACCATATACCTTGATGATAATCAAGAAATGCAACAGCAAGTCAGGCCTATGACAATGTAACTAAAGCATAATTTAAAAGGGTATCCTACTGAGTTGAAGGTATATTGTTTAGGAAAAAAATAACATTAACCTTGGTAATGGTAAAATTAATAAATTTCTTCTACTCTATGATAGATAACAAGTTATCCAGGATTTTGATTAGAGTGTCAAAGGCACCATAGCCATTGACTGATCATATGGAGAGTTTAGATTTATGAATATAGGTATGTTTAGTGAAGATTCTATTGTTTGTCAGATGTTCGAGTTGGAATTAGAAATCCTACTATTGAACATTAATTGAAAGCATGATTCATTCAAAGTACAGGCTATGAAGGTTTCTAACCATATGGATCTTGTGCAATCGAGGAACAATGAAATAGATCATACTGACATTTCTTTGAAGGGATTCTTAACTAGGGAATAGATGGATGAACTAATGGAAAGATTTATTTCTGGTTCAAATTTAGTTGGAGATCAAGCAAAACATTGCAACGATGATGGTGTACCAATAGAGACTAATATAAAGTAAGCAACCACTCATTCTCAAATTATAATTGAGTTTGCTAGAGATTTTGGAGCTTCCTATAAAATCACCATGAACTATTATTGTTCTATATTTTAATGTAAATATAAGTCTTTGGTATTTTTTCCCACTAATTCATGGAGAACAAGAGATTGCTTTAGAGACACTAGAATTTCTATCACCAAAATGCACATGTGGCAAGGAGGCATCAGAGTGCATCGTGAATCCCTACATACAGAGGAGATATTGAAACTTCAAAAGGATACCAAAGAATGTATTGCACTGATAGAGTCTCCATTTTTTTCTCCTGTTATTTCATTTTTTGAATAATATCATGTTTTACATGTTTTCTTATTGAATTTTCCTATCTCAGATTTTTGGTGTAGAACAACTTGGAGATGGAGTAAGTAAAGAAAATTTCATTTGCAGAATACCAGATGTCGAGCAATAAATTTTTACTTCTATCTTGTCCAATACTAAAATGATCTCAAAAAAAATTCAATGGAAACAACTTTTTGAGGCGGACAATACAAAAGTTTTAGATATGGCATGAGAAGATGAATTAGAAGGAGAAATCATATTCTTGCAAAACAACCTACTTGAAAATGGAAGGGAAAATCACTCTCATTCTGGTTAGACCCTTGACATCCATTATTTTCTAGTGAATACCTTTATCTAATATCTCTTTTCCTGTCTATTTTGATAATAATATTGCCATGAATATCTTTGCAGAGAATTCAATTCTTAGGCCGATAATGAATTTGTCTAAAGAGCAACAGGCATTGTGGAAGAAAATATGTGATGCATTGTTGGTGAATGATTACCTCAATCAGGAAAGAGAAGCTAAGAAGCAGGGTAGGAAAGAGAGGATACATAAGGAGGCAAATGTTATCTTGGCTGCAACCATGACATTAGCTGCAACTTCTCCTAGCATTACTTAATCTAGCAAGGATGGAGTTGCAGATGAAATTGAAGAGCATAATCTACATCAAGTTAGATTTCCTAGAAAGCGTTCACACTTGGGTGAATGGAATAATGTGAAATGTGATTTTTCTAGCATATTTTCTACATCACAGGCAATGGAAGTATGACTACAGAAACATCTGAAAGGGAACATTACCACTAAATGCCCAAGCTCCTCTTCTCAGACAATGTTTTGGGCTAAAGAGACAATGTCCCGATCCCTTGTTGCAAAAGTTCCATGGGAAAGGAATTTTGGTTGTTACGAGGTGTCATCTAGCTCACGAAGAGAAGAATCTCTTTTGTACAATATTTGTAGATTTCTAGAATTTACTCGCTCATTTTGTTTTTTCAGTTACCGCAGGGTAATATACCTATTCCTTTCTCTATTTTATTTTTATTTCTCTATTTACTGCCGTATTGTTATAGTGGATTATACTTGGTATCTTAAAATTTTCATGTCAACATTCTATTGCGGGTAGAAATTCACCAAGATTGTTGTGGTATTTTAAAGAATTCTTTTGGACGATGGTTTTGTCAGCCATGTGAAGCTTTAAACTGGAAATACCAACTCCAATGAATGAGGCCTCCAACTGTAGCTACAATGGTATGTTTGGTTGTGGTATGAAATGTGCTCTATGTGGTGGTTTTAGTGGTGCTTTTAAGAGGACTATTGATGGCCAGTGGTTTCATGTATTTTTCACTGAGGTAAAAATATTTTCTTGAATCGTGTTCACTTTAGAAGAATGAAAGAAGTTAATTATGCAAAAAAATATTGTTCATCTTATCTTGTGTGTTAATTATTTGGTGAGGAGCAATATATTTTCTCCCTTATGATATCTTCATTTCCTTTGTGACCCTGTAGTGGCTGTTGGGGAATATGTTCAGTAGGGGTCAAATGGATCTTGTTGAAGGGCTGGTATGTTTAAATTGAGATTTTGCTTCACTACCAGTAATGTATATAACTTTGAGCATGTTGAATTGTTTTGTTTTACTTTTTCAGTGCATGATTGTTGCATCTAGATTTTGTCCAGTGGGATTTTTTAGAGATCTCTATTAGCATCTCACTAAATGGTTTGGTCACTAACATATTGATGAGGGTGGATCTATGCAATGTTAAAATTAACTATTGGTATGTTATGAAATTCAGGAAATACTTTTTATATAATCATAAATGTTTCCATGTAGTATTTTCATTGGCAAGGTGCCTGTTTGAAGGTTAGGATTTAGTGTATATGAAGTTTGAAAGCTATAATAACACTTGTTGGGTTAGTAGATTTTTCTATCGTTGGTAATTCTCATGGAATCTATATTTTTTTTCTACCCTAACTAACATAAATATTTTGTGGTTTCACAGTGCAGTTTTGGCCACTGCCAAAGTACTTTTCATCCCTTATGTGCACGAGACTCTGTGTTTTACGTGACTGTGAGTACTCATGGTGAAAGGGTTCAACATAAATCATATTGTGAAAATCATAGCACAAAGCAAAAGCTAAAGGCACATATAACATCCTATATATTCTATGAATTTCCGTATAGATAATTCGATATAATAATTTTCTTGCTTAACTTGTCTCTATTGAAATAAATATGTAGGTTGAAGCATGATGATGAAGAAGAATTGAAGAGTTGAAGAAAATCAAAGAAATGTGGGTGAGGATATGTAGAAAATTTATGCAAGTTTTTTTGCATTCTAAAATGGTTCATAGAAATCCTAGGGCATTTTCTTATATACAATCTCGAAGGCTTTATGTAGTCACATGTTATCTCCTACATTTAAAGAATGCAAGCCAGAATTATGGCTTCCACATGGATTCATTTATGACCTTCTTACCTACCTTAAACATCATTTATTTTCAGATGGATTCCTTCATGAGCTTCTAGTTATGCTTGTTATTTCTTGCATTATACTTATAAATAGACCCACTCTATACAGGTGACTTGTATTCTAGGCCCCCCTCCAGGTTGACTTGTTGTGTGTGGGTTATATTTTGTCAACCTTTTGATGATTTTCAACATTATAGGGTGTTTTCAGTTACTAGCATTAATTACCTACTCCATCACATCATCAGATATTTTATATTGTTGCATCTATTTCTCTCGAGTCTCAATGATGCAACAACATCTTGCTCGAAATATTATTGTTCATTTGGTTGATTCATGGGGGTGATGTTTTCAATTATTTTTAGGAATCTTGTATAGATTGAGTGAGAAATCTATGTGTGAGGGTTTAGTTGTAAAATATTCTCAACTATGTGAGAATATTAGGGATAATTGATATGTGTAGATCTCATACGGGTCATAGAGACTACATGATCATCGAATACGAATTAGTTGAGTGAATTGTGGAGAAAATCATGGATTTAGTATAATCCATATTTATGTAATTAGTCTATAAATGTAAGGCTGCGAGGAGAGTGTGAGACAAGTGTTAGAAAGTGTTAGAGAGTGTTAGAGAGAGCTAAGTAGTAGAGGTGTTCTAAATATATATGTAAATACTCTTATGAAGGAAAGGAGTTTTGTGTTCAAAATGTGTTTCTGTGTGATCTTTTATTATGTAATTTTCTTTCATTGATTCCTTAAGTCATAGGCTAAATGTTTCTTAAATACAGGAAATTGTGTGTGGAGTTTGGTGTTTGAGGATTTCCTGAACAAAGGCGTTAATTTGTTGATCACCGATTGAAACAGACAAAGACTAAATAAACTTGGTGGGATGAGGAAACTTGACGAATTCGTGAGAAAACCAGAAGAAGATCTAAATCGTTTGATCAAAAATATCAATCAGATCTAACGATCATCATGTGCCAACAAGCATGGACGTTAATTCCAAAATCAGGCACGATATTTTATAAAACTGAGTTAATAGCTCATTTAATCATGACCATCTGTTTGAAGAGGTCAGATCGGACGGTAATTGTGTCGAAAAGTGCACGAGATTTAATTTAAATTTCTGATGTGATATCTTATAAATTGTGATTTAATCCCATTGAATTCTGGATCGATCACAACTTTTCATTATGTATAGATGAGATCTGATGGATATTGCTCCAGAAGATGTGTGCTCGTTAGCATAGTTTTCAGATGCGATAAGGTTTGAATGGGTTTTTGATTTGTTTTGAGTTCTGCTAAAGATATTGGGGTATGATAGTTTGGTAAACAGGGAATTTAATTGGTTAAATTCCATATTTGACTAATCGGTGCAGCTTAATGATTAATTTAAATTCCCAAATTATGTAAAGATCCAGTTTTTCTGCATCAAAGTGGAATCAGAGCAGAAGAATATTTTGTGTGAAGTATGATTATATTGAAAAATTTTCATCGTTCGTATTTATAATTTTTTTGCATAGTAACAATAGACGAAGGTGAGAAGATTTGGAGCAGCCTAGAGCAAGGAGTAGCCATATGGTTCCATAGAAGAGAACCAGAGAAATTCCAAAAGACTGAGCTTAGAGGAGAGAAGCTTGGTGAGGTATCATGTAGCAGGGAGAACTTGTTACTACAGAGGTTTTGTTGCGAATTATGAATTTGGTTATGAGAGATCAAGAAAGTAAATGACAAGGAAAATCAGAGGTGTAGCGGAAGCAAAGGGAAAAGAAGAGGAGTCAGTTTTAGAATCTGATTGAGGTAAATATTTTCTTTTATTGAATTTTGAATATTGATATGAGTTTGAATAATTAGTGAAAATGAACATGGATAAACATAGGAGAGGTTCAAATAAATCTCAGATGAGTCATGAAGAGTGTAGGATAAGTATTGCAGTGATGAGAGCAGAGTTGAATATACTACAGGAATGGTTTCAAGAGAAAGAGAACGAAGACTAAAGACATGGATGGAGAATAAGGAAACAGGTCAAGTGGAATATATTGCAATAGAAATGGAATGCTATTTTAATGAAAAAAGTTGAACAAATACATATTTCTTTGTTGGA
Organism: Pinus tabuliformis; assembly: GCA_031772625.1. Taxonomy (NCBI): domain Eukaryota; kingdom Viridiplantae; phylum Streptophyta; class Pinopsida; order Pinales; family Pinaceae; genus Pinus; species Pinus tabuliformis. The sequence continues at coordinate 1,136,256,077 of CM062818.1, read as the reverse complement.
GAAGGAGAGACCCATAGGAATTGAGTCACATCAAAGAGGATTTACGAAAACCTAGAAATTCCATGGTGGGAATTTGGTGCTTGAAGCATGAAAAGAGACTGAAGGTTCTGGTATTTTTAAAACTGATAGTTTGTCCATGAATATAGGTATGGTACTAAATAAGGAATTTTTTCTATAGAGATAGCTAATGACCATTGTTATGATCAAGAAGTCTTTTGCAAACTTGAAGGAAATTTGGATGATTTATATTTCATTCCATGAAGCTAAGTTTGCAGTTTAATTAGAGAAGGAAACAATAACTAAAGAGATAGAAACCAAAGAAGTTGAGACCAAAGAAACTATAACAAGAGGAGGAAAGGACACCATAGAGGAAATCAATTGTGTTGATGTGATTAACACATAGGAATTACTCCTAGAGCATGGTGGAGAAAATTTCTTTATAGGTATACAGAATTTGGTTGATAGTTCGAGTGATGATGATGGTGAAATTTCAAATTTAGTTGTTACTAATATCAGCAGGACATAATTACCTAGCAAAACTATAGGTGCAGATGGTGAACCAATTCCAGACTCGTTCAAAATTTGGAAACTAGGAAAATGGGTATTCAAGTTTTCGCATGCAGTTCACGAGTCTATATTTAAAGAACAAAGGAGGATGAGGTATGGAAAGTCGAGAATCATGTTTAATAATTATCTGAAGATATTATTCTATAAATTTAATGCCAGACTACATGATGAAGTTATCCCTTTGAAGGACCATTAGCAAAATAGAGTTTAGAAACTTTGAGGTAGCAAGTCATTCAGACGTGTAGTTGTCACAATACTACAGAAAAGTGAAATACCTCATAGACAAGATTCTATGATTTTTTTCTACATATGAGTGTGATGCAGGAGCATCCTACTCAAAATATTATTGTCCATTTGGTTGATTGAGGGGGTCTATGTTTTTAATTATTTTTAGGAATCTTGTATAGGTTGAGTGAGAAATCTATGTGTGACAGTTCAATTGTAAAATATCCTCAACTATTTGAGAATATTAGGGATAATTGATATGTGTAGATCTTGTATGGATCTCAGAGATTACAAGATCCCCGAATAGGAATTAGTTGAGTGAACTATGGAGAAAAGAATGGATTTAGTACAATCCATAATTATGTAATTAATCTATAAATGTAAGCCTGCGAGGAGAGTTTCAGACAAGTGTTAGAGAGTGTTAGAGAGTATTGGAGAGATCTAACTAGTATAGGGTTCTGAATATATATGTGATACTCTTATGAATGAAAGGATTTTTGTGTTCAAAACATGTTTCTGCATGATATTTTATTATGTAATTTTATTTTTTTAATTCCTTAAGTAGTAATCTAAATCTCCGTTAAATACAAGAAATTATGTGTGGAGTTTGGTGTTTGAGGATCGCCTGAACAAAGGCGTTAACTTGTTGATCACCGATTGAAAATAGACAAAGACTAAATAAACTTGGCGAAATGAGGAAACCTGATGAATTCGCTAGAAAACCAGAAGAAGATCTGAATTGTCCGATCAAATAGATTCATCAGATCTAACAGTCATTGCATGCCAACAAGATCAGACGTTAATTTTAGAATCGGATGCGATATTTTATAATACTAAGTTAATAGCTCAGTTAATCTTGACCGTCTATTTGAAGAGGTAAGATCGGATGGTAATCGCATCGGAAAGTGCACGATATTTAATTTAAATTTCAGACACAATATCTTCTAGACTGTGATTTAATCCCATTGAATTTTGGATCGATCACAGTCGTTCATTATGTATGGACGAGATCTGATGGATATTGCTTCATAAGATAGTTTGGTAAACAGGGACTTTAATTAGTCAAATTATGGATTTGACTAATCAGTTTATCTTAATAATTAATTTAAATTCTTGAATTATCTAAAGATGCAGTTTTGCTGCATCACTCAACATCACAACACACAACTAAAGTTTTCTCAAGTCATATTATGTAGCACACAATCTGAGGTCATTGTGACAATACATTAAAGCCATGTAGCAGACAACATGTGACATTAGAAAGATGGTGAAATTGAATGAGGCTAAAGATTTAATAAATAAAATGTTGTTTGAACGAAATGCTTTGGTATGGCAGATCTTGTTGTCTTCCTGTAGAATCCATGGAAATGTGGATTTAGGGAAACAAGCAACAAAACATCTTATCGATTTGGAACGACAAGATGCTCCAACATATGTTCATTCTTCCAATATATATGTTCCAGTTGGCACATAAAATGTGAGGAAAAAGATGAAAGAGAAAGGATGGAAAAAAGTAACCAAGAGTCATCTCGATTGACGTTAAAGGTATGGTGCATAATTTCACTCTCAATGATAGAAGTCATCCATAAATAAAAGTGACCTATGAGAAGTTGGAGGAATTAACCAAGTTGATGAAGGAGGAAAAGGTTAGTGCCCAATACAGACTTTGTTTTGCTTGATGTAGAGGATGATTAGAAATAAGAATTGTTATCCTATCATAGTGAGAAACTGGTGATTGTGTTTGGACTTATTAGTATTCCTAGGAGAATTCCTATTTGAATCATCAATAATATTTTCGTTTGTGGTGATTTCCATACTGCTTCCAAACTCATTTCTAAAATTGCAGTGTGAGAACTTATTATGAGGGATGTTAGTTGGTACCATTATTTCAAGGATGGAATGTGTTTTTGTGGGGACTTTTGGAAATAATAAAACAAGAGAAAATTATATGTATGTCATTCCCTCTTACAAGGAAAACTGATTGATTCCTACTCTCTAGCCTCTTGAATCGAAAATGTATACTCCAAGTGTTGGAATATGATCAACACTAAATTAACAAAAAGTTGATCCTTGACCTTGCTAGATTTGGGATCAAAGTCCAACTAGTCTTTCTAGGAAGACATGCTTAATGTAAAATTGTATTTTCTCGCAAGTGCCAGCCTTTCTATTGGCAAGAACTATTGTGATATAGTTTCACGCACCATTGTTCTCTTTTATTTCTAGTATCTAGTTACCTGCAGCCGAAGGACACAATTACCATTATCGAGATAGTTTTTCCCATTTTTTTTTCTTTTAGCCTATTTGTCGAACACAAAAGAAAAGGGCAACAAGATTTGTTGCATCTAGATACAATCTTAGGGAAGGTATTTAGCTTTGGCGAGATTAGATACCTGCCTGAAGAAAGATAAAAAAATGGTGCTAGATGTTGATGGGATGTAGGGAATGGTTTGAGTGTTAGGAGAAGCCTTTGACACCCTTGTATGATCACTGGGTTGGTCCAATAATTTGTCCACAAGAAAGAGCTCCTAAAAGATGGTCACTTTTACTATGTACAAAACATGCATTGATATATAGACCATTTTAGTGGCTCAAGTGAGTGATAAACGCCAGCTAAAGGTAACTTGCATTCTCCAACTCATTATTTGAATATTAAATATTCTTTGGAAAAAATATCAAAGTATTATTACCTCTAATAAAGGTATTTGAAAATTGACATTCAACCATGGAAAATTCACTTGTAAAATATTTTCATTGTTTATCTTATGTAAGTTATCCATATGATATCAAATTTCAGGATATGTATTGTAATATACCCAATTTTCCACTTTGTATATGGCTCAAATTTAACACATTCGTTGATTCAACAGTTTATGGAGGGTAATAATTTTTTCTTGGACATTTTTGAAAAAGGAGCAAGAGTAGTTGTTAGAAAGGAAAAAATAGGGTTTCATTTTGGCGAAGATGAATCCCCTACTTGGTTGAATCATAAATGAAAGCTTATGAATCTTGGGGAGACTATTTCTTATTTGGGCAAGTCCTTTGGTAAATAGTTTTTCATCTGTTGATTATTGGAGATGGATAATAGCCAAGTTTTAAAAAATAAAATTTCAATATTGGATTAATATTGACCTACTACCTTCCAAGAAGATTGCAATTATTGATAAATTTCTAGTAGCAGGTCACATTGGTTTGTGTCTTTTTTCTTCTCAAGTAGCCTATAAAATGATAGAACAGGTACTCCAAAACTCTTATTGGGAAAGCAAGATGGGGTAAAAAGGATTGATATGGTTTCTTTGAGTTTTTTTTAATTCTACTTTCCATATATTTCACTTTCTTATTTGCTTCCAGATTCCCACTTCTATCAACGTTCCTTTTCACTTCTAGTTGCACTTTCTAGCTTTAAACACAATGCTTATATACACAATTTCAAGGAGTATAATAATTCTCACATAGTTCTTTAAAGGGTGATAGCTCAATGGTAGAGCACCTACTTTATAAGAAGGAGGTTGGTGGTTCGATTCCACTGTGTCCTAATATGAATTAATGAATGATATCGTAGTTTATTTTGAATTAAATACTTTTAATATTGGTTGATTTCAATCGCGAGATATTTTTTGTAGATTCATTATTTTATATTGTCTGTAAAGAGACAAAAGTATGTGAATGTAACTTTTTAGTGTCTCTCAAGAGACAATATTTTGAGACGATTTAATTTTAATACAATTTAATTTGAGACACCCTCTTAAAGAGAATATTTAAGATAATACACAAGTTTTCTTTTGTCTCAAGTTAAGATAATTTGCCCATAAATTTTCTTAAATATCATCGTACCCCCCTTTGTGTTGTAGTGGCAACAAATGGGATGTTTTAGTGGATAAATATGGAAAGATAAAGCATTGAAAGTAATTGAGACAATGCATGAGCAGAACTAAATAACACAAAACAAGATTGTCAAGCAAAAAAAATCAACAAAGGTATATGAAAAGTATCCTTTTTATTGATTACTCATGGTGAAAGAGTTACAATAAAAGTATCAAAGAAACTTGAAGAGAGTTGTTTGAGCAATGGTGCCCAAAAGTTATCAACAAGGAATTCCTCTTTTCAATCTCTTTTGCAAGCTCTATCCCTCTTAATGATGCATAGAAAACTCTCTACAATGATAGAATTCATCTCACAATGGTACACTAGACTTCTTAGGAGAAATTTTTGCACCATAACAATGCACAAATTATTCTTGGTTTTGGCTCTCCATTAACATGAATTTATATAATTCTTCCACACTCCTTCCCTCCTTTGGATCATCAATGTGAGTTTTTTCCTCAAAAATGAGATGAGAGCTACCGTCTTCTTTCCATTAAGGCTTATTGGGATTTAAGGCTTGAATGGTCAGCCCATCATGTCAAGAGTTTGAGTGGGCGTTTCGTGACCCTCACAGATATGCAAGACAAAGTTGTGAGGTAATTAATTTCCAACTGTGGTGCACCCGTGAGGGTTTATTTTCAAAGTCAAAATTATGAAAGATTTTGATTTTTTTTTCTTCATGATTCTTTTAGCTCAAAATGTAACCTTTGTATGTGTTGGTCACTCACTGTGACTGTGTGTTGGTCACTCACTGTGACTATATTCTATTTCATACAAATGCATGTACAATTTTCTCATGATAACAGTTGCCCCCTGAAGTGTGATGTTAGGAGCAAGCATATAGCCATAATACATCATGTTTTACAAATCTGACTTAGAATCTTGTTAACGTCTTGAGGTATAGAGAACCTTACTGTGGAGATGATTAGGGAAAGATACTTGATTAAGAACTATAAAAAACCATGCTTCTAAAAAAACATTGATACAATAGTTTCTATATGAGGCTGACATGTCCCATGCTCATTATGATTAATATCACTAATTATTACAATCATATAGGAAAGATATTATAATTTTATCATTGATGTGGCTGACATGCCGATGGAATAATAAAAAAAACTACTTTCTCTCTCATGGGTGTCTCTCACAAATAATCAGAATTGAGTTCACCCATGAATCAAATATAAAGAACTATTGAATGAGGTGCTATGGGATGCATGAGTCTTCGACTAAACAAAAGAACTACAATGGTCTTAGAGTATGATACTATTTTGACATGAAAAAATTTAACTGTTTCGAATGTTAGGGAGACAAATGAAATCAATAGGTGATAATGATTTCCATTGTGTGACCTAAGGTTGTACCTTAAAGGGGGAAGAAACTATCATATTTATTTGATCCTCGGAGATGAGTCTTGATGTTCATAGGAAAGGAGTGCCAACTACCATAAAAATTGATTCAGGGAATCTGGGTGAATTTGAGGTAGATGGTTGTAATATGATGGCTCAACAGGCATGATAGCGAGATTTGACAATATGGGAGGATATGGAGAACTACCCAAGGTTGGAGATGAAATGTGAGTGGTGATAGTAGAAACATTATTTCTGAGTATGTTTGTATTGTTGTGGTAACTAATGATTGAGTGATGACTAATCATGTAGGTAACAAAAGAAAAATACAACCAGTTGCGGCTGAAGACTCTTGTCGGGTAATTGACACAATATTATTGGTGAGAATCCTTTTCCTTAAAAAATATTTGTACAGTCACCAAAAGAATGTAAAACTGGTTTTGGATATACAAACACAGGGATGGGTTCCCTAAGAAAATGGTGGCCCATGTCATCATGCGGGTGGGATATTTTCTAAGGGTGGGGGCCCTATTGGTTGGTCTTAGTGTGAGCTAGATGAATATGTAATGACACTAATGGTCTACTAAACTACGAATGAATGATAGGCCAAATGTGAATGAGGTGGTGCATTCGTTCCAATCCAACTATAAATAAGAATAGTGGCCTCAAAGTGGAGTTGGTAAGAAATGAACAATGAAGTTAAGTATAAGGCTAATCTTCTATAGATGCATATAAAATCGCTCCTGAGGCTAAGGGAAAGGTCATGGAGACTGATAGTATGGAAAAAACTATGAACTAGAGTAATCCATGTATGTGAAGCTCTATCAACCGATGTGGACATTTACCATGCGCAGGTGTAAGGTGGTGGTAAATGTGGTCAAGATGGTGGAGCTTATGGTTTATTTAACATAAATGATGTCATGATATGAAATGATTTGGAGGAAGCCTATCATGCTAAGTGAAGAATGATACCTTAATTGTCAATTTCCATTGGGGAAGAAAGCTTAGTATTAAAGTTCTAGTAAATTGTAACTTCAATAGTGAGTACCCCATGTGAAAACATCCGCATAAAGGAAAATTATAACAATAATGTAGTGAAAAAGATCTATTAAAATATAATAAGTTGCACTTGTAGTGGTGTTTTAAATGCGAAAAGGACCTGAAAATGAAAACTGTTGGTGAATTGAATGGAGGTTACCTAATGTACATGAAGATGCCCTCACCCCAATGCCTCTAACTATTTTGTGAAAGGAGCTTGTCGGCTCTAGAATGGGCCTCTAGAAAATGCTAGAAATAGAAATATATAAAGGTGTGGTGCCCAAATTATCACCTCATTTGTACTTTCTTATGTGAACTCTTGTGTGAAGCACACGAGGTTTCCTGATTTGCCATTGTAATGGGGTGGCACGTGAGGAGGAATAGGTCAGTTGTCATGAATCCACCTTTTTCAATAAATTAGTGTAGGGAAGGTAGGCTATATTGTGTGTCAACTATAGGAATTTCTAGGAAAAAATCCCATGAAATAAAGGGCAAACTCGCTAAAAATTGTGCAATGTCATGTGGGAAAGGATACTCAACTATGATGGGAGAGTGTTTTAGGGAAATATAATCATGCGTGGTGCATGACTGTAAATGAAAAAGGGGCAAGGCCTTGACGGATGAGGCCTCATGAGCTATGTGTGATAAGTTGTTTGGCTTTAATGTCTCCAAGAGTAATAGGCATGAGAGTTGCACATGGTTGCTTATAAAACATGTGAGAGGCTTACACGACTATTCGAATAATAGTCACGGGGGAAACCAAAACTTGGATTTTGGTTGCACTTGCTAGGTTCTTTGGATTTTGACTCACCTAACAAGGGTCATTGCATGATGGGGTTGTCGACAGAGATACATTGACATGATATCAGGGTGGAGGTTTTAGTTGATCCATAGGTTTAGGTGCAACTGATTCAGTAGGGACTATTCAAGTTCCTACAAAATTTGCTATTATGGTCATAGGAGAAGTTCCTATGATTCGTGATGGATACTCGATATCAGGGGTACCAACTTGCCATTCACCGCCAAGGTATATGTATATCCTTTTAGAGTACTAATGCCTTGTGAGGACGTACTAATGCCTTGGAAGGCCCAGATTCTAGTCATAGGCATAATAGTGCTCCAAGGGTAATTGCTTTGTTGTTGGGGGGAAGTTGCATCTCCTTGATCATGGGCCTAGCTATGTGAGTCGAAGAATTGATGATCATGTGCCTTGTATTCATTCTACTAGACGGGTTAGAGAGGGTGCAAGTGGGAAACGTTTTAACTCAGTGGGGTTTCTCCATTGGAGGATGGTGGCACAATTATCAGAGGTGGTGCAATGTGAGGTTTTGGGGCTTCCTCTTCAGGAGAAACATCTGTAACATCCTATATGAGAGGGTGGTTATACTGTCAGGAGTATTACTGGTGGACCCTGGTCCAACGAGCCAACCATGGATGAGGAAATGGGCTACTTTGATGCCTGGACCTAGAGAGGGAGAGGTGGCTTGGTATTGAATAAACGTGGCAAAGGGTTGGTTCATTTCCTACCCTTAGGTTATATTTGAGTTCTTGTACATGAGAATGGATGTCATAGGTTATACAAATGTGGGTTTTCCCCCAATTAATGCTTGGGGACCTGCAGATATGTATTCATTTGATTTTAATCGTCTTTCTGTATTTTTATAGATGATACTTATGATGTACCACTAATTTGAAATTTGATATGTTTTCTTGCATATGTGGGTCCTCGTGGGCACCTCGAGGGTTGAATGGTGGGCAGAGATTATGATTAGGAGCTGGCTGGTGGGAGAGACCCTGCAACAAGGAAACATAATCGAAGAGAGGGTGGTGCATAAGAGTTCCAGGCACAAAGGTCGCATCTCATGATAGGCACCCCCCCATAGGGGGAGAGGTTGTGAATTTTAGGGTGGATGTTGACAGGATGTGATTCCAAATAGAGGAAGCCAAGAAGAGGGAGTCGGATGTGAGACGATGATTGTTAGACCTGCTACGTGACATTTCTGAGGGAATGTAGGAAATTCTATGCAAGGAAGTCATCGAGAATATAATGACTCCTGATAGACCTTGGTGCTTAGTTCTTCTTAGGGTGTTTGTTTCCCCAGCCATGCCAGGACTTGTTTCAGGACCAAGACCAATAGAGGCAGGAAGAAATCTAGGGGTAGATACAGAGGGCAGTGTGCCAAGACCCTAAATGTAGTATTTATGTACCAAAGGAAGAAATCATTACGAGGATGCTACACCTTTTTGTAGATGACTCTCCTTTTTCTGGCAGTGGCTAGTTGGTGCACCTCAACCCACATTTTTTGATGATATAAATGAGATCATGTTTTTCTACAACCTATCTAAGTGTGTCTTCTATATGTGTGATGCTTATATATATGTGATGTACATGCATTTTTATTGATGCAATGGATTATGTTCATGATTTATATGTCTGAATGATGTCTTATGTGTAATGCTTGCTAGTATAGTATTTGATTAGAAATGCAGTCAAGAACATAATTTTGACTTCTTGGTATATGTGAAAATGTGATTTGGTCAAAACCCTATCATAAAATTTGTGCAAGTAGGTACATCCAAAAGAGGAAATGATCACGAACATTGAAGGTTTGATTCCACTATGATCCAATGAACTAGGAATCGAGGAACATGTGAAGGTGATTGATGCCTAGATGAGAGGAAAAAACTAATAAACATATGACAACATCATATCTTGCTTGATTATTAGTCATAGATGCAATATAAAAGTCATTCTGGTGGAGAATTATATGATAAGGGGAGTAAATGGCCCATGATACAACAATTATATTCTATCTCCATTGATAAGCATCATCAGTTATCCCACAGGGCTAAGCAGTAGGACAAGACATCTATGATACAAGGTGAGAGGACAGTTTAGAGTACATCAAACAATGAGGTGGTCATCATAAAAATAAATCATGTTACATAACATTACATCATATGGCCAAACTTAATGATATGGATGATTTTTTTTGAGGTAGATCTCTTTGACAGGGTGTTTATCGCAAGTCCCATAAGGCTCTATTAACAAGTAGATGATTAATTCTTAATGATATAGGGGGCTTTCCACATAGTTCTAAACTTTCCTAGTCCCAACTCCTCTTTGGCAACATGTTACACATCATTTTATCACATTAGATATATTACCGTCAATTTGGATATTTCGATATCTGTCAAAGTGTTCCAAAGCATCCCCCTGGAAGGATAGAACTAAAAAAATCCCAAAGAGAATGAAATTAATTTATCTCAACTCCCAAAAACCTATTTTGGACTTATTGGGTAGTCCCTAGTCATCCCTTAGCAAGAAGATCCCAAACCTCCTCCTCTTGGCCTATAAATAAAACACAACTAGAAGCATTGAGGAGGACTAATGAAGGTACGCTTATGCTGTAGAAATAAGGCTAGAATGATTTTCATCCTAAGAGAAGGTTGGAGATTGTGGGAAGAGGCTTGTAACATCAATGCTTTATGGTTGTAAGTTTTTTCTCCCTTTTATTTAATAAAAAGTATTGTTCTTTCCTAGTCATGTTCATTTAATGACATATCCAATGTTGTAAATATTTGGACAACTTAACATCTGATGACACCCACTTCATGTAATTTTTGAGAAACCTTCTCTCATACAGTAAAAATCCTAGGCCCCAAGTACCACACCACCTTCCCTATAACCTTCTCACACCCACCATCAAGATACCATATGGGATATTCTCACACCACCTAGAGCTGATGACACACAAAACCACATAAAGTTCATATCCTCATCCATAGGAACCTTGATTCATTTTGTCTGCTCATCATTATTTTATGTCAAGATGGCTTCACCCATTGTTAAGGTTGCATTAGCCATGACTTTACATGTTCATCTAGTCTACAAATTCTCAATGTTGTTGGGTTCTATGATAATGACCACTCAATCATTTCCCTACTTGTCATTTAACACCACTGGGTTCCAATCCCAGCCTCATGAGCTCTTCCAACTTCTATCACCATTGGACAATGTTTTTCATTTATATAAAGACATTCTAGAGGCCATGATAGAGCCAGAATTCCCTTGGGATGCCATGGATCAACACTCTTTCTTCCTACTAGAACAATAATTTTCACCTACTGAAGCACCATGCCACAATATTTGCACAGTAGAAACAAAGGACTTCCTACCACCCGGATAGGTAGATTGGTTCAAGAATCCCATCCATGAATGAGACGCTTCGGAGGAGGGTAACTTGTCCAATATCTCACCTAAAATCAAGGTAGATATTTCCACCAAACCCAATATAGTCGAAGAAACCTCACAGGGGGCACTGTGCTCTCTAGAATAAGTTACCTATTACAAATCCCTATTTCAAGAATATAGGGATATTTCCATGTGATCTTATTACAAAATTCCAGGTATTAGCTTGATAATTGAGGAGCACCACTTTTACATTTGCCCTAGGTCTTACCCAGTTATAAAAAATAATGTCAATTGTACCCATACAAAGCAAAAGAAATTAGATAAGAAATTGAGAAACCCCACAAAGTCGGTTTCATCTATGCCATCGCTTATGCATCTTGGATTTCTAACCCTGTACCCATGTTGAAAAAATAGGCCATCATTTCGGCTGGTACATACTTGAGAGATCTAAAAAATCAAGTCCCAAAGATAACTATCCAACAACCTTCATTGATCAATTAATCAATGCTTGCACGAGACACGAAGCACTATCATTTATAAATGACTTGTCATGGTATAACTAGATTCATATATGACATATAGATAAAAAAAAACATCCTTCACTACTCCTTGAGGCGCATTCACCTAATGTGACATTCCCTTTTCCCTTAAAAATGTTGGTGCCACCTTCAAGAGGGCCATGAACTATATCTTCCACAATTTGGCTCATCTAATCCTGGTCCATTTGGATGATCTTACATTCTGGTCCAAAATGCGCTTGGACCATCTAGAATATATCTGCCTCTTTTTTCAAAGGTTTCAACAAATACAACCTTCACTTGAACCCTCTCAAGTGTGTTTTCTATGTCAACATAGGAAGACTATTAGGATTCATTATCTCTTAACAAGGCATTAGGGTCAACACTCTGAAGTTCCAAGCCATTTGAGAAATCCCACCTCCAATAACTCTGAGGAAATTACAAAGCGTTCAAGGTAAGGAAAATTTCTTATGCCCTTTTATTCTCGATTATGCAACTTGTGGATATGGATTCTTATGCCTGCTTCGTTAGGACATCCCCTTCCCGTGGGATGAAGAAGCTCAAAAATCATTTCTGGCTTTGAAAGAAACATTGTCACAGGCATCGCAAATTAGGCCCCCTCATCAAACAAAGGACAATACCCTCTACCTATTATATTCATTATTGGGGTATTGGTTCAATAAGGTAATGATAATAGGGAACATTTCATCTATCACATAAGCAAGAACCTCTCTAGGCTGGCTTTAAATTATTACCAAACAGAAAAAACAACCCTAGCCATTGTACGCTCTGTGTACAAGCTTCAGAATTACATCATTTTATGCACCACTATCATAATTTCAAGTATTAACCCCATGAGGTACTTTCTCACTTGATGTATGATGAGCCATAATTATGCCCGGCGGGTAGTCACTTTTCAAGAAATCGACTTACAAGTTTCTTACCTCGAAAGAAAGAAATTTCTTATTCTTGCAGAGTTCATTGTTGATTTACCATAAAAATAACAAGAGTCCTGAATCAATGATGCTTTCCCTGATGAAAATTTTTTCATCATATCCATAGATGACCCTTGGTATGGTGATAGCCTCATCATCCTTCAAATTCAAAAGTTCAATCCAAATCTATCATGCGATGATCAAACGTACATTCGCCACCAAGCTCCTCACTATCTCATCATCAAATATGTTTTATATCATCACATAATAGATACCATATTACATTGATACCTAGTAATTGATGAAACTAAGTTCTCAATGAATTCCATAGTGAAGCCGGTGGTGGCCCTCTGTCAGGCATGAGCACTACCCAATATATTCTTCAAGATGGTTATTTCTGGCCTATTCTCTTCAGGATTGAATTGTTTCCATCAAGCAATGTGAGAAATGCCAACAATATGTCCAAAAATCCAAGGCAACACCAACTCCTTTGCACCTAGTAACCGTGATAGGCTTTTTCTATAAGTGGGGCATAAAATTCATAACTTTCATCCTAAGCATGTCACTGAAATTGAAGATTTTCATTTAGGAAAAGGGATATAGTTGGAATTTAAGTTCTTTTCATTTCCATTGAAAAATTGAAAATACTCACTCCTTACTTCTGGTATAAATTCATTGAAAAGGAAAGATTACAATTCATGTTCAATTGCATTAAAGTTTCACGTCAAGTCATAACACCATCATTTCCATGTCCATTTACCTTTGAGTAAGTAACAACTTTTTAAAATAATGCTAATAAAATCAATTTATAAATTTTTATTATTTTAGGGATCTTTTCCACCTAAATTAGGTCACATTGTAAGGCTTTGGAATAGGCAAGTGAGTTAACTTTCCAAAGCTACAAACAAACATTAGAATTTTGCAATAGGGAGTAAACCCATTTACTACTATTTGGCTTTGGGAAGCTCCCCTTATAAAGGAGTTAAGCACGAGATCATGTCGGCCCTAGTGGAATGATTGACCCCACTTCATTGGTTACAATAGAGTGATTTAAATTTATTAAAAATGGTGTCAAAAGGTACTTGGAAGTCACTTGGAAGTAAGCCTCAGATTAGCCATGTTGAGGAACTTTCACGGGGATTCATTTTGTTACTCTACCCTTGCATCCATGTCTGTTCTGCGACTGTCCCCTAGGTTAAATTGTTTTATTTGGTAACCTTAGAGACCATGATCTTATGGCTATTACCCAAGGTTAAGATGGAGCGGAAGTGTTGGAAATAATACTGAGAGGGGGGGTGAATCAGTATTATCAGATCATTAAAACTTTTTCAATGCTCAAAAACATATACGCTACTTCAGTTAAGTGAACCCGCGTGTACACGCTGCTGTGTCTAAAGAAACTAGCGTATATCCAGAAATCTTATGATTCAGTTAGCTTATCTTCAGTAAATGCATCAGAACATTATTAACCATATTAACAGTAAACAGGTGCAGTATAACAGAACAGAACATCACACAAGAGCCACACACATGAACACAAAGATATAAGGTGGAAACCCAATGTGGGTGAAAACCACCTGCTACAAGTCATCTCAATCTTCTTCTTAATAAGAAAATCCTTTTACAATATTTGTACTGGTGCAGTCTTATACCAGTACGGGAGCTACAACCCCCTTTGCTCTTGTACTAGCCGATCCATTTACTAGTACGCAGGCTGCTACCTGCTACAATGCTCCAAAGATCTCCTTTAGCTTTTGTACTAGCTTAGATACTAGTACGTAGGTGCTTGCCTACAATCTTCTCACCTCCAGGTACCACGTTTCATCAATTTTCAGACTGGATACACTGAAGCACAACACATAATCTGTAAGGCCACTTTTCATCCAATTTTCATACTGGACCCATAACTATCATTGAAGCTCAAAACAATCATCAAACTCTGAATCACTGAAACCCTGTTAACAACAGTCACCAGAACACAGAGTAGACACAAAACTCTGTAATAACCATCAGATCCATCTGCAACTTCAAATATTAAGATTTACAATGTATACGCTACTTCGATGAATCAAACCCGCGTGTATACGCGCTTTTATCAAAGCCAACCCGCGTACAGATCTAAAAATAATTTCTATCAACTTGCAGCTGTACCAGACATCAGTCATACTCATAACACTTATAGAACTATACATGCGTCAGTATGTAGATCTAGAATAAGCATCATAAAGATAGTTCATTTCAAACCATTTGATCCCGATCTCTCCTTAGATCTAGTTCTCCATCAACCGATGAGATCTCTCCTTAGCTCAGATCAAGCAATGCATCATCAACCCATAACCCTGCATACTGGATCTAATGCTTCATCAGATATTCAAGACATTTCAGATACACTTGCCTAATGATTTCCTTCTCCTTATATAGCCTTAGGCCTTGTTCAATACCAAGAGCCAAAACCATAGAAATCCAATACCATCAACTTCAAAACTAGGGATCAACACGTCCGCCGAGATGCCAAGGTCCAAAACCATAGGCACAACTTCCAAGGACTAACCGCCATGGACCAAAATGAGTTTTCCACATACACGCGCTTTTGCTGAAGCCAACCAGCGTGTACACGCGACTTGGGCTTAACGAACCTGCGTGTATGAACTTTCTCTTCTTCTTATAGTCTGATCATCAATTCCTTGCTGCTGACCTTCTGTACTATGATTTGTCATCAGTGAGGTTTGCCATCAAGGACAAAACTTATCTCATAATGCCAACAATCTCCCCCTTTGGACTTGATGGCAAAGCTAACTTGTCACACTTAGAACTATCATCTGATTCCTTTGAGCTATCCTCCATCAGTCACATCTGATATCTCTTCTGAAGATTCATCATCTGATTCCTTTGAGCTGTCCTCCATCAGTCACATCTGATATCTCTTCTGAAGATTCATCATCTGATTCCTTTGAGCTGTCCTCCATCAGTCACATCTGATATCTCTTCTGAAGATTCACCCAGTTATACATAAGTGAGATATTCTTCTATGAGAGGGTTGCCATCAAGTACAACACATGCATCATAATGCCAACAGGAAGTATCTGTTGTACCTATAATAGACATTAGATAGACTAACATGGACCTTTTTGGATGGTATTCTTCATTCAAGATGGCATAAATTAATATTAATTTCATTGGATTGTGTACATTAAGTAGGTTTTTAACATAACTAGTTTCACCCACTCTATCTATAGCAAATTTTCACATTGATCTCTGTGATATTGGGTTTCATCACCAACTACTAATTTTGCTGTGTAGTCTTGTTTGCATGGTTCGATTCCTTAGTTTTACTAGCACATGTTATTTTATTTTTTTAATTTTTTAAAGACCTTAGGTTTGGATTGTGAATATTATTTGATTCTTAATAAAATTTCATCGTCTAACCAATGAGGCATTCATGTAGAATGCAGGGTTTATCCCCTGAATATACACTTGGTCTATTGGAAAAGATTAAAACTAAAAACTCAACATAAATAGAATTTGGAACCTCGGAACAAAATGAGACATCTACAATTGTAGAATCTGAGAGAGTAGAAACTGAAGTGATCCCAAACCAAGAAGTAGAATCAGGCTTAGTTCATTTTGGCCCAATCATTATCAAAGTTATTCAAAGTGAATCTGATACTGGAGAAGTTTTAGGGACACAATTAACTGAACCGGAAGTTGAAGAAACTGAGTCTGATATTTTTCAACCTAAATCACCTTCTGTTGTTATAGCTCCTACTCTTGCACCACCTTCATCTCAAAGGAAACTTACAATTACAACTCGACTACCTCTTGGTTTCATTATTATTGAAGATATTACTAGGAACGAGGAGGAAGAATCACCTCATACTCCAGTTACTAATGGGGAACCAAGATTTTTTCGAAGATTTACTTTTTATCCTTTTTGACCTAATGCTTCGTATGCTGCCCCTTTGGACTTTTTAGGTCAATGTTTTCCACGTCACTGCATTCCTTTTTACTATTCAGCAAGATGAGCGATGTCATAAATCCCTCTTTAGATTTAACCTACTGATACCTCTATGTTTACCAGCTCTCTGGAGTAATTATTGTATGGTGGTCGTTCAGTTCCTCCTCGGTATGAGTCACTTACTACAACTTTTTCAGGGGCCACTCCTTCCATTCAAGTTTCTATTGGTCATCCAGTCTATCTGCATCTATTGTTCAAAGCATGCCATCCATGCCTAAAGCACGTTTCACATCAGACCAATATGTCACATGATATATGATAACTTGGGTAATCCTCAAGTATCCCCAAATGGTGTTTATTACTCGCCTAGGCAGAAATCACCTTATCTTCCACCTGAGGCACAACCTATTGTCCGAGCATATCCTACACCTGGAGGACAACCATTCACTGGAACTTCTAGTCACATACCTCAGGTCAGTTTGGGTCAACTTGTTTTGGTTCAACCCTTGATTGTTAATCCTTTTGCTCAACAACATGTTCCAGTTTCTCAACAAGTGCCAATTTATCAACCCATTTAGCCTACTGGACAATCTATTCCACAAATACATATGCCAAGTATTACAGTACTTGGCCAGTAATCTGTCAAGAAAATTATCCAAATACCCTTGCAACATTTTGTCCAAGGAATTTCACAAACCCTTGTCAACAACCATCTCAACAACCTATTCAAAATGGACCTCAAACATCGTTCGGTCTATTTTCCAGACATTTGTTTAGCAACCCTTTACGAGTTCACCTCATACACCTATCCCAGGTGTATCACAACTGATTGTCCAAGTTACCCCTCAAATACCTATTTCACAACCTACATAGGCTATCCTTTAAGTATTTGCTAATCAGACACGTCCTATTGTCTAGTATACAACACATATTCCTATAGGAAAACCTGGTACATCAACAATGCAAACACCTTTTCAAGGTGAAGCTTTTTAGGTTCCACCTTTTCAAGGTAAAGCTTTTCAAAGCCCACCTTTCTAAGGTCAAGATTTCCAAAGCCAACATTTTCATAGTTAATATTTTTAGAGTCAAGCTCTTCAAACTTAATTTGATCAAGGTTAACATTTACAAGTGCTTTGAAGTTGAATGTTAGTTTTACCGTGCTAATTTCAACTTCAGATTTAAAAACAAATTTTTATCTTTTGTTTCATGTGCATAGGTTAACACATATTTCGTTAAATTTGGAAGTATTCAGTGGATCTAGAATTTAGAACTTTAACTAGATTAAGTTCTTAAAAAATGAAAAATTAGAAAGTCACTTAGTTCACTAATTTTAATGTAGATATTCACCATTTTTTGTGGAAAAATTATCATGATAAACATTATAAAACAAATTTATATAAACTTGCTAAAGCAAATCTTTCACATTTTAGGTTTTAACCCCATACAGAAATTACCTGCATATGAATTCTAAAACAAAAAAAATAAACAATGCTAGAGCATAACACATAAAACACATATACACAAAGATTTCCCCTACATCCCAAAATCAGGACTACCAGCTTGATTTTTCATTATATTCCTTTCAGTGTTATAATACATATTTATACATGCCAAAGCATCCAATACCATGGACCGAAAACTATAGGTAGGTTCGTCCAACCTAATGTAGGTTCCAAAAAAAAAAATTCTAGGGTCGCTACTCCAGACGCTGTAGAGGGGGGCTACTCGCCCCCCTCAAATCCCCTGGATAGGGGGGCTGCTACCCTCACTGTGACCCCCCCCCCCGCTATGCAATCAGCGCAACAAAGAGGGGGCTCCGCCCCCCTCTAACCCCTCGATTCACTACGTAGGTTAGTCGTGGAAAGAATATAACACAACCCAACATTCTCCCACTTGTTTTTTTCTTTCCATAGGGGGACATAGGAGATTTTAGTCATTTTTCCAGCCTTGAAATGCCCATTGTTTCTTGACACTAGGAGAACTTCTCAGAGATCATAGATTTTGTCAATGCATCTGCAGTATTCTTCAAAGTCTCCACTTTTACCAGAAACACCTTTTGTCTTCTATCATATCCCTCCCAAAGTGATATTGAACATCAATGTGCTTTGTCTTTGAATGATAGGCAAGGTTCTTTGCCATGAAAATTGCACTTTGGCTGTCACAGTCTATCCTTATAGCTCCTTGTACTAACCCCATACTTGAACACAATCTCTGCAACCAAACTGCTTCCATGCTTGCATGAGTGGCTGCCATTTATTCTACCTCTGTAGTTGATAGTGCCACTACAGATTGTTTCTTACTCATCCAACTGACTGCACCTCCAAATAGGTTAAACACATACCCACTTGTAGATCTTGTTTGATCCAAATCTCGAGCCTAGTATGCATCAACAAAGCCACAAAGAAGTTGCATTCCGATCAAATGCGGAGGTCGATTAGGGTTCTGAGGAAAATACCGACGGCGCAGGTAGCACAACTCTGGCTCTGTACACAAACCAGTCCAAATCTACTGTTGCGCAGCAGAATAGCAGAGTACTAGAGCAGCGCAATGGAATCTCTTCAGGGGAGGGCGTCAGAGCCCTCCCCATCGCAGCACGATCCTGAGCAGGCGTTCCTCTTTGGATCGGTTAACAGGGAGATCTTGAACAATGGGAACAGGCTTCAGCAGGAAAACAAGAAGACAGGAGGATGGACGGACCAAGCTAGCGTCACCCAAGACAGAGGAAAAAATCTGGAGGAAATCCCGAAGGTTTCCTCGACAACATGCAAACCAATAGCCAAAGAGCGGCCACGAATAGAGCTACCTGGACACAAGATTGATGCACGAATCGAGTTCATGAGGGATCATGCCATTATTGGGAAGTTTATAGGGTTCTGGCCGACAGAAAGAGCCTTATACGGGTGGATCGCTGCGAAATGGAAGCCCAAAGGAGACGTTACCCTGCAGCTAGGGCCGAAGGGTTTCTTTACAGCAATTTTTTACTGTATTGAGGACAAACTCAGGGTACTGGGAACAGGGCCTCACTTCTTCAACGCAGCAGGCCTGTATATGAGAGACTGGATACCTAGATTCAACCCGGATAAGGAAGATCTCACCTGGGCGCCAGTCTGGATCAGAATGTATGGACTTCCAGACGAATATTGGGACGAGGACATTCTCAAGAACATAGGAAATGGACTAGGGGAGTACATCAGGACTGCAGAAGAGACCAAACTGTGCAGATTCATTTCCTATGCATGCATCTGCGTCTTCATGCGCTTGAATGAAGCCTTACCAGAATCGATAAGTCTCTCCCACCGTGACGAGGAGTGGATTCAACCCTTGGACTATGAGCATGTACCCTTCCGTTGCAGGAGATGCCACGCTCTTGGGCATCTTTTCCGTGACTGCCCCCTGAACTCCAAAGCCACTTCTCCTGACCCTTCTGTTTCTGCAGCCCAGGATGGCTTCACCAAAGCCCCAAGCCGAAGGCGAGCGCACAAGAAACCCTCTAATGGGTCTAAGCCCCAACAAAATAGCACCAATGGCCCAGCTTCTTGTT
Source organism: Pinus tabuliformis (assembly GCA_031772625.1). NCBI lineage: Eukaryota > Viridiplantae > Streptophyta > Pinopsida > Pinales > Pinaceae > Pinus > Pinus tabuliformis. The sequence goes on along the minus strand of CM062818.1, from coordinate 1,136,235,893 downwards.
ATAGACATTTTTGTACCTAACAGCATGAAGCATGAAATGTCAATAATCTGAGGGATCCAAAGTCCCTAAACATGTTGTTCCTACCCCTAGAGGAACAAGGTCAGCAAACCACAGCACTGAAAATCAGTTCTCCACCTGAAAACACTCAAAAACAAGCTGTTTCTGGATCATGTCAGCTGCTCCACTGAGCATCTGCGCTGAATGTCAACTGCTCCACTCTGTACCTGCGCTGAATGTCAAATCTAATGAAGGCTACCTGCGCTGGGCGAGATTGGCCAAGTGGCACAGTCATTCTGCAAGGTGTCAAATGCCCAGGAAGCTTCCAAACTGATCAGGGAATTCGCCTTGTGATGAGTAAGAGGATCTAGATCTCCAAGTGGAAGCAAGAAACTCCAAGTGGACTCAAGAACTGAAGTATAACTAAAGTGGGAGAGGACACTAGTCAGCTTCATGCCAGCCTCAAGCTGACTCATCCTTTCTCCAAATCTCCTATATATAGAGCTCTCTCATGAGGTCTAAGGAGGCTGGAATTTTGTGCAAGTAAGGAAGTGCTGTTGGTTTGTGAATAGAACTATTGGGTGATTGCTTTGAAGGAGGTGAAGAGGAGATTTATTTCTGCTGGGAGGTGTTGCTGGATTGGGCCTATTATGGTTGTAACACTCTCAAAACTTTACTTCTTCCATTAATAAAGTATTTGAGGTTCTTCTATATGCATGTGTCTCTATGGTGAATTGATGCTTGTATATTTGATTTATTCTAATCCTTGAATCAGTTATGGATGTATGCTTCTTGTAGTTTCCTCTCTTTGTGCTTCTACAGGATCTTTGTGTAGCTGGGCCGGTGAAAGAGCAAGGAGCTAGGAGCAAGCAGCAAGAGGGAAGATTGGATCAACCATTAGCGGAAGATAACGGTTAGTGGATCCCTTTTCTATTCTCTCTCTCATCTCATAAAGAAGTAATCTTGAATAGCTTTTTATTCAGTTGTTGCTGAGGTACTATCACCCTTAGAGTGGGATAGGGTCATTCCGTATTGGATACTTTTCCCAACAACAAATTGGCGACTCTGCTGGGGATCGTATCTTGTTGGTTGTTTGTGTTTTTGCTATTCATTTCATAAACAAAGGGAGTACCGAATCGAACTGTGTTTGAATCTTTCAAATACAAAGTAGAGGGCAGCTACTCTAGCTCAGTTTCTGGGCAAGTTTATGATTTGAAGAGCTGATCCACAAGGACTCTAATAAGCTCTTAGTGATAGCTTTTCATCCTCCTTGTCATCCCTTAGTGTGTCCTTGACTGATAGCTTCTGATTTGAGCAAAAACTGTGAATTTTTGAGCAATCTGTGACCCGGAAACCACCAGAAACGAAAGTTTCGTTCTTCAGTGCAGGCTGTACAAAGGCTGTTTGCATTTCAGCGCAGTTCCCGAAGGGGCTACCTGCGCTGAAGGTCAAACAGGCAGTGTTCTACCTGCGCTGGACCAGTCCTGCCTTGTGCTGCTGGGGTTTCCTGCTGTTTCTTGCCCTGTTTTCGCTCTTGTTTTTGTTGTTTGTTACCAGTCAGTGGGCCTATCTGAAACCAACTTTCCTTGCCACTATTCCGCCTCAGTTGTATAAAGAAACTGTGTTTGTTCTTTGTGTATTTCTTGTACATTTACAGTTTCCCATAACGAAAGTGAACTAGTCTTGCTGTGGCCTCTTAGATCTAGACCTGTGATAAAGTGTCGTTTTGATCTTAAGAGTTAGTTTGTTTGCTGTTCATAGCTGATTGGGTTTTTACTTTCGTCGTATGGTTTGAATTTATATATTTCTAGTGTCGAAACAAGTAAATCTCAAGGTGTCTTTTGATTTTGGACAAGCTTGTTTGCTTTCACTTGAAATTGAATTCAAAATTATACAACAGCTTTCTTTTTGCATTTCACCAACATTAAGAAAGAGAAAAGAAATACTTGCATTGTGCATGTGCATTATGACAGCTTGCATGTTGATTTAGGAAAAAATGCATTAGTGTGTGCTCTATGATCTGTGTGAAAAGGTGTTATCTTTCTTTTCCCTCAGTAGTTAAGGTTTTCAAAGTTGAAAGATTGAAAAGCTTGCTTATCATCTTAGACTGCATTTAGGAGTGTTATCATACATCTCGTGGTGATCCATAAAGGCAAACTGCTAAATAAGATCAACCTTAAAATAAATTGAATTTACATAACAACGCATTGAAACATAACGCAAACACATAGAGGTCTAAGCTAGAGACGTGTTCCGGCGTCGTTAAACGTGATATCTTAGCGTTGAGTGGTTGGGTGATTCCTCCATGGTGAAGCGATAAGTATCAATACGGACTTGTGCTCCCACGTACCGTCGCGTATATATTGGGAGACCCCTATAGGAATAAAGCCTTTATCCAATAGGAAACCGTGTCGGCCGCCCTACTGATCGCAATGCAGTGAACACAGCATTCACGAAGATCGACCACTCGTACCGTAAAACGTATTCTGTGGTTTTGCGAAAAGTTTGGCACACCCTCTGCCTAGAACTCCAGAGCAGTTTCTTTTGGCCTTTTTCAAACTCTATAACTGAAAAAGTCCATCCGAGCATTTGTCACTTCGGGCTCGTTAAAACATCGAAGGAGACTAGAGTCATCTTTAGCTTTTTCTCGACTCTTAAAAACTGAAAAAGCAAGTTGTGTCTAAGCGTCGTTATAAAATTTATTTTAAACGGAACATAATCACCTCCTATTCCCGCGTTGATCTTAAAGTTGAGAACATGGAACGCCCCAACCAAGGAATTCCACATGATGTAAATCCTAGTCCATTCTCCTCTTGGGGAGAAGTTGGTGCGCCCCACATGGCCACATTTTCGCTTCCAGGACTGACAATTGGCCTGCCTATTTGGCTATTCTCAACTAATGTAGTTCAGACCACCATGGTTCCTGAACAGTTGAGTCAACAGTTAGATGAGTCTAGAGCTGCCCACCAGCCTTCAACTTCCTATAACTCTTCCTCCAATCCTTCATCTTCGAAAGGTAGAGCCGGCAAAATCCAAGCTCCCATGGAGAAGAAGAAGAAGAAGAAGAAAGAGAAGAAGAAGAAGGAGCCTAAGGCGGCTGGGGGCAAGCAAAAGACATCTGACAAAAACCCACACACAGCACAGACCAGGCCTAAATCGCCATGTGTCATATGTAGAGGAGACCATTTCCATCGAGATTGTCCCTATATTCCCCGGATACTAAGGGACTGGTCACCTCGTTTGCACAATTCAGGAGCATCAACCTCTGATAGCCATGTTGATTGCTTACCGTCAACCAGCGAAAGTGAAGGTTCAAGACAAAGAGGGGGAGCAAGATCCCCCTGTAGACTGTGTGAAGGCGATCACGCTATCCACCGTTGTCCCTTCTTAGACGAAGCGAAGAGAGTTTTGGAAGATCGTCCGGTTTCACCGGTAATACTTCCTCCTGGATACAAAAAACTCGTGCTGAGTCCTTCGTTGGTTGAAAATACAGCTGGCCTGCTCAAGTGGTCAGCTGAAGCGTCAGTCATTGAAAATGAACCCACTGAATCCAGACCAGACGAAAGTCTAAAGGTCGATACGGCAGTTGACCCGGTTCTTCCTTCAGAGGTTTCATCCTCAAATGACACCGTCACTGAAGATTCATCTTCAAATGACACCCTCACTGGAGAGAATAAGGATGACACCATCCAGATTCTTTTCATCAACACAGATTCTAATGAGCATCAGGGCAATGCGCCCATTCCTTTATCGCAGGAAGGAACATCGTCAGGATCGTATCCGGCCGTGTATTCGGTCCCACCACCAAGCAACCTGGTTGTGTCTTTTGATTGGAACCAACTAGGCAGACCCCGGTTACCAGCCAGTATACCATTCAGAATCATAGTCCAAATCTACAGAATGGTAATGGCTGGAACTATCATTGATGAAGGGGCATCTATGAGTATCCTTTCCTCTATTGCTTGGAAAGCACTGGGTTCCCCAGAGCTTTTGCCTGAGATGAGAAATCTCTCGGGTTTTGATAAAGGAACCAGTCGACCATTAGGGATCCTCCCCAATGTGCCTGTTACATTGAAAGGGAAGACCACTCAAATGAACGTGATGGTCGTTCAAGCACCCTTGGATTATAACCTACTCCTTGGACGAGACTATATATATTGCATGGGAGCTATAGTCTCCTCACTCTTTAGAGTAATGTGTTTTCCACACGAAGGAAGAATGGTCAAGCTCGTAGACCAACTTTAATTTCCAGGATCACGCATCGCAAATAGTCAAATACCAACCCTCAATGGTCTATTCACCCAAGAAATGTCTCCACCCCGAGTCCTCCTTCCCGATGAGTGTGAGTGATTCGGAAAGATGGGACTGGAACCCAGGGGGCATGCATCCTGGTCTGCTTCGGGAAGAAGAAACCCTGGGTATAAGGTAGAATTTCCGCGAAAGAATATGACTAGTCCGTACCCCGTCCGAAAGAAGGAAGAGGGGTTGTTCTAGAACAGGATTCTTTTGTCAAGGTTACTTGTTTGACAAAGGTCATTCAACTTTATCTAAACAGGTAGGCAATGCCAAAGAGATTCCTTTGCGGCAGCAAATTGTAACCATCTTTGGGTAAAAGGCAAGCCTCACCCGTTAAAACAAATGTTTTAAAGGATAAGTAGGGGCAACCTCCAAAGAAAGAGATTCCTTTGCTGCAACAAATTGTAACCATCTTTGAGTAACCTAATGATAGACATCGCCGAAGAAAGAGTTTCATTTGCGGCAGCAAATAAAACCATTCTTTGGGTAACCAGAAAGAGGCAAGCCTCACCCATCAAAACAAATGTTTTGAAGGATAAGTAGGGGCAGCCTTGAAATTGTATTTTATACTTGGGGGCATGCAAACCTTTTGGAGTGTAAGCAAAGAGCGGTCATTGATCGTTTCCTAACTTACATAAAGAAAGGATGTGGGGCAAAGGGTCAAAATTTGCCAAATGAGGAGCATAGCTTCGTGAGATAAAGCTCCATAAAAATTAGCTATCTCACAGGAGACATTTCTTATCTTATGACTGGTATATCGAGCAGTTTTACCGCGGAATTTATGCTCGTTAAAAAATAGAAAAACGAGATCCGAGCAGTTTTAGCGTCATAGTTCATGCTCGTTAAAAAATAAACATAAGCTTTTGAGCAGTGTTTTGGCGCATTCAAGCTCTTTAAAAAATGAACCCAGTACCGGTAAATAACCATTGTGATCGTAAATTTATTAGCCATAAAAGCCTTGGTCGTGTTTTGCACCTGCCACCTCCATTTCATTTGGCCAATCGTTCACCTCCATATGATTGTTTACCCATTTTGAGGAACAGCTGCGAAAAGTGATTTCACCTAGCCATCCTTGTGACACTGCCGTGATTGGAAAATTCCAACCTGTACCTGGAATCTGCTGCTATCCCTGTTTATCACTCGTTCCTCAAAAGACGAGTCTTCTTTGAGCTCTTTTCTCCTGACTCGTAAAATATGAAAAGTTTGCCGAGTTTTGGCCTTCCAGCTCATTAAAGTGACCGGAAGAGCTATCCCTCCTCTAGATTTTAATCTTTTTGGACCTGAGGGATTATTACACAAAAAGGTCGAGCGCTTGTTTTATTCGGCTTGTTAAAGTAATCGAAAACTCATCCCTTCTGTATTGTTTTATACTTTTTCGGACTTAAGGGATTAGATGAAGAAAAAGGAATTTTGGAGTTAACTTTCTGTACCTTTTCAGACTCTCTAAAAATGAAAAGGACCGAGTTTTCCTTGTCGTTAGACTCGTTAAAATGATTAAATAGCGACAAACTTGTCTTTAGACGAGAACGAGTTTCCCTATCTCTAAGCTCGTTAAAACATAGCGATGGGCTTGCCCGAAGGGCAGGTTATAGAACAAGCATATGTTATCCTCCTGAAGCTTGACAAAAATAAAGAGGTACTGGTCAGAAATGACTGGGGAAAAATTGGGAGAAGCTCAAAGCTTTAATGGTAGCAAGTCGCTCTTGAACATGACACTTTGTCCTCCGTATCACATCGGGTTGGGTTGTTTCATTCACCGGTCTCATCACCATGGTCCTCGCCAAACCATCCACATTTGGGGTAATGCTACCGATCCATCACATCAGTGTCGTTATATGTTCAAGAGATGTTGTTCAGAAAGAGTCAACCGTGTCCCATCCACTGCCATACATTATCCTTCATCCACCCATGATCGCCACCCTGAATCATATTTCACAGATTGTTCTCATCTCCACTAAAATCATTAGCTCCGTTCCGTGTCATTGATGTGGGATTCATTAAGGCCCTCCTTTGACGGATCGCTTCTTGTCGACTTCAGCTCATTATCCAGGAAGTTGATCTAGGAACAACCCCCCCAGTACTTTGAAGCTTGCATGCCTCAATGGCAAGTTTCTCACTTCCGGCGACAGGTATACATCAATGACCTTCGACCAGAAGATTTTGCGTGGTGTTCGACGCCAAGTCCTTTATTCACACCACGTGAATTGTACTGCAGTACCTTGAGGGTCATTGTCATTATTGGTGATTCCTCTCCCGCTTGTTAACGGTTTACATTATTGACCGGTAATCAAGCGATGTCTTTCCATGTTCGACTTCAGCGCAATTCTCACATGGATCGACTTGTACTTAGAGTGAAGATTGAACGAGTTTGAAGACCCGGATCTAGTTTCATCCATTCGGGCTGCGATATATATATTCAGGATATAAAGACATTTGTTATGTACATCATTGCAACAGATGATCATCCTACTCAAAGGATGATAATTTCAGCAGAGAATTATCAGTCTACCAGCAGACGATCGTCTGTTCTATGTACCAAAATGAATTTATAAAGCTGAGCATGGGAATGCCCGCCTCAGCTAGATCATGAAAGCAGAATGAAAAATAATGTATTGTATTGTATTTTATTACAGGGCACCTCTCAGCGATTGAATGAACTTCGGATCCTCCTGATAAAGCATTTCACCCGATAAACGACCTCATACTTTAGGGGGCAACTGTTATAGACATTTTTGTGCCTAACAACATGAATCATGAAATGTCAATAATCTGAGGGATCCAAAGTCCCTAAACATGTTGTTCCTACCCCTAGAGGAACAAGGTCAGCAAACCACAGCACTGAAAATCAGTTCTCCACCTCAAAACACTAAAAAACAAGCTGTTTCTGGATCATGTCAGCTGCTCCACTGAGCATCTGCGCTGAATGTCAACTGCTCCACTCTGTACCTGCGCTGAATGTCAAATCTAATGAAGGCTACCTGCACTGGGCGAGATTGGCCAAGTGGCACAGTCATTCTGCAAGGTGTCAAATGCCCAGGAAGCTTCCAAACTGATCAGGGAATTCGCCTTGTGATGAGTAAGAGGATCTAGATCTCCAAGTGGAAGCAAGAAACTCCAAGTGGACTCAAGAACTGAAGTATAACTAAAGTGGGAGAGGACACTAGTCAGCTTCATGCCAGCCTCAAGCTGACTCATCCTTTCTCCAAATCACCTATATATAGAGCTCTCTCATGAGGTCTAAGGAGGCTGGAATTTTGTGCAAGTAAGGAAGTGCTATTGGTGTGTGAATAGAACTATTGGGTGATTGCTTTGAAGGAGGTGAAGAGGAGATTTCTTTCTGCTGGGAGGTCTTGCTGGATTGCGCCTATTATGGTTGTAACACTCTCAGAACTTTACTTCTTCCATTAATAAAGTATTTGAGGTTCTTCTATATGCATGTGTCTCTATGGTGAATTGATGCTTGTATATTTGATTTATTCTAATCCTTGAATCAGTTATGGATGTATGCTTCTTGTAGTTTCCTCTCTTTGTGCTTCTACAGGATCTTTGTGTAGCTGGGCCGGTGAAAGAGCAAGGAGCTAGGAGCAAGCAGCAAGAGGGAAGATTGGATCAACCATTAGCGGAAGATAACGGTTAGTGGATCCCTTTTCTCTTCTCTCTCTCATCTCATAAAGAAGTAATCTTGAATAGCTTTGTATTCAGTTGTTGCTGAGGTACTATAACCCTTAGAGTGGGATAGGGTCATTCCGTATTGGATACTTTTCCCAACAACACTTCTAAGAACAGTTTCGAAATCCTCACTCAATCCTCAGATGAACTCCCCCCGATATCTGAGTCTGACCCTTCCCATCCCTCATCCTCCTCCCCTCCCCCTCCTTCAGCCTCCCCTCCCAAATGCCAATCCCCCCTAATCTTCAATGATTCCCCCTCAGGAGATCTGAAAGAACCGACAGAGAAAAACAAGGACATGGAAATTGATGGAAAGCTAGATCCTCCTTCTAGCTCAGAGATTAATGTGGAAGAAGGTAGTCAAGTGCAACAGATGGAAGAAGAACCAGAAAGCATAGATCTGCATGGCCTAGACATTCTGGAATTGGAGCTAGCATGCAAAAAGAAAGCATATGACAGCATAACAGAAACCCAACTCAGCAAGCTGGAAGTGGTTATTTCAAGAGCATATCAGCAGCAGCAACTAGGTATTCAACCAGGAAGCCAGTGGGATGGTAGTCACCCCCCAAAAGAAACCAAAAAGAGAGGACGAAGAACAGATCTACAGAGAACGATCGAGATTGGGAAACTCCTGGTAGACTCAGGCAGGTATGCAAAATTGACAAAGTACTATAAACCCTCTGCAAATAGTTGAACCATGAAGCTTGTATCATGGAACTTAAGAGGGCTCAATAGCCCAGGGAAACTCAGAATGTTAAAAAACATGATTAAAATGGAAAAGCCGCAACTATGCTTTCTCCAGGAAACTAAATGTAACGGATCTACATTAGGTAGCATTCTCTCCAAAGCATGGCCAGGATGTCGCTCAGTGGCAGTAGATGCCTCTGGAGCTTCAGGAGGGCTGGCCATTGCATGGAATACTCAAGCGTTAAATCTCTCAGATTTCCACGCTTCTCATCATCTCATACAGGCAGCCTTCCACATTTTGGGTACGAATATCCATGGAAACCTATCAAATGTATATTTCCCGCAGGACACAGGAAGAAAAATTGCGCTTCTAGACACCATAGAGGCTTTGAACAACAACAGGAGACACCCACTCTAGATCATCGGAGGGGATTTTAACATGATCACCAGGCTAGAGGAGAAGCTTGGGGGAAGGAACAGAATGGAACAAGAAAACATCCATTTCAAGGACTTCATTCAAAACACCTCCCTCATAGACCTGCCTTTTTGCAATGGAACCTTCACTTGGAGCAATCGCAGAGCGGGAAAACACCAAATCACTTCCAAACTAGATCGCTTCCTTATCTCAGATAACGCGATTCACCTTGGAGGAGATATCACAGCAGCAATTCTTCCGCACACCGGCTCGGACCATTGGCCGATAGCCCTCCAATGGCAAAGACCAGGTGATTTGACCCGGAGGCCCTTCCGCTTCGAAGGATTCTGGCTCTCGCACCCCGAGTTCAAAGACTTTGTCAAAACCACATGGACTTCTTTTATCCCTCCAGAAGGGTCTAAGATGTATAAATTCCAACAGAAGCTCAGGTTCCTTAAAAATCACCTAAAGCGCTGGAACAGGGAAACCTTTGGAGATATCTTTAAAGCGCAACAAGAACTAAATCGGGAACTGACGGATCTCCAACAAAGAGTAACCACAGAGGGACACACTGAAGTGACCTTGGAGCAGGAACGACGTATCCACAGACAGATTGAGGAAAGGCAGAAGCAGGAGGAAGTTTACTGGAAGCAAAAATCCAGGATAAGATGGTTGAAGGAGGGCGAACGTAATACCAAATTCTTCCACAGAACCACCATTCAAAGAAGAATGCACAACAGCATTCCGTTCATCCAAAAGCAAGGCGGGGTAAAAGTAGAAAAGCATGAGGAAATTGAGAAGGAATTTCTCAATCACTTTAATCAGGTCCTTCAAGAGCCGGAGGAAGATAGGCGACAGGAAATTGAAATAATTACCAACAATGTGCCAAGGATCATTACGGAGGAACATAATGAGCTTCTCCTCCGCCCAATTCAGCCTCAGGAGGTGGACGAGGCAATGTCCCAGCTCAAGGAAGGAAAAGCCCCTGGACCGGACGGATTCACCACCACGTTCTTTCACACCTTCTGGGAGATGATAAAACAGGAAGTCTGGCAAATCGTTGAAGAATCGAGAGCTCTCCATTGGTTGCTTCCTTCTCTCAACTCCACCTTCATTGCCCTCATCCCCAAAGAGGAGGACTCAATTACTCCCGACAAATACAGGCCGATTGCACTTTGTAATGTCATTTACAAAGTAATATCCAAAGTTGTAGCTAACCGGTTGAAGCCCCTGCTACCTCTGCTCATATCACCGGAACAGTCGGGTTACGTGGAAGGAAGACAGATCATGGACGGCATCCTCCTCACGCACGAGATCATACACTCCCTCAAACAATCAAAACAGGCAGGTATGCTTCTTAAGCTGGATCTTTCTAAGGCTTTTGATAAACTCAGCTGGACTTATATTCAGCAAATGCTAAAGGCTTTTGGTTTCTGTACTATGTGGATTCGCTGGATCATGAGCTTAATTAACTCCACTCAATTCTCCATCCTTGTGAATGGGATCCCTTCCCGCCCCTTCAAACCATCAAGAGGAATTAGGCAAGGGGACCCCCTATCCCCCTTCCTCTTTGTTCTCATGGCAGAAGGGCTTGGCCGTCACATTAAACATGCCCTCCAATCCCACCATCTCAAAGGCCTTTCAGTTCACAACACCCCTGCTACCTCTCATCAGCAGTTTGTTGATGATACCATGCTATTTGGATATCCCTCGGTCCAGGAAGCCGCATGCCTCAAATCCCTGCTCACTGACTTTGCTGAAGCTTCAGGCACTGATGTCAACTGCACCAAATCGCAGATCTTCTTCTTTCACACGCCTCCTCTTGTTAAATCGGCGGTCACCCGAATCCTTGGCTTTCCCACAGCCTCCCTTCCCTCCAAATACCTCGGAGCCCCCCTCACTGCCTCAGCTATAAAGCATTCCTCATGGCGAACCCTCATTGAGAAGCTTGAATCTCGACTCAACCTTTGGACGCACAGATCTCTCAATCTAGCCAGTCGGGTAGTGCTCATTAAGTCAGTTCTTCAGGCAATGCCCCTGTATCTTTTCTCTATCCTTGCTGCGCCCAAATGGGTTTTAAAAAGTATCAGGAATCTTCAGCGCAGCTTCCTATGGGGCGGCTCGGCAACTAATCGAAAATGGGCTTTAGTCAAATGGCCCACAGTCTGTCTACCCAAAGACAAAGGGGGTATTGGTCTGAGAGACCCGGAGCACAGTAATTCCATCATGAGCGCCAAAATATGGTGGCACTGGATCACAAATCCAGAAAAACCTTGGGCAAGAATCTGGACAGCTAAATATGCTAATAACAGACCTCAGGAGGAGCTCATCCGGTTCACCCCCACGGAAAAAGGTTCGCTAATATGGAACGCAGCCAAACAGCACTTCCAGTTAATTCAGCAGCACAGTTTTTGGGAGGTCAGGGATGGCAAGACTGCAAGATTTTGGACAGATGCATGGAACCAGTTGCCAAAGCTCACCCACGTTCTTCATTCACCCCTGGATCACGTTAGGCCGGAGCAGCAGCAAGAAAAGATCCATCACTATTGGTTGCAGGAAACGGAGCACGGATTCAGGAAATGGAAACAGGGTAATCAGCTAATTAACATCACAAACCTTCTGGATATCGAAGAATTGGAGAAGGAGCTCGGAAAAAGAAGCATCAGACACGAAGAAGGCAATGACGTCCTAAGATGGGGATATCGACCAAAAGGGGACTTTACCACTTCAGAAGCCTACAAGATAGTTTGCAACATCACTACTCCTTCTGATCCAATCTGGAGCAAAATATGGGGTCTTGGATCCTGGCCCAAAGTCTCTTACTTCCTTTGGTTGGTTAGCCATAAAAGAATCCTCACCTGGGACAAACTAAGAAGAAGAAATTTTCATGGTCCATCAATATGTCCCAATTGCAATCAAGATGAGGAAACGCTCCAACACCTCCTGGACACCTGCCCCCTAGCCAATCAACTCTGGGAAAAGGCTAGCTTCAGATGTCAAAAAAAATGCAGAACAAAGAACGACATAACCGACTCCCTAAGACAATGGCCGCAGAATCCTTATAAGAGCGAGCTTCTCAACTGTATATGGAACCTGCTCCCTGGACTCATCTTATGGGGTATATGGAAGGAAAGGAATAAACGTATATTCAAAAATCAGCGCTCAACGATCGAAGACATATGGACCAGACTCTGTGGGAACCTCAACGAGACGCTGATGCTCCACTCCTGGACCCAGGAAGATCTTCCTTCTCTAGACGTCGAGAAAGGCATTCTAAGCAACTGGCAACTGCTCCTACCTCAGAATCTACACAAGATCAGCACTTTCAAAAGCAGCAGTACAATCAAAGGCACTTGGATCGCCCCCCCTAAGCATTCTTATAAGCTCAATTTTGATGGGGCCTCCAAAGGTAACCCTGGAAAGGCAGGGTTTGGAGGTATTCTGAGGAATCACGAAGGCACCCCCCTGCAGATATACTTCGGATACTTGGGTTGGGACACCAACAACTCGGCTGAGCTTGAAGGTTTATGGCAAGGACTCCTTCTCGCATGGAACCTCAATCTCCAACCCTTGATCGTGGAAGGAGACTCCCAGATTCTCATAAACATGGCCAAGCGATTGCAGAATGGCTCACAAGCAAAAAAAATCGCAAATAGCTGGAGGCTCGCAGCCAGACTAGAAGCCATCGAACAAGCTCTCCGCAGTAACAGGGCCATCACTTTCAATCACACAAAAAGAGAGGGCAACAAGGTCGCAGACCTCTTAGCTAACATAGGAGCAGATAATGATCATACTCTCCTCACAGGAACCTCAGCTATTATACCAAATAATGCCCAGGCTCAGGACTTCGCTAGGCTGGTTCAAAGAGATGCTGCCCCCCCGGATGCGGGTGACACTACGGTTGAGCACGAGGTGCCACATGGAAGCCATGTGCGGCCCCAAGACTAAGACAAGCATTCAATTCGATCCACCGTCAAAGAATTTAAGCGTGGGTTCAGGCGAGATCTTGGATGGCAATTCATTGCACTGTCCGGGGTTCAGGTGCGAATTCAATCTGCAGTTATGGCATGCAGAGTTCGAGGAACAGAGGAGGAGCTTAAGTATGGAGAGGGGGTGGATTGCAATATGCTGGGTCGAGCTCAGAATCTGGAATTGGGTCTATGTGTCTCGGGGTGTGCATCTGCTTGGTTGATGGTTCACAGAGCTTCTGCTCACGCAACTCCTCTGCCAATTGTCTGTTGCATCAGGTCTGAAAGTGTGGGTGAAGGGCGTCTCAATTTCCCCAATTCCTCCTATTCTACTCTGTTTTTTCCCCTGCTATGTGTGGCAAAATGGTCAGGCCTCGACAGCGCCTTCTCAGCCGTCGAGGCTCTAGCAGAGGTGGGTCTTCTTGGCCCTCAGTTGCAACTCCCCAATCCCGCTGCTGTCGATGCCTTTGCCATCAAGTTGCAGAAGCCCATCCCATCCAATCAAGCCAATTCTTGGACTCTAGAAGTCCAGATTCGGACTCGGCACCTCTTCCTGTGTTTGGCACTGCCGTCTTCTCTTTCAGCAGCTCCCAAGGAACATCCCGCATCAACGCCCATGTCTCGGTCCTTTTCCTTGAAGAACCACAGGATGAGGGCGAGGAACAACCCAGCTCGAAGACGCACCAGGCAGGAAGCTCAAGGGGTGTCGAGGGATCGCCAGAGGCTGGTCCAGAGCATGCTGTCAACCCGCCTTCGACTCAGGCAGAGCCTTCTCCAGCGAGGGACAAGACAGAATGGGACCAGTTCCCGGAAGGATGTGGCTGGAATAGGATCATCGAGGAGGAGCCAGATGATTAGTAGTTCGTTCGCTCAGCATCACCTGCTCAAACGCTGCTCAGGTCCACCCATGATTTACTATGTCTGTTACAATGGCTTACTGTATGTTTTTGATGATTATGTATGATTTGAAAGAAATCCTGTTCAATGCTTCCGATGAAAGTCTCTTTTTCTTATTTGAGCCCCTCCACGGGCTGTCAATTTTTGCACTGATAGTTCCTTGGTGGTTTAACGCCCCAGCGCGGGTGGTTTGTCTCAGTTGCGGTGCCCCTGCGTGGGCTGCTTTTTCTGTTAACTTTCAGTCCAAAGTACCATCCATGGCCTTTGGCAGTATGACTCAATGACTGCAAATGTTTTCCTGTTAATGTATATAATAGAATAGCATAGTCTTAACGAGAAAAAAAAAAAAACAAAGCCACAAATATCCAAAACTCTATCCAACCCTGGTCTTCCTTGGTAGCATAAACCATAATCACTAGTGCCACGCAAATACCTGAAAACTTGCTTCAGTGTTGTCCAATGCTCCTTCCCTGGTTTTGACATAAATTTGCTCAATACACCCACTGCATGTGCAATGTCTGGTCTATTATAGACCATTAGATACATCAAGCTACCGACTGCACTTGCATATGGAACATAAGACATATTCTCTTCCTCTTCTTGTGTCTTGGGACACTGTTCAGGAGATAAATTTACACTTACAGGAATAGGAACCTTCAATGGTTTACTATGATGCATATTAAACCTCTGCAGTATTGTCTTGACATACTTCCTCTGGTTTAACCAGAGCTTCCTCTTTGCCTGATCTCTTTTAATTTCCATGCCCAAAATATAGTTTGCAGCACCAAGATCTTTCATTTCAAATCTGGAGGACAAGTGGGTCTTCAAATCCTAGATAATTTCTTTGTCATTTCCAACCAGCAACATATCATCCACATACAAGAGCAGATAAATAACACGGTCACCAATTAATTTAAAATACACACAGTGATCTGCTTTGCTTCTGGTGAAGCCAAGTCCTCGTATAAATGTATCAAATTTCTGATACCACATCCTTGGTGACTATTTTAACCCATATAGAGACTTCTTTAACTTGCATACCAGTTCTTTCTTACCCTTCACTGCAAAGGCTTCAGGTTGCCTCATGTAGATCTCTTATTCCAGATCCCCGTGAAGGAACGTTGTCTTCACATACATCTTTTCTACCTCAAAATCAAAAGCAATAGCAACAAATAAAAGTAACCTAATAGAAGCTACCTTGGCAATAGGAGAAAGAATATCACCAAAATCAATTCCCAACACGTGGGAATAAC
Organism: Pinus tabuliformis; assembly: GCA_031772625.1. NCBI lineage: Eukaryota > Viridiplantae > Streptophyta > Pinopsida > Pinales > Pinaceae > Pinus > Pinus tabuliformis. The sequence goes on along the minus strand of CM062818.1, from coordinate 1,136,220,711 downwards.
CCTTTTCTACCAACCAAGCTTTTTATTTCTCCACCTTTCCTTCTGCATTTGTCTTCTTCTTGAACACCCATTTGCTGCCAATGGGTTTCCTTCCAGTTGGAAACTCCACCAGATCCCAAGCCTCATTTTTGTGCAAAGATGCCATTTCATCAACCATGGCCTCTTTCCAGAGTTTTCCATCCTCTTAATCTACTGCTTCCTTCAGAGTTCTAGGATCATCATCACTAAGATAAAGAAAAATTTGAATAGAAAGAAGATGGACTATACCTTTCTGGCTACCTTCTTTCTCGAACTGATCCTCTCACACCCGGAGTTTGTGGCTCTTCATCTTCTGATTCCTCCTCTACTGTAGAGTCTAATTCTTCCTCCTATAGCTCAAGCTCTATCTTCTCAGGTTCCTTTGGTTAGACTTCATGTTTAATAACATCTTTCACCTCTTTAAACACCAAATGTCGACTGTACACAACCTTCCTTATTGTTAAGTTCCAAAGCTTATAACCCTTTAAACCATGCTTGTACCTCATAAAGATGCACTTTTCATATTTACTATCCAACATGGTTTGTTTCTCCTTTAGAACATGTACATATGCATCACATCCAAATACCCTCAGATGAAATAGGGGGTTTCTTAACAGTCCATACCTCTTGTGGAGTCTTATCCTCCAACACTAATGAAGGTGATTTGTTGACCAGGTAACATGCTATCTCCACTGCCTTTGCCTAAAATTCTTGTCCTAATGCGGCACCACTCAGCATGCTTCATGTCCTTTCCATCAATGTCTTGTTCATTCTTTCTGCAACTCCGTTTTTATGAGGTGTATATGGAGTAGTCTTTTGTTGTTTTATACCACACTTCTTACAGAATTCTTCAAATTCCTTATTGCAAAACTCCCCATCGTTATCTGTCGTCAGCACCTTTATATTCTTTTCTATCTGGTTTTCCACCAAAGACTTAAATTCTTTAAACCTGTCAAAGACTTCAGATTTCTTCTTAAGGAAATATATCCATGTATTCCTTGAGAAGTCATTTATAAATGATACATAGTACACAGACTTACCTAGTGATGGAACCTTCACAGGTCCAAACACAACACTTTGCACAAGCTCTAATATCTGTTTCGCCCTCTTACCACCAGAGGGGAAACTCACATGATTTTGCATCCCGTATATACAATTTTCACAGAAATCAAATTCCAGAGAGCTATTACTCATACCTTCTACCATACCTTTACCATGAAGTATTCGAAGGCCCTTCTCTCCAATATGTCCAAGCCTTTGATGCCACAACATGGTCTTCTCTCTAGAGACCACTAGATTTTTAGCTCCACCTTCAGGAGCCAGAAAATTGTTGCACCCATCAACAACAGTGCTACCTTGCAGCTTGTACAGAGTTCCAATCCGACCTCCCCACATCAATACCGGTGCTCCCCAAACCATCTTGCAGGTATATTTCTTGAACACTGCCTTTACACCTGCATCATCTAGCTTTCTTACAGAAATTAGATTTCTAGCCAATGTAGGAATATGTAGAACACTTGGAAGTGTTGTAACCCTTCCACCTTAAAACTTCAACTTTACTTCTCCATGACCAACGATTCTAGCCTTCCTATCATCCTCCAAGAAGACATCACCACCATCGTATTTCTGATACTTGCAGAACCACTCTCTATGGGGAGTGGAGTGAAAGGATGCACTTGAGTCAATCAACCATGCCTCATGATCTACAAGTCTACTTAAAGAAGCCATGTACACATCCCCACCTTCATCTGAGGTGGTTTTCACCTCTATAGAAGAAGCAACATCAAATCCCTTTCCTCTATCAGGAGCTTTAGATTTACAGTCCCTTTTGAAGTGCCATTCCTTTCCACATTTCTAGCACACCACCTTTACAGGTTTTCCTTGAGATTTAGATCTCCCTCTAGATTTAGATCTCCCACTCGATGACTTATTTTTGTTTCTGTTCTGGGACCATCCTCGTACAAACAAAGCATCACCATTCTGGCTCTCCATATTTTTCCGTCTCATCTCCTCCGTTAGCAAGGCTGAAACTATTTCATCAAACTACAAGGCAGTTGCATTGATACCTATTGAAATAACCAGACTATCCCACAAATCTGGTAGAGAACAAAAAAAACTGATGCACTTATCTTCATATGAAATAATATCAATAGATACTAACTGACTTATGACAGTATTAAATGCATTTAGATTCATCCTTAGGTTATACAACTTCTTCCACAAGAATAGTTTATTCACCAGAGACTTAGATTGATACAAAGTACCTAACTTGTCCCACAAAGCCTTCGTCGTAGCTTCCCCTAATACATTTAGAAATACTCAAATCTGAGCACACAATCATATTGCGCTCTTTGCCTTCCGATCCAACTTCTTCCATTCTTCATCGGACACTCCCATTGGTTTAGTACCTAGATATACCGCAATCCACTGATCTTTATCCACCAACAGATCCTCCATCTTGAGTTTCCACAACTCAAAACTTTGACCATTAAATTTCTCGATCTCTATCTTTCCACTAATCGCCATCTTCTTTTACCACTAGAATTGATCTCATAGATCTCCCACGGAACAAGGTCTACCACAGGCCCGAGAGAAACCCCTCAGCAACAAAGGCATCCCCTTGAAGCCAAAACAGCTAATTTCAACTTTAGATTTAAAAACAAATTCTTATATTTTGCTTCATGTGCATAGGTTAACACATATTTTATTAAATTTTGGAAGTATTCAGTGGATCTAGAATTTAGAACTTTAACTAGATTAAGTTCTTCCAAAATGAGGAATTAGAAAGTCACTTAGTTCACTAATTTTAATGTAGATATTCACCATTTTTTGTGTAAAAATTATCATGATAAACATTATAAAACAAATTTATATAAACTTGCTAAAGCAAATCTTTCACATCTTAATCTTGGATTCCTTACATGATCTATTTTAATATTTTTATGGTTTATATTAAAATATAAGTTTTTTAAGGTTATTTTATGAAAATAATGATGTGTATGTTACTATTATTAACCCATTTAATTATAATCTGATATAGTAAATATCATGTATGTGTTAAGTTACGATTATTACTAAGATAATGTTGGCACAATTTAAAAGTCTATGACCTTTGCAACACTAGTAATATGGTTGAATATTAAAAAACTCTCATAGATCATCCGGTTTATACTCATATTGGAATTAAATTTCGAAATATTTGTGACGCTACCAACCTTCCTGATTGTTTAACTAAACAAAATTATGATGATCTTGAAACACTTCTCTTAATGTTCTTTGAGCATAACAATAAAATTTGAAATAACTTTTTGTAATATCTTTTTACCTTCTTATTTACCATATTTGGTCTTAGTGGGTGATAATCATCATTATCACTATCATAATTACATACTATTTTAGGAAGTTTGCACCATTTTAGAGTTGAGGAGAAAAAGAAATTTAGGATGAAATTAAATATTGAATGTGAGTAGTAGCATAATTTATTTTTATTTCTTATTTGTAATTTGATGTTAATAAAGAAGTTGATTGAGGCTCTCTTTATGAATAATAGATTAATATGCAATATATATATTAAGTATTAAGTTATTTAATGACAAATGATCTTAGTAATGTGTCCAATGTATACAATTATTTAGAACTTTAACTAGATTAAGTTTTTTCAAAATGAGGAATTAGAAAGTCACTTAGTTCACTGATTTTAATGTAGATATTCACAATTTTTTGTGTAAAAATTATCATGATAAAATTATAAAACAAATTTATATAAACTTGCACAAGCAAATCTTTCACATCTTAATCTAGATTGCTTACATAATCTACTTTAATATTTTTTATGGTTTATATTAAAAGAAAAAAAATTAAGGTTATTTTATGAAAATAATGATGTGTATGTTACTATTATTAACCCATTTAATTATAATCTGATATAGTAAATATCATGTATGTGTTAATTTACGATTATTACTAAGATAATGTTGCAGAATTTAAAAGTTTATCACATTTGAAAGACTAGTAATATGGCTGAATATTAAAAAACTCTCATAGATCATCCATTTTATGCTCATATTGGAATTAAATTTCAAAATATTTGTGATGCTACCAACCTTCTTGATTATTTAACTAAACAAAATTATGATGATCTTGAAACACTTCTTTTAATGCTTTTTTAGCATAACAATAAAATTTGAAATAACTTTTAGTAACATCCTTTTAGCTTCTTATATACCATATTTGGTCTTAGTGGATGATAATCATCATTATCAACATTATAATTACATACTATTGTAGGAAGTTTTCACCATTTTAGAGTTGAGGAGAAAAAAAAAATTAGGATCAAATTAAATGTTGAATGTGAGTAGTAGCATAATTTATTTTTATTTATTATTTTTACTTTTATGTTGGTAAAGAAGTTGATTGAGGCTTGTTTAATGAATAATAGATTAATATGCAAGATATATATTAAGTATAAAGTTATTTAATGACAAATGATCTTAGTAATGTGTCCAATATATACTATTATTTAGAACTTTAACTAGATTAAGTTTTTTCCAAAATGAGGAATTAGAAAGTCACGTAGTTCATTAATTTTAATGTAGATATTCACCATTTTCTGTGTAAAATTATCATGATAAAATTTATAAAACAAATTTATATAAACTTGCAAAAGAATATCTTTCACATCTTAATCTGGATTCACTACATTATCTATTTTAATATTTTTATGGTCTATATTAAAAGATAAGTTTGTTAAGGTTATTTTATGAAAATAATGATGTGTATGTTATTATTATTAACCAATTTAATTATAATTTGATATATTAAATATCATGTATGTGTTAAGTTATGATTATTACTAAAAGAGTGTTAGCACAATTTAAAAATCTATCACCATTGCAGCACTAGGAATATGGTTGAAGATTAATAAAGCTCTCATAGATCATCCACTTTATACTCATATTGGAATAAAATTTCAAAATATTTGTGATGCTAACAAGCTTCTTGATTGTTTAACTAAACAAAATTATGATGATCTTGAAGCACTTCTTTTCATGGTTTTTTAGCATAACAATAAAATTCGAAATAACATTTAGCAATATATTTTTACCTTCTTATATATGATATTTGGTCTTAGTGGATAATAATCATCATTATCATCATCATCATCATTACATACTATTGTAGGAAGTTTCCATAATTTTAGAGTTAAGGAGAAAATATTTTTTTAGGATCAAATTAAATGTTGAATGTGAGTATTAGCATAATTTATTTATTATTTATTATTTGTACTTTTATGTTAAAAACGAAGTTGGTTGAGGCTTACTTAATGAATAATAGATTAATATGCAAGATATATATTAAGTATAATGTTATTTAATGACAAATTATCATAGTAATGTGTCCAATATATACCATCATAGACCCATTTTAAGTGTAGATATGGGGATCAAATGATGTAGGAGCATCCGGCTAAGGGCATCATGACCGGGTGTTGGTCTTAGCCAAGAAGGACAAGTTCAAAAACTTTTAATTTCATTTACATTTTATAAATAAAATAGTGTCTAGGAATTAGTTTGTTTTATTATTAATTAGTTAAGAAACATTAGAAACAATACAATTAGGGTAGTGTCACAATAGTTGCATTATTTTGTTATTTTCTTAGTCCATCTTACAGGTGTCTGTTCATAAACAAAAAGTGTAATATTATAACTCCTACAATACTTTTGTAACTCCTACAATACAAGAAAACCAAACAAGATTATCAACTATGTAACTACAAAGGGTAACTGTATGGTAATCGAGAATAGTTTGAGTAACTGTTCCAGCACAATATAAAAATCAATGTAATACAATCATGGAGGGGTTCAGCATATGAGAACAAAAATACAATACAGAGAATAATTTCTTTCATTCGTGTCCATCTGTGATAGTTATTGTAATATTTACTTACTTTTCCTTTAATCATTGAGTAAACCAAACTAAGAGATTATTGTGCATGCCTATCCTTTTCATTTATTTTCTCTCCTAAAGAACAGAAAGCAGACAAAGAAATTCGACAAGTATTCCTAGCATGAAGACTGGTAGTAGACATACAGAGTTCCACAGCGAAAGAAAATCACATTACGAATAGTTTGACTAAGAGCGAGAATATAAGCGTTGAGCAAAAACACCCAGGATGGACGTAATGAAGTATAACCGAAATCCACTTTTAATTCTTTTAATTTCCGACAAAAGAAAAATATTTGTATACATATAATAGTCCAGAATACCCATTCGAGCGGCGAAAGAACAATACAACCAACAGAACCCTAAGGGCGAGGGTTTTGGATGACCACCATCCAAACAACGTTTTACAATTACAAAATTACGGGATACAAATGAAGGTTTGTACTAGACTAACCCAAGTCGCATAGTGACGATAGAGAAGTTCAAGTGGATGAGGACTGGGACTCTGCCCAGCAAACCGACAGAGACCAACTAGTAAAAACAAATTGATAATAGTGGAGGATCCTATCGGGAAAAGGTCGTAGCACTTTCATCAACCACACCAAGGAACGAACCCCCAGTTGTGCAAACAAAACAAGGCAACATTGTCAGCCAACTGTCAACGGAGAAAAAGGTGAGAAGCAAACAAAGAGTATGGAACTAAATGTACAATGAATAAATTGTTTACCTGGAGATAGTCACATGGGAAGAATGCAAACCCACTGAGTCACAGTCCACAGTGATACCCTGAGACCAAGGAGTTGTTCCTGTTAGAACTAGAGGAAGATAGAGAGGGAAAACAAATCATGGAGAGACAACATACCTAAAGATAACTGTGAGCAGAGGAGGCCACCAAGACTATGACCTGTAGCATGCATACCCATTAATCAAATTTAACAAGTATAAGAACCTCAATAAAATGAGAACAGTGGAGCAAAGATAAGTTTAACAACCAAACAAACAAAGACAATAGCCATTCTCTTACATAGAAGAGCGAAACCATCACATTGTGCCCAAGGAATCGAGCAATGAAGCCACCAAAACAAACGAAAGTTCCATACCAACAAGTAGCACAACCCATAGTTGGGTGCAAGCAAAGCTCATGGCTCACCTCCATACATTTCCAACAAAAAACCTCACTTCCAAAACAAACCCTCAGTGCAGGAAAATCACAAGAGCAAAAATGAAGAAATGACATAGAAGGCAGGGTTTTGGTGTAAACCAAAGAGCGGGAAACAGTAACCGAGGGAAGTACCGCCAATACAGCAGAATTAAAGTCTGTCATAAATGCCACCCAATGCAATCCAAAACCATTCTATCATTAAATCCTAATCACAAGTGTTAAGTCCCAAATCATAATTTAAATTATTTAATTATTGATTAGCACATTCATATATTATTGTCAACCATGTGGAATTGTGGGCTGGTCCCATCATAGCAATATCAAAGCAGGATTTAGTGTTTTTTTCGGAGAAATGGAAGTTGGAAGACGAGGAGGTGGATGAGGTGCTCGGAGAGCAGCAGATGAAGGATTGTGGGAGGAAATCAGGATCCAGAGGTAGGAGATGATAACGAAGATGAAGCCATAGTGACAATAGATGGATCAAATGAAGAAGGGCCAAAAATGAGACTGTTGAGGTCGGTCCTATTAGCGAGCAGTAAACCTAAACTAGAAATCCCAAATTATGACGGTAGCTTGTCCACAGAGGTTCTGTTGGACTGGATCAACGAACTGGATAAATATTTTGAGTGTGAAGAGGTGTGAAGATCAAAAAGTTAAGTTTGCTGCAACAAAGCTGAAGGGACACACAAACCTGTGGTGGGACAGTGTCCAAATAGAGAGAAGGAAGATGAATAAGTTTCCAATAAATAAATGGTCAGGGATGGTGGCCAAGTTGAAAGGCAAATTTCTGCCCAAGGATTACCAGATTGTACTGCGTTGGCAAGTGAAAAATTTGAAGCAGAAAGGGATGATTGTAAGAGAGTACACTTAAGAATTCTACCGAGTAAAATTAAGAGCTGGTTATATGGAGGACACCCTAGAGAAAACAGTAAGGTACATAAATGGTTTAACGTTAGAAATATTAGATGAAATCATCATTCTTTCCCTGAAAAACATAGAAGAAGCATACCAGAGTGCTATGAAAGCAGAGGAGAAGATCACCAAAAAAAAAATGCTAGGAGAGGATGGGGAACTGGCAGAGGAAGAGGACAATCTTATGGGAGAGGGCGAACTACCAGCAATAGTGAAGAAGGCAGCGGTTCCAAAGCTTCTTGGACAACAGAAAAAGGTGACCGCACGAGAGGTGGCAGGCCTTATCAACGAGGAAGAGGAAATGGCCAAGGCAGAGGAGCTAATTATTAGTGTTACAGGTGCTACAAGTGGGGGCACAGATCTTGTCAGTGTCCTGAGGCAGAACAAGTTGGACAGAGGGGTGTGTATGCCGCATAGCCAGAGGAAGTAGAGGCACCTCCCTAAGAAGCACAAAATGTGTCATAAACAGGGGAAGCCTTAGTTTTGTACAAGGCGTTGCTGAAACCAGCCAAAGAAACATCTGAACAGACTCAAAGGAAAGCCTTGCACCAGATAGTTTGTAAGTCACACGACAAATGGCATAAGATGATTATCGATAGTGGGAGCATAGATAATCTGGCTGCCACGGAGATGGTGGAGAAGTTGGGGTTGAAGCAGTTGAAGCACCCCACTCCTTACAAGGTATCATGGCTGCAAAAAGGCCATCAATTGTTGGTGGATAAGCAATGCGAATTGGAGTTCCATATCGGCAGATATAAAGATAAGGTCATTTGTGATATAATGCTGATGGATGTATGTCATATATTTCTAGGCAGGCCATGGCAGTATGATAGGAAGGTAGTACATGACGGGAAGACAAACTGTTATAAGTTTGTAAAAGATGGGATCAAGCACATGCTTGTGACCATCAAGGAAGAAGAGACAGCGGAAGCAAGCAGGACGAAAGTGTTACTAATGGGCAGAAAACAATTTTTGAAGCAGATTGAAGACAGTGAAGTAAGCTATGCTGTTGTAAGAAGAAAAAAAATAGTGCTGCTACACATAGAGGTGTCAGATTTGCTCGTGGAAATTCAGTAGATGCTACAGGAGTTCAGCGATATAGTAGTGGATGACTTGCCAGATAAATTGCCTCCCAAGAGAAGTATAAGTCATCATATTGACTTTATACCTTGAGCAAGTCCACTGAATACTGCAACGTATCAGATGAGCCCCAAAGACAATGAGGAGATCAGAAAACAAGTGTAGGAATTGCGAGATAAAGGGCTGATAAGGGAGAGTTTGAGCCCCTGTGCAGTTTCGACAGTTCTTGCTCCCAAGAAAGGAGGAGAATGGAGGATGTGCACAGATTCGAGGGCCATCAACAAGATTACCATCTGATATAGATTTCCAATGCCACGGATGGATGACATGATGGAATACCTGAGCGGGGCAACATATTTTTCAAAGATTGATTTAAAGAGTGGGTATCATCATATTCGAAACCGAGAAGGGGATGAGTGGAAGACAACCTTCAAAAATAATGAAGGATTGTATGAGTGGCTGGTAATGCCATTCGGACTGAGCAATGCACCCAGTACCTTTATGCGATTGATGAACGAAATGCTGAAAGAATTCATTGGGAAGTTTGTAATATTGTACCTGGATGATATATTAATTTTTAGCAAGATGAGGGAGGAACACTTTGGACATGTTTGCAAAGTGCTGGAAAAATTGCAGCAGAAAAAAGTTGCTGATAAATCTGAAAAAAATGAGCTTTTGTGCAAAAAGAATTGATTTATTTGGGTTTCGTGATTGCATAAAATGAGTTGAAGATGGACCCAGAGAATATTGCAGCAATTTTCAACTAGCCATCCCCTAAAAGTCTGTTTGAGGTATGTAGTTTTCATGGGCTGGCAAGTTGTTACTAAAAATTTGGGAGAAATTTCAGAGAAATGTGCGCACCTATGTTGGATACTATAAAGAAGGAAAGTCAGCCTTTTCATTGGAATGAGGTAGCAGAAAGGAGTTTTCAGCTACTAAAGAAGAATATCACAGAGAGACCGATCCTGAGATTGCTAGATTTTAAAAATCTTTTTCAGGTTCACTGTGATGCAAGCTGTACTTAGCCAAGAAGACAAACTTGTTTCATTTTTCAGTGAGAAATTGAATGAAACAGGAAGAAGTATTCATCCTATGACAAGGAATTCTATGCTGTCATCCAAGCACTGAAGCATTGGAGACACTATTTGTTGGGCAATGATTTTGATTTATTCTTGAATAATTCTGGACTGCAATATGTGATGTAACGGAACAAGCTGAATCACAAGCATGCTAAGTGGGTTAAATATTTGTAGAGTTTCACCTTTGTGTTGAAACACATCAGCGGGCAGGCCAAGGTGGCAGATGCGTTGAGCAGAAGAACCTTAGCCTTGCAGGAGAGCACTATACAAGTGCTGGGCTTTGAGCATTTGAAAGACTTGTATCAAACTGACATGGATTTCAAGGAGGCTTATGAAATTTGTCAGAATCCTTTGGTAAGAAAAAATAGTCTGTGGTTAGACTATAATTTGCAGGAGAAGCTATTGTTTAGAGGGGGAGAGTTATGAATCCTCGATTGCTCAATGAGAGAGAATATCATTTGGGGGAAACACCGTGGAGGTCTAGCTAGACATTTCGGCATAGACAAAACATTAGAGTAGCTTAGCCGTTTTTGTTATTGGAAAAAAATGTGAAGGAATGTGCAGAGGTTTGTGACTAGATGTAAAGTTTGTCAGTTGGCAAAAGGACACAATCATAATATGGGACTTTACATGCCATTTCCCATTCCAAGTAGACCATGAGACTCAGTCAGCTTGGACTTCATCTTGGGTCTACCAAGGACACAACGGGGTTATGATTCGGTGATGGTAGTAGTGGACTGGTTTTCGAAGATGGCACATTTCATCCCTTGCAGAAAAAGCAATGATGCCACTCGCGTGGTCCACTTGTTCTTTACAGAGGTCGTTAGGCTACATGGTCTTCCTAAGTCCATTCTCTCTGATAGGGACGTGAAGTTTACAGGGAACTTTTGGCACACCCTATGGAAGAAGATGGACACATAGTTAAATTTTAGCTCTTCTTATCACCCGTAGACTGACGGGAAAACAAAGGTGGTAAATAGAAGTCTGGGGAACCTACTACGAACTTTGATCGATGAAAATTCACGAATGTGGGATCGAGTACTTGCCTAGGAGGAGTTCATTTACAATGACTCACCCAATCGCAGCACGGGTTACAGTCCTTTTTAGATCTTATATGGTATGCATCCTCGCGGAGTACATGAATTACGAGATCTAGGACAACAGGAAAGACGGAGTGCTAATGGGGAGGATTCGCTAAAGTAATGAATGATTTACACGAGCAGGTGAAAATAAAGTTACAGGACAGCAGCCAAAAATATAAGCAACGAGTAGATTTGAAATGAAGAGAGGTGCAATTCAATGTAGGGGATGAAGTCCTTATGCATTTGCGCAAGGAGCATTATCCTAGAGGTGCATATAACAAGCTGAAGTACAAAAAGATAGGCCCCTCCAAAGTTCTTTGGAAATTATCAGCAAATGCTTATGAATTACAGCTGCCACCAGGAATAGGCATCTCACCCATGTTTAATGTGGCAGATCTGTTTCCATACACTACTGATCTAGAAGAACACAGTACCACACGGCCTACATGGGACACACAGGAGGAAAGTAATGCTTGGATGAGACAAATGCCTTACACTCAGCCCCTCGGGATCAAGAGGATCCTCGACACTCAAGTAGCCAAGCAAACTCGGCGAAAAGAGTATCTGCAATATCTAGTCAAGTGGAAGAACCCTCCTATTGAGGATAGTTCATGGCTTAATGCTAGACAGATAGAGCAGGTGGGTTATTCAGTCGAGAAGCTCATGGAACGAAGTCATGAATTTTTCTTACCCTAGAAGCCTGATGCAGGAGCATCCAACTAAGGGCATCATGACTGGGTGTTGGTCTCAGCCAAGAAGGACAGGTTCAAAAGCTTTTAATTTCATTTATGTTTTATACATAAAACAATGTCTAGGAATTAGTTTGTTTTATTATTAATTATTTAAGAAACATTAGAAATAGTACAGTTAGGGTAGTGTCAAAATAGTTTCATTGTTTTGTCATTTTCTTAGTCCAGCTTACAGGTGTCTGTTCATAAACAAAAATTGTAATATTGTAACTCCTATAGTACTTTTGTAACTCCTACAATACAAAAAAACCCAACAATATTATCAACTATGTAACTGCAAAGGGTAACTGTATGGTAACCAAGAACAGTTTGAGTAACTATTGCATCACAATATAAAAATCAATGTAATACAATCATGGAGGGGTTCAGCATATGAGAATAGAAATACAATACAGAGAATAATTTCTTTCTTTCGGGTCCATTTGTAACAGTTATTATAATATTTACTTACTTTTCCCTTAATCATTAAGTAAAATAAACTAAGAAAATACTGTGCATGCCTATACTTTTCATGTATTTTCTCTCCTAAAGAACAAAAAGCAGACAGAGAAATTGGTGGAGTATTCCCAGCATGAAGACTGGTAGCAGACATATAGAGTTCCATAACAAAATCAAATCACATTACGAATAGTTTGACCAAGAACGAGAATATAAGCACTGAGAAACAAAACTCGGGATGGAGGTAACGAAGTATAACCAAAATCCACTGTTAATTCTTTTCATTTCGTACAAAAGAAAAATATTTGTATACATATAACAATCCAGAATACCCATTCGAGTGGCGGAAGAACAATAAAACTAGTAGAACACTAAGGGCGAGGGTTTTTTATGGCCACCCTCCAAACAATGCTTTACAATTACAAAGTTGTAGAATATAAAGGGTTTGTACCAAACTAACCCAGGTCGCATAGCAATGACAGAGAATTTCAAGTGGATGAAGACTGAGACTTTTCCGAGCAAACCAACAAAGACCAACTAGTAAAAACAAATTGATAACAGTGGCAGAGCCTACCAGGAAAAAGTTGTATCAATTTCAAAAACCACTCCAAGGAAAGAACCCCCACCTGTGAAAACAAAACAAGGAAACATTGTAAGCCAACTGTCAATAGAGAAAAAGGCGAGAAGCAAATGAAGAGTATGGAACTGAATGTAGAGTGAAAAAACTGTTTACTTGGAGATAGTCGCATGGGAAGAATGCAAACCCACTGAGTCACAGTCCACGGTGATTCCCTAAGTCCAAGGAGCCATTCTTGTTAGAATTGGAGGAAGACAGAGAGGGAAAACAAATCATGGATAGATAGCATACCTGAAGAGAACTGCGAGCAGAGGAGGCCACTGTGACTATGACCTGTAGCATGCAAACCCATTAATCAAATCTAACAAGCAGAAGAACCTCAATAAAATGATAATGGTGGAGAAGAGACAAGTTTAGCAACTGAACAGACAAAGACAGTAGCCATTCTCTTACATAGACGAGCAGAACCATCACACTGTGGCCAAGGAACCAAGCAACGATGCCACCAGAACAAATGAAGGTGCCATACCAACAACCAGCACAACCCATAGCTGGGCGCATGCAGAGATTGTGGCTCACCTCCATACATTTGCAGCAGGAAACTCACTTCTAGACCAAACCCTCAGTGCAGTAAAATCACAAGAGCAAAAATGAAGAAATGACATAGAAGGCAGGGTTTTGGCGTAAACCAAAGAGCGAGAAACAGTAACCGAGGCAAGTATCACCAACACAGCAGAATTAAAGTCTATCATAAATGCCACCCAACGCAATCCAGAACCATCCTATGATTAAATCCTAATCACAAGTGTTATGTCCCAAATCATAATTTAAATCATTCAATTGTTGATTAGCGCAGTCATATGTTGAAAATAATACTGAGAGGGGGGGGGTGAATCAGTATTATCAACTTCTTTGAACAAATCTTCCTTATTTACACTTTAAATTATTTTTGCATATCAGTACCATAAAATAATGAGCATGAACAAGAAAAACAAATAGTCACACCAAAGAACACCAGATATAAGGTGGAAACCCAATGTGGGTGAAAACCACCTGCTGTAATATGTCTCTATCTTCTTTCAAATTAGAAACTCCTGTTACAATGATTTTGTACTGGTGCAGTCCTTTACCAGTACGAAGGTTCCAACCTGCAGAGAGCTACAACTCTCTCTCGTTTTCCAGTCTCTCCTGGAAGGGAGCTACAACCCCCTACTTCTTTTCTTTCAAGGACCACTTTTCATAAATTTTCAAACTGGATCCAACAACAACATTGAAGCTCATAATCAAACAACCTTCTGAATCACCCAATCACTAGATCCATACATATACAATGATATTATGAGAGTTATCAACCAGATCTAGTACATAAAGATAAGTCATTAATCATGTTGTTATCTGAACTCAATACCAGTAACCAAACATCAGTTATGCACCCAAAACCCTGCAGAATAGTCAAAGGCAGTTAAAACAAATTTTAAGCAGGGACCGCAACTTCACTGGTATAGATCTGCAGATATCTGTACTACCTCCACGCCTGCACCTTCTATGGCGCCACGACCACCGCACCTGCGCCTTCTGTGGCGCCTCCGCACTGCGCCTTCTGTGGCGCCTCCGCGCTGCGCCTTTTGTGGCGCCTCTGTGGCGTCTTCGCACTCCGTCTTCTATGGCGCCTCCACTACGCCTTCTGTGGCGCCTCCGCACTGCGCCTTCTGTGGCGTCTCTGCACTGCACCTTCTGTGGCGCCTCCGTACTGCGCCTTCTGTGGCGCCTCCGCATTGCGCCTTCTGTGGCGCCTCCGCATTGCGCCTTCTGTGGCGTCTCCACACTGCGCCTTCTGTGGCGCCTCCACACTGCGCCTTCTGTGGCGCCTCTATGGCGTGTCCGCACTGCGCCTTCTGTGGCGCCTCTGTGGCATCTCCGCACTGCGCCTTCTGTGGCGCCTCCGCACTGCGCCTTCTGTGGCGCCTCCGCACTTCCGCAGCTGTAGCGCTCGAGAGATCACCCTTCACAGATTCACTTTCAACTTCCCTTTCATAGATCAAACTTTTAAAATAATAACCCAATATTTCAGATCTTAAGATATTCGATTTGCAAGAATGAATTAGCCAAGTCATCTCCTTTGCTTTATATAGGCAAGCTTCTTCCTAAAATCATGGATCAATACCATAGATAGCCAATACAAGGGGCCCAAAAACATGGGGCTCAATAATACCAAGGACTAACCACCATGGACCAAAGGTAAGTTCTCCAACATATACACACTTTTGACGAGGTACCATGGTCCAAAACCATAGGTTCAAATACCAAGGACTAACTACCATGGACCAAAGGTAAGTTCTCCAACATGAAAGTGCGTGAACTTTTTCTCTACATGAAATAAACTTTTCTCTACATGAAATAAATTTTTCTCTGCATAAAAGTGCGTGAACTTTTCTCTACATGAAATAAACTTTTCTCTGCATATAAGTGCGTGAACTTTTCTCTACATAGAATAAGCTTTTCTCTGCATATAAGTGCGTAAACTTTTCTGCACTATAATTTATCATCTGAGATGAGTGGGTTGCCATCAAGTACAACATATGTATCATAAATCCATACCAGAATCATAATGCCAACAATCTCCGCCTTTGGACTTGATGGCAACCTCAAAATCTTCAGCTCATTCTCCCCCTTTGACATCAAGGGCAAAGGGTTATGCTCCCCCTAAGAGCATGCTCCCCTTGAATATGAACCAGATCTGTAAAGAAGAAACATAATCCACCAAACACCATAAATGACCATGAAAGGGATAGGGACATATTGCAGTAATATTCAGATCAGCATCCATGATCGCCTTCTGTACATCCTCCATAATGCCAACAATGCATTATAAGCTCCCCCTGAACTAGTGCTATTTGATCTTCAACCAATCCGCAACCCAGCACATGTACGCATATTCCCGTACAACCAACAATCAGAAGAGATTCAACAACAAGATGATGCATCAACAACCCCCAGCTTTTGCCTGAGGTATTCAAATGTCTCCCTGGGCAATGGTTTGGTGAGTATATCAGCAACTTGTTCCTTAGAAGGAACATACTCCAACTTGACCTTCTGTTCAAGCACTTGTTCCTGAAGAAAATGATACTTGATTGGTATGTGCTTGGTTTTTGAATGCATGACTGGGTTCTTTGAGATGTTGATTGCACTTGTGTTATCACATAAGATGGAGATAGGTGGTGTACAAGTGATTTGAAAATCCTGCAAGGTCTGCATCATCCAAAGGAGTTGAGTGCAGCAAGATGCAGCAGCAACATATTCTGCTTTAGCTGTAGATAAGGCAATCGAACTCTGTTTCTTGTTGAACCAAGATACTAGTCTGGAACCCATAAAGAATGTGCCACCACTTGTGCTCTTCCTGTCATCCACGCTTCCGGCCCAATCGGCATCTGTATAAGCATGAAGTGTGAGATTTGTATCTCTAGGATACCATAAACCATAATTTTGAGTCCCTTGAAGATATTTGAAAATTCTCTCCACTGCCTGAAGATGAGTCTCCTTCGGATTTGCCTGAAATCTTCCAACTATTCCAACTGCATGCATGATGTCCGGTCGGGTACCTGTCAGATAAAGTAGACTTCCAATCATAGATCTGTAGGTTGGTTGATGTACTGCTGTAGATTCATCATTTGCACTGAGGCTACATCCTGTGACCATGGGTGTACATATTGGTTTTGCATCTTCCATGCCATATTTCTTCAAAAATTGTTTAAGATACTTGGTTTGAGACAAAAAGATTCCTCCTTCCTTTTGTTGGATTTGCAAACCAAGGAAATATGTCAGTTCTCCCAGCAAGGACATTTCAAATTCTTTCTGCATGACCAAGGCAAAGCTTTGACTCATAGCTTCTTCATTGCTGCCAAAGATAATGTCATCTACATGCACAAAAATTATTAGCAATTTGTCATTTTCAACTTTTATATAAATATTGCTATCTGCTGATCCTTTTGAAAAACCTTGTTGATGAAGATATTTGTCCAAACGATAGTACCAAGCCCTTGGAGCTTGTTTGAGACCATAGAGAGCCTTTTTCAATCTGCATACAAGATTTGGATCATTTCCAAGAATGAAACCATCTGGCTGCTCAATATATACTTCTTCTTCTAAGTCTCCATTCAGAAACGCTGATTTCACGTCCATTTGAAATACTTTGAAGTTTTGAAAGCTTGAGAGAGCAAGGAACATTCGGATGGCCTCAAGTGTTGCAACAGGAGCAAAGGTTTCTTCAAAATCTATTCCTTCTTGCTGCGCATACCCTTTACAAACAAGTCTGGCCTTGTTTCTAATTACTTCTCCATTTTCATTCAATTTATTTTTGAAGACCCATTTTGTTCCTATAACATTCTTATCTTTTGGTCTAGGAACCAACTCCCAAGTGTTGTTCTTTTCGATATGCTCAAGTTCTTCATCCATTGCTTTGACCCAACATTCATCTTTGCATGCCTCTTTCACATTTTGTGGTTCAGTGGAAGAGAGTAATGCCAAATAGCTTGAAGCTTCTGCAATTGTTCTTCTTGTTTGTACACCTGCTTCTTTCTGCCCCACAATCTGAGATTCTAGATGATTCTTCAGAACATATCTGGATGGAGTCTTCTCTTCTATTCTTGTCTGCTCCTATGGTTCTTCTTGAGGTTCTTCTTCTTCATCATTTTGTCTTTGAGGGTAGCCTTCATCTTCTTCGATGTCTTCATGATGTACTTGCCTAGGAATGTATCCCTTCTCATCAACCACTACATCAATGCTGTCAACAATTCTGCCAAGTCTATTATTGTAGCACTTGTATGCTTTTCTATGTGGAGAATAACCAAGAAGAATGCCTTCATCTGCTCTAGGTTCAAGTTTGCCAAGTTTCTCATCAGTATTCTTAATATAACATTTGCTCCCAAAGATTTTGAAGTGCTTCACCGAAGGAGTCTCACCACACCAGAGCTCATGAGGGGTTTGAGTGCTGTTAACATGGACATTTGTTTTGTTGAGAATAACAACCACAGCATGTGCAGCTTCACCCTAGAAAGTTACGGGAGTACCCAACTCATCAAGCATAGCACGAGCCATTTGTTGGACTGTTCTGTTCATTCTTTCCACAACTCCATTTTGCTGAGGAGTTCTAGCTGTAGAGAATTCTCTTCTTATCCCATGTTCTTCACAGAAATCGAAAAATTCATTCGAGGTAAACTCCCCACCTCTGTCAGATCTGAGGCACTTAATTTTGTATCCTGATTCAGTTTCAACCAAGGCTTTGAAGGATTTGAATTTTTCGAATGCTTCATCTTTGTGCTTCATTATTCCTAACCAGACAAACCTGGGGAAATCGTCAATGAATAATATCAAGTATTCTTCTCCTCGAGGTGTTCTTTTTCTGAATGGACCACATGTATCTGTATGTACTAGCTCAAGAGGCATGCTAGCTGATCCTTCCTTCTCTGGAAAATTAGTTCTGGTTTGCTTTCCAAACTGACATGATTTGCATATGGTGTTGTCTGGAATTTTGATATCTGGAAGATCGCGAACTGCCTGATATTTGCATGCTTTCCTTATTTGTGAAAAGCTTAGATGCCCCAACCTCCGATGCCATAGCCAGTGTTCATCATCCTTGCTTAGATAGAATTGTTGTTGTCCTTCTTCAAATACTTATAGATTATTTGGAGTTCTTTTACCTTTGATCACCGTTTTACCTGTATCAAGATCACGAACAAGACATCCATTTGTTCTAAATATCACCTCGGTTCCTTGATCACACATCTGGCTGACACTTAGAAGATTATGTTTCAATCCATCAACATACAAATCATTTCCAGCCTTGACCTTTTCTTTTAACTGAACAGTGCCTTTTCCTTTTATAGTTGCAGGAGTATCATTTCGAAAAGAAACTTTCTTTCCCTTTTCTAGAGCAGAATATGACTCAAGTTTTTCTTTATCACCTGTCATATGCTTCGAACATCCACTGTCAATGTACCATATATTTTCCTGTCCCTCTGCATAGAATGCTATCCCACATCTTTCTGTTTATGGTTCCTTTATTCTCCATGTTTTGGTGTTTAAGGCTTGTCCCTTTGTCTGCTGAAACCTGCTCCTGCATTCAGAATCTTCATGACCAAAGTTATTGCAAATAGAACATTCAACTTCATTTTCAAGAGCTGAAAAGTTGTTATAGGTCCTTTTTGTAATCCTGATCATACTTCTTTGTTTTTGAGCTTCTCTAGTCATGATTGTTTTATATGCAACACATTGAGTTGCTTCGTGACCAAAGTTATGGCAAGAGAAACATTGTCCATTGAAGAAATTTCTGCGGTTATCAAATCTACCAGACAAATGATTGTAATTTCTATTTTCATCCATTCTTGAACTAAATTGAGAAGATTTTACCTGTGGCTAGTTGTAGCTTTTGTTCACCCTTAAAACGGATTGCCCTTGATAGTCTCTGTTTGCAATTCGTCCCTGCCTTGCCTGATGGTCTTCATTGTGCTTTTGCTCATTCCTTCTTTCTGCATCAAGATAACTTTTTGAAGTGGTTGCTTGAGAAGTTTCTCCATTATAGCCCAGACCTATCTTGTTTAGTGGAGAACGCTGTACATTGATAATCTCATCCAAAGTTTCAGATCCTTTGACAAACTTAAGATTAATAGCTTTTGTTTTCTCAATCTCTTTTCTAAGACCAACAATTTCACCTTCTAATTTTTCAAGATGTTTTTCCTTTTCATCAATTTGAAATTGTAGAGTATCAATGATCATATTCTTTTCTTCTATACATCTCTTGAGTCTAGTAATTTCTTCAAAAAGGCTATCCACATCTATAGCATCCATATAATCGTCATCTTCAAATGCCATTAACAGTTTATAGTCATTACCTTGTTCATCTTCATCACTAATCGATAGACCATCACTATCTTCATGAGTGTAGTAACTTTTCTTGTTTGCACTCTGTTTCTTGTTCCATCTAGCAGGTTCCTTTCCTTTATCCTTATAAGGACATTTTGCAGCATAATGACCTACTCTTCCACAAGAAAAACATTTAAAAGGTAACTTACCTCTAAACCTTCCAGAACCCCTTTGAAGATTTTGACAAAATTTGATTCTTCTTCTTCTTCTTCTGGCACGTGACTTGCTTCATAGTAATCTCCTTTGCCTGAAGCCTTGAAAGCCGCTTCTCTCTCGTAGTTGCTCATGATGAATGATCTACCTTCAAGCGATCAAGCTTCTCTGAAGGACCTGCTCTGATACCAATTGTTGAAAATAATACTGAGAGGGGGGGTTGAATCAGTATTATGAAGTTCTTTTAACAAATCTTCCTTATTTACACTTTGAATTATTTTTGCATATCAGTACCATAAAATAATGAGCATGAACAAGAAAAACAGATAGTCACACCAAAGAACACCAGATATAAGGTGGAAACCCAATGTGGGTGAAAACCACCTGCTGCAATATGTCTCTATCTTCTTTCAAATTAGAAACTCCTGTTACAATGATTTTGTACTGGTGCAGTCCTTTACCAGTACGCAGGCTGCAACCTGCAGAGAGCTACAACTCTCTCTCATTTTCCAGTCTCTCCTGGAAGGGAGCTACAACCCCCTACTTCTTTTCTTTCAAGGACCAATTTTCATAAATTTTCAAACTGGATCCAACAACAACATTGCAGCTCATAATCAAACAACCTTCTAAATCACCCAATCACCAGATCCATACATATACAATGATATTATGAGAGTTATCAACCAGATCTAGTACATAAAGATAATTCATTAATCATGTTGTTATCTGAACTCAATACCAGTAACCAAACATCAGTTATGCACCCAAAACCCTGCATAATAGTCAAAGGCAGTTAAAACAAATTTTAAGCAGGGATCGCAACTTCACTGGTATAGATCTGTGAATATCTGTACTACCTCCGCACCTACGCCTTCTGTGGCGCCGCGACCACTGCACCTGCGCCTTCTGTGGCGCCTCCGCACTGCGCCTTCTGTCGTGCCTCCGCACTGCGCCTTCTGTGGTGCCTCTGCACTGCGCCTTCTGTGGCGCCTCCGCACTGTGCCTTCTGTGGCTTCTCCGCACTCCGTCTTCTGTGGTGCCTCCACTGCGCCTTTTGTGGCGCCTCCGCACTATGCCTTCTGTGGCATCTCCGCACTGCGCCTTCTGTGGCGCCTCCGCACTGCGCCTTCTGTGTCGCCTCCGCACTACGCCTTCTGTGGTGCCTATGTGGCGTCTCCGCACTGCGCCTTCTATGGCGCCTCCGCACTGTGCCTTCTGTGGCACCTCTGTGGCGTCTCCGCACTGCGCCTTCTGTGGCGCCTCTGTGGCGTCTCCGCACTGCGCCTTCTGTGGCGCCTCCGCACTGCGCCTTCTGTGGCGCCTCCACACTGCGCCTTCTGTGGCGCCTCCGCACTTCCGCAGTTGTAGCGCTCGAGAGATCACCCTTCACAGATTCGCTTTCAACTTCCCTTTCATAGATCAAACTTTTAAAACAATAACCCAATATTTCAGATCTTAAGATATTCGATTTGCAAGAATGAATTAGCCAAGTCATCTCCTTTGCTTTATATAGGCAAGCTTCTTCCTAAAATCATGGATCAATACCATAGATAACCAATACAAGGGGCCCAAAAAAATGGGGCTCAATAATACCAAGGACTAACCACCATGGACCAAAGGTAAGTTCTCCAACATATACACACTTTTGACGAGGTACCATGGTCCAAAACCATAGGTTCAAATACCAAGGACTAACTACCATGGACCAAAGGTAAGTTCTCCAACATGAAAGTGCGTGAACTTTTTCTCTACATGAAATAAACTTTTCTCTGCATAAAAGTGCGTGAACTTTTCTCTACATGAAATAAACTTTTCTCTGCATATAAGTGCGTGAACTTTTCTCTACACAGAATAAGCTTTTATCTGCATATAAGTGCGTAAACTTTTCTGCACTATAATTTATCATCTGAGATGAGTGGGTTGCCATCAAGTACAACATATGTATCATAAAGCCATACTAGAATCATAATGCCAACATCATATACTATTCCCAACCATTACACTGTGGAATTGTGGGCTGGTCCCATCATCAAATTTCTTCATGTGCAAATATTTTTAGAGTGGAAGATACAATGTGTTATTTTTAATTGTTGAAACTGTACTATTGAATGCTAAATAGAGTATATATATGACCAAATAAAAATTTTAAACATAATCTTCTCTTTTTTTTATATCGATATATATGAAGTTGATATTGACATAAATTAGTTAACATAAATCTTCATTGTTCAAATAGTTTATCTGTATCTCTAGCTAAAATATTTTTGAAAAGTATAAGATTTAAACATCTAATTCACACATTTTGTTTTACTTCTAATTACTTTACAAAATATGCTTTTTTATATTTTTCTATTAAGAACAAAAATTTGTTTTAAAGGGGCATAGCCGGAAAAAAAAACTTACACATCCCCCCATATTGGGCTGCAAAATGAGCCTCTCATCTCAATTTCTAATCGTTTTGATGATAAAAATAAATCATGAATTAGAATAGTAATAAAGTAGTACAATTTAATTATTTTCAAATACAACAAGAAAGAGAGAAGATTGACTAATATATTTGTTACAAATGTTTAGTTTTTATTCTTGTAATGTTTAAGAATATTATATTGAAAAGAACATATTAAAATTCATCTAAAACTTAGATTCCTTACATTATTTCTATTATCATTATCATTTATATTTATGTATTAAATTTTCCTAGTGAATAATAGATTTTGTAAAAAAAAAAATATTACCTATAAATTTATTTAACAATATATTAATATTGTTTTTCTTGCTATTATTGACAATTTTAAATTGACACTAACTACTTTTCCTAAGTTGAGTACAAATTAGTTATACTAGAACAATGTTGGCACCACTTCAAAATCTATAAGAGGAAATATTTTATAATTCTAGTTGTGTTGTTCAATGATCAATTTTTTTTTTAATAAATTAGAGTGCAACAAAATAGAAAATTTGCTTTATATCAATTATAATAAGGAGAATTAAGGAAAACTCACCTCAAACATTATATCAAGTGTTTAGCATTTATTCGTTAAGTGTTTAAATGGTTTATATTAAATAGAGTGCTAATTAGGTACTCCATTGTCGTTTTGATAGACCATGTTTAGAAGATGTTTTTAAGTGCATTATTGAATTTGATTATGCATATTTGATATGGTGAGAAATCATGTTGGTCAAATAAAGCTTTGAAAACTTAAATATTTTATGGAATTGTCATGTAATTTGTATAACACATGATTACATTGAAATATTAAATAATATAAAACTCCTTCAAAAAGAATATGAAGAGAATATTTGATATACAATAAATATGGAAAAGTGTGTCTGAATGTATATTAATAGATCCTTCCAAAAAAAATTACATTCATGAATCATATAAACCTACTCTTAAGATATTCGCTCAAGTAGATCAAGAATGGCTTCTACACCATATTTATTTATCTTGGTCTTCTTGCAATGTTCTTTCTTTGGCATCCATGCCCACACTATGGTATTAATTGGAATAGAGCCAAGTTTTGTGTCATGAGGATTTGGTACCCAATATTGCTTTAAGAATTTTCCATTGTATTTCCCTGACATCGGCTTCCACCAGCCAACCTTCACATGAATATTCTCACTTTCATTATCCCTAAAGATATACGAGATGGATTTTTCCATCCAAATCATCTCTCCTGCATCCTCATTTCCTAATCTAACTAGGAAAATATTTGCTTTCTCAACATCAATCATTAGATTGAATGTTGGCTTTGGCTTGTTGCATTTGGGTCCAACATATATTAGTTCATCTATCACATTATCAAAATCTCCATCCATAATACTTGAGATTACTTAGAGTGCATTATGATCAACATCAACAATGTGCCTTGTCTTGGGCCAGAAATCCTAAGAAGATGAATCACCTCCATCTATTATTCTATTATCATTATAGATTCCATTTAATGTATCAAAAACTTTTTCCCAATAAAATACTTTATTTTTCGATTCCTCTGTAACAATTGGTCAATCCTCATTCCCAATAGTGTCTTTCCACATTTTTATTTATGATGTTATCACCTCCTTTAGTTATTTTAAATAGACATAATTATGTTTGGAAGCTAAGAAATATGGCTTCCATGTGGGAATTATAGGTCGACCTTCATCATCTATATTCCATAACTCAACTAGTTTTGACCACTCAATATCTCCAATTGATTTTTTGTACCATGGTACTGGAACATCATTGAGTACAAGAAATTGGAAGTATTGGACATTAAGATGTCCAACTAGTGCATTTTTTCCCTCCTTGATGTATCCATTAAGGAACTTTTGAAGTCATAGACCTTTTCAATAAGTGTAGGTGGAAACACTTGATTTTCTTCAATTATGCGATATGTATCTATCATTTCAGGTAAAGAATAAAAATCTTTACTTTTTAGGTTGGAAGAAATTATTCCATAGGTTCCATCTATGTCTTCATGGGTGTGCCCCACAGGCAAGAACCCAACCTCAATAGTGATGAAGACACCAAGTGCAGTTAAAAGTGATAGAAACATGAAAAGATAGCGATTCTTATTATCGCTTGCTCCATTGTCCAACTGTAACAAAAAATGTGGAGGAAGAGGTTTAAAATCAACATTTTTACTTTTTGAACTTCCATGAGATATAAAATCATCCTTGTACCCTTGACATTTTGAATAAATAGAGGTGTCAAGTAATGCATTTGTAAGTGGGTATCTTAAAATTGCACTTTCATAAAATAGATCACCATACATATCCATTTGTGGGTCTTCATGATCCCTTAAGCACTTCGCAAGGGATGTATAGTAAATTGGGATCCCATATGGACAAATGGTAGGAAAAAATGACCAAACCCTCCTGCCTTATGGCCAAGTGCAAGCATACCTATGAATGAAAAACCTAAATTTGTTCCTACAACAAATTTTGATTTGACACGTAGCCTTGGGATTGAAGTCTTTTTTCTGTCCATTTTATCATGGATAATGCTAAAATACTCCTTTGAAACCACTCTAACATAACTCTATGGGCATAGTAGAAATATCTTCCACACATAACAATCTTGCTATGTTTCTTCAACCTACCTCATTCCTTTTCCTCCAACTCCTTTGTAGTTGCTAACTTCATTTGTTCTTTCAACACAATAAATTCACTGCATTTACTGAAGTTGGTGTTCTTTGAAAATGCCACATCTCAAAACTTAGTATTCTAGATCTTGCTCATTGTTGGCTGCGATATTGAGGGGTAATTGAGCTTTTGAAGAGCCCTATTGATCTCTTTTAACAAACAATTTTGTGTGTAAGTTGAAGGAAGCAATCTTAAAGGAGCAGATGTTCCATCCTCTTCAACTTGACGTGTTTGGTTTGGTGAAATATTTGAATTTTCCATTACAATTTTGTGCAATATATCTATGGCTGCCACTAAGTGAGCTCGTCCTTTGCATGTGTTGGTGTTACCATGAATAACTTTCGTCTGTCCATGTTGGAAATAATGCTGGAAGTTATAGAATGTGCTTTGAGGAATTTTATGTATCTTATACCATGCTTTCTAACAAATAATATTCCCATTAAATCTCATGTCCTTTACATTTCTAGCAATAGGTGGTAGGCCATGGCCCTTTGAGATGACTGTGTTTGACATGAGTGAATTCAAGACAAATTCTCTAATATCATTTGTATTTATTTGTCTCATACCCCTTCTAGAACCTGCAATGGCCTTCCTATCCACATGTTGAAGACAATCTTTTCTACAACATACATCTACTACCAAAAGTCGAATTTCTTTCTCCTCATCTATTTTTGTTTGACATTTTACAACTTTTTGTATTTGTAACTCTTTTAATCATTTTATATGGCCTTGTTACGTGCACATCAATTGAGTTTCTATCTTTTTCATTACAAAATTACCCATCCCATTTGTTTAAGGGATTCGTGTCCTCTATAACATCCCATATCACCATTTCCTTGTGTGGCTCCTTGAACTTTTCCTTGACCCTTAATATCACACCTTTGTTGTCCACCAACTTATTTATTGGCCATCTAACCAAACAGTGTATAGAACTATCCCAAATTCTACATATCTCACAATTTCCATCTATCTCTTCTAGAAAAACAACAAAATCCATTTCACTTAGTGTTTCGCCCTCAACAATGTCATCCTCACGGACATTAACTAGAATTTCTTTGGAAATGCACACGCTTGTTTCCATGCCTTCAATGTAAGATAAACCCTTGCACATATGAATGTAACCCTATCTTCAGGAATATTTATGGCATGATCATGCCAGTGAGGCTCCAAATCTGATTCTGGCCAAATTTCATAAGATTCTAATGCACCCCCAACTGTATGCTCAAATCCTATTGGATGTGGTAGAGGAGAATTATGTTTTAACACCTTGTCAATTTTAACCACTATGCATCCTTTCTTTGCCATCTTTCCATGCACTTTATTCCCAATCTCTATATTGAATATGGAGCCCTCCCCTACCTTCACTCCATGTTGTAGAATATCTACTTTGTCTCCAATAGAAAACGTAGAAGAAACATTTGTACCTATAAATGAATATAAATAAGGTTAGTATTTACTTAAAACAAAACATCTATAATATTATCAATAATATATAACACATGCTTCAATATTTTTATTTACCTATGATGTGTCTCAAATCCACAATCTTCCATGGATGTATGTCCCCTTGATTAACATCGCCATTAATCAAATGTCGTTGAGTGACATCAATTATCAAAATTGCAACATAACTAGCATTAACCCTTTCTCCAACATAATAAGTTCTAGACACTACAGATTCGACCCTTCCTAGCCCAATGCCTTGATCATTAATAAGGAGATCAAGATAGTCTCGTTTTTCCAAAGTTATATTTTCCATTGTAGCTTGTATCAATTTTGTAACAACAATTAAATCGGAACCTGTAATTAAAAGGATGAACCATGTAAAGTGTGACTTTATATTTTCCCAAAAACGCACATCTTATGAAAAATTAATGTAGATGAAAAAATTAAAATAGTATGGTAGTCATATTATAGGTAGTGAAACATTGCTTCCTGAAATGAAAGCTAACAATCATTATCATTCCTTCTACTACAAACACAAGCATATTGCTATAAGAAACAATACATGGACAAACAAATCTGGCACATTCTAGATTTCCTTCTAGCACAAACACAAACACATTGCCAATAACAATACTCTAAGGTGAAGGAAATCCACCAAATTCTAAATTTACTTCTAACGTAAATAGAAGCATATTACTCAGAAAAACATTTCAAAGTAAAATCAATCTTACATATTCTAGAGTTTATTGTAGCACAAACACAATCACATTGCCAAAAACAACATTGCAGTGTAGAAGATATCTAGCATACGCTTGATTTACTTCTAGCACAAACAAAAGCACATTGCGAATAATAACATTGTCGGTAAAAAAAAATCCAACAACTTCTATCACAAACACAATCACATTTCCAATAACAACGTCACAAGGTAAAATAAATTTAGTGCATGCTAGCTTTACATGTAACATAAATACAAACATACTAACAAAAACAACATTTCATGCCAGAAGAAATCTAGTGCATGCTATATTTCCTTCTAAGACAAACAAAATCACATTACCAAGGTGAAGGACATCTAACACATGTTATATTTCCTTCTATAATAGACAACCAAACTGAAAACAACAACATTGCATAGCAAAAGAAATCTAGCACAACTTCTAGCCCAAATACAAGCACAACATTTCCAATAACATTTCCAAGGTGATGGAAATCTAACACTTGCTACATTTCCTTTTATCATAAACAACCAAATTGACAACAACAATATTGCAAAGCAAAAGAAATCTAGCATAGTTTCTAGCCTAACCACAAGCACATTCCCAGTAAAAATATTGCAAGGTGAAAGAAATTTAATGCATGTTAGCTTTACATGTGGCACAAATACAATCATACTACCAACAACAACATTATAGGCCAAAAGAAATCTATTGCATGTTATGTTTATTTTTGAAACAAATCAACAATGTTTAATGGTGATTCTCTATTGTGAAGACCCATATGAAAAGTGGCGTAATGCTAATAAAACCAAGGTAGCTACTGCCAGGATACCCACTCACCTTTCCCTTTATCCTACAAAGAACTCTCAGGTGTGAAATCCTTTTTTTTCCAACTATTTGCTTGTAAAAGGGGAAAGTAATGAATAATTTTTCCTACTAAAATAAATTTCTTTGGGGAAAACATGGTGGAAAACATGAAGCCTCATCTTCTTACCAAGAAAGTAAGGCTAACTATGCCTGATTGATATCCACGTCCAATGAAATATATGGTGTTTTCACTATGATTGGTAATGTACCTTAACATACACACGTGCTATCATCTTCAAAATGTTAACAGTTACACATCCATGACATATCTGGTTCTTCCAACTTCTATGACATAATCGATGTAGTTGAAGCCTTCAAGATTTCTAGATCCAATGTATGTAGAAGAATGTGGTAGCCTTAAAAGTTAGTGTCCAAACAGTTACTCACCTTTATCATAAGCTAACGAACTAGTTTTCCATTTCTAGATTACTCTTTAGATCTCCTTACATGCCGCAAACAAAAGAAGGTATTATAAAGACAATCTCTCTATGTTTATAAAGGAAAAAAAATCTTTATTTAATGCAAAATATATTTTTTTGTTATTTTTGGAATAGTTGCCTTGAAAACATCTCCAGAGAACTCATAATACATGAAGAGTTTATATATTCTCAAAATCTTCCAAGATCACATAATCACAATTGAGCCTTAGAAACTATACAGTTATGAGACAGCCTAACCCATATTCATGTAATCAGTTTTCCTTTAGATGATTACATAATAAACAACTATATAGACAAATATACATTCTATTGGCAATAATCTATATACCCCTATCAAGGTCTTACAAGGAAAGGAATATTTGTACCAGGAAGATCCACCTGAAGAAATCAATTCATGTTGTCTCAACCAACAGAGGTCATTGTGCAATCTGCAAGTACCAAGCAATAATCCCACACAGCAGTGTGCAGGTTTTGCTAGCATCTTATTAAAAAGAGTATCGTTTCTCCCCAAGTAGGCTGATCATACCAATGTAAAGTTTCATTGTTCAAAAGTTTAGGGTCTCCTTGGTAAAACCATGCATGTCATATTCAATGACTATGGCATACTATGAGGTAGATTCAATAATAATTTTTTTGCATCAATAGAGTTTTGGCATTTTCTGGCTAAGTTAAGGCACCAACACCATAACTGTTATGAATGACCTAGTCAAGTCTCAAGAGAGAGCCTCTTTTTTCTCATCTCTATATGAATCCATGAAATGGTGGAGAGCCTAATAACGTTCTCTTTTAATCACTCAAGTTAGACAAAATTGACAAGTTGTATTCCTACCTAACCAAACATTTTCCATGTTTTTGCTTCCTCATAAAAGGATATTAGTCTAGGGGATATACTGATGCAAAATGTACCTCTTGGCACACTATGCTAACACCTTGTTTTAGGAGATTAACGCACTGGCCTTTGTTCTATGGTGACTTTCCAAAGCCAATAGCTCCTCCATAAGATTGCTCTTGTATTGAATCTGAAACCATTTAACTATGATTAATTGGTAGCACATGCAATTTGCAAGGAAGGGTCACAATTTTAGGTTTGCACCATTTAGTCAGGTTTATAGCTTAAATGGTAGTTTTGTTCTTCGAGTTAAACTATTTTTTACATATATGATATAGCTGATCTAGTCCACTTTTATGTCACTGCTACAAAAATCCATGAAATGTGCATGCAAGGTCTAAATTCAATGCTTAACCTGGCTTCCATACTAATGTTCCACATTTGAATGGACTTCCCAAAATATTGCATTATGTTTATATAATGCTTCATGCATCTCTAGTAAAAGCTAAAGGCTAGATGCCAAATGTTTTTGTTAGATGTTGCACATTAATGCATAGATAAGATTGGTGTATTTCATATATTCTGATGCATCTCTACGAAAAACTAAAGGTTAGTTGCCAAATGTGTTTGTCAGATGTTGCTTATGAATGCATAGATAAGGTTGTTGTATTTCATATATTCTCATTACAATACTAAATGTTGGATCTAACTCTTCAATGGTCCATGGATTGAGTTTTAACTTGTTGATATATCATTTATAATGGGCCAGTATCTTCAGCACTGACGAATCAGATGAACTTGCAGCTGATTTTATCTCTCTAGAGGTAGCATTGGTGTATTATACTTGTGTAAGTGTCATTTAATGAGGTTGCAACTTTTCACATATTAAAAAAATACATTAATACATGGGAAGGTCTTCTGTGTGCCTGGTGGTAGAGGGAGTAAAGATCCATTAGCATCAAAGGACACAAGGTACAATAGACAATGAAGATGGCCAGTTTTTCTATCTTACTCATGCAGAGACCCAATTGTTGCCGTATAAGTTTAACAAATAAATTTAGACTCGTGATTATAATAACACTTTCATCATGATATCTATAATTTGGTACCTAATCATCCTTTCCATCGTTAAGTGAGGAAGAAAGAGAGCACAAGTCTTGAAGTACCCTGAGAAATATAGCACTAGAAATTTGACTTGAAAGAAGCATGGCTTCTGCCTCAGCAAAAACACTGGAGCTCATTCACTGCAACCTTGCTCAACCTTTTTTTTATAGAATTTGGAATTTTAGCTATGAAAATATGTCAACAGGGAGGTTCTAGTTTCACTAAATTAATCAATCCATATACATCATGAGAATATACAAGGTATGACAACCCTCCACATGCCAAAAAGGATTATAACAATATAAACTATGTTCAAGCAACACTGAGCAACATTATTCATAAAATTCCATTTCTCACCTCAGCACAAGCATAAAACTAAATCATCTTTGTGGTGTACGCTTGTGTTGAAGAAGCCACAAATGCACATAAATATGCACCCTAAATAGATATGCTAATACCTTCCATTCATCCAATGAAGGTGGGTTGGCCCTCAGATTTCTTTTGAGATTGCATGAAGAGAAGGTTGGTACTTTGCCTCTGAGTTTAGGATCGTTCAGCCTATTTGGAAAGGAGATAAATTAAATAGGTATAGGAATGAGTTTGGCTATTGGGTTTTGTTGTTTAGAATGATCAAGTGATATGTGTTCTCCAAAACATAAGTACAAGAAGGCCTATCTAGGAGACTGATTTTAATAAATTCACAAGGTACTATTTCTATCTATTAGGAATCACATCCTCATGTGCTTGAGAATAAATAATAGCATAGATAGATGGATAAGCAGGTCTAATTTAAATAACCTCACCCAAAATCTCGCTCAAATCTCACATAAGTTACAACAGACAATGAAGATGACTAGTTTTTCTATCTTACTGATGCAAAGACCGAGTTGTTGCCATAGAAGTTCAATAGCTAAATTTAGACTCATGATTATAATAAAACTTTCATCATGATATATATAAGTTGCTACCTAATCATCCTTTCCCTCATTAAGTGAGGAAGAAAGAGAGCACAAGTCTTGAAGTACCCTGAGAAATGTAGCACTAGAAATTTGACGTGAAGGAAGCATGGCTTTTGTCTCAGAAAAAACACTGGAGTTCACTCATAGCAACCTTGCTCAACCTTTTTTTATAGCATTTGGAAATTTCGTAAAGAAAACATGTCAAGAGGGAGGTGTCAGTTTCACTAACTTAATCAATACATCTACATCATGAGAACATACAAGGTCTAACAAACCTTCACATGCTAACAAGTATTATAACAATCTAAACTCTGTTCAAGGAACACTAAACAAAATTGTCCATAAAATGCCATTTATCACCTCAGCATAGGCACAAAACCGAATCATCACTATGGTGAATGCTTGTACTAAAGAAGCCACAAATTCACATAAAGATGCACCCTAAATAGCTATGCTAATACCTTCCGTTCATCCGAAGATGGGTTGGCCCTCAGAGTTGTTTTGAGATTTGATGAAGAGAAGGTTGGTACTTTTCCTCTGAATTTAGGATCATTAAGCCTATTTGGAAAGCAGATATATTGAAGAGTTATAGGAATGAGTTTGGCTATTGGGTTTTTATGTTTAGAACAATCAAATGATATGTGTTCTCAAAAACATAAGTAGAAGAAGGCCTGTTTGGGAGACTGATTTTAATAAATTCATAAGGTATTACTTCTATCTATTAGGAATCACATCTCAGGTGCTTGAGAATAAATAAGAGCACAATCAGATGGATACGTAGGTCTAATTTATAGGTCCTCACCTAGAATCTCACTCAAATCTCACATAAGGTATAGTAGACAGTGAAGATGACCAGTTTTCCTATCTTACTGATGCAGTGACCCAGTTGTTGTCATGGAAGTTCAATAGCTAAATTTAGACTTGTGATTATAATAACACTTTCATCATGATATATATAAGTTGGTACCTAATCATCCTTTCCATTGTTAAGTGAGGAAGAAAGAGAGCACAAGTCATGAAGTACCTTGAGAAATGTAGCACTATAAATTTGACTTGAGAGAAGCATGGCTTCTACCTCAAAAAAAACACTGGAGTTCACTCACTGCAACCTTGCTCAACCTTTTTTTTATAGCATTTGGAAATTTGGTAATGAAAATATGTCAACAGGGAGGTGCCAATTTCACTAACTTAATCAATACATCTACATCATGAGAATATACAAGGTTTGACAAACCTTCACATGCAAACAAGGATTATAGCAATCTAAACTCTCTTCGAGGAACACTGAGAAGCATTGTTCATAAAATTCCATTTCTCACCTTAGCACAAGAACAAAATCGAATCATCACTGTGGTGTACGCTTGTGCTAAAGAAGCCATAGATGCACATAAAGATGCACCCTAAATAGATGTGATAATACCTTTCGTTCATCCAATGAAGGTGGGTTGGCCCTCAGATTTGTTTTGAGATTGCATAAATGGAAGGCTAGTACTTGGCCTCTGAATTTAGGATCATTTAGCCTATTTGGAAAGGAGAAATATTAAAGAGGTATAGGAATGAGTTTGGCTATTGGGTTTTGATGTTTACAACGATTAGGTGATATGTGTTCTTCAAAACATAAGTAGAAGAAGGCCTATCTGGGAGATTGATTTTAATAAATTCACAAGGTATTATTTCCATCCATTAGGAATCACATCCTCAGGTGCTTGAGAATAAATAATAGCACAGTCAGCTGGATAAGCAGGTATAATTTACAGAACCTCACCCATAATCGCACTCAAATCTACTGGTATCATTTCCATGATTTAAATAATGAATGGAGGACTCTTAATACTCCCATTCACTTAACATAAAAGTGACTAAGACGGTCAGAGGATAGTACCACATGACTCTCATGAAATATGTGTCCTATTGATAAGATTTGTATACCCCTATCAAGATCTTGTAATGTAAGGGCATCGATTGAGAAGGGTCTATATACTCCACACAAAATATTCCATGTTCTCAGAGTTGCAGTTGAACCTCAAAAACTGTACATTTGTGAGACATTTAAAATTGTATTCTTGTAATTCTGTTTTTTCTTCATATGATTCGATAATAAGCAACTATACAAAGTCAAACAACCTCTGCATTCCAATAAGAAGGCTATATATCCCCCTCTCCAAGTCTTGCAAGGAAAGGACATACATTGAGAAGAGTTTATATACTCTCAAAACCTTCCAAGATCACATAATCACAATTGAGACTCAACAACTATACAGTTACGAGGCAGATTAACCCATATTCCTGTACTCTCTTTTCCTACATGACAAAGTGACAAACAGAGGAAATGCATAATTTTTTTATATTTTCACCATTGATACAACCCATATGCACTTCTAGGTAGGTAGAACCCATGTTTCTACCCCAAAAGATCAACCATATGAAAATTATGATGAAGATCATGCTTTCCTTACTGATAATTTAAATCCTGAATACACTTTTGAGGTCACAGAAATACAGTTCAATAAACTAATCCTATTTTCAAATACATTGAAAGTAAGGGAGTTGTAGACTTTCATGGTAATACACTTGGCACCTCAACATTTCGTTATTAGTTTGAGTAGGAGTAATGTAACCCCCATGTTGCACCTTGATGTTAATCATGATTGTGTAAGAAATAAATGGAAGTAATCATGGTTTCCTACAGTTTGAGGTCAATAAAATTTTTCGAAGACAAAAAAGCAACAATGTGACCATTATGATTATATGAGTGAAGAAACAATTAATTTTATAGTCCAATCCTCAAAGATCCTATATCACGGAATCTGACAGTACTACAATTTTTTATGCCTACGATTTGAATTTATTCCTCAAGATAGATGGGATAGGGAAGTCTCTTCCTTTTATTGTCAATACTCATTTGGAAGACAAATTTATTGACATATGTGATGGATATTCCTTTGTAGACAAACACAGGGTATGTTAAAAACACACAATTATTGAAGCTTTCAGTCGTACAAATCCATTTCCACCTATAAATGGCTCTATTGTTGAAAATAACAAAGTTGGATTGCCCCAGAAGATTGATTAAACCTATAATCAAACCCTTGCTGACATATACAACTACAATTCTGAGAATGAAAATGATGTCAAGAAAATCATTGATGAAGAATATAGGCTTGACCAAATAAAAAATTTCTCTCTAGACCACATCAAATGCAAATATGTTCTGTTCTCCATGATCATGTGGAGAATAATTCATGCATTAGATTTTTAAAAGGAAATGTAGACAACAAACCTCTAAGAAATCCACATGAAGTTAATACTGAGGGGCAATTTTGGGGCCTAGAAAAGGTGCACTCTAGAATGATATATGATATAGGTCAAAACAATCTTGAAACCAGTAAGAGGACATTTTCTCAACGTAGTCATAAAAAAGATATGGCTGCTCTGACTAGTCAGCTTATGGGGCTTAGGGTTTGATGGTGATACAAACATCGTTATGAAGTGTTTTGTTGTGTTTGTGTATCAATCTCTAGGCTTTATATTTCATAAACATAATCTAAGATGTTACTTATAGTGAACCAGTATAAAACAATCAGGTTCCATCTTTATGATTCCCTTCACCATGTGTTCAATTTTTGAATGAGAAATGACTTTTTGTGGGTATTATTAGTCTTCTGGATCAACAAAAATCACATTGGATATTCTATCAAGTTCGAAGAGATTCTTTGGAATCATTATCATTGCAGATGATAGACTAAAGCTCTATGTATGAGACTACCATCTACTACTTGTTTTTCTTTCCCCTAGGATTTATAATTGCAATGTATCTCTACCATGCATTTTGGGTATTCTCTACTTTAAAATAGTGAATTCGATACCATGATTTGTCATCCCTGCATTTGGCATTATTTGATGTATGGATTCTCCATATCTAGTATCTGGTTTCTTCTAAATATTTTTGTAACTGCGTATGTTGGTATGGATTTCTATTCAAGACAGTGGCATCATTGTAATCCCAAACTAAAGTATTAAAATCTGTACTTCAACACACTGGCATCTCAGGGAATCAATTATCATGATGGTATGGCAACTCAGAGACCTTGTTGAAGGTGTCATCACTGTTAGGTTTAGTCTCTGATTAGTTAGCATTGCATATAGTCTCACCACACTTGTAATTATTTATAGATAAATTTGGATACTTGTCCAATATATATAGTTAAAATCCTGAACCAATGATGATAGCTATGTTACAACTCGTTTGACCAAGAAAGTGTTATGCAGTAGTCTTGTTCACAAACAAAGTTGTGAACAACCCTCATTCACATCTAGGAAGCTTGATTCATGAGATTTTTTACTTTGTATCTTTTTGATGAGCTTTTAATGACAACTAATTGAAGAACAACAAGGATCAGGTGCAAGAAGGACCATTTGAAGCCAAGCTCTGTTCTTTGTGGATCCTTCTGTCAGTATAATTCTTCTTAGCATATATATCTTCACTAGACCGACCAATATTCGCATTAATAGTTAGCACCAAAAGAATAATTCACTATTCTCTCTGAAATCAAGTATGGCCTTAAGGAACTTTAAAAGATTTGTCAAGTAGACAAACGTTGAAAGGTCTTATGGGCTTATAGCTTATTTTATTATTTTAATTGTTGAGCTCATTTGCAGCTGGTTCTCCATATGTCATAAATTATGGAATTTAAAGCAGTTAAGGGTTATACTCCATCTGTAACATTTCAAACCTCTAAGATAGTTCAAAATTCGTGGTAACGCATCAAGATTATAAGACAAGGCCCAACCCTCCACTCACTATGATTTAACTATGTTTTCGACATTACTCACTAATGTGCCACATTGCTCAACTGACTTATATTTAAGGTAGATGGGAAAACAAATCTATTTTCAACCTCTGGTGAAATCCAAGCTCAAAGTACAATGGATTAAACACTTTTTGAATTTTGGGTTTAAAAAGGGAGTCTCCCACTCTAATTGGTGATCACAAACTCAATATTTGGCACTCTTTTAGTTTATGCCCATGCATTCAATATTTGATGTTGCTTATGGGTTTGGAGTTTCTAATGGAATATCCTCAATATGACTAGTGATAGCAGCCAAGACATGAGATAGCATTTGAGGAAGCCTCTGATCCCCCAAACTAACGGCTTGTAAAATTATATGATTTCTTCCACCTTACAATTATTTCAAAATTTGAAAAGACATGTAAATCCATTGTCTCTCTAGGTGTGATAAAGAGGTGTGTCCTTTTTGATGCATAAGGTCTATTATTAGACATACATTATTGGTTCTTGGTGTAGAAAATTGTAAGCCAAGATAAATGCAGAAATCAACAACTTAACTAAAACCTTTAAAGCTGAAAATGAGATGCCATCTTGTTATTGTCTCAATCATGTTGGTATTCAAGACCATAACCTTAATTTTCCTATGATGCAAATAGTATCATGCTTAGAGAATGTCCAACCACAACAAGAAATCACAGAGATTAATTAATTGTGGACACTTATAATATTATAGCAAGATATATAAGATCAACGAATCAAAAACTCCACTCACAAACAATAATTTGTTTGGGAGGCAAATCAACTTTGAATTTTGATAGCAAAGAAAATCTACACCTAGAGCACATGAACATCATGAAGCAACCAAATAACAACAAACTATTTATAGTGGAAAATACCAAATAAATAGCCAATATAAGGTAATACCAAGTGTTTCATCTCTCATATGTGAGACAAGACACATCGACTCTAAAAACATGACAATAAGAATTTCAATTATTTTAGAATTTAGAAACTAGAAATTCAATCATACAACTAGTACTTACTAGTACTCATCAATGATGATAAAATGGAAAGAAAAAGAAGTTAGAACCATAAATTGTGGTCTTCTCATTAAGTCATAAAAATCAGAATGTAGAAAACATACTACATAGATATTGATTCAATGCGACTATAGATTGGAATTCCAATGGAAAATACAAAATACCATGGATACTAGAACCATAGATGGAAGAATCTCATATATAATGAGAATCAGTAGTCGTCCTCAATGCCATAATCATCAAAATTTATGCATTACCATTGTTGATTCATCCATCATACTCCTCCTTTATACCTAACCCAGTCTATGCATCTTCTAGTGTGGAGGATGAACGCTCAAGAGGATCGCCATCATCAAAAGTGACTAGCTATAGCACTAGTCTAGAGGGAGTTCTATAGGCTCTACTATGCCGTAATGAAGAAGCCCTAGATGGAAGATGAAAGGTTGATCTACCATGGTGAAGGAGGCCCTAACTCTACCCTATGGAGAAGCCATAAATGTTTCCCTATGGAGAAGCCGTAAATGCTACCCTATGGAAAAGCCCTAAATGTTTCCCTATGGAGAAGCCCTAAACACTACCCTATGGAGAAGCCCTAAATGATGCCCTATGAAGAAGTAGTAATATGCAGCCATGGAAATCAAGGCAGAAACCCTATTCGTAGGTCTACTGAGAACATATGCCCTAAACCTAGTTGCTACATTGCCCAATGGAGATGGAACTTAAACGTTGTCCTAGAAGAAGTGCAATACACATGGAATTCCCTTGCTGTCATGAAAGGAAAATCACTTATCTGATATGCAGTCATGAAAGGAATACCATTGTTGTCATGAAAGGAATGTTGTCACATGTAAACGTTGAGATAAAGAAGCCACACCTTCAACTATCGTTAAAATTGTTGTACACAAGGATGTGCTATCTGTTGTTTCGATTGAATCACAGTTGTGAATGATAGATCCAACTCCTATGATGAACGTTGTAACATTATAGACCGCATAGTATGTGAAAGCAAGATGTATGGTGCAACAATGGTGCAATAGTATGGACAACAAGATGTATGGTGTAACAATGGTGCAATAGTATGGACAACAAGATCTATGGACAGTAAGATGTATGGACAGCAAGATGTATGGTGCAGCAATGGTGCAACGATATGGACAACAAGATGTATGGTGCAGTAGTGGGACAATAATTCTACATGGTGCTGCAATGATACAACAATGGGACAACAAAGGCAACTTGGCGTGGTATGGTGCAACATATGGTACCACAATGGGACAACAATGGTCAATGGCATATAGTTGACAATGGGACGACAATGGTACAATGGTATAACATGGGACAACTAGTATTCAGTGAAACAAATTCATGGTGTTTTTATGGTATTGAAAAGCACAGCGGGATAGCCATGACATTGTGCAGTAGTGGCACAATGGGATAGCCATGACATGGTGCAATAGTGGCACAATGGGACAATCATGACATAAGTGTAGCAATGGCACAACGAGACAGCCATGACATTGTGTAGTAGTGGCACAATGGGACAGCAAGAATGTGCAACATGCTACATCATGATGAGGTGCAATGTGATGACGAGATGCAACACAATGATAGGTGAAGGAGTCACCTTGGAGAATCAGTTGAAGCAACATGTCTTCTGATCTCATGTATGATCTTGTTAGAGATGATCTATTCTCTTATCTAGATACATCAAAGTGTTGACATCTATTGTAAATGTATTATCTCTCTCTCTCTCTCTCTCTCTCTCTCTCTCTCTCTCTCTCTCTCTCTGCTAAACTATTGAAGAATATACTCACGCCTTTTTAACTTTTACAGGGGTCCACACCTTTAACACGGACACAGTGCGTTCAGGTACGTAGGAGACTTGACCGTTAGGTGCGGGACCGTAGGTAATACAAAGAGAAAGTGCGGAACCAGAGTTTTAAAGACTTTGAGGGCCTTTCTCTTACTCTCAAGGCTAGATATGAGGAACTGATTCTTCAAACTTGCGAAGGCGGAAAGTATGGGTGGTAATGAACTCACACAGATAGCAGAATGTCAATGTGACAATTTTTAGTGCAACATTACCTTCACCTTGCATTCTATCTTTACTAATGTACAACTGACTTTATGACCAACTTGAAAACTATGTTCAACTCAATGCCTATCATGTCTTGCCTTGTACTTGGCTTGACTGCTTTCCAGCTGTTCCCGAACTGCCTGGTGAATTTCTTGGATTTGTTTAATGAACTTGGTTGCCATCACTGTGTCCATCAACTGCTATGTCTCTACCAAAGACAAAATCCAGTGAAGACTTTGGTATAAAACCAAAACAAGTCTGAAAATGAGATCTCTGAGTAGAAGAGTGCTTGGTACGGTTGTAAGCATGTTGCACATAACACAAATGCTCATCCCAAAGCATGGGATGCTTGCTACAATAGACTCTGAGCAACTGAATCACTATCCTATTGACCACTTCTGTTTGACCATCTGTTTGTGGATGAGATGATGTGCTCTTCTTCAACTTGGTGTCCATCAACTCCCATAGATTTGACCAAAACGTCCCAACAAATCGAGAATCTCAATCAGATACAATAGAAGTGGGTAACCCAAAATGAACACATACATTCTGAAAGAAAAACTTTGATGTTTGTTCAGTGGTAACCTGCTTGTTACAAGGTATCAAAATACACATTTTACTGAACCTATCCACAACAACATACAAATAATCATGACCTTTTCTAGATTTTGGCAATTCCCCAACAAAGTCCATGGAAACACTTTCCCATGGGCGAGAAGGAATTAGAAGTGGAGTGTAGAAGCCTAATTTTCTATTACTAGGCTTGCTTGTAGCACACATAGTACACCCTTTGATATATCTAGAAACTGTCTCATGCATTCTTGGCCAATAACAGAACCTTTGCAATTGTGAAACTACTTTACTTACCCCAAAATGACCTGATATGAGAGAAGTATGTTCTTCTCGAATTATGCTAACTCTTTCAGTTTGTGGAATGCATAACTTTCCCAAATGATATAAGAGCTGGTCCTTTTCATAATAATTGAATTCTTCTACTTGCTTGCCATGACTTAAAGTTGTATATACAACTTTAAAATCTAGATCTTGAGCATATTGTTTAATGTAACTTTCATGGATTACTGAGTTAAGCTTAAGTATAGTAGATGGATTTATCATTGGTCTTGAAAACATATCTGCAACCTTATTGTGTATGCCCTTCTTATGTCTGATGACAAGATGAAATTTCTATGGAAAACCCATCCATCTATAATGTATTGCTTGCTGCAATTTAGTTTGTGAGTGCAAATATTGAAGTGGTTGATGATCTGTGTGTATGATTTTTTCCTTACCCATTAGGTAATGTTTCCACTTTTTCACTCTTTGTACTAATGCATACAATTCTTTATCATATGTGGGATAATTAACTACTGCAGAAGTAGATGTCTTAGAATGATAGCATATGGGTATTCTGCGTTGCATCGACATTGCTCCCATGGCATAGTCACTAGCATCTGTCTCAAACTCAAATGGATTTTGAAGATCTAGCAGTGCTAGTACTCATGTTGTACTGATTTTCTCTTTTAAGGTGTTGAAGGCTTTTTGTTGTTTGCCTCCCCACTGAAGCATCTGTTCAATCTTGTTAAATCATGTAATGGAGCGGAAATCAATGAGAAGTTAGCAATAAACTTTCTCCAATATTGTGCTGCCCCTAGGAAACTTCTAACCTCTGTAGCAGATTTGGGTTTCGGCTAGTTTATAATGACTTCAACCTTAGAGGGATCTATCTTCAATTCACCACCCCCTACAATATAACCCAAATAATTTAAAGATGTTCTACCAAATTCACATTTTAACAATTTTACATAGAGATTTTCTCTTTTTAAAACATCTAAAGTCTACTTCACATGCTTTACATGGTCTTCCCATGTCTTACTAAAAGCAAGAATGTCATCTAAATAAACAATTAAAAAGTCATCAATAAAAGGTCTAAGTACATCATTCATAACTCTCATAAATGTAGTAGGAGCATTAGTAAAGCCAAAATGCATAACCAACCATTCATAAATTCCTTTCTTTGTCTTGAAAGCAGTCTTCCATGCATCTTTCTTTGCAACTCTAACCTAATGATAACCACTTCAAAAGTCTAACTTAGAAGAATAAACTGCTTCTTTTAATTGATTTAATAAATCATCAATACGAAGAGGATAACGATTCTTGATCGTTATTTTATTTAGTGCTCTATAATCAATGCACATTCTCCACGAACCATCTTTCTTTCTCACCAGTACGATTGGAGATCGGCATGGTGATGTGCCTGGTCATATAAACCCTTTATCGAGCAACTCCTGTACCTGCTTCTTTATCTTTCCATTCTCTAAAGGTCACAACCTGTACATTCCAACATTAGATAATGGAGCATCTTGCTACAAACAAATATCATGTACTATTTCTCGCTTGGGTGGTAGACTTTTTGGTTATTGAAATATAACATCATACTCTGAAACAACTTTAACTAAATAAGCTTTCTATTTAGAATCACAACCTTCAAATGCATTGGTTTTTCATAATCCCTTGCCTTTACAACCATTAGTAAAAACTACTTACTTGAATTCACAATTCTTTTCATTTGTCCTGAGTTTATGAGAGAATAGTTACCTTTGAGTTTATGAGCTCTTACAATATATTCTGTTGCATATTTAGTGAGTTGATACTTATTCTCAGCTCTATAGAAAATAGCTTTCCTATCATACAAGTATGGACTTCCCAAGACAATAGCAGATATACCCAATGAAACTATATCTAACTCAACCTCATCTACAAATTTTGATCCAATAGCAAACCTAAGTTTACATTGTATTGTTACTTGTAGCTTTGTTTTATCACACACCAAACCTAATGGATATGGCTTCTCACGAGGTTTTGTTTGTAATCCCAACTTCTTTACAATTGTTTCAAAAGTCAAATTTACTTGTGATCCACTATCAAATAAAGTATCAAGCTTATTGTTCTTAGAAATTAGTCTAATACAAAAAAAACTCATTTCTTTCCCTCTCATTATTTGCATTATCAACAGATTGTGCAGAATTACTTGTGGATTCTTCAGAATATTTACCTTTAATACATGTAGTTCTAACTGTTGTTTCATTGCCTAAATCTGATCCCAAGTCCTGCTGAATAGCTACAACATTCTTTTTCTTCCTTCCACCAAACTTCTTAGGTCTCCTTTCTAGATGCAAAGAGTAGCAGTGTGCCTCGTCGTGTCCTTCTTTCTTGCAATGAGTGCGTGAAGGTTTATCCTTATGTATATTGTTTTCTTTCCTCTCCTTCCATTTCAGTTTCTTCTTTCCCTTGTTCTTGCTTACAAAATATTTATATGATCCCCTAATCTTTGCGTTTACATTCTTACCTCTAGGCTCTATATGTGTGGCTTGAACTGATACATCATCTAAGCTAGTGGGATTAAACATGAGAATAGTATGCTTTAAATAGCTATGAAGACCACCTATATACTTCAATAAAGTTTTAGGTGAATCTAATGATATACCTAGAGTTAAAGATCTCTTTCTGAATTCCTGAGTATAACTTTGTACACTCTGACCCTTCAACTGACGAAGAGTTTTCCAACTCATCATCACCTGCTACATGTAAGCTAAAGGATAGAATTTCTTTTTGACAACAAAAACAAATTCATTCTAAGTAGAAATGATTTTACCATGTTTTTGTAGATCATCTTGTGTCTTGCCTTCCCACCATACTAGTGCAGTTCCTCCAAGTCGAAGGCTAGCCAAGTGAATCTTCTTCCTTTCTGAATCAACATTATGTAACCTACATTATACATCAATTTGTCTTATCCAATTATCTATTTTTTCTGCGTTGAGTTCTCCATCATAAATTGGCAAATCAAAGTTCACATCTAATTTGATTAAGGAAGTTTTCTTCTTCTTCTTAGAAGAGCGAGAAGATGATTAGGATGATGGAGGTGATGATGGAGGAGATGGTGGAGGAGGCATTTCTCCTTTTCCTTTTCCTTCTAGAGGGTCAACTAGAAAATATTCCTCTGCTCCTTTGTCTAGTTTGGGTGTTGAAGTGCTTTCACCTTGACCCTTCTTAAATTCCAGATACATCTCTTCCACCATGGCTCACATGGCCATAAAATTGTCCATGAACTGAGATTCTGATCCCAATGGAGCTTCTTCGGCCATTATCCTCTAAGAATAAAATCTTCCAATCTCTGGATTAGCCTCAACAAGTTCTCCTTCTCCTTGTATGAGCTTTAATCTAGTTAGCATTCAAAATCCAACAGAAGCTTGTCTAACCTTAACAAAACCAAACGCTTTGAAACCACTTGATCTGAAAATGAGATCTTAAATCAATATTGAGGTAATATAGACTCATGTGAAAGAATGCCTCTATTACTTAGTGCAACGGATAAAAAAGATTGCAAATAATATAGACAATGAGCAGTTAGAAAACATAACAGACAAACACATCAACACAACAAATAATCAAGGAGTTCACCAGACTTCCTGGCTATGTCTCCTGGTCCAACTTTCAATGTTGACATCTATATTAAGTCTTTAAGAACATATTATTACAAGGGTGAGCTCAAAACAGAGTCTCAACCAACAATGACATCATAGAGGGATCTGCTCGAAAACCTCGAGTCTAAAAGAGTGCACAGACTCTCCCTCTGTCCTGTTCCTCTATTCAATACCTCAACCTCACTTCTTTCTCTGACTGTCTCTAACTGACCTCTCTCTATGCTTCCATATAATGGCTTTTAAGCCTATCAGTGTTGTCGATTTGTATTCCTTTTTGGGCTCCCTGGCTCCTGGCCGCTGTCCGTTCAAATCCCTGTTGAGCATTAAACAATCATTGTAAAACTCTCTAAGGTATGGTGGCCACCTGTTTTCAAACGGAAAGACTGATGCAGTGAAAACC
The DNA here is from genome assembly GCA_031772625.1 of Pinus tabuliformis. Taxonomy (NCBI): domain Eukaryota; kingdom Viridiplantae; phylum Streptophyta; class Pinopsida; order Pinales; family Pinaceae; genus Pinus; species Pinus tabuliformis. The sequence continues at coordinate 1,136,176,321 of CM062818.1, read as the reverse complement.
CCAAAGAATTGCTTCTTTGTTTACATAGAGAAATGCATAGGAAATACTCTAAAACAGAGGAATCAGATGGCTGTTATGCCTCGTCCGTTATCGGTCCTTTAGCATCCCACACCGTAGATTTGTTCTCATCTAACGATTCAAATCCATCCTGATCATCCAACCTACTCGTGCATTCTGCACCATTGATCTATGACCATTTGATCTGACGATTGACGTGCATTTCGCATGACTTACCTGTGCAGAGATCACCTGCCTAAAAGTGGTTTTCTCTCTCCTTGCAGTGTGCTACGTGTCGGTCAGTGTGGAATCGGGTGGAGCCCATCCAATGCCACTCACCACCTGAAGCTCACCCAAAATACCCTTTACCAGGGAACCCAAACAACCCAAAAAACATAAAGTTGCATTCATAAATCCTTTTGGGTCCCTGTTTTATCACTGTAGAGCCATATGACATGTCTTCTTTGTATTTTGGTTTTAGAAGAGAAATGCACCAATACACAAAAAAAGCCTGATAAACACTTTTATGTCAAAACTCAAAATTTATAGAGCCGCATTTATAAACCCCGTCAGGTTCGCCTTGATCACAATTGCAAGTCACATCAGCTATGGGTCTTTGCCTGTTTGTATTGTTGCGATGTGATATTGCAATGCGATATATCGTAATTGCATATCACATGGTCTTCAGGCCTTTGGTAAGTCCTTCCCCTGGAAACCTGCGACGTGATAATGTAATCTCGACCATTGATCTGTGCGCTCAATCAATGGTACATGTTGTGTTGCTAGGTCGCAGTCGCATTTCCCATAAGGTTGACTCTGATACACTCTACCAATGTGATATCGTCTAACCCTCCAATGCAATCTGCCGATTTGATCTGGATCATTGATATGTCTGATCCGATGGCTCTGATTCAACGATACTTCAACCTCCACTTTACTCTGTTTTCCTCCATTCTTCAATGTTTCTCTTTGAGATAATGTTTTCTGATAGTTTTAAAGACTTAGACTTAGAGGTTCTAGGATCCATTTCTGATTAGTATGGGAAGTTTCCCACATGATGAACTTGGGAAAAAATGTGACAACGGTTGTGCTTGCATGTAGAATATTTTGAGCGAACAAGTTGAGGAAGAGGAACCATTGAGAGGAAAAGGTCCCAAAGTCATCTCAAATTTGGGCATTGACTAATCAAATGTCCTGGTATGTCACATAAGGCGCATGAGTGGGTAATTGTTAGTAATTATAATTTATGAAGCTTTTCCATCCTGGTGGAGATTGATATCGAGTGAGAGGTAGAATGGAAATGATAACAACGATGAACCCAGTGTGAATCTTCTTCCTTGAATACATAATAAATGGTATAAGACACATCATCAGTAGTTGGAGCAGAAGACGTTGATGATGTCACCATATTGGTCAGATAGAGGACCACCAATGCATCTCAGTAGCGAGGGAGATTGGGGGAAGGGAGCGTGTAGTGACATTATTGTGTGAAAATAACTCATGCATGGTTAGTATGTAGACCTTTACTATGTGATAGAGTAGCCTTATCTGGTGATGGTTTATGTGGGGACATTTTTTCCTTTTGTGCCTGAAGGAGGGTTTTTCAGTTCTTCCAATGTTGGAAATTCATTGCTAGGGTGTGTTGTTACATTTCATAATGCACATGGGGCTGACAACCTAGGAGGGGTGTTAGTTGAAGTTTTCACCTTCTTACCTTTCTGTTACTCCTTTCTCATGGAAATTATTGGTATCGATGCAAGTATGAATCCTTGAGGTGGGATTCTCAAGGGGTAGCCAAGGGAATCACTTTGGTCGAAGTAATAATTGAGTTTTTTGACATTTCATGTGGGGAAAAATACAAAAAAATAATTGTGAGATCAATATTTAGCAACGTGAGAGTTTTCATAACTTGGTGTGAGACAAAACTAGGAGGGGGATACAAGAAAGGTGTTTGAGTTATCATGTATGGGAAGAATGATGACTCAGTAGTCACACTACTAGGGTGTCTGGAATTGGTTGTTGTGAGTGGACAGTATTCAATGAACCCATCATACATACTGTTGTTGTGGATATAGGTGTGACTACCAGAGGATCTCCTAGAAATGTTCCAAAGGAGTGAAGATGGCTTGAATGTCCCCGGTCCCACATCTGTTAGAAATGGGACCACTTCATTATGAGACCTAACATATGGTAGCACTTCGTCATGGGTGTAGATGCTCATGTCTCATAATGTGTGATTTGGTCTACGGTGATGATTCTCATGTTATGGGGGAACGTCATGATACGAAACAGCGATGATGCAAATTATTTCATGGAATATATATAGTTATGTCCCAATAATATTTTTATAGTGAATTTGGGTGTTTAGGACCTCGATATCTATGAGAAATATTTTTTCAATAAGTTGTACAGAGCCATTTTGGAAAAGTCCTACAGGGTTCAAGGGGCACCCATAGTATGCTTTGAGTGTAATGGGGGAAGTAGTCACCTCGAGGGATCCTAGTTTCTTCCAAATTGATTTCGACATGATATAGGTGGATGCTCCCTCATCACTAATGCAAATATGGATGTTGATATTATGAATTGTGACTAGAATTTGGAGGGTAACTATTGATGGTAGCCACATATGTACATTGTCCAAATAAAAGGTCATTAGCCAACATTCAGATGAGTCATTTGCACCAAAGTGGAAATAAGGTATTTTCTCTTTGTTGAACAAGTTTGCAGGACCTCTAATGTTGACATGGTAGAAGTTGACTGCACTAGGTCATTAACAATGTTGTAGTAGTGAGCTTCCTTTGAATTACGCCCCACACGATGCAATGGTATTTTAATCAAACTTGGGATGGTTTTGAGAAGGGGGCATGGTAGTATAAAATGTGGTGTAGTTGTGACATTATTTTATGTCAAAGGATTGGTTTATAGGGGTGTTCCATAGTCACAATTATGAGTCCATAAAAGGACATTATACCCTTCCATATAAATTTCATATTTTGTTGCATCCTTAGGATTTCCCATAGGTTGGTTTTGATAGGGTGGAGGGGCAGCGTCATGTTGCATGACCACTACTTGTTGATGAGGGAAAGGATTCTTTATAATTGCAAGTTGTTGGTTTGTTCCCCCCTATCCCCTGGTTTCTCTCATCATCTTCAAATCAAGGAGTTGAGGACAATGATGGGTGTTATTTCTCACCAAAAATAGTGCAAGCATGATTATTCCTTAGGCTAGGGTTCTTGTTCTACATTTTTTGGTTATTTGTACTGTGATTTTCATTTTGGTTCCAATTGGAGAGATTTCCCCTAGTTGGGGCCCATAGAGGTTGTTGTTGGTTGCTTCTCCCCTGCCCAAGTTCTCCATTTTTCATGTTTCTTCCTTTCCTCTTGTTGGCATTCGAATGGTTTTTCATGTTATATTATTCAAATGACAATTTTGTTGTGGGAAAGAAGGTTACACAAAATTAACCACAGTGTTAGGTTGAGCCATGGAGTTAGTCTATTAGGGTGATGGAAAATGGTATTAAGGGTTCCATTGTCCTTAGTTGGTGTAAGTGGCTTGGGAGGTATACACCGCCTCTATGGCATGTGGAGGGTATTGGCTAGCCTACATGGGAGGATATTGGTTTCCATGAATGCTAGGGTACTAGTTACTATGCATGGTAGTGTTTTAAGAGTGCACAAGATGATTGGGATAATATCCTGTGTTGGATGGAATTTGGGCTACAAGTGGAACACTAAATGATTGTAAATGGGGTTGTCTACCGTAAGTATTTCCATACTATTCAAAAGTGTTTCAATTTTTACTTTGGGTGATGGTTCAAATTAAACCATCCACAACATTTGATGCTCTTGTTTTATCTTGTCTAAATGGCTGTAGTTAGAGGGAATCAAGGAGTACATAGTAAAGGCACCTGAATGAGTGTAAATAAGCTCAAATAGTTGACCTTTATTAAGAGTGTATTATTCTATCTATGGCATGGTTATGGCCACATAATTTGTAAATGTTTCCACAATAGGTTTTAGAAATAAATCGAGGTGTAGGTACTCTTTTTTGTTCACCTTACAAATGCTACTACATTTTCACCACTCATGACCATGGTCTGAGTTGTGCGTGGATTTTTTTTTCGAAAAGTGTGTTAATTGATCCAACCAAGTGTTATGTTGAACTAGGAGCTAAGAAAAGATGAGGAATAACTTCACTAAGAAGTCAAAGGCTACATGGGAGCCGCAGGCCTCACTGACGTACCATTTCACTATAGGGCCTATGAGGGTGCATTAAAATAGTCTCGAGCGAATAGAATTAACTATGATGTTGTTGGATGATCACGATAAGTGAAAGGTCATGATGTGGTTTGTGGGATCCCCTCCCCCATTTTCCTTCAAATTTTGGAATATCGGAAGGAAAATTTGTTGGAATAAGGGGCCATTGGTGATTATGGAAAACGGGATTGTTTGTGATCTTGATTAAATTTGGGAGGTTCGAGGAACCTAGAAAGTGTGTTCGATTTGTATTTTCCATCATAAGAAAAGTTTGAAATGTAGTGTGCAAATGAGTGAAATGTATGGAACTACCTGATGGGGTAGTGTGTGGAATCTGCTGACACGTAGTGAAAGGAGTACACTGAGAGGGAGGGGTCCCAATCATGGTTTCTCCAATAAAGGATGAAATAAATAAAAGTTCTTGAATGGTGTCTTCTAGGCCTATATGGCGAGAGACTTGGCACACCTCTTAAAAAATGGGAGATATTTAGAATGCAACGAGAGTGACAGATAACCCTTCACCCCCCATGGTTCCCTTGTGTGTGTTTGTGTCACTTACACGGTGAGGGAGTGTTTTTTGAATAACCAAAAATGAATAGCATACATAACACAAAGCGAAAAATAAGAGGTTCATTTTCCCTTTATCTATCTAATGTGTGAAAAAATAAAAAAATGGTTTTGTCAAGTTTATTGTATATGATAAAAATCCCTATAGACCTAACATAATTTCCACCCACTTAGTAATTGGAACCTTTGTACGACTCCTTAATAGGATACTAGGGCCGCATTCAAAAAGTGTTGGCAATATATCCAGTAACGCAGAATCAACCAAGGTTGAGAGGGTTGTAAATGGGGTTACTAGGGCTATGTATCATAATAATCAACGACATTTATAGCAGCCTTACCAAGATCAGGTCAGGTCTGATTTCTCCCACACCTCAGCCTATAGGGAAAGATTCCCTAATTTTGGCCACTAAGTTACTTGCGTCAAGTGGAAATGAGCTACTCCCAACTTCTCGTTGTCATTTTTGGACGTAATACCCCTACTACGCCTTGGGAGAAGACATGATGGTATATCTTAATTTTCCCCCAAAGCCTTACCCACTTCATGGGTTTCTTCTCATCTTCCAGATTTGTCACTAGATGATGCAAGAATTTTAGGATCCCTAAAATTCAACTTCTATGTTTCAAAATGTAGAATACCTAATGATGGCTTATGTGTTGCCTACCCCCATGGTCCTAAACATAAATATAAATTACCTTGTGGCCCCTATGGGGAACTTAATGTGTTCAAGTTATGTTTTCTGTCAGAGATTCTAAATTCACTTAGGGTGTGAAATGTAATCTAAAATAAACTAAGAACAAAGGCTTTCAAAAGTGGATTCCATTTGTGCAATGTTTAGAGTAGCTTAGTGTGTGTAGTGGAAGGTATGTGCAAGTGAAATAGTGAGCATAGAAAAGTGTGAAGTGATGTGGATATATGATGATCCTTTACAAAGTCCCATAATTACACTATGTTATACTTGTTCCATGCAAGAAAAGAAATAATGTGTCAATGATGGGCCACTTACCTCATTTCTATTTACACTATGTGAGCATATAGGGAGATGGAAACTGAATGCTTTGAGAAATTTTTCATATTCATCCACACAATCATCCTAAGGACACAAGGAAAGCATGGACTACTCCCATTCATTACTAATACCGAGTATTGGTCCTCATAATAATTGGAAATCAAGTAAAAGCTTTCGTTAGTAAAAATTATATGTGGATTTAAGGCCACTAAGTTTCCTCCTAAATAATCTATGTGATGTGAATTGGAGATGAGAAAAACAAGTTGAAAATATATGTGGATTAGGGCCACATAATTTCCTCCTAATTAAGCTATGTTTTGAAATGAGCTAAATAAGTTTCAAATATATGTGGATTCTGGGCACTTACTTTCTTTCTAATTAAGCAATGTTTGAAATGAAATTTTTTCCAAAGTAAAATATAAGCAATTTCCCTGCTTAGGATGGTTAGAAAATAAAATTGAAAGTCTATCTGAACTAGAAAAAATTGCAAGTGTCGTAAGATCACTAAAGGTTTCCACAACACTCCGTAAAAGGGAATTAGAATAAATTATTTTACTCTTTGTATGTATTGTGGGTTATTTTCTGCGTAGTGGTGAGACTTGCACAACTTTTGATGCAAAAAAATAAATGATAAGATAAAAAGAAAAGAAAAAATCTAGAGGAGAAACACATGCAAAATAACCAATTTGACTAAAAAAAGCAAGGAAATGGAGTCTCCATTTTGTATGGTGTGTTTGGTTCCTTATGAGTCCCAAAAACACCTTATTTATAGATGGTTTCTTCCTACAAAGAGTATACAAAAAAATAAGATGTTTTGGTGGAAATACATTGAAAAATAATGCATTGAAAGTAATGGGGACAATGCTTGAACAAAACAAAACTAATGGTGGAAATACATTGAAAAATAATGTATTGAAAGTAATGGAGACAACGCTTGAACAAAACAAAACTAAAACTAAACTAAGTAACACAAATCAAGCTAGGGAACCAAAACAAATCATCAAAGGTATAGGAAAATGATCATCTTTATTGATTACTCATGGTGGAAGAGTTACAATAAAAGTATCAAAGACACTTGAAGAGTGTTGTTTGAGCAATGGTGCTCAAAAACTAGCAAGAATGACTCCCCCTTTTCAATCTCTTTTGCAAGCTCTTTCTTACTCAATGAAACATATAAAATTCTCTACAATGATGGAATTCTCCTCACAATGGTATGCTAGATTGTTTGGGAGCAATTTTAGCAACATAACAATGCACAACCTCTTCTTGTTTTTGGCTTTCTATGAAATTGAATTCATAGAATTCTTGGACACTCCTTCCCTCCTTTGGCTCACCAATGTTGTTGTTTGCCTTAGAAATGAGAAGAGAGCTACTATCTTCTTGGCATTAAGGTTTCTTGGGGCAAAAGCTAGAATGGTCAGCCCATCATGTCAAAAGGTGGAGTGTTTCTTAAGCAAGTTGACATCTCGAGGTGTTGACTTGGCTTTTAGTGACACTCTTGGCTATACCTCTGTATGTGTTGATCACTCACACTTAGTGTCTTCTACTCCATACAAATTAGTGTATGATTTTCTCTTGATAATAGCTTGCCTATATATTTTATGTCATATAAAATAATTTACATATATTTTCATGACAAAAGTGTGTATATCATAATCATCAATAATAATCAATAAATAAAAATAACTCTTACATAAAAAAATCATGTCCCTAACTATCCCCTTCTAAATCCCCTTTAAGATTTATAAATAAAACATCCTATCCCAAAAAGTTTAATATAATTACTAATCACAGTTATTTATACATTTATATAAATTTCATAAAAATCTTACAAAGCAAATCATTTGAAAACTGTTGGAATATCTAATTCCTACTTGTCTCTAGTTGTGATTCTTTCTATGTAAGGAGTTGGCTATATCTACTTGTTCCTCGTTTGGTGTGTGGTTGAGAAATTTATTCAACCAATAGATTGCGTGTCCAAAAAAGTCTCCCTATCTTGAGACAACATTCGTGTATATATGTAATCTTATTTTTAATGAATAAAATATAGATAATGTGCATATTGATATTTTAAGTTGGTATCAAAGCCTTGAGGGCCTTGCCCCTCGTGGGCTTGGCCCCTCCTGGGCTGAGGCAAATAAAAGATATATTTTGTTTTAGTTTTTGTTTGTTTTTCCATCTATATCTAAATATCTGTTGAGAGAAAGCCAAGGGTGTGGCGAAGCGAACCCACTGTGCAGTGAGTGTGGAAGTGCCATGTTGATGCATTTCCAACAATACAGCAACACAGTTTCTATGGCAGCATGTAATCCTGTAGCAACTAAAGTCCAGTGATCAAGCTGCAATACCTTGACCTAGCAGTTTCTGTGGCAGCGTTTTTGACATATCTGTGGACGATCGCGGAGCTCTCGTGGCAAAGAACGGGGTTTCATTTCCAGACCGAGGAGAATTGGATGAATGATCCAAATGGACCGCTGGTGTACAAGAGTGAATACATACCCTGCCTAGACTATCTTGTTGCAATCGTTGTTTGGCCACCCTAACCAGCAGCATTCACATCCCCAGCCATGTTCAATTATATATTGTGCAACTGCCCCGACAAAACAAGGTTGAAAAATCTTGTTCCCACTCCACTGAAGTACCACAGTCCCATTCCATGGCTGAGAAAGCCGCGAAAAGATGCATGAAATCCTCCTTGGAAAGCGCTTCGATCGATATCACAAGTTAGCACAACATGTGTTCTGACTAACAACAGAATTTCAAGGGATGGAGTGCCATCCAATTTTGTTGGACCTGGAAAAGAAGTTGTGCAACGACGAGATGTAGAAGCCTTACAAGAAGCATCTCCAGCTGAAAGTGTTATTCGGTGTTTAACCATGTTTGCATATCTGTGCTCATCAGCAAAGAAAGAAGATCTTCAACCTTCTTTGGAGCAATTTTTTAAATCTCCATGGTGGGTTGGAACAAGCAATCTTTTGCAACGGTATGGTAAAATATGAAAAGTAAATTTTCTAAATTTACTTGGAGTTTGGTAAGATAAATACATTGAGCTTGATCAACTCAATGTAGAAATGCAATTTTGGTTATGATTGCATGTTTAGAAACTCCAAAGAAAACAAATAATGGTATTTTGTTTTTTGGGAATTAGAACTGTTGAGCTTAGCTAACTCAATGAAGTGGTTTTATTAGAATTAGCTACTCTAACAAATCGCCAAGGTGAATCCAATAAAACAATTAAATCAGAAAGATGATGCAAATGTACTATGTGGTGGGTAATAAGGTTGAAGTACACCAAATATTAATTTTGTGCAACAGTGACACTGAAAATTAAAGGAGCAGCAACAACTATTATGATGGAAAGCTGAAGAAAATTTCTGAAAGTTTGTGTGAGTTTGTGGAATAGACTCACTAGTATGTTGTATTATGAGTCACACATTTTAATTGTAAGCAAGTCTAGGATGGTTTTGTAGTGGTCTTTGTAAAGTATGTACCTCGTAACTCCAAGAGATTGAGAGTGAAATGTAAGCCTTATAAGGCATGTGAATCCCTATACAGTTCGTGGTAATCTAAAAACCACTTTGTATTTGCAGTGTCGGTTTGTGGTAAGCTAGAAACTACATGTAACTGTGAAGTGGGACAGAGATTCCTGTTGGCATGGTTTAGGGTTAGCCGAGAAAACCCTTGGCTTGGTTGAGTTGGGTCTTTGGTGAGTCTTTGTGGTTGGAGTGCCCTGGTGGCAAGGTTGTGGCCCATAGTGGCTGGAGTGCTTTTGTGGCTGAGTTGAGCCTTCGTGGGTGTATTGAGCCTTCATGGTTGTGTTTAGCCTTGGTGGTTGAGAGCCCTTGGTGGCATGGTTAAGGGTGATCCGTTAAAACCCAGAGCATGGTTACGGGTAATCCAATAAAACCCATGATGATATTGTAGGGGAATTTATAGGTACAGGTGTGCAGTTATAATGGTTGATAGAACCATGTATGTGAAGGACATCCTACAAGACTGGCAGTTGCAGCGGTTTGCACCCATGCATTCTGATAGATGGTTGTTCCTTTATATGGACATCAACATATTCTTTTTGGTATATTTGACCACAACTAGATTTTGCAGATTGATATGGAGACAAGTACTCATTAAGGGGGAGTGTTGGAATATCTAATTCCTACTTGTCTCTAGTTGTGATTCTTTCTATGTAAGGAGTCAGTTCCTATTCTATAGGAGTCGGCTATATCTACTTGTTCCTAGTTTGGTGTGTGGTTGAGAGATTTCCTCAACCAACTCATTGTCTGTCCAAAATAGTCTCCCTATCTTGCAACATTCGTGTATATATGTAATCTTAATTTTAATGAAAAGAATACAGACATGATATTTTAAGTTAAACTAATTTTAACTAACCCTAAATATTATGGAGTTTAATCAAAATTCTGATGACAAAAAGTGAATAATCTACCGGAAATTACATATTACAATAACAAAAATTAAACATTATCTTTAATAACAGTGGTAGTCGAGCTATAGAGCTTATCCCTCACTCTCCCAAACACAAGAAAACTATCGGAATCAAAGCATGTTCGTAGTTGACATCCCTATCCTCCCTGAATGATTTCACTATCGGCGCCAAAAGGGTTACATCTCAAGCAAACGGTTCCAACTAGACTATTTATTTATTAATCCTGGGGAGAAATGTCGTCTGAATCAACGAACCTGAGTTGCAAACTCATTGTGTTACTATCAAAGTGGGGTACATGTTGATTGATAATCAAAAATCTATTGAGAAATCATCAAAGCCTCGAGCTCTTCTGTTATAGCACTATCGTAAAATAGTTAAATCTTCCCTACCCGGCAAAGGAAATAGATATAACAAGAAGTTTTAACATCAAAATAAGTTACAAACCTCCTCTTCAGCGCGCGCTGGGAATAATAAAAATCGAAAAAAAAGCAGTTGTAAAGTTCAAAATATGGAACTGAAAATAAACTATTACAATTCTAATACTGAAACATGGAATAAAGACTCGCCTACAAGAAAAAGATCAAGATGATCGTCTGAAGAAATGAAACCAGTGATCACTGATGGACAAATGAAACGATTCTATAGGCATAATGTAAATTGGAAGCATGGATTGAAACACATGTAAATCATGGAGCTATTGAGCTACTGCAATCGGGTTAAGAGAATGGAAGTGGCGGACCATAGCTCCACTTAACATGTGGCAAAACAATAATATTTTAATCTAATTTGATATCCTTTGGTTTGCAAATAGTAGTAGTAGTAGTAGTAGTAGTAGTAGTAGTTGTTATTACATGCGCAATATTATTAATATTTATATATTATTGTTCATATTTATATCTTAATTTTAGAATTTTATTTTTATTTAAGTAAAATCATTAATTAAAGTAATATTACTAAAAATAATTAACATTTAATTAACCTAAACCTATCTTAAATTTAAATTTTGAATATCTAAAAAATCATATTCCTAAAAAAAACATTTAAACATTTTTTTAGTTTAAGTGCATACCATATTTTGATTCTTACCTATTAAATAATTACAAGAACAAAAAGATAATTGAATTATTTTAAATTAGGTTTGTGTTTAAATGATGATGATGATGATTAACTAGATGACGATTTTCTATATTTTACTTTTAAAATTTTATTTTTATTTAAGTAAAAACATCAATTAAAGTAATATTACTAAAAATAATTAATATATAATTAACCAAAATCTATTTTAAATTTAAATTTATTGAATATCTAGAAAATCATATTCTTAAAAAAACATCTAAACATTTTTTTAAGTTCAAGTGCATATCATATTTTGATTCTTACCTATTAAATAATTACAATAATAAAAAGATAATTGAATTATTTTAAATTAGCTTTATGTTTTTATATTTAGAATATTTTGTCTTTTAATATAACTATTTATTTAATTAATGTATGTGAAGCTACTTGTTATATATAAAACATATCATTATCTCTTTGTTATAATTATAAAGCTGCTCATTACTCTTCATACAATTATTATTGATTACATTAATATTTTTAACCGTCTTTTCATTTTCCCTTGGAATTTGATACATTCATACTGATAGATATATATGTATATTGTATGAGATGACGACGAAATTGCCTAAACTAGATAATATATTTGTCTCTATAACTATACGTGTTCCCATTCTTAAAGTACAAAACTCTTTTTTTTAATACTCGCATCTAGTCCCCTATATATTTTCATATTTTAAATCTTAATTCAATCAATCTAAACATGACATAACACCGGTTTCCACACGCAAATTGTGAGGAATGCCATAGATCACCCGATTCTCTTAATTGACAACTCATTCTAATTCCTCCACTACTCCAGCATGCCACTGATCTATTCCAATCTGCAAAGCTACTAACCATATATGGTTTTACTTTAATTGATTTATAGTTATTAATACTATATGGTTCTGCTTTAATTGATTTTCATTTTATTAACAAACGATTCTAAGCTAATGAGAGTGACTTGACTATATTGCGCATATTGTGACAATCTTTCTACGAAATATAAATTTAAAAGTTGCCCTAAAGGAAATCATTCATGGAAACGTGATATGTAATACTTGTTCCTTTTCCACCACGTTATGCACATTGTAAACCTCTAACCCGTTTACATGAAAAAGTTTCCATTCTCGTAGGGGATTAAGGAAACCATGAGAACAGCATTCATTAACGTGGCATGAATATGTGCTTCTTGCCCACCAACTTTACTTTATCTCTGCCATCTCCTTGATTCGTCGATCTTCGTGAATCCATCGTCACATTCCCTGACTACTCTGCATGTCATTATGCACCTATCTTGATTTTGCTTCGTTCACGTATTCACTTTTAATGATTCACCTCCCACTGCTTTACCATTGTTTAACATATATTTGTCTTTCCATTGGATAAAATAAAATAACGAAGGATATGGATCGAATATGATACGGGCAATCGCCGATTTGGTCATGGAATGTAAAAACTAAGAAATTCCTCAGTGGATTTCTGATTCGTAATTCTCCCTCGATTCGTGACCGTAGTTATTGCTATACCGATTAAGTTACGTCAACACAGTGGATCGGCGCATCATATCCGCTGGTTTTCATTTATAAATAACTCATGGGTGCAGACATTGTGGATTACGAAACCTAGGGAGTCTGAAAGTTAATTAGTTGAGAGTACGAGCTCCAGTGCTCACTCTGCATAGGCAGTTTGCAGATAGAGAAGGGAAGGGTCGAGTGTTTGGGAGATTTTCTATCTGATTACCAATGGGGGAGCTAATTAAGAAATCAAAACCTTATGTAGCGATGATATCTATGCAGTTTGGATATGCTGGCATGAATATTATCACGAAAGTTTCTCTTACCAGAGGGATGAATCACTTTGTGCTTGTTGTCTACAGGCACGCGTTTGCTACGATTGCCCTTGCCCCTTTTGCATTCTTCGTTGAAAGGTACAGCTATTCCCTTCATACATGTCTTTGTAATTTTTCTCAGCAATCTTTGCATTTGTTTGAATTCAAACTTTTTGTGATTCATATCTCGAATATTTTGAAACACTTTTGATAAAAATCATAAGAATGTTTGTTCGAAGCTTTTTGAGCCATCCAATATAATAGACTAGTTTCAGACCTCTGTACTCAATACCTAGTTAGGTAATGAGCTCATGTGTTAACTATCTTACAATTATTGCAGGAAAGTGCGACCCAAACTCACTTTTTACACATTTTGCCAAATTTTTGTACTGGGTTTATTAGGGTATGTATGATTTCATAATTTCAGACCTTCAAGTTCTCTTTATTGTATCATTTCTTCCATTCTATTTCCGATGAGTCGGTGAAAATTGTTGGCGAGTGTTTTAATTTAAAAATGGAACGTTCTGAATGCATGTCTGCAGGCCTGTACTCGACCAGAATTTCTACTACCTGGGTTTGAAATTAACTACTCCAACATTTGCATGTGCATTGAGTAATCTTCTTCCGGCTATGACTTTCGTTATGGCTCTTATATTCAGGTAATCAAATCCCATTGTTCGGTTCAAATAATATATTGTAGGGTGTGCTCCTTGCAATCAAATACCTTATTTCTATTGCCTTGATGCAAAATCTTTATTGTCATAGGATGGAGAAAGTGAACATAAAAAACATACGCAGTCAAGCAAAGATAGTGGGAACGATTTTGTCCGTTGGGGGAGCAATGCTCATGACTTTGTACAAAGGTCCTACCGTTCCCATGCCTTGGTCTCCACATCATCATTCCCACGAGACATCTTTGAGTGGAACGACAGCAATTGTTGCCGTTTCTAATAAAAACTGGATAATAGGTTCCCTTCTGATAATTGCGGGCACTCTTGCTTGGTCAGCCTTCTTCATCCTGCAGGTAGTTGTTTGTTTTTGACATGTTTGTCTCTCCACATACATAAGATCATGATCATGATCAATCATCTTGAAATTACAACTTTAATATACTATTTTGAATGTGCAGGCTGCAGTACAGAAAAAATATTCTGCTCCACTATCTCTTACCACCTCAGTATGTTTTTTGGGAACATTACAAGCAACCGTCGTCGGAGCAGCTATGGTACATGAGCTTCCCCGTTGGAAGTTAGGATGGGACATCAACCTTCTCGCTGCAGTCTACGCTGTAAGTTTCGCTCTTTTCGTTCCTGGAGGGAAACCGCGTTAATGTCTTACTTCGGGCTTGAATTGAAGAATTGGAGATTAGGATATGAAGTTAAATTATATTTTACAGGAACTAATATTGTTGGGTGCAGGGGGTGGTCACGTCGGCACTTGCATATTACATACAAGGATTGTGCATGCGCACAAAAGGACCTGTATTTGCTACAGCATTCACTCCGTTGATGATGATAATAGTGGCAATTATGAGCTCTATCATTCTCTCTGAAAGCATCCTTTTGGGCAGGTTCGTTTTTGAATCGTTTTTCAACTCCGCAAATCTAAATTGAGGTTAATAGTGTTGGCAAATAGGATGGTACAAGGCGCTAACTGCAATTATTAACTGAATACAGTGTCTTGGGAGGCGTTATGATCGCAACAGGGATATACTGCTTTCTGTGGGGAAAATTGAAGGATAACAAGATCCCACTGCATAAAAATTGCTCAGAAGTGTTTTCTGATTCTGAAGTAATTCTCTCTG
The DNA here is from genome assembly GCA_031772625.1 of Pinus tabuliformis. Lineage (NCBI taxonomy): Eukaryota > Viridiplantae > Streptophyta > Pinopsida > Pinales > Pinaceae > Pinus > Pinus tabuliformis. The sequence continues at coordinate 1,136,161,317 of CM062818.1, read as the reverse complement.
AAATTCAAAATAAGCTGGATGACATAGAAGTTGGCTCTAACAAGCTAATGTCTAAAGGGCCTCAGCCACATCAATTCAGTGCTGAAGCCATTTCTGTCACTGCAAACGACAATCCAAAAACGTAAGCATCGTGGCCAAACGGCTTTTTTAATAGCGTTTATAGTTTGAGTCCTTCGACAGAACGAATTGAAGAGACGTGGAGTTCCCTTGAAATGGGTTTAGATTTCTTCGTTGTAGGAGCTGCAATTTCTACATCAGTTTGAGTTTTCATTGTTGCTTGAGGTGATCAGAGAGATGTGTAACACGTCTATATGACGATTCTACTATATAACATAACAGCAGTACTATAGTCCAGCACGCTTTTGATATAATTAATGGTAATCTTTTTGGTAAATCCATGGTTTATACTGAAACTTTCTGGTTGGTTTTGATGTTACTGTTACATATCCACTCCCCTCCTATATCGAAGTATGCACGTGTCATACAAAGCCGTTCTGTTATTTTATTTTTCTGGAGTCTCTTTGGGTATACTTTGGTTCTGGCATTTCTATCATATATATATATATATATATATATATAATTAAATAAATATTTATTAAAATTATAAGTAAAATTGTGTAATTTATATATTCTAATTAGTTTAGAATTTTGAAAAACTGTTGACTGTGCCATTCGCTAGATCGAATCTATGACTGTTTAGATTGTACAACAGATAAATAAGGATAAGCCAATGTAGCCGGCGGTCTTGTTTTAGTCGTCTCATATTGATCTTTTTTAATGTATAATAGATAAAAATGCCACGAACTTGCTAATCTTCCGTAAATCTAAAATTACTATAAACTATTTTTCCAGCGAAACGGTATGTTAGAGAATATGTATACTTGTAAAATTAAGAATATGACTCTTAAAAACTTTCCATTCTTACGATCTGAACCTTCAATTCACGGAAAACATAGGGATTGGTGGATTCTTAGTGCCTCTTTACTTCAATTTAAGAAGACACACAGATAATATATATATATATATTTTGATATCCACGTTGAAATAGTTAATTTTTAATATAAGTTGTTTTTTAAAAGTTTATCAATTTGTTAATTTAAAAGTAAAATTTATGTAATGTGAAAATATATTAGTGTTTTTGTAGTTTATTTATTTTCTTTTAAAATTTTGGTTTGTAATCAAATTTTGGAGCTTACTATGGATCGTGTGATAGGGCGTTCCTTAGTCATTTATGAGTGATTTACCATTTTATATTTACATGGTATGTGTTATCATTGGGCATGGGGGTTATCGCTTTCATGCAAAGGGAAGTTTGTTTTGTCCAGCCTCCCTTAGTATCGAAAAATTGTGTAGTGGTTTCCAGTGTCCTCTATTAAGCCGAAACCCACTGTCTCCATAAATTGAACAATTTTTCCCCTCAGTTATCTCAGCTCCCCAGTTTGCCTTACATCCTAAAACTACGGAGATGTGTCCTCCTAGGGCCGCATCCCGCAGTAGTTTCTAGCATTCTAAAACTACGGAGTTTGTCCTTGAGCTCCTTAGTCTACTTTGCATCCTGAAATTGCGTAGATGTGTTCTCCTCGGACCTCCTCCCACAATAGTTAGTCCCCACTAAAACTGCCCAGATGTGCCTCTCAGTTATCACAAGAAGGATGACATGCTAGAGGACTCTTAAGAAGGCGAGGAGAAAGATAAGGAGACCAAGGAAGCCAAGGTATGATAGAACATCGGGACCGCATGAAGACTCCATCTGATGCATAACCCTTCAGAGGGCAGGTATGGAAAACAAAGAGCATCTTTTGAAATACACCTCTTAGTGTAGCTTGAAGGACTACTTATCATTGTCATATCATTATGTCTTCAATGACATGCATAGTTGCAAGCACTTAAGGTCATTGCATGTGTTTCCTCTACGTTTTTTGCTCCCTTTTGCTCACTCAAATAACTATCATCTTTTGGCATGTTGATCGCTTTCTCATGCTTCCCATCCTGTTCTCGTGATTTTGAAGGTTTGACTTTGTGTGTTTGGGTTTTCCTAGCTATGTGAACATTTGTCATACTCACACACAAAGTTGTAAGAACTATCACACAAGTGTCTTCACGGTCATCCAAAGGCCTATGCCAAGTGTTGCACTTGTTCCTCTCAACTCTAGACAATCCCACATAGGGTCATGCTTTGCTATGTTGTCCGAGTGGTTAGTGTTGTCTTGTTGTCAAAGTACGTTAAGTGTGTGATCACAATGTCGAGTCATCACAAGCTCACTTGCCTCTCACACTTAGCAATTTTCATGAAAATTATTCGACGGAACAACTTCACTTCACTAGACAGTGACTGAACTGCACTGCGCAGTGTCAACCCTCAGTCTTTTCTTTGAGGAGCGAGGAGTGGCTCCAATGTCCCACTACTGGGAGTAGTGATGTATTGTGCACAAATGTGTCTTGGAAATTTTTCTTAATTCAGAAGCTTGTTAAAACCATCACATTTTCGCGTATGTTTTGTAGATGTTTGTAAGGCTACTCTTTAAACATTTGTAATGCATGTTTGCTTAATTTGTACTAAGACAATTGAACTACTTTGGTTGTTTTAATACTTACATTGTTGAATATGTGTTGTACTGCTTATCACAGTTGTCTCATTCTTGTGGACTACTCTGTAGAACATTAAGAAAACCTGTCTTCTACGGGTTATAATGACTATCACCTCCATGTGAACTATTATATTGGATGGTGTACGAGTTTTCCCTTGCACTTCAGTTTTAACAACTGCCGCATTCACCCTGGACTACTCCGCTGGAAGCTAGACAGAACCTTTCTGGTTTGCGTGTGTCACTTCCTTGTGGCAATGCTTCCCATCTTGTTCTGGTGATTTTGAAGGTTTGTCTTTGTGTGTTTGGGTTGTCCTATCTATGTCAACATCTGTCATACTCACACATAAACTTGTAAGCACTATAGCACAAGTGTCTCCACAGTCATCCAAAGGCCTATGCCAAGTGTCGCACTTGTTGCTTTCATCTCTCAACAGTCCCACATAGGGTCATGCTTTGCTATGTTGTCCTAGTGGTCAGTGTTGTCTTTTTTTCGAGGTATGCTAAGTGTGTGATAACAATGTCATGTCGTCACAAGCTCACTTACCTCTCACACTTAGCAATTTTCGTGAAAATTTGTTGACGGAACAACTTTACTTCACCGGACACCGACTAAGATTCAATGCGAAGTGTCAAACCTCAGTGGTGTTTCTCTGCTGTCTGGAACTGTGCAATGCTTGAGGTTGTTCTCTGGGTCAGTTGCACTGTGTAATCCCAGAAGTGAGCAGTATTTCTTCCTTCCCAGAACTGTTCAGAAATGGCCTCACTTCCTATCTAAACTGTGCACTTCACAAGAAAAGTCATCAAACCTCCTTCCTTCTTGCTGGAACGTTGCATTAGCGGAGAACTGAGCCAACAATTCTCCCAGAAACTACGTAGAGGTGTCCTCCCAATGACCTCCTTCAGCCGGGACTCACTGCTCTCAAAAACTACATAGAATTGTCCAATGGTCACTCTATTGTCATGCCTTATCTTCCCTCTGGAAAATATGAAGACGTGTCCCTAAGGGTCCCACCTCGTAGCTGTCGGAGTGTCGTTAACTATGAAATTCAGCCTCCTAGTGGCCTCTGCGCATTTTTCCACGAAAGTGAAGACTGTGCCCCGGAGTTCCTTCTCCAAGCCTGATCTATTCTCTGCGTAGTCTCAGTGACTAGTTCCTCCTACCTATCACCTAGAACTGTGCAGTGTACAATTACTGATCCCTTTCCCTAGCCTATCATCTGTCCCGAGTCTGAAATATGGAAAAAATGCATCATTCTAGACAATGAGGTTTTGGATATGATGTTGTTCCATCATGAGTGAATTGCAAGAATAGGTACATGGATAGATCATGGCAAGATGACGAACGAGATGAAGAAGGAGCCCATATGCCACAAGACTTACTTGCATCTAGACAAGTGAAAGGATAAGTAAGCAAAAGGAACACATTCACGAAACCATCTTGCAAGACCAAGATCATCAAAGACCCCGTAGCATCAAGCCATGCATAGGATAAGATAAAGCACACCCGTGAGTACACCCATCACTTAACAGTGCAAAAACTTGACATGCACACCATAGGCAACCAGTACATGTCAGCAATGTTGTGTCAAGTTGTGTCATGAGTTGTTAATGCCACATCACCACTATTGGCCAAATATGTTGTAAATGAATGTAATGTAAATTGAAAGTCCAATGGACAAACACAAGAAGTTGAAGAGTCATTCCAATTGAAAAGTCATGGTAAGTTCAACGATCATGAGGGTAGTCCAAGAGTCACAAAGGTCAAGCATCACCCTTGGCTATGTATCCCCTCCCATTGTATGAGCATGGATTTTTCACCTTGGCTCCTCCCACATAGCCTTGAGAGTTTTCCGTCCTTTCTTTATGGAGTGAGGAGTGGCTCCAGTGTCCCACTGCTGGGACAAGTGATGTATGGTGTACAAATGTGTCTTTGGACTTTTTCTTAATTCAAGAGCCTATTAAAACCATCACATTTTCACGTATGTTTTGTAGATATTTGTAATACTACCCTTTAGACATTGGTAATGCCTGTTTTCTTAATCTGTACTAATATAGTTGAAATACTTTGGTTGTTTTAGTACATAAAATGTTGAAGATGTGTTGTACTCCTTATCATAGTTGTCTCGTTCTTGTGGACTACTCCACATGACATTAGGCAGACCTGTCTTGTATTGGTTATAGTGATTGTCACCTCCATGTGGACTACTCTACTAGACAGTGTATGTGTTTTCCCTTGCACTTCAGTTTTAACAACTGCCACATCTGCTCTGGACTACTCCGTTGGAAGCTTGACAAACCCTTTCTGGTTCGCATGTTGTAGAATTTCCCACTATAGATTACGTGATAACGCAATATAATAAACCAAGATACTTGATCTACTTCTACAAAAAAACTTGCAGAAGCTTAATCGATTTTGAGCAAGAGCAAATAGAACACATATAATAGAGAATGAGAAATCAATCACACATGAGCAAAGAACAATACTATGGGGAAAGCCTCAGATAAAAACCCTGATCTCTGTATGATCATACAAGTGGAAATATCTCTGGATTACACAAAGCTTTAGCTCACAAGCTATCAAGCTCTCAGTAGAATCCCTCAGTCCTCCAAGCCTCCTATTTCCTTATGCAATTTCTCATGGGTCCTCTAGCTGCCACCTGTGTGAATTCTCCTCTCACACAACTCTCCAAACTCAGAAGTAATTGAGCAATCTCCAGGGAATGAATTCCTTCTGCATGCAAGAGATATCCTTAATGGAATATTCTGGGAACTAATAGTACATTGTCTTATCATATGATCTCTATTGGGTCTCTGACTGAACTGAAATGCATGAGTTATTTATGAGAGAATATTTATCTATCTGAAGTATAGTAGTTACATGCATGCATGCATGCATTAACTAATTGAACTCACAATCAGTTCCACAAACTATTGGAACTAATCTAACTGGACTTAACTCAGTTAACTGAGCTAACTAATTAAAACTCAAAGTACAACTCATCCTGATCACTTTAATTAAGGGATAACTTCCTCAATCAAAGGGAAAGTTGTTGCATGTCTTCACATAGACTTCATGTTTGATTTTCTCCAACTAATTAACTCCAGATGAATTAATTACTTACTTTTCAAACAACTGTTAAGATCAAATTTGAATTTGAATTCTCAATTTTAGTTCAGGGACTAACTAAAATTGGAATGTATCCTGAAATGATATTTATAGCAATGCTATTTTTAACACTTCTATATTTAGCATTTCTTGTTGCTATTTTCAACACTCCCTCTATACAAGAGAGGGATTATCTGTCACCCCAATCCTGTCTTTGTGGAACTCGAACTTGCATTTTGATAATGCCTTAGTCAAAATATTTGCATACTACTACTCAGTCGAAACATAAAGCAACAAGATGATCCTCTTCAACACACAGTCTTAAAGATGATCATACTGAATATTGATGTGCTTGGACCTGTCATGAAATACTAGATTCTCAGAGAGTTTGATACAATTTTGATTATCACAATAGATCACAGTTGGATCCATCCTCTGACCAAACAATCCAACTAGAATTTTTTGCATCAAAATGGGCTCACATTCTACCAGACTCGGAGCCATGTATTGAGCCTCTTCTAAGCTAAGTGCAACTGAACTTTGTATCCTTCTGTACCAAGAAACTGCAATTGAACCAAGGTTGAAAATTCCTCCTGAAGTGCTCTTTCAGTCTGATGGACTCCTTTCCCAATCTACATCTATGAAGCCCTGAAGCTTCACTCCCATTGTCCATCTGTACCACAATCCATACTGAGATGTGCCTCTAAGGTATCTCAGCACATGCTTCGCTGCCTTCCAAAACAACTTGGTAGGTTGAACCATAGCTTGACTCAATTAGTTCACCACAAAGCACAAATCTGGCCATGTGTTCAATAAATACATCAATGAACCCACAAGCTTCCAATAAACAGTCACAACTACTACCTCACCTGAAGTAGCATCCTCCTTCCTCCAATTACCTGCTAGAGGAGTTTGCATGGGCTTGCACTTCTCCATGTGGAATCGCCTAAGTATCTCATTGGAATACTTGCCTTGAGACGCAAACACTTCCCCATCCTTTTGCCACACTTCCATGCCTAGAATGTAGTGCATGAGACCCATGTCTTTCATCTTGAACTCTCTTGCAAAGTCCTCCTTGCAAGACTTGATCAACTGATCATCACCTGTCAATATCAAATCATCAACATCAAGAACAATGATCAATGGCTCACCTTCTACCGTGATGTGGTAAAGGTTCGCATCTGCTTCACTCTTTGTGAAGCCCAACCTGGTGAAATAGTTGTCAATCCTAGGGTAACAAGCACGAGGTGCTTGCTTCAGCCCAAACGAAGATCTCTTGAGTCGGCACACATGCGACTCATGATTTAAGGTCTCAAATCCTTCCAGTTGCTCAATGTACACCTCTTCCTCAATCTTGACATTGAGGAATGTAGTCTTGACATCCATCTGATGGATCTTCCAACCCATCTTTGCTGATAGTTCCAACATCGATCTGATAGATGAGTACCTTGCTACAGGAGAAAAAGTCTCATCATAGTCGACCCCCTCGACTTGTGAGAAACCAAGGGAAATAGAACTTGCCTTATCTTTATCAACGCTCCCATTAGCTACTTTCTTTACCTTGTAAATCCATTGGGAACTCACCACTGCCTTATCCTCTGGTCTTGGGACAACATCCCAAACACAGTTCTGAATGATGGAGTCATACTCCTCCACCATAGCATCAACCCAGACTGGCCGCTACACTGCTTCCTCAACGGAAGAAGGTTTGGTCACTACACACTTCCCAACTAGGGCCATGTAACCAATGTACCGTTCGGGTGACCTCCTCTATCTGTGCTGAGAAGATGGTTGTCCCACATTCTCTCTCGCATCCAACATCAATCTATTAGCTTCCCTTGAGCATTTCCACCCATCTCTAGAAGACTCTGCATGAGTGGATGTCTCCACTCCCAGAGCCTCTACATGTGGCTACTCTGCATTAGTCTGAGGCTCCTCCTCCTTTGGAACCAAAAGTTCCTCCTCTGCATGCAACTTGAGCTCCCTCTCAAGGGAAACTCGCATGGCTTTCTACTCGTTGAACTTCAGATCTCTGTGTACCATTGTCCTTTGACTGGTAGGCAAGAACACCAAATAGCTGTGGGGTGTATCAGTGTACCCCACAAGTATCCCCAACTTAGTTGTTGGCTCTAGCTTCTTCCAGGAATCTTTGGTCACATGGCAATAAACCGATGATCCAAAGATCCAGCAGTGACTCAAATTTGGTCTCTTCCTAGAGAAGGCCTCGACTAGTGTCTTCATCCCTAGTATATGATGGAGGCTTCTATTCTGCAAGTATATTGTTATATTGCATGCCTCAGCCCACAAATGAAGTTGTAGGCTTTGATCATGCAACATCACCCGAGCTGCTCCCATAATCGATCTGTTCTTCCTTTCGGCCACCGCATTATGCTGTGGGTTATCGGGTGCCATCAACTCCCGTTTAATTCCTTCTACTACACAGAAGTCCTTAAATTGTTGGGAGACATACTCTCCACCATTGTCGCTTCGCAAGGCCCTTATTTTCTTTCCAGATTCTTTCTCTACCAAGGCTTTGAACTCACAAAACCTTACAAGGTTAGATCCTTCTTCTGCATGAAGTAGATCCAACATCTATGAGAAAAATTATCAATAAAAATAACATAGTACCTTTGTTTAGTAGTGGAGGCTATAGAGAATGGTCCACACACATCTGTATAAACTCCCTCCAAGATTTCTCCAGCTCTACTGTCTTGATCCTAAAAGGAATATTTTGCATACTTACCAAAGGTACAACCTTTCCATGTATCCACTTGCTCCAGCTTTCCCTTGGGAAGTCCAGTAGAAATCTACTACATGATCTTTAAGGCCCCATGGTGCAAGTGGCCCAATCTTCTATGCCATAGCTAGTCAATATCTTGGCTCTAGACCAACTCTGCTTTGGAACTCAATGCAACAAAGTCATCTACCTCCATCTTGTAGAGATTCTTTACTCAAATCCCAATCCTCTTGGTTTGTCCAGTGCCAATATGCCTCAGGAATACCTTTCCTTTACTAAAGACTACATCATAGCCTTTGTCTTCCAACATAGCGACGAACACAAGATTCTTCTCTATACCAGGCACATGCTTTACATCAGTCAAGGTGAGAGTAGCTCCATGCTCTCTATAAAACACAACCATACGTTCACTTGAAACACGGTACTTTCCATCATTTCCCATCTCTATGCGCATCTGGAGGTCCTTCTCCTCCAAGGTACCGAATAGATTCTTGTCGTCGATCATGTGGAATTAGGCTCCATTGTCCAGGTACCAAACACATTCCACCATCGATGAAACAATACATGTGATGAGGGTGAAATCCAATTCGAACTGTGAAGCCAGTGCCTCACCATCTGATCCCTTCAAGGATCCCTTCTTGGATTTTTTCTGTGGACAATTCATAGCATAATGGCCCACCTCATGACAATGAAAGCATCCTACTTTCAATTTATCAATATTCTTCCCACCATGAGAAGAACTCCTTTTGCAATGGGATGCCTTCCCCTTCCCTTTCCTCACCTTACTCGCTAAGGCTAGATTTTTTTCATCATCTTGCTTTGATGAAGATCCATCTCTGGTGCTTCTTCTTATTGCCTCCTACATCAGATTCGACCAAAGTCACTCCCAATCTGGAAGTTTCTCTCTTCCATTTACCGAGCCTTGGTAGTTATGCCAGCTCTTAGGAAGACCGAGGAGAGAAAGACTCACCATGTCATCATCAGCTATTATGATCCTTACACTTCCAAGCACATCCCTGCAGGTGGTGAGTTTGTTCATATATGTAGAGATCGCATCACCCTTTCCACACTTGATTTGTCGAAGCTTGTCTTTCAGCACCAGCTTCCTTTGATCATTGTTCTTCTGATATAGATCCTTCAATGTTTTCCACATTGAAAATGGTGTCTCCTTCCCATGGAGACTCGAGACAATGTGGTCTCGAACTCCCTCCAAAAGAATCCTCCTCGCTCTAGCCACACATTTATTCCATTCCGCCAGTTCTTGGGCATTAACTGCTGCTGGCTTGGGGACTTCCTGATCAATGAAGTCCTTCAAACCATTTTCCTCTAATACTGCTTCCATGCGATCCTTCCAGGCTATATAATTTTAGCTTCCATCAAGGGCATACTCGAGTCTCAAACCATTGAATGCCATTGGTGAAATTTGAGATGTGATAAGAATTCAATTTCTATAATCAGGAACTTCAAACTTTGAACTTATCCCTTCTTTCTATACTATTCTTTTCTTTCATGACCTTTTCTCTCATACCATGTAAAATTTCCCACTGTAGATTACCTGATAATGCAATATACTAAAGCAAGATACTTGATCTACTTCTGCAAACAAACTTGCGGAAGCTTAATCTATTTTGAGCAAGATCAAACAGAACACATATAACAGAGAATGAGATATCAATCACACATGAACAAAGAAGAATACTCTGAGGAAAGCCTCAGCTAAAAGCCTAGATCTCTGTATTATCATACAAGTGGAAATATCTCTGGATTAAAAAAATAGTACACTGTCCCATCATCTGATCTCAACTGGGTCTCTAACTAAACTGACATGCATGAGTTATTTATGAGAGCATATTCAGTTATTTGAAGTACAGTAGTTACATGGATGCATGCATTAACTAGCTGAACTCACAATCAGTTCCACAAACTGTTGGAAATAATCTAATTGGACTTAACTCAGTTAACTGAGCTAACTAATTACAACTCAAAGTACAACTCATCCTGATCACTTTAATTAAGGGATAACTTCCTCAATCAAAGGGAGAACTGTTGCATGTCTTCACATAGACTTCATGTTTGATTTTATCCAACTAATTAAGTCAAGATGAATTAATTAATTATTGTTCAAACAATTTCTAAGATCAAATTCGAATTTTAATTCTCAATTTCAGTTCATGGACTAACTAAAATTGGAATGTATCCCGAAATACTATTTATAGCAATGCTAGTTTTAGCACTTGTATATTTAGCATTTCTTGTTGCTATTTTCAACACATGTGTCACTTCTTGGTGGTAATACTACCTCTAGTCTAGAGGCTCACTTTACTCTGCCCCCTTAGAGTAAGAGAACCTAGAAACGAGTTACATTATGCACTCACCAGGCAAACTTACCTTGTTGTCTGAAGACACTAGTGTAACACTCCTGTGTTGATAGCCAGAGACAAGGCAGATCCCTAAATTAGTGGAAATCGAGTCATAGTACTGGATGGGATTCCTACACCAAACAGTGTGAGGTCTAGTTGGGACTTCACATCAGGGAGATCCCCATGGTTGACAGATTTCCAACACCATTAACAAAACCGTGCTAGAAGGAGGGCCAAACGACAAGCTGCACCTGTAGAGTCTTCTTGAATCTCTTATTTTAAAATTTCTCTTCCCAAAATCATAATCCTGAGATCTTTTTCTAAATAGATTAATTATACCATCCCTGTGGAAGTCATTCATGACCTATCCAAACTTAAGTTTGATGGTGAGGGTGAATCAACTTTTCGTGAACATTTATTTCAAGTTATCTGTCTCTATTTTTGTAACAAAGTAGGTTTTGAAGATGTCATGGCTAGATTACTCACCCTCACATTTGAATGTTGTGTTAAACATTGGTGTCATCAATTACTTGCTGCTTTTATCCATTTGCTCAGTGAGCTTACCAAGATGTTATGTAAGGCCTTCAATAAGTATGACCACCAAGATGTTTTTGAAAGAATTTGTCATTTAATAATGAAGCTTGATGAATCATTTGAGGATTTTTTTGATCAGTGCCTTCACGTTTGTTGCGAAATTCCTAAAAAAAATTGAACTTGCATTTCTTAAGAGAAGTGCTTGAATGCTCAGTTCATGTCTCCTTATATGGTGATCTTGAACCTCCTGAATTCCCTTTGTCCTTGACTCTTACGGATCATGAGGCACCTTAGGTTATAGAGGAGGAGCCCACCACCCCATTTTTCCCTTATCCTCCTCCTTTTCCAATCCCGATGTGGGTGACCGATTACAATGATCATGAAGCTAAGAAATCTGTAAACGAAGTACCGACCCCATATTCTCACATGTCTCCCACTTCAATGGAGGAAATTCCAAAATGGCTCAAGAAGCATACAACGAAGAGTCACTCCTCCTTTCCACAAGAGTATGTCACCGTTCATAACCCAAGTCTTGAATCTGATCTACACCTCTGCCATATTCAATCATCTACAAGCCATGACACCTTTTACAATGACTCGCTTGATCAATCTAATTGACGAGGCAGTTGCTCGCATTCTCTTGAATCTCAAGTTGTTGGCTCAAATTGGGATCGGGCGCAATGCAATCACATTACACAGGAAATGGAGTAGAAAGGCGAGGACACTACCCATCTTCCCTCTTTGTTTCAAAATTGTCCGTATCAAAACAGTGAGCTTCCATTCTTGAATGATTCTCAATCTGCTAACCTTGGTGGAACATCATATACAATCAATTCTTTTGATCAAACCCTAGTCTTGGGTAGTCATCTCTCCCATGCTTCCATATTCCATGACGAATGCCCAAGCACATCATGTGATATTCCGTTTTCTCATGAAGACTCTAACTCAGATCTAGAATGTGCTTTGGTCAAAGAAGACATCAATATTGAGACTTCATCTTCACCTCACTTCCCCTTGCATCCTACCATTCGTAATGCATCTACATGCGATGGAGATACTCCATGTTCTCCTGCTTCTTCATCCTATGAGTTATTTCATTAATTGAGACGAGGAGGTGAGGTTGTCCATGATAAAACTGAAAATAGTCTAATCATAGAGTTTCCTACCCATTCCCCTTCATCCCTCCTTTTGCACGAAGACAATTCATCAAATTAGCCTACTCATGCGATCTCATCAACTCATTTATCTTTTGACATACCATCAAAAGGTCCTCTTCAATTAAGTAATCCAATTGTTGTCAAAGCTTAAAAATCTAGTGAAATTTGTGAGAAAGATTGCTTCCATTGAGAGAGCAGTTTTGAAATTAGCAACAACAGCCACCCTCAAGCCATGTATGATCTTGTTCAATTTTCAAAATGTGATTCTACAGTTTTGGATACTTCCATGATGTGCCAGGGATTCGAGACACTTCAACGTTTGTTGATGGTTATGTCAGGACATCACGACTCTGGTAAGCCCCATGAACCAAATCAGATTTGGTTTCTGAGGCACAATTCGTCTATCTGTATGGTTTCATTTGTTGTGGATCCTCATGTAAGAAATGTTTAGTTTTATGGGTGCGATATTTTGAAATTTCAAACTTTGACGTATGATCGAATTCACGAATTTTTTACAGCTCATTTGCCTTCATGCAAATCTCTTATTTCGAACTCGGATTGGGAATGTTCATTTCTCATGAAGTCATGGAATTGTGAATTTGATCATCTCAAAAATTATCTTTTCCCAGAATGATACTTATCGAATTTCCCTCTTCATGGGCAGATCCTCGGCCTTCCTATGAACCTTTCATTGTAATTTTTTTCATCATATTTATCTCACAATGAACTTGGTTCCATTATTTGGAACATTTGCAACAAATGGTTTTTTCTTTGTTCATTACAAACTAGGAATTTGACATCTCAACTAGCTCATATGATCATTTCCCTATCTTGGGTGGCTGTCATTCAGCTTATCATTTCCCCATCAAGACATCCAGTGAGAGTTTCCTCACGTGCTCTGATCTTCATTGCTTAACATCTCTCTCTTCAAATTGTTGTCAAGCAGGTGAGGCACTTTAGGCTTCACTAATGGTTATGGCAAGTCGTCATTGCCTTGGCATGATCGTCCAAGATGGTCAAATATATTTTTCTTTACAAGATTCCCATCGTGATCCTACTTCTCGAATCGAAAATTGAAATTTTCCGAGATCATATGGCTTTCAAGATGACCATCATGAAGTTTATGATCCAATCATTGAATGGATGGAACAATCTTACTTGGCAAGCTCTGTTGCAGGAAACAAGTTTCAATCCTTCCTCACGCTTGCTAAGAATTTCAGTGCAGATGAGGATGCACCCACAAGATGCTTCCGAGGTTTGTTGAAAATCGGTATCCATAAAAGAGGTAAGAATGTGCATTGGGTAAAAGTAATGGTTGTGACATGTCTTTCTACCCACAAGCAAGACCTTCCTTCCTATGTGAAAAATTTTCAAGTTTCTGTATTTTCTCTTGTACATTAATTGATATATGTTTTAATTGTTTGTATCTTTGTGGATATAGGTCAGGAACGACTATGGTGGCTTCAATGGAAATTTCATTACATGTAACCGTGACGATCTAGCTATTAGGAAAAAAGTAGGATTAGTTGCATCTTAGTTTTCCTTTCCTTGGAATCATCTTGAACTCATTCCAAGTAGTTTGTTCTAGTTTTCTTATTCTAGTTTTACATCATGTTCGCTTTAATCATTTCATTTTCTTGTCTTTCAATTTTGGTTTCCTAGTTTTGTGTCTTCTTTCTTGTTGCTTTGTTTCCTTGTTCAATTTTCTTATTTTTTCACTACGCGAATAAGTGTTGTGCCTAGACCTACGTCCTAGCTTCCGAATGTGTATGTGGTTGAAGTTCAAAGAGTCTTATGACATTGTAGCCCTTGGCTAGTCCTGTTTTCATCTTTCTTGTGTTTGCTAGTAACTTTTGGTCGATGAAGTCTTCATGGAAAATATGATCCATTTGTAAGGAGAGTTTTGTTGCAACCATGAACCTGTGCGCAGTCTAGAACCTCGTGCATGAACTCAATTTTCTTCTTTGGTGTGTTCAAGATTGTATAAATAGTATAAATAAGGAAGGGGACACATATAAATGAGAAAACCTAAATCAAAGGTCTTTATATGATTTTCTGAAGGAACAACCTCTCCTTCTATCAGTAAGTCAGGATACCTCTTCTGCCCCAAAAATAAATAAGTTCCTATGCATAGTTCACTTTAAAACATAACAAAGGAAAAAGAAGAGAAAATATTCCTACGTAGAGAGGTGAAGCAAGCAACTCTACCGTGGTACTTTTTAGGATCACTGGCAGTGGAGAATCACTTAGGTTCCTGCGTAACTCTGATAGGGTACTGTCCAAGCCTATTGGCAATAGAGCAACACTAGAGATGAAAAACTACAATATAAAAATCATAAGATCGTGAGCTAAACTAACCTTCCCAATTTGAAACACTATGATTTGGCAGAATCTTGTGTTGTGTTCAATTGAGTTGGTGCAAGCTGAATGATTTTTGTCCATGGGGTAAGTGGGGAAGCCGAAGTAATCTGCACGATGAATCAATACTCTGTAATGGTCCAAGGCACTACATTGAATGAACCAAGACAAAGAATCTAGAATTCAACCAATGTGTCACCAAGTGTTGTACCAGCCTACTGTGGATCCTATGATTGGTCATTCCTTAGTCACTATTTTGGTAAGCTAATGATCTCAAGCTCCCCTTATTGATCTTGAGGGTTTTGATGCTTTTATCTTTACATAGTACGTGTCATCTTTGGGCATGGGGGTTATCGCTTGTCATGTACAGTGAAGTTTGTTTTGCTTCAAGGGGAAATCTACCCAACCTCCCTTAGCATCGAAAAATTACGTAGTGGTTTCCTCCAGTTCCCTTCCCTTAGTGGGAGCCCACTGTCTCCAAAAACTACGCAATTTTGTCGTCACGCATCTTAGTTGCCTAGTTTTCCTTACATCCTGAAACTACACAGATGTCTCCTACCAGGGCCTCATCTCGCTATGCAGTTTCAGGATGAAAAGCAGACTAAGCAACTGAAGAACAAACTGTGAATTTTTAGGATGCAAGACACCATTGTGTGTCCTCCTACGACCTCATCCCACAATAATCACTTCCAACTGAAACTGCGTAGATGTGTCTCTCAGTGATCAAAAGAAGGATGACATTCTAGAGGACTCTCAAGAAGCTGAGGAGGAAGATAAGCAGACCAAGGAACCCAAAGTATGATATAAGATCAGGAGCGCATGAAGACTCCACCTGATGCATAACCCTTTGGAGGGTAGGTATGGGAAACAAAGCACATATTTTGCAATACATCTATTAGTGTAGCTTGAAGGGTTGCTTATCATTTTCATATCATTCTATCTTCAATGACATGCATGGTTGCAAGCACTGAAAGACATAACATGTGTTTCCTCTATGTGTCTTTCTCCCTTTCGCTCGCTGAGTGAATTGTCATATTTTAGCATGCTGACCTCTTTGTCATGCTTGTGATCTTGTTTTGGTGATTTCGAAGGTTTGTCTTTGTGTGTTTTGGTTGTCCTAGCTATGTGAACATTTGTTGTACTCACACACAAAGTTGTAAGCATTGTCGCACAAGTGTCATCACGGTCATCCAAAGGTTTATCCCAAGTGTCTCACTTGCCACTTTCAGCTCTAGATTGTCCCACAGAGGGTCATGCTTTGTTATGTTGTCCCGATGGTCAGTGTTGTCATGTTGCCAAATTATGCTAAGTGTGTGACCACAATGTCGAGTCATCACAAGTTCACTTGCCTCTCACACTTAGCCATTTTCGTAAAAATATCTCCACAGAACAACTTCACTTCACCAAACCCCGACTAAGTTGCACTGTGTACTCTTAGCGAGATGACGAATGAGATGAAGAAGGAGAACATTTGCTAGAATGCTTACTTGCAGTTGGATGGATGAAACAAGCAACAAGAAAATGAACACATGCAGGGAGTAATCTTGCAAGAAAAAGATCATCAAAGACCCCGCAACATCAAGCCATGCGGAGGAGAAGCCAAAGCACACCTGAGAGTAAATCCATCACTTAGTAGCGTGACAACTTGACATGACACTGCAGCGAGCTAGTACATGTCGGTAGCGTGTTCTCAAGTTGTGTCATGAGGTGGTAAAGCTGCATTACCACTCTTGGCCATATCTTTCGTAACTAAATGTAATGCAGATTGAAATTCCAATTGACGCACATAAGAAGTTGAAGAGTCATGTCAGTTGAAAAGTAATGGGAAGTTCAATGTTCATGAGGGTAGTCCAAGAGTCACAAGGGCCAACTATCACCCTTGGTTATATAAACCCCTCCCATTGTATGAGCAAGGAATTTTCACCTTGGCTCCACCCACATAGTCGTGAGAGTTTTTAGTCTGCTCTTTGACAAGCAAGGAGTGGCTCCAATTTCCCACTACTGGGACTAGTAATGTATGGTGTACAAATGTTTCTTAGGAATTTTGCTTAATTCAGAAGCCTATTAAGGCCAACATGTTTTCACACATGTTTTTTACATGTTTGTAAGACTAGTCTTTAAACATTTGTAATGCATGTTTGCTTAACCTGTCCTAAGATAGTTGAACTACTCTGCTTGTTTTACTGCTTACATTGTTGAAGATGTGTTGTACTTCTTATCAATGTTCTCTCATCCTTGTGGACTACTCTGCAGGACATGACACAAGCCTGTCTTGTACTAGTTATAACGATCGTCACCTCTGTGTGGTCTACTGTACTATATGGTGTATGTGTTTTCCCTTGCACTTCAGGTTTAACGACTGTCGCATCGGCTGTGGACTACTTTGTTGGATGCTAGAAAAACCTTTTCTAGTTTGCGTGTGTCTCTTCCTAGGCGGTACTACTACCTCTCATCTAGAGGATCACTTTACCCTCCCCCCTTATAGTAAGAGAACCTAGACATGAGTTACATTATGCACTCACCAGGCACACTTACCTTGTTGTTTGAAGACACCAGCGTAACACTCTCCTATGTTGACAACTAGAGCGAAGGAATATTTCTAAGTTAATGGAAACCGGGCCATCGTACTTAATGGGAGTCCTACACCAAACGGTGTGAGGTCTAGTTGGGACTTCACATCATGGAGATCCCCTTGGTTGAACGATTTCCAACACCATCAACACATCTCTATTTTAATTATTTACTTTAAAAATAGTTCTTCTCCTTCCTCTATCGGTGGTTGGCCATATTGAATCCTCAACAACCCAAACCGGTCAAATGTTTATGTCTTGCCATTTCTGATGCCCTAAATTGTTAAAATACACCATGAGATTTGGGGAATAACAAAATGAAGATAAAAAACATAGTGTCCCCAACAGAAACATCACCCCTCTTATGAAATGTGTCAATATTCCACCGAAGTGAATACTCCCTTTTCTTGATATTGTCAAAATGGAAAAAAATTCCCATGGTGTTTACCATGGTATTTTCCCATCGGATCAGCCCATAGTAGTATTTTCCTTTGTTTTTCGAGGG
The DNA here is from genome assembly GCA_031772625.1 of Pinus tabuliformis. NCBI lineage: Eukaryota > Viridiplantae > Streptophyta > Pinopsida > Pinales > Pinaceae > Pinus > Pinus tabuliformis. Next base: position 1,136,143,402 of record CM062818.1, on the reverse strand, counting down.
AAAATAATAAAATAAGATTTCTAGGGACTCCATCAAACCTAGAAAAGAGGATAGGAGCTAGGCTTTTAGATCATCCCCAATTTATCTATATTATTGTGTTTTCTTGAGAACATGGTGTGGCGAGTGCCAATTTGATTAGACGGACAAAAACCCAGTGGGTGTGATTTGTTGGTGGATTCATCGAGGGTCCACGATTGTGCTTTAGTATTTTTTTCTTTCTCTTTTGATGAAAAGTCGTGCATGCCATTGCAAAGGCTCCGATATTTTTGTATGGGCATAGACTATTTTATTTAGTTCATAATATAAATAAAGGTTGCATTTCTTTTAGATCCTTTGTATTCTATATTTCACTTTTAACTATTTCTATTAGAAAACCGTAATATTACAGATGTGTTCGTTATTTATCTATTTCGGATCTTACAATGGTATGGAGTTGTGCATCGTGCAAACCTCAGGGATTTCTGATAGCGGATCGAAATTTTTATTTGCAGGATTGAAAATTTCTTTCCATAACTTCGGTGGAATTTTTTTCACCCTAGTCATTGGTATTCAATATCACACTACTTGGTCAATTTGGTTCGTAAAAGTGGTTACATTTGGGGCTAAGATTGAACTTATACAGATCTGGAAAGGCTTTGACTTCCTTGCGAAAGGTCAAACAACAACAACGCTCAAACACGTCCAGCGATTGGTTATCATCGTTGCAGGTCATGAAGTACCATACCTATCAGCACCGAGGGTTATACAGTTAGTAGCGACTGATCTAACCCATCACATCGAGATCGAAACCCAACAACATCAAATTTAGGGTTGAGAACTTGAGAGGGCTGAGAGACCTTACAGGTTGTTGCTAGTGATTACAATATGAAAAGGAAAGAGTCTAGTGGCAGCGTGGCCAACAGATTGACTATGGACCAAAGAGAGCGGGGAACGATCATTCACACACGGACCGAGGAAAGGTATTAATATTGATTCCTTCTTACTTGTCTTGGCTAAGATCATTCCTGGCTAAGTGTGTGTTGTGCTTCATAGAGAAAAGTTAATTACTGAAGAATATCGGGTTTATGCAAGGCGTAGCACTGAGTAGATCTTGGTTCTCACTCGAGTGTCGATGTTCCACCATGACCAAGGAATCATTCCGTAAATCTGGTCCCCCCGGAAGCGCTAGAAGGATTCAACAAAGTGGAGAAGTACTCTTGAACAAAAACTGAGTAAACACTTTATTATTACAGCATCAACCAGCTAAGGGCTCGATAAAATCCATTGAATATCTAGTTTTCAATCCAGTCTTGCTTAGGAATATTCCAAGGGTTATTGTTGGCACGTCTGTTTTCTGTCTGAAGATTTAACCTGCAGTGTATCTGAACAATGAGGGGTCCATCGTATTGCAGAAGACCGAAATCTACTCATAGGAGTTGCAGGGCAGAGCTTCCATTCTCTCACAGTCAAAGTGTCAACCCATAAAATTTCTCGTAAATCGAGTTAATTCGAGGGAAAATATTTCGGTGTTGGATCCATCGAAATTCTTTGGGTCAGGATCCTATCATTTCAACTTCTTCTCTGTTGAAGGGCCACTGTAGTGGAGAAATCGAAGCCACAGGTCGAGGTGCTTGACATAACCCGATTGTAGTGACAACCAGTCAACCCATGAGACCTCACTCATAAGTATCGCGTCAACTAGTACTTATGAGAGCCGATCCAGTAATTGAAGGTGAGTTGGACGTGGGGGCCATCAGGAATTTCCAAGAGACTAGAAGTAGGACGATCTTCCCTAGATTTAAAGGCGCCACACTACAGTTGCAGAATCCATGCATACACATCTATAAGCTTACGTGCTGCCATGGAGTGATTGCAAAGGGGTGCAGCTAAGTATGGAAATCGAAGCCACTCCCAACACCGTCCTCCATAGCCAGTTTGCAACCTCTGGTTTCCGTAGACTGAGCCACCATAACACCAATACAAAGATGTTCTTTGTGGACTTAAGTTTCAGGAAGGTAAGCGCTTAAGTTTTCATTGACTCACGCAGGGAAGGAAAAAACATTAAGTCAAACAACATTATTGGTAAATAAAGATTTATTTTAAGTACAGTAATTTAAGATGAGTCAAGAGACATTAAATTTTTTCATGTGAAAATTTCTTTAGAGTGCAAAATACAATATGTTATTTTTTATTGTTTAAATTGTATATTTCAAGGCTAAATATAATATATATAGGACCAAATAAACTTTTTAACCATAAAAACATAGTTTTAAACTCTTTTAAATCACATGTACATCGAGAGATTTTTATCATGCAAATTAAAATATTTTTTTATTATTAATATATATTTTAATATATGTCAATATTAATTCTTATTAAAATATTTTATTGATCACCTACATTGAATATTTTTTTATATACAACATTAACATATTTTATTTTAACAATTTCTTTTTTATATATAGATATATATGAAGTAGATATCGTAGATCTTCAAATAGTTTATTTAAATTTCTGGTTGAAATATTTTTTAAAAGTATAAAGTTTAAGCATCATGCTTATACATTTTGTTACTTCTATTTTTTTTTATTATAGCTGACATTAAATTTTTATTTAGAGCATAATTTTTATTTTTTATTTTTATTTTAAAGGGAATGAATGGACAAATAGACTTATGCATTCCCCTCATACTGGGTTGTAGAATGAGCCTCTCAGCTCAATGAGTTTGACTCACAGTCAAGGGGAATCGTATAGAGGGAGCCCTTTGACATATAGTAACATTGGAGATATAAGAGTTTAATTTTGGGAGTTATAAGGGGTCTGATAAATAAATAAATAAAGAAGGGGAGAAAGTGAGTCATTTGTAAAAAGGGTAAGGTTTTTTTTTCCTTTTTAGTTTGGGTTTAACATTTGGAGGCATAAAGGTTTTTGATTAATAATAATATTATTGAAAAAAAATGAAGGGAGAATCATTTCTAAGTCTGTGGGTCAAATTTGTTGAAAATATCTATGAAGACATTATTGGCAAAATCTTCCTACGAAGAATTAGTGTATTCCTACATATTTTCTTCCTTTGGTATGAAAGAAGATGGATCACCTTGAAGAGACCTTGGAAAACACCCAAAAAATTCTTGATGAACTAGTGAGAATATATAGTCCTTTATGCAATAATAGCTCCTTAGACCAAAATGATGGTCAAAGCAATAGACCATTCTCAGAAAGAGTTCATGTCATTATGCAGTCAAAACACCCACGAAAAGTGAAGGAAGAATAGGGAAGAGCAGCTATGCTCTTTGCACTTGGATGTAAATTGCAATGAAAAAAGTGAGTAATAGACCTTCGTAAATTAGAGGAATTAGACACATGTCTCTCCAAGGTGGGGCCACAATGGAAGAAACTCAATTGGGCTCTCAAGCCATCCATACTTCCATTGATAGAAACACAACTTTGGGAACATCTTTGTGAAGAGGTCAGGCTCACATTTGTTTCTTGTCTCAGCTGGATCATATCTTTAACAACACCACTACTTCTTTACAATAATTATGTCGTGAGAGAGATATTGTAGCTAATAGTAGAGGCCCTTCAAGGGTTAAACAACCTCATGCTTCCTACCTTCCAAAAGTGGCACAAAATCTTAGAATTCATGGAAAATTTCAGCTTTGGCATGTTTTTGTTGAATTTGGGATGTGAGGGCTTAATCTTTTAGGTGTTCCAAAACTTTTACACCAGCATTACATCATCTCATCCAGACCATTTTCAAAAAAGCATGCAAAGGATTATGTCAGTGTTTTTAGGAGATTTTGACATCTGCAAGATACTAGTACCTAAACTATTGATCATTTGGAGAAAATAACTAGTTGTATCATCAACTGCCTATGATCTAGTCGAAAATTTGGTCATGAAAAACATAAAATTCCTCATAAGAGTGTTGACTAGGAAGGAGTTGAAGAGGAGTGATGGAGGAATCAAGAACAAAGGTAGTGAAACCTACAACAAGAATGATCTAAGAAGGAGATGACTATGTTTTATTTGTAGGGTACCTTGGGGACTTAACCCTTCATGACCAAGTGAGAAGGAGGCAATAAGGACAAAAAAATTGGAGACTCTGTTAGATCATGGGGATTCATCTATAGTTGGGTTTATCAGTTTTTAGGAGAGCACCCATTAAGGATCCCAAACATCACAATCATATTCAGAGAGACTTGCAGGACAAGCCAATGATAATAATTTATCTTAACAAAGTACATGGGAAATTAAGGAGGTAATTCCTCCTAACAATGTGGTAGACTCTTGCATAATTGAGTCCATAAATATCTAGGAGGACATCCATAAAGAATATAGGTAGTCAGGTATAGATAACAATCCATTGATTCTTCCATGTTTGAAAACCAGATAGGGTAATAACAGATCATCCCCACACATGGAGAAGGCCATGAAGAGGACACTCAAGGGGACTCAAATGAGCAGATAATAGTAATAAACCAACATGATGATCATGATCATGAGCGATAAAATGACAAATATATTATTTAGGATGACCCATTTCTAGAGATTCGATGAAAGGTTCAAGCTGGAGCTATGATAGTTCAGTATCTAGTGTAGAGAGATACAAAGGCATGCATAGGGCACTAGAATTTCCAGTAGAGGACTTTCAGGAAAAAGTCATGCATTTTAAGACAGATGTTATGATGTTGAAGAAGAGATTTTTGACAGTTTGAGACACTGTCTTATAGGAGAATAGGAAAATTGAGGAGCTCATAGGCGTATGTGTCAAGTTAGCGGCCAATGTGTCTATTGTTGAGGAACGACTCAAGTCCCTCACAAGGAAGCAAGAGGATTACATTTAGGAGTTCTAGAGTAGCCCTCTATAGGAGTACATAGATAAGGCTTGCAACACTACCAACCCACCTTTATACATTGGTGAAACTAGGGAAGCTTTCTCCAAATGGATCATGTTAAGTGTTTGGTTGGAGAAGCATGAGTGGGGCATCAAGCAATATCAACATAATAGATTCGTTCCATGTGAATGTAGTCATCCTTCTTGTTGTTGTTCTGTATTTTTGATGTTGACGGAGTAAACACATAGGACATCATCAAAACCACTTTGGAAGATAGGATGTAGCCTCGTTAGCTTTAGAGAGGGATCTCTCTATAAAATTTAGCTATGTTTTATTGAATTTTACGCTAGTTATTACAGTACTGATTGTTTTTTGATTGGATTTCTTGGTTGATTAAATTTTTATTATTCCATGGGGCTATGGAGTCTAAAGATTAACTGGATTTGGATGAAACTTTCAAGGAGTTCCATAGGGAAATATAGATTGCACTAGTTGGATCTTTCATAATGTTAAATGGATTATGAAATAGAAGAAATATAATATTCAATAGAAACAAAGGAGAAATGAAGGATTCCTTAATTTGACTTCAACAAAAAACATATAAATAACTAACAACCAGAATAGGGCATTCTTTTGAAATTACCAGAGAATCCATAGTAAAAACCATTTTTTCGTCAACGTTTCAAATCCCAACTGGGATCCATCATCGGGACTACTTGAATGACTCCAGCAGAGACTTTATAACATATCCTATTCATCAGATTTTCTATTATGTAATTAATATTTTCTGAAATGACAGAGAAAGGAGACAATGATTAAAAGCATGAACAAAAGAAGAAACATCACCAGTTTGTACACCATATGAATCCTGTGAAGAATTTCCTTGTATTATTGATACTTCCAAAAACTAGAAAATTACAAATCGTAGAGGAAATTATATTCAACCATCAATGTGTAATACTTCAAATAGTGAACTATTTATAGAATAATTACAAAATGATTACAAAATTGTTGTCTCAACTAACAGTGTATTGTTAACATTATCTAAACCATAAAATCAATCTTCTACAAAATCATAGGCAAGGTGGACAACTGCATTAAGAGGTGGCTCTGTTTTGGAGGATTCGGTTATTGAATCAACCTATAACTATGATGTGTTGACATTCTCACATCATTCGAGTTTCTTTTTACTCCAATAGATCACATTGTTGATCCCACCTCTTTTCATCTAAAATGGTTAACTTGATTACCCTTCGGTAAATCTCATCAACCTCAGTATACTTTTCAAGTGTTGGATTTATTTTGAAGATATGTTTTACCTAATGTTGGAAAAAGAAGTCTTTTCTCATTGTTTCTAAGAATGCTCTAGCTGTCATGTTTCCTTTTATACCACTTAATTTAATACTGTTTCTAGCGACTTCCTTCATCTTTATAACATAATCTTCTCGAGAAATCAGTTTGTCAATAATCACATATATGTTGGGCAATCTTTTCTGATTTAATGCTTCAATCCTTTTGAAGAATTTTTTCACTCCCAACTCCAGCGTTTCACATTTCTCCTCAAATTGTTTAACGATATTTCTTTTAGTTAAAACCTTCTTGACTTCCAATATGGTGGTAGTCATGTCATCAATTCGTAACTCTCCAAATTCATATTTATTCTTTGAATTAAGGAATTTTATGATGTTGGAAGCTTTTGTAGGCATGTCTCCTGGCTTCTCCCTCACTTCAGTAATGGTTTCAGTGGCCTTTTGTATCAGTTCCTTCTATTCAAAAATGATTTGGATGCATGGCCAAATCTCATTCATGGAATCCAAACTATTCATCCAAATGGTTTCCTTGGCTTGGGCCAAGGTTTGACAAATTTATGTATCCTTCTCCATCCTTGGTATCCTCTCTAGCAACCTTTGTGACTTTTGTACTTCATCCAAATGAGAAGCTTCAGTTATGGCTTTCTGTTTTTGCACAACTTTGAGCTGCCCATGCAACTTCTTAATTTCTTCCCACTGGATTGACATATTTTCCAGTGTCTTTGTCACCAGCTCAACACTTGTAGCTTGAGTTGAAGAGGTTGTTGTAATTGTAGTTTTTGTACTTGGTTTTTATGTGATGGGTATGACACCTAGGGGGACGGTGGCAACCATTTGACTTTGTTCTTTCCCTTTCATCATTTTCTCCATCTCTACCTCCATCTGTCTAATCTGATCATTCTACTCCATAATTAACTTCATCATGTCACCCTTCTGTATCTCATTTTCTTCAATATCTTTAGTCAAGGGATCTTCTATGGCTACCAGTTTCAGCTACTTTCTCAATGTTGCAAAGTCGATATTTTTCTTCTTGATGATTTCATCTGGAGCATTTATATCTTTAGGATCATATCCTATTTTGACTACCAAATATTCCAAAGATTTGATTCTATTGTCCTTTTCCAAAGAAGGTATCTTCTCCATTTTTAACTAAGACTGCATGTTTGCATGCCAAACCTACAGCTTTCAGAATGACATGCTAGTATTCGTTAAGGTAGATGAAATCATCTAACTAGTATATTTATGCATCTCCATTTGATCAATGGGATGAATATCTTTGGTGCTAAATTAAAACGCCCTACTCTTGTAATCTGTTGGTGTCTTAGGATGTGGAATTTGGGCCTCACGGAAGGCTATCTACATCTTTCCTTGTTCTGTATCAAAAAATGGCAATATTCTGCTCTGTGCACTGGAATTCTGCTTCCAAAACCGAGTGTAGGTGTTGTTCTTAAGAATTTCATTCATAAGTTTGATCTCCCGGTACCTGTCAAAAAAACATTTTCCCTTTTCTCCTTTGATATTATGTGAAGATATCTCTCTATCTTTTTGACCTTGTGATAGTGAAGGTCCACGAGGAGATGTAACAAACGTGTGTCTTGTAGATGGTGTTTCTCCAATTATGATGGCAGCTTGATCTTCTGCCTCTTCTTATTCTTCTATCCTAGGATTCATCTTAGTTCCTTTCATGTAAATAATTCCAAAATCCTTGGCCTTAATACCTATTTTTCATGATGATCCCTCCTCTCTTTGCCTTCTACCTATTTTCTCTTAAAGAGTGGGAATCTATAAATTTTAAGTAGAAAACAATTTCCCTTTAGCTTCATGTAATGTATTATCTTCTCATACTGACTGGTTTAAATATTTCTTTATCTCAGGCCTTAAGCTATTGAAATATGGAGTAGTTTTGTTTTCTACTCTCAGCTTAGAAATGATACCCCAAGGGTCATACAACCATGTGAAACTCACGCTAAATTTCATCTCCTTAAGGATTTTATCTACCTCCTCTCCTGCTGACCTGGTCTTGCATATGAAAGGGCCCACTTATGTCTTTATCCAAAATTGGGACTTCTTCTTTGCCATCACAAAGTGAATATCATATGAATTTATCATTTTTCTGATATATTGAAGGGAAAAAATCCTCATGGGGAGGTATTTTTGGAGATCGTATGGTGCTAACTCACATCCATAAACTCTAAATTCTTTGTAATTCTAGTATAAATACCACTCTACAGACTTGGCTTGATCTCTCAAATGTAGAATCCTCTTGATGTCTTGACTGATTTTAGCTTCTGCTGAGCTATTTGGGATACTCATAGCTGGATGAACAAACTCCTCTATGAATTTTTTATAGGATAACTATTGTTTCTCTTTCATCACTAAATATGTCAAAAATATTACACACTACTCATTTCTTCTTCATCTATATTCTTTATGGAAAAGATGAACCTAACTGCTTGATAATACAAAAACATATAAACTAAAATTGAAGTTTACTTAAACACTTGTTCTATTGGAAAATTAAGAAACTTCTCATGTATGCTATCAACCAGGAATTGACTAAAATTAAACAAAATATATGGTTTGTTATTTGTGAAAAAGATGGAAAGGAAGCCTAGAATGGGTTCATCTACCCACTTATTAGAATAATAACCCGGAATGTATGAAATTATGGTTATGATCTGTTTAGCTTGATCAGTGAAGATTGAGGAAGGGTGTGAAGTATTTTTCTTTGGCTATTGGATGTTATGTGGTAAGAAGATACCAAAAATCTTGGCTCTTTTAGCAAAATCAAGCTTCTGATAGAGTTCTTTAAGGTCTTCTAAGGAAAATTGTGCATTGTTTTCCACACGGGGAGCTAGCATCATATGGTTTATAGATTGTTTAGTGATTGAAAAAAGATTTCACCAAATGGGGTTATAATGTCTATTTGGCTGGAACATAGCAAATTTGGCATTTCCTGGTGAATTCCGGGGCATGGAAGGTCAGAGGAAAAATATAGTGAGGAAGATTGAACTATGAGAGCCCAATTTAATTTGTTTTATCAACATGTTTATCCTCCATCCAACAATAAAGTTCCAACAATTGACAGTCACATTGCATTTCACTCATCTTATAATCCCTATCATCTAATGGAATATGGTCTAAATGTATAGATGGAGGGATTAATGGATTCACAGTGTCCTCCTGGTTTCTCTTTTTTCCAGGCATAATTGTTCAGTAAATGACAAATATGAATTTGGGAATAAATATTCACCGGGAAAGGAATGACAGGTGGTGAGTTGTCAGGGGAGGGGGAAAAACACTTACAATTGATCTTCTCAGCAAATGTTTTGAAACTGGGCCGCTTTGCAGAAAAACATGTGAATTGCAGAGAATAAGCAAGTGAAAGGGCTAATGAAGACTAGTCTAGGGGTTTTAAAGGAGGGAGTGACAGTTTCTGTTAGAGGTTGGCGTGGGACCATTGAATTCAAACAGTTACCCGAGAGGGAAAAAATTAAATAGCTAATGGTAATTTTTCCAAGAAGGGATTCAATTGGGCAACGACTAGGAGATGTGGTGGGATAGGAGTGGTGGAGGTGTCAGGTAGGGACAACGGTAAAGGGATGAGAGGGAAGTGGTTTTCGGAGGGTGTAGGGAGCGGTATGTGGTATAGGATGGGGGGGTTGTGAAATGGTGAGAGGAGGGCATGTGGTGATGGGGCCTAGCGGGAAATACTGCTTTGTCAAACCCCCCCATGGTAAAGCTAGGATGGAGAGGGGGGAAAAAAACATATGCGCGTCATCGATTTGAAGCCCTTGAGAATCCCACCACTTTTTAATTTGTAGCCTTTTAAACATATACGAGAAAAATATTTTGTCAAGATGTGACTTTTGATATTTGATTGAAACTAAAGATAATGCTTTGGATAGAAAAATTTCATGAATATGCATTATCCGTTTGTGCATTTTTCCTTTTACAATGTCATTGAGACTTAGGAAAACGGGCAAATAAATACATTTATAAGACCAAACTATGTCTACCTACCCTTTTAACTTCATTTATTTTCTAAACTAACACTTTTTACTTTTCTAAAGGGGTGCACTTGGAATAGCAAACCCATATTTTTTTTCTTTTATGGAAAATAAAAAACTACTTAAATCCTATCACTTATTTCTCCTAGTGATTCAACTTAAACATTTGAACCAATATCATTTTCTACCTAACTATTGATTTAACAATATTAAACTATTTGGAAAATCTTTATTCTCTAATCTAATTTACAGAAATTCAAACATGTTTAATCGTGATTATATTGTATGATTAAACAAATAACTAGTCATTGTGGCATTTTAAACAAGATGCACACAACCTTTCTTTATTAATCAGGAAGAAAACTATCTATCAGTAGTGGAATTTGAATTTGCAACACTTTAAATATTTTTTTCTTTCTTTCACGGGGTTCTATATTTTATTCCTTTTTCAATGTTTTTTGTTTTCCTTTTTCTTCTGTTTATGCCCTCTTTTCATTTTTATTCTATTTTTCTTTTGGAAATCATTTGCAGATGGACAATTATTTACAATATTTGATTTCTGAGATAAAATACTTAATCACCCTGAGATCCTATAAATTATAGGATCCTAACAGTGGCTCCACCTAGGGATGGCACTCTTAATGTTAGGTTCTAAGAACATTTCATTAGTAGCCTTGAGTGTTTCATTCCAGTAATATCTACACCTAATTCCTTTCGTTGTTGGCATAATTATGTCAACATATCAATTGAAGCTTAGGGCCTTCTCCGCGGGCTTCAACTTCTGTCAATAGGTTAGGTAATCAAAATAATAAAGACAACGATATTTACAATGGTTTTACGTAAGAAAAATCTCTATTCATAAGAGAAATAATGCTTCAGCATTCTACTAGTCATAGGTCCACCAAGCATTTTTGTTCCATCTGGGTGTTTGATAAAAAATGCATTGTGTCCTCTGAAAGCATCAATGATATAAGGTCATGTCCATAGATTGTCAAATTTCCCATGCTTTCCTTTTTCCTCTCTTCTGGAATCCCTTTTTAAAACTCTGTCATCCAAGTTGAAATCATTTTCTTTAGTTCTTCTATCAAATTTTTTTTTGATGTTATCTTGGATGACTTGTGTTTTATTATAGACTTCTTCCATGGATTGTTGCAATTGGAGACTCTGATTAATCCTCCTATAAATGTCATTAGGCTCAAATTGCAATTCATGAATTATCTTCATAACTAGAACTCCTAAAGAATATGGAAAAACAACATCCATCCCATAAACCAATTTGTATGGTGACATGCTAATTGATTTCTTTGTTGTGAGTCTATCAACCCAAAGCGCATTTATTAACTTGTTGTCCCATGACATTTTGCTATATTCTAGAAAATTTTTAAAAATGTTGACGAGATTCGTATTTGAAGATTCAGTTAAGCCATTGCCATGTGGTTAACAATCACTTGAATGTACCAAAGTAATATGATACTCGGTGCATAAATCTATCATTCTCTTGGATTTAAAAGCTACAACATTATCTATAATGAGCTTGTTGGGACAACCAAATCTAGATAAGATATTGGTTTCCAGAAATTTGATAATCACGTCATTAATAGCCAATCTGGAAGGTGTGGCCTCAATCCATTCAAGGAAGTAATCAGTAGCTGTGAGGATCCATTTGTGTTGGGAACTTGATAGTGGGTATATTTCTCCAATGAAATCCAATCCCCATTGTTGGAAAGGACTTTCAATAGATATGGGTTCTAAAGGCAGAGGCAATAGTTTTCTTTTCCCCTCAAATATTTGGAATTTTTGGCAAGAGGTTACTTTATTATGGACATCAGGGAAATGTCTTCGCCAGCAGAAACCAACTCTAAGGATCTTGTTAGAAGTGGTTTTCCAGTATAGATGTCCACCACAATCACCTTCATGGAATTCCTACATGGTTTTTTATGCATCGTATTTCAAAAGAAACTTTAGTAAAATACCACTAGCATCTTTCACATATAAAACATCATCTATGATGCAAAATTTCACTACTTTTAATTTTAGAAATCTAGCCTTTGTCTTAGTTAAATCAGGAGGAGCATTTAAATTGAATAAAATAAAAATGAGGTCTGCATACTAGGGTGAGGCTATAAAAGCATCATCTAATTGTGGAGTCACCTTCTCCTCTTGATCATCTAGTGTAGCTACAAAGTTGATATCCAATGCATTAAAGTTAGACTTAGCCATCAATTTGGCTAATCATTTCCCTTTGATGACCTTGGTGGGTTTGATTTCTATGTCATACTCAAGAATGATGGCAATCGATTTGCCTCTTTTACCATCTGATCCATTTTGGGTTAAAATATCCTGGACCAAAACATTTGGTACATAATACATTATGCGAGAATGGAGGATATACACCCTGATATCTTTGACTACTTTTATTAATGCAAAGGCTTGCTTTACCATTATTTTATATTTCAATGCAACATCCCTTAGAGCCTTGCTGAAAAAAGCAATGGGTTGTTCAAATCCATCATTTTTTTTCTATAAAAGAACAACTGCAACAATGTGTTCAGATGAAAATGAAAATATTATAAAATCTTTGGTGAAATCTGGATAGATTAGGACTGGTACTTTTGTCAATTCTTGTTTAACTTGATCAAATGATTGCCTAGGTTCAATGTTTCGTCTTATTTATGAATCTATTTTCAACATATTTGTTATGTTTCTATGGAGTTCTGTAAGGTTGGGGATAATTTCCTTAGGAATTTTATCCTGCCAATAAATTATTGAAGTTCCTTAATGTTTATGGGATCGGTGATTACAAAAATGGATTCAATCCTTTTGGGATCAATTCTAATACCTTCCTTAGAGATGATATGACCTAGAAGTTTTCCCTCTTCAAGGCAAAAAAGTATTTTCTTAGGATTTAGTGAAATTTCAAACCTTCAAAATTTCTCAAATACTCTTCTCATATGTAACAAATTTTCCTCATCTGTCTTGGAATAAACAATAATGTCATCTAGATAGGTCACAATAAACATACCAATTTCATCAGGAAAGACAATATCCATTTCTCTTTGAAATGTGGCTCTAACATTCATTAACTCGAAAGGCATCTTCACATACATGAAGGTACCCCATGGAGTAGTGAATTTTGTTTTATCTTGATCATTAGGGTGAACTAAAACCTGATTGTAGCTTGGGAAACTATCTAATAAAGAAATCCTACAAGATCTAACTACATTTTTTAAGATGTGATCCATTTTTGGCAAAGGGTAGTTGTCCTTTAGGGAAACTTTATTAAGGTTTATAAAATCTATACATAATCTGATTTCACCTATTTTCTTCTTAGTTGGTACTCTATTGGAAACACATTTAGAGTATCTAAGAGGAGCTATGATTTTGGCATCATACATTCTTTTAATTTCTTTCTCAATTAGAGGCATCAACACTGGATTTATTCTTTGAAGTTTTTGTTTAAATGGTTTATGATCCTCTTTAATTGGAATTTTATGTTTTATAATGTCAGTATCATAAGTTTTTAGATCTTCATAGCTCCAGGAAAGAACATCAATTAATTCTTTGAATAAAGCAATGCATTTTTGTTTTTAAGCAATTGGCAGTGATTTGGACAGTTTTATCATTTTAGTATATTTTTCACTACCTATATGGCACTCTTCTACTTCTGCCCCAATGGGCTTAATCTTAGGCTTCTTAGATACATCACTAAAATCGAATAATTCTTCTAGTCAAACTAAACCTATAGGTAAAACATTGTCGTTTAACTGAAGTGTTTCAAACTCTTCATTTTATGGATCTATCTCAAGCAATTTTAATTTATTTACAACTTTATTCATATATTTACAACTGAGTTATGTAACTACTATTGTACATTAGAATGTACTTATATTTGATTTTGTAATTCACACACTAAGTCCATACTATCTTCTTCATATTCATTCTAGTACAACTGGTCGATGTTTCACTTCCACTGCATATTGTCGATTAGGGTAAGGCATTTTACAGGGGCTGGCTGAAAAAGCCAGACTATTTGCAAGGATATTTTCATTTCTAGGAATTGCAGAAAGGTCATATTCCACAAAACTCTCTAGAAAATCAAGCACATCATTTTTGTATGCTCTCAATCTAGGGTGTTTGGATGAATACTCTCCTTTAATTTGTTTTATGATTAACTCAGAATCCCCCTGAATGCAGATTCTCTTGGCACCCAATTTTTTCAACAATTTCAATCCTATTATAAGCACTTCATACTTAGCTATATTATTTGTACATTGAAAGTTGAGCTTCTATGAATGGCCTTCAACATGTGCTTCCAACCCACACTCCTGCTCCAGACCCTCTTTGCAACAAGAGCCATCAAAGCTCATGTTCCAAAGAGGTTCATGAAAAGTGTTTTGTTCTACTACTTGTGTTTGCTTTTCATCCATATTACAAAGATCAGTTTCTTCTTTGGTAACCTGAGTGTTGATGTCTCCATCATTATAAAAAATGAAAGAGTCTAAATCTGAGTGGACAGAGTAAAGAGGATAGTTGTGAGGCTTATCTTAACTACTCACCAAGAATTTAATCAAAGTCTCCCTATATAATCTTATTTACGGACCAAACACTGGTATGGTGGCAAAGTTCATATCCATTTGTAGTGTCCCTTGTAACTTTTCTCCCCATGAGCATCACAATGACATGTATACTTAGGGGGTATAGTTGCAACCATGATGACCATTGCTAGACTTTTGGTTGGGATTTGAGCTAAAGTAACACAAGGGTCTTTGATGAGACCTAGGCATATTACTTTGTTGGATTCAAAGGGATATAAATCTTTATAAGTTGTGGTAATGTCAACTCCTAGATTTTCCATAACAACTTTAGGCATTAAATTGTGCGAAGCACTTGAATCTAACGTAACATTAGGGAGGATCTTATCATGAATATTTACGCTAATATAGAATGGAGGAAAACCTCCTTCCCAGGGTTTTCCCTCAACTTCTGGCCAAAATAAGTGTTCAGGATGGTCATCATTCAAATTAACAGTCTATATTTTCCTCTATGTTTAGAACTTTCATCACTTGAGATTTGTATATATTTTTGTTCATTAACTCTGTTAGAGGAATGAGAATTTCTAGTTTTACTAATTAGTTCTCAATGTTGAATGATGTTTGAATCCTAATCAGGGTGGGAAAATCAAATTGATCAACAATTTCTTTTGATATATGTTATTTTTGTTGACTTGTAGTTGGGATATCAGTTTGAGTAGTTCTCGAAGCACTCTCAGCTACTTTTTGGTGGAAATTTCTACTGTCCTTTTACCAGAATTATCAGTAGTTTCATTAGGAGGATTATCTATGGTTTTCCTAGCATCAATGTCATAGGATTTTCAGCAGCATTCTTAGAGTTCTTATTGTTGAGAGTGTATGAAGTCTTTTTACTCATAAGGTTATATTGCCTATGGACTTCCATAATGGAATTCTCAAAACCCTGTTTATATTCATCTGATTCCTCATAGTCAAGTTCGGTTTGAGTTAGGAGGAAAATATCTTGCTCCTCTTGAGTGAGAAAAACAGTTTCATCATTATTTATTCCCATCATATTTATTTGACTTTCATCTAAATATTCAATTATATTACCCTCATCATCAGTATAGTTTTCCTGAAAAGGACGACAGACTTGCTAGTCTGGACCCTTTTGTTCTTGTTACTTTACCTGGTGGATATTCCTTTTGATGTTTGGGTTCCTCATTTGAGTAGTAATTTGATTTTCCCTCATTTGAGATTGATTATTTATGCGTACCCTTTGCATCATTTATTCCACTGCCCTAACTAGATTATCAATTTCTTGATTAGAAGTAGAAGTGGAAGGCTCTTTTTTAATGGTAACCCTACATTCATATTTTAGTTTGGCCTTCCTGGCTAAGATCTTGGCTTCAACGTTTGTAGCATTGGCTTGCATTTCTTCTAAAGTAGCAGGAACACTTTCTCTAAGTTGATACTTCGTGTCTACATCAAAACCATCAGGAAAATCAATTAAATCTAGGCCAAGGGAGGGTTTGATGTTTGTAGGAATTACATTGTAAACACTATTAAACCATTCACAATGTTCCTCCACAGTTTCACTGGGTTTCCTTTTAAGTCTTTTGTATTCATTGAGGAGTTGAAGAGGATATTTCTTGATTTCCCATCTAGCTAAGAAAGTTTGTTGGAATGCATCAAGGTTGGATATACTTGTTGCAGGTAAAGCCCTAAACCATTTTTGACATCACCTCCTAAACTATGAGTAAGAAATCTCATCTTTACATTAGCCTTGTCTACTTCTCGAAGGTCAAAAACACCATTGATTCTATCTATGTGTTGTTGAGCAATATGAGGACAAATGTTATCAAACGTTAGAATTTTCGATGGATAGTCTACAGGCATAGAATTTAGCTGGCCTAGTAACACCAAAGGTGCATACCTAGCTACCATAGCTAGTCTAAGAATTTGACTAGAAGATGGACCTAGAGAAGGTGTAGTTGTAGTAACTACAGGGATAGTATGAACAACAGTGTGAGTTGGGATAGTATGAACAACAGTTTGAGTTGCTATGGGTGAAACTGTAGAGACTATAAAATGAGTAGGTCTAGGGGGTTGTACATTAATAGACTGGGAATATTGGGTGGACAATGAAGTTGTTGAAATTGTTAAAGCTAGAAATTCAACAAATTGTTGAATATAAGCTTGTTTAACATCTTGGTCCAAAACTAAAACTAGACCCTGTAATTTATCAAATTGTTGTAGTTGCTCTTGATCAAGATCTAACTCAGGGGGATGAGTTTGGGGTATATATGGTCACATTATAGTTTCATAAATGACATTCTGATCTACAAAGCTATGAGATCTTTTCCTAAATAGACTATGCTCGAATGGAAAATCAAACTCCATGTCTTGAATGGTTTCAAACTTTTTAGGAAGAGAGTTAGACCTAGACAAAGGGCTATTCTCAGGAAGAGAGTTAAACCTAGAGAAAGAATCATTACTACCCTGGCTCTCTGTAAGACATCTCTTGCTCACTAAGTTCTCTGGATTATCTAAAAATTCAGCAAGGTTGGGATCTGGGTGTGCTCTAGTGAAAATTCCTTTAGGAGCCAGATCTATTGAAAACTCATAACATAGCTAATAAAATTAAAATTAATAACACACTCAAATCTATACAAAGATTACAATCTCAAATCATGTATTATATTATGATATAACAATTTTGATTTTTTCAAATATTGATTGACTACCAGGGAATAATTATTTTCAATTAAAAAAATATTCTTCCTTAGTATGGTCACCACTATGTTGACATTCTATATTTTTGAGGTTGAGGGAGTAAATACATAGGAAATCATCAAAACCACTTTGGAAGATGGGATCTAGCCCTGTTAGCTACATAGAGGGATCTCTTGTAAATTTTATCTTTGTTTTATTGAATTTTAGGCTAGTTATTACTGTACTAATGGTTTTTTGATTGGATTGCTTGGTTGATTAAACTGTTATAATTTTATTGGGGTATGGAGTCTAAAGATTAACTGGATCTGCATCAAAATTTGAAGGAGTTTTGTTGGCTTGAGGGGGCCTGACCCAGGTTCATCGTTAGTTAGCCAAACAAATCCCTACACTATTGGCCCTTTTGGCATTAGCCCGCATAGCGCGGACTGGAGTCTCACCTGAAGCAGTATGGGGGGTTGCTGGAACCAAGTTTCCGCACCCAGAGATGGTTGTGACGTCAGTTTATTCCATCTATACCTGCCTTCATGTAGGTTGCTTAGCCATCTATTCCACCCTTTAGTACCTTCGCAAAAGGGTATAATTGGCTTTCACGCAGCCCTAACCTATGGCTCATGGACTTTCGTGATGCTAGGGCAATGATGTACGATATCTCTCAAACTAGGCTAAGTGTCTTACTTATCTTATTAACCAATCTTAGTTAGCTTCACATAAACAAATGTTATTACTTGCATTCACTTAACCAACATGGTTACACACATTCCCGCATCAGCTAAGCATTATAGTGAAATTCATACCTAACATAACAAGATGCATAAACATGAAATAAAGATGTAGAAATTGTACAATACTTCTCTTTATTGATAATTCGAGATGATTACAAACTCGACCTACCCTACACACTTAGCTACAGGGCTTTGTGCACTTAGCTACGGACTTCTACCCTATGCCTCTGCAAACTCAGCTACAGATCCTCTACCGATGGTACGACCCAAAATTAGACTTCTACCTCAGAGCTATCTCTCATACATCATATCTTTGTGTGTCTATCTTCTATTATTCCTCTCAAAATACTTAGATATTAGCACTACTTATATAATTCCATGGTCCACGGACCATGGGTAGATATTTTACAGTCGACATTACATTTCCAAAAATAAGGGTGGACAACCCTATAACTCTTTAACACCTACATACTCCGTGACCACAAAATGTGGAGTCTTTAAACTTGGATTACAAAATTTGACCCAAATATGGGCTTTTAGCCCCAAAACTACCCTTGGGGGATCCCGTGGCCAATGGGCCCCCAACACAAACATCGTGACTCGCCCTCAAGTCCCTTGCAGGTGCGGAGATCTTAGGGGCTCCCAGCTCCGTTTGGATGACTACAACCTCAGTAGTGCACTGAGCGGCCACCTGTTGGACTTCTTCCACTCTCTACTCGGTGACTGCCACTGAACTACCACCTTGAATCTTTTGCTGAGTTGCCTGCAGTGTCACGAGATTTCCTTCAATGGAAGTTGTGATCATATATGCCTCATCTATCCATGGCTGTAGGTGCACTTTTAGGACCACTTCTTTGTGCCAAGCGACATCCACCTGTTCCTTAAGCGCCTTTGCCTCCTACATCCGTGCGAGCCTCTGTGTAAGGGTGATTTTCTATGCAGTCCCTTTGACATCGTCATATATTTGTTGTAGCTCGTGCACCTCTGTCTCTAGGCACTCTAGATTTGTGTCCTCCTACAGGGTGGTCAGGACCTCAAATGACTATTCGAAAAGTCATGTGAAGTTTGCTACTACACTGTCGACTGCCATTATTGCTGTTGTAATAACAATGGCATGATGTTCCCTAACTTCCAACGGAGTTGAAGACTGACCCTCAACTGCAATTCTGTGATCTTCAGGTTCAACTCTAGCTGAATCTTGGCCATCTCTATATGAGTGTTGCACACCCCTGTGGCCAACTTGTGGATGTGTGCCTCATTCGTTTCTTCTACCTGAATGTCCAACTCCATGACCATTTGGTAAGATTCCTCCACTACCTACAAGATTTTCTTATTCTGTTCCACTGCCTCATTGCGCTATAGGCCCAATTTCTTGATATTGATGCGTTGCTCACTCATCACCTACAGAGTGCAACTCTCTCGGGCCCTAAGTTCCGTGGTGACTCCATCCTGCAAGAGGTGGAGCATCTCTTGAGGGAGCACATCCATATTTAATCCCACCCCTTTCATGCTACTGACCATGGGTCTGTCAACCTCATTTTCTATAGTAAGTTCCCCATCTAGTAGTAGTATCGCATTGGTCACCCTTGTGCACAACGTCTTTGTGGTAGCTAAAGTTCCAATCGCAAGGCTGGTTCACATTGTGCCAACCTATGGAGTGCAAGCCTACAACTCCTACAGCTCTATCTGGAGAGCCACTAATACCAATTTTTGCTGCTCTTTGAACTGTTGGAGGGCCTCCACGATGACATCCCTCACCTTTTCTCTAATATCGTGCAAATCCAGCTCAGTGAGGGTGATTTGGTCCAAGGATGTCTTTGAAGCGTTGGTTTTCTTCTATGACACTGCCTTCTCTTGTGACCACTGATGCTTGAGTTGGTTGGATGTTGTTTGTGGGTCTATGACACCTTGTTCTATCAGCTCCTCTATTTTTGCCTCAGCCTCAGGCGAAGGTGACTTCTATCTGTCGCGCTCTTCTCCTCCTATCTCCTACTATTCTGCCAATTTCGTGGCATCACGCGTTGCCTGGGTCTTAGCCTCTGCTGCCTCTTTTATGTGCTTCTCAGCTAGCTATGCCATTCTGAGCTTTGTTTCTTCCTTCTTATGTTGTGCAACATACTTTTTTGTTTCTACCGCGAAGCCTATGCAGTGCACCACTCTGGCGACCAAGAATCGAGGACTGTAAAGATAACATCATCAGTTGCTAGATATGGTAAGTTATGCCATGTCTTTGTAGGGTCCTTTCGTGCCTTGATAAAGACATGGTGGAAATCTGCTTTGAACTCTGCAAAGCTATGCAAACTAGTATATACTATGGGCGACAACCATGGCTTATGATTGATCCCCATCCAAATACTCATTTCCATTAAGATAAAAAATATCTTGCTTTCTTTTAAGCGTTGTGCATCCTTGGTGGCCAACAGTGAAGCATACTTTGCTGCCTTTGAAAGGTTCGACATGACCGAAAGAAATTGGATGTCTTCTGGTAGCTCCCATGCCATCAGTACAATCGACAACAAGAGCCATGCGTAGTGGGACTTATTTCCCTGCTCATGTGCCTTGTGACATTTCGCAAGGAACTCATCGGATAGATAATTTTCCCAGTTGAACTAGATTCCTTCAGCACATTGGGCTACTAGTGCAATCATAGGTGTCGATACCTAATTCGTGCTCGACACTTCCGGATCACCTTTCGTACTGATATTTACATTACTACCTTGACTGCAAGGTTGTTAATGTTGGAGATGGCATATCGTCACTTCTTCTTCTCCAACATGAATTTCTTCCTCATACCTTCCACAAGCGCCCACTCACCACCTTTTCCTTTTGATATATTGGTTGGATCCTCCCATGAGTAAGGAAGCCATGTGATCCGATGGATCAAGTGGTCTGTGATGGGAATGGGTTCCTCTAGCGAGAAACACACATCATGCACCAAGCATAAAAGTTGCTTGATGATGAAGACGGTCACTGGGCACGGTGGTACCCAGAGCAGGTTGAGCAGCCCAGCTTTCTCTACAACCTTGATCAATGTCTGTGGATTTAATTTGATCATTCCGGCAATTGTGTCTATCAGTCAGTGCATTAGCTACTCAGTCACTAAATGCAGGAATTTCTAGTGATCTGCGAGGTCCCAATCTTCGAACATTAGTACAGGAACCCACCCTAAGCGCGACCCCTCAAAAACAATGTCATCTGGGAGCAACAGAGTTTGCAGGGAGCTCTTGCTCTCATGTATGTCCTTTGGCACCTTAGCTTTGGCCTTGCGCGGAGGAACATATTCTGGTAACCTGGTAATAGGGTCCACACTATGGGTTTCAACTTCCATTTCCAAATCCTCCTCATCCGTCGGGATTTCTTCAGATTCTTCCTCGTCCGCCTCCAGATTAATGGACTTCCACTTTTCCTGCAAAGTGAGCTTGGTCCTCTGTGGGTTTCTTGGTGAGATATGCACTGGTAGCATAGTCTACTTATGCTTCTTTGGTCTCGATGTCTTGGGTGATTTAGGGACTTTGACTACCACATTGGTACTCTCTGGGGCAACTTCTACTACCTCAATTTCATGCGCGGCTTCCTTGGCTGTCACCACTTCTGTGTCCCTAGATTTTGTAGGTGGTGACATCATTCTATTCAAGAGGTCTTACATCTCCTTCAGTAATCTCTCAAATGCTAAACATGCTCTCAAAGCCTCAAAATTTGCATGGTCCATACACACCTGATAGTGCGAAAACTCAATTTTCAAAATGCCAAGTGTTTTTTGCTGGACAACCACTTGTAATTTATAGGGCCTTTTGAATTCAAATTCGACTGTTGCCCCCACATTCGACCCATTAATGCTAGATTGGCAGCAGATTTTGAAGAATCTAATCCATAAATTTTGCCTTAAGTGTCTGCCACCTGCTCCATTTGGCCACAATCCGACCATCAAATCATGAAGAGAGACTTTAACGGTCACTTGCCGATGGGCCTACACACTATTTTCACAAGTCAATTACCTTCATGCTGTCGCAAATCCTATGACACTTCCCTACTTTGCACTATCCTGAAATCGCATAGCTCCCCAACCTGGGCAATGTAGTTTATAGTCCCGCGCCTCCTTTCAACTACCTAGATCGCTAAGGCTGTGCTTCTGTCACATAGTTCGATGGTTGGGCCACCTATGTATGGATTTAATCGACTACCATTCACCTTTCCTGGGAAGGGATCTCCATTCAACTTAACCAACTGGAATGCGCCATCGTGGGTAATCTCCTTAATAACATAGGGCCCCAGCCAATGCATTCTGAATTTCCCTGGAAATTTGTCAAAATTACTATTGTACAACAACACCAAGTCATTGATGTTAAAGGTGTGTGGCTTAATATGTTGGTCATGCCATACTTTTTCGCACTGCTTTTGGACCTGTTGGTGAAACCCAGCCAAATATCTTTCTTCTTCAAGCACTACTATGCACAGATTAGGCATGATGTATTCCATAGGCATTACAGCTTCAACACCATAGACAAGCCTAAAAGGGGTTTGTCTCGTCATGTTTTTGCATGTTGTTCGATAAGCCCACAATACTGCAGGTATCTATAGGTCCCAATCACTTTGCTGAGCATTGCAAACATTGGTTAGCACGTTTTGAAGCACATTTTTGAATGCCTCCACTATCCCATTAACTTGTGGGTGATAAGGTGTGCTCTTCTCGTGATATACTTGAAATTCCTGCGTTAGTGCGCTGATCATCTCATTCAGGAAGTGTGTACCACAATCACTCATCAAGATCCTTGGAAATCCAAATCATGTTAGTACATGCTCAAATAGGAACTTCACAGTTGTCACCCCCATGTAATCCTTCATCGTCTGCACTTCTATCCGATGAGTCAAATACTTCATCGCAGTGATAATGTACCTCGCCCTTATCTTCACTTGTGGCTGAATGGGTCCTACAAAATCTATTGCCCACTTCTCAAAAGGTTGCAACATCGTTTGTGGATTCAAAGGTATTTCATCCCTTCGTGATGGCCTGCCTGTTCTTTGACATAAATCACAGGCCTTGCAATATGCTTTTGAATCCTGATGAAAGGTTGACCACCACAACCCTATGCATAGAATCTTTTATGTGGTTTCTCTCCCTGCATAGTGTCCAGCCGCGACACCCCCATGAGCATCTGCGAGGATGTTGCGTCATTCAAACTCATGTACATACCATCACAATATCTCATCCATCCCCATATTGTATAGATGCCCAACAATGACAAAGAAATCTGTCACGCGCACCACTAATTCCTTCTTTTGCTAGATAGAGTATCCTTCTGGTGCAGTTCCTGTTTTCAGGAAGTGTATTATATCCTCAAAATGAGCATCCGCAACATGTACTACAAATAGCTACACGTCAGGAAATCCTTCTTCCAAGTTAGTAGGTTCCTCCCCTGTTTCGATGCGTGACAGATGATCTGGTCCCGCGTTCAATCATCTAGATTTCACAAAAAATTCAAAATCTTACTCTTGGAACAATAAGAGCCATTTGCAGGTTCTCCCCCCAACACATGCTTATTGGATAGGTACTTTAGCACAGAGGGATCCATATACATTTTTAAATGGCCTCCTAGCAAGTAGTTCCAGTAGTTCTGGAGCGCATAAACCATAGCTAGGCCCTCATGTTTAGTGGTAGAATAGTCATTCTCTGCATTGGATAATCTGTGGCTTGCAAACATGATAGGATGGTCCAAGCCTTTTCCTCCATCCTATGTTACTACTGCCCCCAGCACTATACATGATGCATCAACATGTACATGAAACTATTTCTTCCAATCCGGGAAGATTAGAATTGGCGCAGTAACCATATTTTCTTTTGATATATCCAAGCTTTTCTTATAGTCGCCATTCCAACAGAACGTGACATCCTTCTTCAAAAAATTTTCCATCGGCGTGGTGATCTGGGCATAGCCTTTAATAAACTTTCTGTAATATCCCATATGCCCCAGAGTAGCGCGCAACTATTTCACACTCCTTGGTGCTTCCAAGTTCAGTGTCACCATGATCTTTGCGGGGTCTACCATCAGTCCTTGTCTGCAAACCACATGCCCCAATAGGTTCCTGAAAGGAATGCAAAACACACACTTCTTCATATTGAGCGTGATCTGGTATCTTCGACAGGTATCTAGCATGAGGTGCAAGCTTGCTACATGGTGCTTAACTAGCCCAAATATAGTCTAGTAATCAAAATATACCTCCAGGAACTTATGGATAAATTCCTTAAATGTTGCAACAACCACTCGCCAAAAGATTGCAGGTGCATTCTTCAATCCAAACGACATTACAGTGTATTGAAAACACCACCACTCAGTCGTAAAGGTTGTCTTGCTCCTATCCTCTAGTGAAATTTTGATTTGGTGGTACCTAGAGAACCTACCAGTGAAGGAATATGCTTCCTAGCCACCTACATTGTCCAACACTTCATTTGTGAATGGAGTCGGGAAAGGGTCATGCACACACACATAATTTAGTTTTCTAAGATCCACGCATATCCTTATCTCATCCTTCTACTTTTTCTCTTGCACCGCCATAGGGCTTACCCAATTAGATTATTCCATAGGCTCAATGATGCCTGCCACTAGCATCTTGTCTAGCTGTGAGTGGACCTTATCCTTGTATTTTGGATTGAGGCATTAAGGCCTCTACTTAACTAGATCCGTGTTGGGTTTTAACATGATATTCATCACAACTAGGTCTTCGATTATTCCTTTCAGATCCGTAAACTTGGTAGGGAGTAAGTCCTGGTATTCGCGGAGCAATTTAGTGACCTTATCCATCGTTGCATCGTCCCAGTAGTTCCCAATCTTCAGAAATTTGGGTTTTTCCTTCGTACCAATGTGCACTTGTTTTGTTTTTGCTTGCGCGGTTATATTAGGGTTCTCAATCTTCGGTACTTAAGCCTTGTGGTGGTATTTTGTTTTCGGACTTTTAATCTTCCACGGATCCTCATCCTCATCTTCAGCTGTTACATTATAACATTCAAGTGCGTGACTCAGCTGAGTATCCCATTCAGGTTGAATTATGTCTAAAGGATCAACTGGTATCTCAAAGATTGTCGCTTTCACCTCTTGTAGCGCCTCATCAATACTATCAAGTCCATCCTCAAAACTGAATGTCATCATGAATCCTTCGTGTAGTATATCCCAATCACATGTCCCATGGTGGAGCTCTGTTTCTATATACCAATTCATTGGGATAACATCCAAGGTATGACAGAATAGGTGCAATCACCCAGGTTGGGGCTTTTCTCCATAAGCTTGTATCCATTTGGCCAAATGTGTGCACAGATCATTCTGCCCATCGTACTTGTCTATCAGCTGCATCTTAGGCTTCCCAAATCATGTTCTCATCATCCTCCTACATTTGTGCCAATCATAGGAGATTCCCTTGTGCGTACCCCACAATATTGCAGGCGTAGCACGTAGTGCCCAGTTCTAGGCCTGGAAGTGCTTCTTTTCTAGTATCTCCCTTTCAAATGCATCCAAAAAGATATCTACATCATTTCGACCATCATAAATATGAAGATTTTTTACCTCTGACAACATAGAGTGCAGCGACAGGGTCATGATGTTGCAACTCAGCTTAGTTACTTCATGTAACTGATTCTACCAGCGTTCTATTTCTTTGTCAGAATCTAAAGTGCAGGAACTCTCACGATCCCATGTAATCCATCCATCCGTGATGGGATTCACCCAGTCCTTCCCTCGCGTTGTTATCTTATAAATTCAATCTAGATCATCATCACTCTCATAATTGTTGATTGGTTATGTATAGCGCGATCCTTTAACAGGATCTAGGGGTATTATTACACAGTGATTTCTTCTCAATCATATTTCACTTCTTCAAATTGATTACCGCATTCATATCAGTAGCCCAGTCAATTCCCAAGAGTGCAGGGTAGGAATTGATATCATCCACTATCTCTATTACTTCAAAATCCGCGAGCGCGCTCGCTCCCTCAATGTCCATGGTCACCCCCTACAGCCGCCCCATGGGGTTCATTTTCTGCTGATTGACCATCCTTAGCTGAAGCAGAGATCATTACAGTGTAGGTCTCCCCATTCACTCCCAAGTCTGCTTTGGTAGGACATTTGCATCTGACCCCAAGTCCAAAATGACCTGATCCATTTCATAATCTCCTATTTGTGCGATCAGTCTCATCTCCCGTCCCGTCCTCGTTTTATGATTTCCAATTTTTCATACTATGCGCGGCTCACCTGGCGTGGTCCCAACACATCTATTGATGAGTTCTTGTAACACTTTCACATGCTTACTATCGTGTAGTAACTTCATACAGGTTTCCAGGAAAGTTATGAGCATAGAAGGGTCCATCTCTAGCTTAGGCTTATCATTGCTTCTTGAGGTGGATGCCTCAGTGAAGCTCTTCTTAGCTTCCATGAAGGTTTCACGAGCATGCTACAAATCAAACTTAGCCTCTTTCATCGGGGCTTTGTGAACCCATGTACTGTCTTATGGTTGTTTCCCCTTGTCATCCGTTGTCGCGATCCCACTCCTGAGCACGATGTTTACATTCAAATCCTCCTCGCGCGGCTCAAAACTCATCATCTACAGGTTCTGAGTCGGTGTAGCTGGTAGCGCCCCTTTGTCTCATATCCTAGCTATCAGTGTAGGACAGTCTTTTGTTTCATGATCAAATAATGTGCAATACTTGCACGACGGACACGTTGGATTAGTGCAATCACAGGCATAGTGTCTTGGTCCTCCGAAATTGTAGTAAATCAGCTATCTTCAACCTCTACCAGATCCTCCTCGACCACGGCCTCGTTCACACCCCTAAAATCATGTTCGCGCCATTCCTGCATTCTTTTTGAGGGGCCACATTTCAGCCTAAACCCTATAGGCAGGAATTTTATCCATCATCAATTCATAACTCCTGCAAGTACACTCATCATGTCCTATTGACCTATAAAAGTTGCGGAACAACTCTTGCAGTGCTTGTACATACTTCTGTAGCAAGTGAAAGCTATTTGTGGCATGTTTTTTGGCTACCTGACAGATAGCGCACCATAATGTATGCCACGGACTAGGTCCTACTTGAGCTTCCGGCCTTAAAGGGATCGATCCTCCCCCTGCAAGGTAATTCACAAAGACCGGGTAATGGTCTTTATCATGACCCTCACTCTTTCATTTCAAGCACCATACTTCCTGGCGTACCTCTGCTCGAACCGTCCAGTCCTACTTCAAACCTTGCATCTCAAGGCACAGATTCTTCAGTTACGCATGGATCTATTGAACTCCCAGATTAGGATCTTGCATCAGAGTCTCGTATAGTCTCATGGAAATATCCAAGGCCTCTTCTTGAGTTGTTACCTTCTGTTGCGACAACACACTTCTTAAGTGTGGTAGTAGCGAAGCCACAAACCACTCGTGATGTTGTCCATCTTTCAAATTCATGTTGGCTTCACAGATTGTACATTTCAATGTCTGATCTAGTTCTAAAGGCATCTAATCTAGTTGCATCGTGATCTATTTGAATCCCACAATCGAATGCGCCTTAGATTTAGGCCTGCTTCCTGGATGTCTGCTACTCTAACATTCGGGTTATTGTTAGAGTACTTAATATACCAGGTTAGCGGGCGATCTTGCAGAGCACTAACTAGTGTTGCCTTCTTTATTTGATCATATATAACACCTTGAGCTTCCCATACAGCCCTCACAATGAACCACGGTGGAGGTGGAGTTGGTACGGGTGGAGGTGGTGTGGGCGGAGGTGGTATTTGTGGGAATCCTTCTCTTATTAAATGAATAGCGCTTCATGGAGAGACCTTCACTATCACTTCTTCGTCCCTTCATGGAGGTGAAATCAAGGGGCTATACTGTGGACACTTATTTCCTTCATTTCTGTAAATTTTTCTGTTTCGCATAGTCCTGAACATCAAGGTAGTTGCGTAACTCGTTTTTCACACAATAGCATTTTAATCCCAATATTCAAAGATTTTACGTACTTACCTCGTAGTCCTTTGAAAAAGCATTGCTCCACCTCGCTATAGCTGACTAAGGTGTCGACCGTGAATTAAGTAACAAATCCTCCTATGATGCTATAAAGCCAATGATCGATAGCGTGGGCGACCTTATCCTCCTACACTTCCAACCTTCACGCTAGCTCCGAGGTCCACACAATAGGACATCAATTTTCCACCTTCCTTGGCTATCTTGTAGCTTCATGATCCACTCATATATCTCAATAGGGAAAGAGCAGGAAAAGATCTTGTGGATCTCTGTATACAGGTATTGGTCCAACCACTGTTCCTTTGTCAGTCGCAGGATTCTATTCTCCTGTGCTGCAAATTCCTGGATTTTTCTATCCAACCAGTCTCCAATCTTCTTCTTAGTCGGATTCCAGTGATACGACATCACACATCTCTTATGTAGATTCTTGTCCCAACAACGGAACCATTTTTTGGCTTGAGGGGGCCTCACCAAGGTTCAACTTTAGTTAGCCAAACAAGTCATTACACCACTAGCCCTTTCAGCATTATCCTATGGAGCACAGACTAAAGTCTCACCCAAAGCAGTATGGGGGGATGCTCAAACCAAGTTTCTGCACCCAAAGATGGTTGTGATGTTGGTTTATTCCGGTTATACCTACCTTCTTGTAGGTTTCTTAGCCCTCTGTTCCACCCTCCAGTACCTTCACAAAAGGGTATAATTGAATTTCACGTAGCCCTAACCTACGGCTCAGGGACTTTCGCGCTGCTAGGGCAACGAAGCATGATATCACGCAAACTAGGCTAAGTGTATTACTTATCTTATTAATCGATCTTAGTTAGCTTCTTGTAAATAGATGTTCTTACTTGCGTTCACTTAACTAGCACATTTACATACATTCGCGCATCATATAAGCATTATAGTGAAACTCATACCCAACATAACAGGATTCATAAATAGGAAATAAAGACGTAGAAATTGTAGAATACTTCTCTTTATTGATAATTCCAAACGATTATAGACTCGACCCACCCTGCGCACTCAGCTTTAGGGGTCCACACACTTAGCTGTGGACTTCTACCCTAGGCCTTTGCACACTCAGCTATAGATCCTCTACCTACGCTATGACCCAAACATAGACTTCTACTTCAGAGCTATCTCTCATGCATCATATATTCATGTGTCTATCTTCTATTCTTCATCTCAAACTACTTAGAGTTTAGGTCTATTTATACAATCCCATGGTCCGCTGACCGTGTGTAGATCTTTTATAGCCGACATTACATTTCCAAAAATAAGGGTGGAACCCTATGACTCTTTAACTCCTACGCACTCAGTGACCACAAAATGTGGAGTCTTTACACTTGGATTACAAAATTCAACCAAAATATGGGCTTTTAGCCCCAAAACCACCCTTGGGGGGTCCCGCTCCCCACAAGTTTCACAGGGCAAGCTAGGTTGCACTAGTTGGATATTTCAGAATTTTAAAAGTATTATGAAAAATAAGAAATATAAGATTCAGTAAAAACCAAGGAGAAATTAAGGATTCCTTCATTTGACTTCAACAGAAACATATAAATTACTAACAACCAAAATAGGGTGTTCTATTTAACATATCCTATTCATCACATTTTATGTTATGTAATTAAGCTTTTTAGAAATGACAGAGAAAGGAGACAACAATTAAACACATGAAAAAAAGAAAAAACGTCACCAATTCGTACACCACATGAATCTTGTGAAGAATGTCCTTGTATTATTGATGCTTCCAACAACTAGAAAATTACAATTCGCAGAGGAAATTGTACTCAACCATCAACTTGTAATACTTCAAACATTGAAGTATTTATAGAATAATTACAAAATGATTACAAAATCACTGTCTCAACTGACTATGTATTATTAGCATTATCTAAACTATAAAATCAATCTTCTATAGAAGAATAGGCAAGGTGGAAAACTACATGAATGGGTGGCTCTGTTTTGGAGGATTCGATTGCTGAATCAACCTATAATTGTGTTGCGCTGATGTTCTCACCTCATTAGAGTTTCTTTTTACTCCAATAGATCACATAGTTGGTCCCACCGTTTTTCATCTGGAATGGTTAACTTGATTAACCTTCAGTAAATCTCATCAAACTCAGTATACTTTACAAATGTTTGCTTTACTGTGAACACATGTTTTACCTCGTGTTGGATAAAGAAGTCATTTCCCATTGTCTCAAAGAATGTTCTAGGTGTCATGTTGCCTTTTATGCCACTGAATTTAATACTATTTCTGGCCACGTCCTTCATCTTTATAAGATAATAATCTTGAGAAACAATTCTTTCATTAATCACATATATGTTGGGAAATCCTTTCTGATTTAATGCTTTAATCCTATTGAAGAATTAATTCACTCCCAACTCTAGTGTTTCACATTTCTCCTCCAATTGAGTAATGAAATTTCTTTTAGTTAAAACCTTCTTCACTTCCAAGCTGGTAGTGTCCTGTCATCAATTCCTAATTATCCAAGTTCATACTTATTCTTTGAATTTATGATGTTGGAAGCTTCTGTAGGCATGTCTCCCAGCTTCTGCCTTACTTCAGTAATGGTTTCAGTGGTCTTTTGTATCAGTTCCTTTTGTTCAAAAATTATTTGGATGCATGGCAAAATCTTATTCATGGAGTCCAAAATATTCATCCAAATGGTTTCCTTGGCTTGGGCCAAGGTTTAACCAATTGCTGCATCCTTCTCCATCCTTTGTATCCTCTCTAGCAACCCTTGTGACTTCTGAACTTTAGCCAAATGAGAAGCTCCGCTTTTGGATTTCTGTTCTTCCAGAGCTTTGAGCTACCCATGCAACTTCTTAATTTCTTCAGACTGGATTGACATATTTTCCAATGTCTTTGTCACCTGCTTAGCACTTGTAGCTTGAGTTGAAAATATTGTTGCAGTTGCAGTTCCTGTAGCTAGGATTTGTGCGATGGGTATAGCATCTAGGGGGGTTGTGACTACCCTTTGACTCTGTTCTTTCTCTTTGATCATTTTCTCCATTTCTACCTCCATCTTTCTTATCCGAACATTATGCTCCATAATTAACTTCATCATGTCACCCTTCCATATCTCACTTTATTCAATATCTTTAGTTAAGGGATCCTTTGTGGCTGGAAGTTTTAGCTGCTTTCTCAATGCCATAAAGTCGATATTTTTATTCTTCAAGATTTCCTCCGTAGCATTTATATCTTTAGGATCACATCCTATTTTGACTACCAAATCTTACAAAGATTTGATTCTATTGTCCTTTGCCAAAGAAGATATATTCTCCATTTTTAACTAGGACTGAATGTTTTCATGTGAAATATGTAGCTTTGACAATGACATGGTAGTATTAGTTAAGGTAGAGGAAGTCATCTCACCATTCTATTTATGCATCTGCATTTGATCAATGGGATGGATATCTTTGGTGCTAAATTCAAACCTTGTGCTCTTGTAATCTGTTGGTGTCTTAGGATGTGGAATTTGGGCCTCAAGGAAGGCCATCTGCATCTTTCCTTGTTCTATATCAAAAACTAACAATAGTCTACTATGTGAACTAGAAGTCTTCTTCCAAAACTGAGTGTAGGTGTTGTTCTAAAGAATTTCATTCTTAAGTTTGATCTCTGGGTACCTGTCAAAAACACTTTTTTCATTTTCTCCTTAGACATTCTGTGAAGCTAGCTCTGTATCTCTTTACCCTTGTGATAATGAAGGTTCAGGAGGGGATGTAACGAACTTGTTGCTTGTAGATGATGTTTCTCCAATTATGACGGTAGCTTGATCTTGTGCCTCCTGTTCTTCATCTGTCCAAGGAATCATCTTAGTTCTTTCACTGTAAATAATTATAAACTCCTCAGCCTCACTACCTCTTATTGATGATGATCCCTCCTCTTCCTTCCTTTTACTTTTTTTCTCTTGAGTAGTGGAGTTTGTAATTTTGAAGTAGAAAATAATTCATCTTCAATTTCCTATAATGTATTCTTTACCCATATTGACTGGTTTACATATCTCTCTATCTCAGGCCTTGGGGTATGGATATATGGAGTAGTTTTGTTTTATACTCTCATCTTAGAAATGATACCCCAAGGGTCATAAGGCTATGTGAAACGTAGTTTGAATTTTATCTCCTTAAGGATTTTATCTGCCTCTTCTCCTGTTGACCTGGTGTTGCATATGAAAGGGCCCACCTGTGCCTTTATATAAAAGTGGGAATTCTTCTTTGCCACCACAAATTAAATATCATCTTAATTTAGAATTTTTCTGATATATTCAAGGGCAAATATCCTCATGGGGAGGTATTTTGGGAGCTTGTATGGTGCTAAATCGCATCCATAAGCTCTGATTTCTGTGTAATTATGGTATAAATAATAGTCTCCAGTCTTGGCCCGATCTGTCAAATGTAGAGTCCTCCTGATGTATTCATGGATTCTAGGTTTTGTTGAGCTATTTAGGATACTCATAGCAGGATGAAGAAACTCTTCTATGAACTCTTTATAGCAGAATTCTTGCTATTATTTCATCACTAAAGATGTCCAAAATATTACAGATTGTCTGTTTCCTTCTTCATCTAGTTTCTACATGGAAAAGCTGAACCTATCTGCTTGATAATACAAAAACATATAAACTCAAATTGAAGTGTACTTAAACACTTGTTCTGTTGGAAAATTAAGAAACTGGTCATGTATGCTATTAGCCAGGAATTAACTGAAATTAAACAAAATAGATGTTTTGCTATCTGTGGAAAATATGGAAAGGAAGATTAGAATGGGTTCATCTACTCACTGAACAGAATAATAACCCAGAATGTATGAAATTATGGTTATGATATGTTTAGCTCGATCAGGGAAAATTGGGGAAGGGTGTGGAGGATTTTTCTCTGGAAATTGGTTGTTTTCTGGTAAGAAGATATAAAAAATCTTGGCTCTTCTAAAAAATTCAAGCTTCTGATAGAGTTCTGTGAAGGCGTCTAAGGAAGATGGTGCACTGTTTTCCATAGGGGGAGCTAGCATCATCTGTTTTATAGATTGTTTACTGATTGAAAAAAGGATTTCACCAGATGGGGTTATAATCGCTCTTTGGCTGGGAACATAGCAAATTTAGCATTTCCTAGTGAATTCAGGGGCATGGAAGGTCAGAGGGAAAATATAGTAAGGAATATTGGACTCCCAGATTCCAATTTCATATGTTTTATCAACATGTTTATCCTCCAGTCAACAATAAAGTTGCAACAATTCAAATTCACACTGTGTCTGATTGATCTTATAATTCCTATCAGTGAATGGAATATGGTATAAATGTATAGATGGAGGGATTAATAGATTCACAGAGTCTTCCTGGTTTTTCTTCTTTGGAGACATAGTTGATTAGTAAATGAAAGATATGAATTTCGGAATAAATAATTACCATGAAAGAAATGATAGGTGTTGAGTCGTTAGGGGAGGGGACAGAACGTTCACAATTGATCTGCTTAGCAAATCTTTTGAAATTGGGTTGCTTTGCAGAAAAACATATGAATTACAGAGAATAAGCAAGTGAAAGGGATAATGAAGACCGGTTCAGGGTTTTTAAAGGAGGAAGTGACAGTTTCCGTTGGAGGTTGGCACAGGACCATCGAATTCAAATGGTTACCTGGGAGGGAAAACATTAAATAACTAACGGTAATTTTTTTGGGAAGGGATTCAATTGGGAAATGGCTAGGAGAGGTGGCAAGATAGGAGTGGCGGAGGTGTCGGGTAGGGACAATGGTAAATAGATGAGGGGTAAGTGGTTTTCGGAGGGGGTATGGAGTAGTATGTGGTATAGGCTAGCGAGGTGCGAAATGCTAAGAGGAGGCCACATGGTGATGGGGCCCGACAGGAAATACCGCTTTTAACCATATACGACAAGAATATTTTCTCCAAACGCACCTTTTGATATTTTCTTGAAGCTTAGGATAATACTTTGGATAGAAAAATTTCATGAATATACATTATCGCTTTGTGCCCTTTTTCTTTTATAATGTCATTGAGACCTAGGATAGAGGGAAAATAAATACTTTTATAAAACAAAATTATTTCTACCTACCCTTTTAAGTTCATTTCCTTTTTAAACTAACATTTTTTATTTTTCTAAAGGGGTGCACTTGGACTAGAAAACCCACAATTTTTTTCTTTTATGGAAAATAAAAAACTACTTAAATCCCTTCAATTATTTCTCGTATTAATAAAGATTAACCAGTTGAACCAATGTCATTTTCTACCTAACTATTGATTTACCAAGATTAAATTGTTTAACAAATCTTTATTCTCTAATCTAATTTATAGAAATTCAAACATGTTTAACTATGATTATACTATATGATTAAACAAATAACTAGTCATTGTGGCATTTTAAACAAGCTGCACACAACCTTTCTTTATTAACTAGGAAGAAAACTATCTATGAGTAGTGGCATTTGAATCTGCAACATTTTCAGTAAATTTTTTTTTTTTCGTTCTTTCATGGGGTTCTATCTTTTATTCTTTTTTCTATGTCTTTTGTTTTCCTTTTTCTTTTGTTTATAGCCTCTTTTCATTTTTATTCTATTTTTATTTTGGAAATCATTCTCATATTCACAATTATTTACAATATGTGACTTCTAAGATAAAATACTCAATCACCTTGAGATCCTCTAAATTATAGGACCCTAACACTCCTCATGACATGGATTGGCAAGATATTATGAGTTGGTGCTATATTAATGGGATGATTCTTAGGAGGACACTTCTAGCCAAGGGCATATCACAACAGGGTCACTTAGGCACAAGAAGTGATGGAGGGATGAGATGGTATCATAACGCACAGGTCCCAAGACTTAAGTGACATTGGGATGTAGGTGAATCTATTGAGGGTAGAATCTGCCACAACTTCTTTGGGATCTAGGTATCAAAGGATCCATTCAACATAATTTAGCATGGACACGTTGAGTAACACACTGGTTTGTATGGGATCCCGGTATCAGTATAAATATGATTTTAATGTGGATTGAAGTGGATTGCTTGAGGGCAAGCAATATTTAGGCAAGAGCATTTGTAATATTCTTTTTTTTTATATGGTCAAAGTGGGTGGAATTTGCCCATGGTATTTTCCCATGGGATCTACATGTTATGAAACCAGCTCACCAAAAAGATAGAAAAGAAATATCAACGCCTTAGAAATAAGCCTCTTCAAGGGGGAAACCTACTTTCTATTACAAAAATGAAAAATTCTTGGATGATACAAATGACAATATCTCCTTTCTATATATACGAGTCTAAGGGGTCATAATGTAATCAAAGCCGACATAACAATAATAATGTAAGGGCACAACAATAACAATAGTGGGCTTCTATGGGGCATAATAATAACAATATGGGGACAACATGGGAACAAAAATATAATAAGGGGGTTGCACTAATAACAATAAGGTGTTACACTAATAGTATAGGGACCTAACATCCCCCTCTCTTTCAAAAAGTGTTGTCCTCAATTCTTGAGTAGTTTTGGACACTTTTGTATAAAATTCTCATCCTCCCATCTAGAATATTTAGTCGGTAAGTTCTTCCACTTGTTGAGATACTCTAATATTGATCGATTTTGTATCTGTCGGGTTCTTGTTTCCATGACTGCTTCAGGTTCCAATATGATTTTTCATTCCTCGTCAAGTTCTGATAATATTGTTTGAATTGGGAGCTTGTCACTTATAAACTACTTTAAGATTGAAACATGGAAATCTGGGGGCACTCGGGAAGATGCAAGAAGCTCTAATTTGTATGCCATAGTACCAATATTTTGTAGTTTCTTATAAAAACCATAGTACTTTGGTGATAATTTATTGAAATTTTTAGCTTGCTTGAGGGACATTTGTTTGTATGGTTGTATTCGTAAAAATACCAGTCACCTATATCAAAACTTCTTTCACTTTGATGTTGATTTTCTTGTTGTTTCATTTGATTTTGTGCCAAAGTGAGGTTACCCTTTAGGAGTTGGAGAACTTTTTGTTGTTGAGTGTCTACCTTAACACCTTCATGAGATACAATATGACCCAAGTATTCCACCTCATGTACTCCAAAGAAACACTTGAAGGTTTTTGCATATAATTGTTTCTCATCTAATAGTCTGAGAACTCTATCAACATGTTGAACATGATCCTTCGAAGACTTGTTGTAGATTAGTATATCATCAAAAAATACTAACACAAATTTTCTAAGGAAGGGTTTGAAAATGGAATTCATCAAACCTTGGAATGTAGAAGGTGCATTGGTAATGACCAAAAATTCATAATGTCATGAGTTCTAAATGTTGTTTTTTAGAATGTCTTCAGTGTTCATTCTAATTTGATGATATCCTGCATGAAGGTCCAGCTTTCTGAAGTAAATTTCTCCATGCAATTCATCCAATAGTTCATCAATGAGAGGAATAGGAAATTTATCTTTAATAGTGAGTGTGTTGAGCTCTCTATAATCCAGACACTTGTGCCATGATCCATCCTTCTTGTGCACAAATACTACTGGAGAAGAGAAAGAACTTTGACTAGGTTGAATTATACCGACCTCTAGCATTTCTGCAACAATACGTTCAATTTCACTCTTTTGTGTAAAGGGATATCTGTAAGGCCTGATGTTTGGAGGAACACTTCCTGGAAAATGAATAGCATGATCATGATCACAAATAGGTGGGATGCCTTTGGGAGTCTCAAATACCTTGGAATGATTGTCCAAGACTTTTTGGAGATATGGATAAATAGATGATTTCGACATAGGAACCTCTAGCGAGCATAATTGTGCAATTACGCCTCTTTGTTCTTTTTTTAGAAGCTTTGTCATTCTATTAGAAATGATTATATTTCCCAGTTTGCTTGTGATACTCCTTAATTCAACTTCCTTTCCTTCTGAAGAAAATTCATGAAAAGTTCTTGAAAATTAAAAGCTATTGTACCCAAGGATTGTAGCCATTAGACTCATAGTACAACATCAACACCACCCATTGGAATGGAAATAATTGGGCTATTCAATACATATTCTCCCATGGATAGCTTGATATTATGGCACTTTCCAGAGCAATTTATGGTTCCTCCACTTGCAACCATCACTTGACACTCTGATGTTGGATATAGGAAGAAATTCAATTCCTTGGCTATCTTACAATGAACAAAATTATGGGTACTGCCCAAATCAGTCAACAATATTACCTTTCTCTTCTTGATATGTCCTTCTATATTGATAGTTTGAGGGGTGGTACTTCTGACCAATGCATTACAAGATATTGTTCGATTAATTTCTTGTTGCACGATGTGATTTTTCGCTTCTTGAACCTTTTTCTTCTTCATATGTCCTTCTATCTTAAGAGTTTGAGGAGTGGTAATTCATGCCAATTCTTTACAAGATATGGTCGGATTCATTTCTTCTTTCTTTGGCATTGGTTCCTGGTGTATATCCTATTCTTTTGAGGTTTCTGGATCCTTTTCTCCTCCTCTTCACAATCAATGCAAAATAATTTCTTCTCATCACACTCATGACCTTTAATATATTTTTTTATCACAATTGTAATGAAGCCCTTTTGCTCTTTCTTCTTCCAATTGTTGTGGTGTCAACTTTGTAGGTTGTGGAAGGCTAGGAGAAACAAAACTTCGATCTTTATAGTTGTCAGGGGTAGACATCCTTATTTCCATAATTTTGCTTTCCACTTTTCTTTCCAACCCGAATGACTTCTGCAATGAATCAAGTTCCCAAAGACGGACCTCATGTTGAATGTTATCCTTTAAAGTCCTTATGGAGACATCAGTCCTCTGCTTCTCTGGAATATCATTTTCCCTTATATTCAATTTTTAAAAGTCCTCTATGTGCTCTTCCATTGACCACTTTTGTTTGAGATTTATCAATTGGCTAAAGAAGGTGTTGCTCTTTGTATCCTCATAATGTGCTATCATTTCCTCCATGAAAATTGACCACGTAACAAGTGGTTTATGAGAATAAAGCCCTTTATACCATAAAAGTGATCCGGTTCTAAATAAAAAGATGCAATACGTACCTTTTGTAATAGTTGCACCTCATGTAGATCAAAATATTTCTCCATCTATAGTATCCAATTTACTGTATCCTTGCCATCAAACTTCCTCATATTTCCTTTTCTTGATTTTAGGAGATCGATCTTGAAATGACTGTAATGTTGTAATTTTAGATCTCCACATTCTGAAATTGCGTCCTACAATATCACTCTGAATCCTCTTTCTATCCCCACAAGTCTGATCAAGATTGGATTATGCAAGGAATAGTTATGTCAAATCTCACACGATGGCCTGATTATACAATATTTCAATAGAGAAAACTTGTACGAAGTGCCACGTCTTACTGTTTCAACCTTAGGACCTAAAACTGATACACAGAAAACTACAGTCTGTTTGATTTTTGTAACGTCTTACAAAATTTCAATTTTATGCTAAAAGAGAAAGTTATGATGAGTTTCCCAAGGTCGCCTATTTGGGATGTAATTCGAGGGCTTGCAGAAACCCTAAATGTCTTGGATCGTATCTTCGAAAATATAGTGAATAAAATCTAAAATTTGGGCCCGAGCTTCACCAAGATTGTGCCTCAAATGTGTTTTAATTTTAGAGTCTGAACCTTTGTAGAAACAATTTATAGTGAAAATTACACGATGACCAGTTTGAGATGAAATTATAGATCTTGCAAAAACCCTAACTTCCTCAGATCATATATTAAAAAATATAAAGAGACAAGATCTGAAATTTGGTCCCGAGGTTTAGACTCATTTCTTCTCAAATGGGTTTTTTATTATCTTCTAAAACTTTGTAGTAAAACAATTATTATGAAAATTCCATGATGACCTACTTGGAGTAGCGAAACCCTATAATCCAAGTTGTGATACCAAATGTTATGAAACTAGCTCACCAAAAAGATAGAAAAGAAATATCAACGCCTTACAAATAAGCCTCTTCGAGGGGGCAACCTCCTTTACATTACACAAATGAACAATTCTTGGATGATACAAATGACAATACATCCTTTCTATATATAGGAATCTAAGGGGTCATAATGTAATCAAAGCTGGCATAAAAATAATAATGTAAGGGCACAACAATAACAATAGTGAGCTTCTATGGCGCATAATAATAACAATATGGGGACTACATATGCACAACAATATAATAAGGGGGTTGCACTAATAACAATAAGGGGTTATACTAGTAGTATAGAGACCTAACACTACCCATGGTAGTTGCCTTTGTTTCTTGAGGGAAAATAATAAAATAATATTTCTATAGAGTCCGTCAAACATATAAGAGGGGATAGGGACTAGGCCTTTAGATCATCATGAGTTTATCTATCTTATTGTGTTTTCTTGAGAACTTGCTATGGCTAATTCTAATTTGATCACAAGGACGAAAACCTTGTGGGTGTGATTTATCTAGTGGATCCATATATGGTCCATAATTGTGCTTCAAACTTGTGTTTTCTCTTTTGAGGAGAAATGATGCTTGCCATTGCAAGGGCTCCAATATTTTTGTATAGGCATGTACTATTTTCTTCGGTTAATAATATAAATAAATGTTGCATTTCTCTTAGATCCTTTTTTGTTCCATGTGCTTGTCAATATTTCAATTAAAACACTAAAATATTCTAGATCTATTGATTATTTATTTATTTAGGATCTTACAAAAGTCTAATAGTTAATTCCCCATATCTGGTGCAACTGCATATTATGAAATTGAAATTCTTCCGTGATAAAAAATAGTGAAATTGGATGTTGCTAAATTTTTGTCATCCAAAGGTTGTTAAAATAGAATTTTGGTAATATATATATAGATGAGAATGCACTTTTAATGGTAGATGGAAGACTTGTAAATTTGTTACTGTTCAGAAGTAATTTGTTTGGTACTGAAGTTTATTTTTTTAAAAATATATTATTGGTTTGTAATATACATATGCACGTTTTCTGTATGTGTAATCGTCATTTTATGAAAAAAATATCAAAATGAATATGTTAACAACATTGTCATAATTTTATTATTTAAAGAATATAATTTGCATTATAACATAAAGGTTTGTGTTTTCTTGTAATGAAAACATAATTTTATGAATAGTGTATGAAAATGAACCTATAAAGTTGATTAAGTAGTGTTTATTATATATTTTGGCTTTTCTTTTATAATTCAGTATTAGTTTTTTTTAAGTGCCTTTTAGTTTATTTTTCTATTAAGTTAAAATCATGCATATTCTTCTTTCTTCTTTATTTTTTTTCCGTAGATTACACATTTAGATATTTAATCTTTTATTATTAATAATTTATATATCAATTATTTATTCAAAAGGTTGTGCCCTCTAGAGGGCTAACCGAGCCAAGTAGTATTGTGTGAAAGAGAATGGTCCAGTTCGCATAGATAGGTCTACCCTTACTCGTACATATAGGTCTACATGTCTTTGCCTTACCCATAGCCATCCTTAGTATTTGGGATAGATTATCTTATTGACTATTTTAGATAATATGTACAAACACAATATATAATTAGGAATGTTTCATTTTCCTTTTTATTTTTGAGCAATTTTTAGTGTGCATTTTATATAAGGGTCACAAATATATAATATAAAACAACATAGATCTATCTTAATTCCACAAAGTTGATTCCTCTCCACACTTGATTTGAAATTGACCTGGATCTTTGTAGGTTCTTACTAATACTATTTATATTTATATAAATTTTAGGTTTTTATATATAGAAATATTCTTTTTATTTTATTTTATTAAAATACATATAGTTAAAAGTTTTACAATTCTTTAGTACCATTAACTTTGTTTGTGTATCTTATTAATTATATGTTTTCAATATTCTTAACCAATGCCAAGGTGGGACTTTAGCAATTGTTTTTTGAAAATTATTTTTGTTGTGTTTCTCTTGAACCTAGAATCTTAAGGAACATACCACTACATTATAAAAGGAATAGCCAATTGAGCTACCTGTTTGGGTCTTACTTTCCAATCATTGTTCGAAAACCTATTATAACAGCCCTCGTGAAACTTCCATGTTGTCATGCGGAAAGAGTCGTTAGTGCGGACACAACCAACCTCCCTAGAAGCAAAAGCTTTCTAGTGACAAACAAGACAAATAAAGCTACCTTTCTCTAAACATGCATTGCAAATACAAGTAATCAGGGGATCTTTAACATACCTTTAGTCCAACGCTTTGTAGTAGTCTAGCCTCGCCGATCCGGATGAGCTCCTCCTTCTCCTCGAAACCTGCATTCACTAACAAGCCAAAAGATTAAATAGCACCTGATAAACTCATAAAACAATACATATCCATCATACAGACCAAGGAGTATATGAAACAAACCATGAATAATAATCTGTTGAGAAAAATAAGTTCATTTGCATTAAAAGGTAACAAAAGGAACCATTACAACCTGAGCCTTGGTGTTGTGCAAGTCCCTCCTAGGGTCCAGCAAGAGTTTTCCTTTACTTTGATCAGCTCACCCACTCTCAAATAAGGCTAGGAAAGGATGGGAATCTCTCCTCTCAAGCTTTACAAGGGAGTCCTAATTCCAACAGCATCTACCCTTAGGAATGTTTAGCTTTCAACCTCCCTCCCTTTGGCCCAATGCCTGTATTTATAGTGCTCTAGAGGAAGTTATTCAGGTCCACCATCAATGGGATAAGCCCCTCTTTGGATGGGATAGCTCCCCTCTTGATGGGATAAGTTCCTCTTTGGTAGGGATACATGAACCATCTGGAGGCGCTTCATACACGTCAAACAAGCTTCTAGAAGGCTCTAGAAATGACCACAAGTAACGTTTTTGGAGTGAAACTTGCGCCTTTTGACCTTTACAGGAGTACGCACCCATTGCTTTACATACAGAGCGTACAAGTACGCAGGTATTGTGAACTTAGAGTGCGTACACACAGGTAAGGCTAAGAGAAACTGCGTACCCAGAGATATATAGATTTTTAATGACTTTCTTTCTTTCTTGAAGTTTGACATGGAGAGCAGAGGTATGAGGCTTGCCAAGGAGGATAGTATGACGGTTGATGGAGTCATAATAACTGTAAATAGTCATGGTGACAAATTTTAGTGTAACAGGTTGCCCCCTAAAGTGCGAAGCCTGTAGTAGATAAGGGTTTCATATCATCTAGGAAGGGTGAAGTACTTTATCATTTCAAGGATTATCTTGTGGAGAGCCCAGTCGGAACCTGCAAGTATTCAACACAAAATACATATATATGATCATATCATCGCTAGGGTAGGCATTCCCATACTCAGATTGAAAACTTTAACTAATTGACTATCTACTGCTCTGATACAGGAATGATTCTGCAGTACATCATAATCATAGACTTTCTTAGACACAGTATGGACGCAGCCATCTGTTTATGATTAGTCTACTGTATAATGAATACAAAACTCCTTGCAGCCTGGATGGTGGAAACTAGATCCAGGGTCTTCATTTCTACTTCCCGAATAGGTACGATTCTATCCATGCGAATAAATGAGTTGATGTCAAACATGGGAGAATCCACTTCATTACTAGTCAATGATGTAAACTGTTAACAAGCGTGAGAGAGACCACCAGTGATGTCAATGGTTCTCAAAGTACCCAGTACAATCCATGAGATGTGAATGAATGAGTTGAGGTCGAACATTTCACGGAATCCTTCGATCGAAAGTCAATGATGTAAACTATCGTCAAAGGCGAGAAACCTACCATTGATGCATGTAGACTTCAAGGTACTGATGATTCCTAGGTCATCTTTCTAGATAATGTGTTGATGTCGATAGAAAGCGACCCGTTGCAGGCAAGCCCACAACACGAAATCATAGATCAAGTTGAAGAAATGTAGCTGTAAGGACTGACTCAGGGATGGTCAAGATGGATGATGGGTATTTTGCAGATGAATGTTTATTGCAGAGACCTCTTGAACACATAACGACACGACAGATGGCTTGGTGACATTTGACCCAAAGTTAATACCCGGCTAAAGACTTTCAATGTGGCTTGATCAACTGTGGGGTAAAGTATTTCCCAACCCAGGTGAATGAAAAGTGTCGTGTTCAAGAGTGGTAGTAAGGCTTCTTCTGAGACAAAGGATAACAAATGGGCTCATTTTTCTCTCTTTTCCCCCACCATTTCTGGCAAGTACCTCTTTATTTTTTACAAGCTTGAGGAGGATAACATATGCTTGATTATAAGCTCATCCTTCGGATGAGTCCAACTTAGTTTTGATTCGAACCCTAAGAAGGAGTGCTCCGTTCCTGTTTGTAATCGAACAGGTCCTTTACTGTGAAATTTTAACGAGTCCAGTATAGGAGAAACTCTGCGTTCTTCATTTTTAGAGAGTCTGAAAAAACTAAAGAAGACTCCAGGTTGAACATTTTCGTAAAGTTGTGTCTCCCAAGCTCGAAAAAGTATAAAATAATACTTGAGAGAACCGCTTAGTCTTGCGACCAAGGAGTACTTTCATGATTAGTGCCTCTCACCTGAAAATTAAAAAGTGATCAAGGACACGTCGTTTTATTTCCAATATCGAGTTTGAAATGACAAAAACCCGGCAATCT
Organism: Pinus tabuliformis; assembly: GCA_031772625.1. Lineage (NCBI taxonomy): Eukaryota > Viridiplantae > Streptophyta > Pinopsida > Pinales > Pinaceae > Pinus > Pinus tabuliformis. Next base: position 1,136,099,748 of record CM062818.1, on the reverse strand, counting down.
TTTCCTGTTTTTACGGTCAGAAGAGGGCTATAAGGGGACCGTCTTTTAATTCCATTTTAACGAGTGTAAAAGAAACGCTCAGCAATCTTTTCATATTTTGAGAGTTTGAAAAGGGCTTAAAAAAGAACTCCAAAGTTTCACTTTTTCGTAAGTTTTAACGAGTTCGAAAAAATGATAAAAATGTACTCATGGTTTTCACTTTTTCGTAAGTTTTAACGAGTTCGAAAAAATGATAAAAATGTACTCATATGGCCGACTTTCAATTTAATTTACGAGCAGGAAAAGACGAAAAAAACTCGGCATTTTCATTTGTTTTACGAGAATGAAAGATAGCAAAATAATCTCAAGATTTTCATGAGTTTAACAAGTCTTGAAAATAACTGAAATTGACTCGAGATAGGTTTCATTTTTACAAAAGCTTGAAACAGAGAAAAACTATGCTTCAAGGTAGTTCCATTTTTACACAAGCTTGAAACAGAGAGAAAACTGTGCTTGATGACCCCTAAGCATAACTGCTAGAGCGCATGCCCCCCCAGCTTCATTTCATTCAACTACAGTGGATGAAATGAAGGTTCAAGTATGAGATAATTTGAAAGACCCGACCTAAAATTATGCAAAAAAATGAAATAACTAACCTAAATATACAACTTAACATTTATGAGATCTAGTCAAACTCGCGACTCAATTAGACGAGGATTTGTTTCTTTTTTTAACGAGCTTGACACAGGAAAAGAACTATGCTCGGATTCGGTTTCATGTTTACGCAAGCTTGAAACGAAAAACTATGCTTGTTACAGTTCACATGCCCCCAGCATAATGACGAAAAACGAGGTACATGCCCCCCAAGCTTCATTGCATTCAATGAGGTGGATGAAATGAAGGTTTACTTTCGAAATCTTGGAAAGACTCGTGGGAGCTGTTTCATTTTTTAGTGAGGTTGACATAGGAAAAGAACTATCCTCAAACTCACTGATTCATTTTTTAATGAGGTCGACACAGTAAAAGGAACTTTCCTCGAAATCCTTGTTTCATCTTTTAAACGAGCTTGACACAAGATAAGGAACTATGCTCGTAACTACTCTACCTAAAAAAAAACTCTACTCTAAAAACCTTGATTCATTTTTTAACGATCTTGACACAAGACAAGGAACTATGCTCATGACTCCTTGTTTCTTTTTTTTAACGAGCTTGACACAAGACAAGAAACTGTGCTCTAAAATCCTTGATTCATTTTTTAATGAGCTTGACACAAGACAAGGAACTATGCTCATGACTACTCTCTACAATCTACCTACTTAACCTACCCTTGTTTCATTTTTTAACGAGCTTGACACAAGACAAGGAACTGTGCTCAAAAAGTTTGCATGCCCCCAGTATAATGATGCAAAGTGAGGTACATGCCCCCAAGCTTCATTGCATTCAACCAGATGGATGGAATGAAGGTTTACTTTCAATATTTAACTTGAAAAGGGGGTTGTTTCATTTTTAAGGAGGTTGACACAAGAAAAGAACTATCCTCATACCTGATTCATTTTTTAACGAGGTTGACTCAGTAACAGGAACTATCCTCAAACCCTACTTTCTACAATCTACCTACACATCCTAAAATCTACCTGATTCATTTTTTAACGAGGTTGACTCAGTAAAAGAACTATCCTCATGCTAGCCTGTTTCATTTTTTAACGAGGTTGATACAAGAAAAAACTATCCTCGTACTCACTGATTCAGTTTTTAACGAGGTTGACACAGTAAAAGGAACTTTCCTCACGCTCCTTGTTTCATTTTTTAACGAGGTTGATACAAGAAAAAAATATCCTCGCACACACTGATTCATTTTTTAACGAGGTTGACACAGTAAAAGGAAATTTCCTCACGCTAGCCTATTTCATTTTTTAACGAGGTTGATACAGGAAAAAACTATCCTCGTACACACTGATTCATTTTTTAACGAGGTTGACACAGTAAAAGGAACTTTCCTCACTCACACTGATTCATTTTTTAACGAGGTTGACACAGTAAAAGGAACTTTCCTCACTCATACTGATCATGGCTTCCAACTGGAAGAAAGACATGTCAATGGACACACCTCGATCATGGCTTCCAAGAGGTCTTCATCAGAAGGAAGAATAGTTCTTTGGAAGGAACACATATCAAGGGACTCAAAAGGGATAAGAACATCGTGTTCAAGTAATCCCATAGAATTTTCCATGTCAATTACCAGATCTAAATCAATAGTGAGAGGCTCAATTACATCGGTAACTTAAAACATGGGACCAGTTGCCACATAATTAACCCGTGGCAGGGTAGATACCACTTTAGAATTAGGAACATTTAGGGGTGTCCTATTATTGGTAGTTGAAACAAGACTAGGGAACGAAAGCTGGTCTACAGTCACAATACTGCCATTGTGAGGGAAAGACATCACGCGAAAGAGTGTCGATACGACAGCTTTCATTGCATAAACATAGTCTCGCCCAAGGAGTAAATTGAAATCCAAGGGACCTCGCACTACCATAAGATCAATACAGACAGCTTTACCTTCCAAGGTAATGGAAAAATTAGGAAGGATCCCTAAAGGTTCACTGATGGTTCTGTTAAAAGCTTTTAGATTCTGCGTAATAGGCGCAAGCTGAGGGGAACCCAAATCTTGCCAAACAGTTGAGGATAAAATACTAACAGAAGCACCTTCATCTACCTGAGTACGATGTATGTCCCTACCACCAGCCTTGAAAATGATTTGGAAAGGGATGGAGGAAGGAAGACGAGGTTCTGTCAGTCTATTCCAATCAAAGGAAAAGACCTCAGTACTTGGAGGGGGTTCTGTAGAAACAGGTGGAATGCCCCTCGGCATAGAAGAATCTGATGTAACAAGAAGAACCTAAGCGGTATGAAGTTCACTCTCTAAAGGGAAAGTGGGATCGACCGAATGTGAAATTTAATCGACCACTTGATCAACTAATGGATCATCAACCTGAGTGACATGAGTTTCACTCTCCAATGGAAGAGTGTGATCGACTGTACTTGAATTTATATCAATCACTCCGTCAGTTGACGGTAGGTTGGGAGAAAGTATACGGTAACCAGTTGGAAATTCTTGCTGTGGAACAATAAGGTTTTCCAACAATGTTGAGGCTTCATCCATGTGAGGGAAAATGTGAGTTTGATGACTCCCTTTGCATAACTTACAAGGAAACCTAACTTTACCCTTTTTCCCAGGAACCTGACTATCACTGGTTGATGGATCAATGGAAAGTTGATGAGATTTTTTTGACCATACTTCCAAGATCTTTGGAATACCAGGACAATTAACAAGGAAGTGGTCACCCTTACATAACCTGCAAGGGTATTTGGGTTTACGATGCATGTCGGAGTTTTCCTCAACACAACTAACACTTACAGTCGTGGTTGGTTGGTTGACTTCTTTCTTATCTTGCTTCTTCTTCTTCTTCTTCTTCTTCCCTTTCTTCTTCTTCTTAGACACCTGGTTACTAGCATCAAGGCTTTTACCAAGCTAAGAGGAAGAAATGGAGGAAGAAAAATTAGGCGAAGAAGGTAAAGGGTCAACAGAAGGTTGGTGATGTTGAGATGGTGAACTCTGTTGAGGTGAAGCATTCGGTTGAGGTGGAACAATTGGAGTATTTTGGGCCAACGAAGTTGAAAATAACCATATCGGTAATCCTATTGTAAATCCAGGTAATGACAAATTAGCCATATAAGGAGGACCAACATTTCCAAAGTAAGGAAAAGTACTAGGATTCTCGTTAGGAGGGGTTCCTAGGTTGGTAAATTCTGGAACGTTTGCCATTATATTCAACTTCAGTGAATTTTATTAACAATTTATAACTAAAATTAACAATTCACAATTCACACCTAACAATTAAAATTCACAATTCACACCTATGGTCTCTAAAAGTAAAAACAAACAAATTAACACGCGCTATCAAATCTAGGAGTCAAACCATACAGAAACAGTGACCTTCCAGACCGAAAACACTAGTTGGGGATGAAATCCAACATCGCAGAATTCAGTACAGAAGTGGCGGGTGGAACAGTTACCCCGGCAACCTGCTTAATGGATAGACTGGACCAAGTTCCTCCACTTTAACCGTCTCGAGTGAAGTGAACCCCCCAGAAAATCCAAGTGAGTCTAGCCGACGTCTGCTCCAGGTACAATGGGATCTTCCCTCCACCGTCACCTTGGGTAGAACCCTAAAGATAATGGTTACTAAGGTCACCAACAGCAAAAAATACACCTGGGGGAACAGTCTACGACCCGATAGCACGCAAGGGCAGAGTAACAAGCTCAATCCACTTGCCGGCTCCTTGACAATAATCCAAGGTTTACCGACAAGTGACCCCAGGCTCCTTGACAATAATCCAAGGTTTACCGTTTGTAATACGTGCATATCTGGCTTCTTTCCCAATGAAGGAGGATTGATCCCCTCACTGGTTCGGACATGGTCTCGTGCTTCTCCTTTAAGAGGAGCTTTCCCAGAGCATAAATGTAACTATTGGATTTATCCTACCACAAGATGAGCTACTTGTTTGGTTTTACTGTCTTGGAGAGTTAATTACTCTCCTACTCCAAGACACTAGCCTGGTCTATATTGGTGTTTCAGAGCCCTAGAAATGTAAAAATTACTAGATGAATTTTAATTAAGCGCTGTGTTATTAAGGCTGTTATTACTCAAATGGGTAAATGGAAATGAAACCAATGGTGTTATGACCCGACTCAACTGAATGCAATCGAATATGATAATGTAACCTTTTCAATTCGATGAATCCTAACTAAAGTAAGGAGAGAGTTTCCATTCACTTCCAACAATGCAAGAAATTGATCACTAAGAGAAAATATAACAAATTCTCTAATGCACTAATTTCATCAAGAAAAACTAATGCAAATCAATTCCAAAATATTTTTTATTTTTTTTTATTTTGTGTAAATTCAAATCAAAGAAACTGATCTAAACCTACAATTGATTTTTCAGAATGTAAACTATGCAATTGTAATCTATGCAAAATTCACTTGAAAAGTATGCAAATGTAATCTATGCACATTTTTCATTAATATTCTGAAAATGAGAATTCTAATTATGCAAATGTGATCTATGCAAGAGAATTCTCAGACACAATATGATTCTAATGTGATCTAAGAACCAATCAAGTGCAAGTCGAGAAAATTGGGTGAGAGTTCCAAAGATCAAAAAATAAAAACACTCAAAGGCGATTAACACTCATACACAATTTAGCAAAAACAAAAGCAAAAAGATGCAAAATTGTGAAAAGACTGAGACAAACCTCCAAGTAATGACCAAAGGAAATCAAATTAAGAATTTCTCAAAAAAGAGACTCAAAACAACCAATTGATGAAAGCTTAAAGCAGGAATACCATTGGAATTAACCAAGGAAAGTTTCTGACAGGTAACCAGTGGATCTGGGCAGCAAAAACAAGCTATAAACAAAATCTAAAAGGCAAAAAGAAGAAAATTGAAATTTTCTTAATTTTGACAGGGTACGCAGGTGACCTGTTTGCACAGGTGTGGGTACGCTCTGTGCACAAAGTGACAGTGCGTACAAGTACGCACTGTGCTCAACGCAGAGACTGCGTACTTCTAGCAAAACAAAGAAAAACTAAAATCTAATTTAACCCTAAGCTAGCCCACCCAAATACACAGTCAGACAGCCAAAAACCAGAAAACAAACGAATTTTCTCAGATCAGAATTTCATACAAAGGAAAAAACATTCACATCAATGGAGTTCCCCAGTGGATTCGCCCTTTTGTCATGCAGAAAGAGTCGTTAGTGCGGACACAACTGACCTCCCTAGAAGCAAAAGCTTTCTAGTGACAAACAAGACAAATAAAGCTACCTTTCTCTAAACATGCATTGCAAATACAAGTAATCAGGGGATCTTTAACATACCTTTAGTCCAACGCTTTGTAGTAGTCCAGCCTCGCCGATCCGGATGAGCTCCTCCTTCTCTTCGAAACCTGCATTCACTAACAAGCCAAAAGATTAAATAGCACCTGATAAACTCATAAAATAATACATATCCATCATACAGACCAAGGAGTATATGAAACAAACCATGAATAATAATCTATTGAGAAAAATAAGTTCATTTGCATTAAAAGGTAACAAAAGGAACCATTACAACCTGAGCCTTGGTGTTGTGCAAGTCCCTCCTAGGGTCCAGCAAGAGTTTTCCTTTACTTTGATCAGCTCACCCACTCTCAAATAAGGATAGGAAAGGATGGGAATCTCTCCTCTCAAGCTTTACAAGGGAGTCCTAATTCCAGCAGCATCTACCCTTAGGAATGTTCAGCTTTCAACCTCCCTCCCTTTGGCCCAATGCCTGTATTTATAGTGCTCTAGAGGAAGTTATTCAAGTCCACCATCAATGGGATAAGCCCCTCTTTGGATGGGATAGCTCCCCTCTTGATGGGATAAGTTCCTCTTTGGTAGGGATACATGAACCATCTGGAGGCGCTTCATACACGTCAAACAAGCTTCTAGAAGGCTCTAGAAATGAACACAAGTAACTTTTTTGGAGTGAAACTTGCGCCTTTTGACCTTTACAGGAGTACGCACCCATTGCTTTACATACAGAGTGTACAAGTACGCAGGTATTGTGAACTTGGAGTGCGTACACACAGGTAAGGCTAAGAGAAACTGCGTACCCAGAGATATATAGATTTTTAATGACTTTCTCTCTTTCTTGAAGTTTGACATGGAGAGCAGAGGTATGAAGCTTGCCAAGGAGGATAGTATGACGGTTGATGGAGTCATACTAACTGTAAATAGTCATGGTGACAAATTTTAGTGTAACACATGTAATAAAAGTTAATAAAGGAAAAAATAATAACCATGTTTGATGGGAGACTTATTCCAAGCCCAATGTTGGGCAAGACATCCTAGTGTGGGTATTCATTTCATTGTTAATGGCTAAGGAAATTGGCAAGGGATTTGGAAAGGAAAAATGACATTTTGGCACGTTTATTTATGAAAATAATGCAAATTAGGAGAAATGGGCGGTGAAAGGTCAGACGTTGCATGTGAGGAGGAAAATGAAGGAAAATATTAGAAAATGAAGAAAATAGGCGCCTCATTCATAAAAAGGATTCTGTGGATCAGTTGGTAACCTTTTGTCAGATCAGTTTTGGAGCTCTCTCATTATTATCTCTCTCTCATACTCTTGGATACTTAGAGTTTTCTTGGAGCATTGTTGGAGGGTGTGTCATACTTGGAGTTTTGGATCAAGAAGGCAAAGGAAGAGCAGGAAAGCACAAGAGGACATCGAGATCAACAACTACAATGAATTTTACTTGCAAGTACTAAGTTGCATGTATGTTTTCCTCACTAGTTTTGGCATGCATGTGGATTGTTGGTTGTGATCTATCATTAGCATGGAGGATAGCCAAGATTGATAGTTGATTTCCTTTCCTTTCCATTTCTTGGATAGCCATGGTGATTGTGGATTTGTTTCCGTGTTTTGTTTTGGTTGGTTCTCATGTTTCCTTAGCTTGAGTTGAGTTATTAGTCCTGGAAGCCTTGGTTGGACAAACGATCTAGAAGCCCTTAGTGGGTTGAGTTACTAGTCCTAGAAGCCCTGGTTGGAAAAATGATCTAGAATACTGGTAAAAGTTGTGGGTTGAGATACTAGTCCTTGAAGCCTTAGTTGGAAAAATTCTCTGGAAGCACTGGAAGGCTTGGATATAGACCAATCTCATGATGGTTTTGTCATGTCCAATCATGAGGTGGAATCAATGTTTGATAGTATGAGGTGGATGGCATCTTGAAGCCGTGGATTGTTTTGGATTGATGTGTTCTATTAGATCCCACATTCATGCTTGGAATATGGCATGAGGGTCAATGTATGAAGAGAGATTTGGCCTAGCCTTCCTGCGGTTGGGTGGAACGTGGAAGTCCCATCCCGAGTTTTGGTTTTACTTCATTAATATGAGGTTATTTATCCTTGTAATTATATGAGTATTATAATGGTTATATGTGGCTTATATGGTTGGGATTCCATTTGTATTTATGCTACTATTGTGTTCATTATATATGTTTTATGACAGTAGCTATGTATGGTTCTCATCATGTTTTTACTTGTAAATGAATAAACAATGTATCTATGGCCTAATGGACGAAATGGAAGTTGATATGTTGAGGCATCAATGTTTCTTAATGATTCTTAGCTAAGTATGAGACACCTATGCTCAGATATGTTATTTACAGGTCTGTATATTACATATTCGTGATATGTTTGAGGAAATGGCTGTCATGGCTAGTAGGGGTCCAGTCAAGGTCTTATACAAGTAATTTCATTTGTATTGTAATTTCTTTGTTATTTTACGGTTATGAATATCTCATTCAATTCTTGTAGGTTTTAACGCCGTACAGAAATTACCTGCATACAAATTCTAAAACACAGAAAATAAACAATGCAAGATCATAACACACAAACATTTTCCACTGGATCCCAAAACTGGGACTACTAGCTTCATTTTTCATTATGTTCCTTTCAATGTTACAATACATATTTATACATGCCGAAGCTCCAATACCATGGACTAAAAACCATTGCTTCAAAAAAACATGTGTGAAAATCATGCACAAAACCAGAGGTGGGTTAGTCCAACCTAACATAGGGTGCAAAACCAAAATTTACCGGGCCGTTGCCCTGGACCCCATAAAGTGGGGCTACGGGTGCCCTTCAAACCCCCTGTTAACTACGTTGAAAGAATATAACAAAACCCAACATTCTCCCACTTGTTGTTTTCTTTCCACAGGGAGGCACAAGAGTGCTTAGTCATTTTCCCAGCCCTGAAGTGCCCATTGTCTCTCTACACCAAGAGAAATTCTCAGAGCTCATATATTTTGTCAATACATCTGCAATATTCTTCAAAGTGTCCACCTTTACTAGCAACACATTTTTGTCTTCTATCATATCCCTCACAAAGTGATACTGAACATCAGTGTGCTTTGTCTTTGAATGATATGCAGGGTTATTTGCCAAGAAAATTGCACTTTGGCTATGACAGTCTATCCTTATAGCTTCATGTACTAGCCCCATACTTGAACATAATCTCTGCAACTAAACTGCTTCCTTGCTTGCATGAGTGGTTGCCATGTATTCTGCCTCTATAGTTGATAGTGCCACTACAGATTGTTTCTTACTCATCCAACTTACTGCACCTCCAAATAGGTTAAACACACACCCACTTGTAGATCTTCTCTGATCCAGATCTCTAGCCCAGTCTGCATCAATAAAGCCATGAATATTCAACACTCTGTCCAATCTTGGTCTTCCTTGGTAGCATAAACCATAACCACTAGTGCCACGCAAATACCTACAAACCCACTTCACTGCTGTCCCATGCTCCTTTCCTGGTTTTGACATAAACTTGCTCAATACTCCCACTACATGTGCAATGTCCGGTCTAGTATAGACCATTGCATACATCATGCTACTGACTGCACTTGCATATGGAACATGAGACATGTCCTCTTCCTCTTATGTCTTGGGACATTGTTCAGCAGATAACCTCACACGTACATGAATAGGAACCTTCACTGGTTTACTATCCTGCATATTAAACCTCTATAGTATTGTCTCGAAATACTTCCTCTGGTTTAACCAAAGCTTCCTCTTTGCCAAATCTCTTTTAATTTCCATGCCCAAAATATAGTTTGCAGCACCAAGATCTTTCATGTTGAATTTGGAGGAAAATTGGGTCATTAAATCCTAGATAATTTCTTTGTCATTTCCAACCAGTAACATATCATCCACATACAAGACCAGATAAATAACATGGTCACCAATTAATTTAAAATACACAAAGTGATCTACTTTGCTTCTAGTGAAGCCAAGTCCACATATAAATGTATCAAATTTCTGATACCACATCCTTGGTGACTATTCTAACCCATACAAAGACTTCTTTAACTTGCATACCAGTTATTTCTTACCCTTCGCTGCAAAGCCTTCAAGTTGCTTCATGTAGTTTTCCTCTTCCAGATCCCTGTGCAGAAATGCTATCTTCACATCCATCTATTCTACCTCAAAATCAAAAGTAGCAGCAACAGATAGAAGTAATCTAATAGAAGTTACCTTGGCAACAGGAGAAAAAATGTCACCAAAATCAATTCTCGGCACCTAGGAATAACCTTTTGCTACCAACCGAGTATTATATTTCTCCACTTTTCCTTCTACATTTATTTTCTTTTTTTAACACCCATTCGCTGCCAATGGGTTTCCTTCTAGCTGGAAACTCCAGCAGATCCCAAGCCTCATTTTTGTGCAAAGATGCAATTTCATCAACCATGGCCTCTCTCCAAAGTTTTCCATCCTCTGAATCTACTGCTTACTTCACAGCTCTGGGATCATCGTCAGTAATAGATAAAGAAAAAAATGGACAAAAAGAAGATGGAATATACCTTTCAGGCTGCCTTCTTTCTGAGACTGATCTTCTCACAGCCGGAGTTTGTGGCTCTTCATCTTCTGATTCCTCCTCTGTTGTAGACTCTGATTCTTCCTCCTTCAACTCAAACTCGATCTTCTTAGGTTCCTTTTGTTGGACTTCATGTTTAATAACATCTTTCAGCTCTCTGAACACCACATCTCGGCTGTACATAAAATTCCGTGTGACTGGGTTGCAAAGCTTGTAACCCTTTAAACCATCCTTATACCTAATAAAGATGCACTTTTCAGATTTACTATCCAACTTGGTTCGTTTCTCCATTGGAACATGTACATATTCATCACATCCAAATACCTTCTGATGTGAAAGAGGGGGTTTCTTACCAGTCCATACCTCTTGTGGAGTCTTATCCTACAACGCTAATGAAGGTGACCTGTTGACTAGGTAACATGCAGTATCCACCGCCTCTGCCCAGAATTCCTGTCCTAACCCGGCACCACTGAGCATGCTTCTTTCCCTTTCCATCAACATCTTATTCATTCTTTTTGCAACTCTATTTTTTGGAGGTGTATATGGAGTAGTATTTCGATGTGCTATACCACACTTCTTACAGAATTCTTCAAATTCCTTACTGCAAAACTCTCCACCATTATCTGTCCTCAACACCTTTATCTTCTTCTCTGTCTGGTTTTCCACTAGAGCCTTAAATTCTTTAAACCTGTCAAAGACTTTAGATTTCTTCTTAAGGAAATATATCCATGTATTCCTTGAGAAGTCATCTATAAATGATACATAGTACACAAACTTACCTAGTGATGGAACCTTCACATGTCCAAACACATCACTTTGCACAAGTTGTAATATCTGTTTCGCCCTCTTACTACCAGAGGGGAAACTCACTTGATTCTACTTTCCATATACAAAATTTTCACAGAAATCAAAATCCAGAGAGCTATTACTCATACCTTCTACCATACCTTTACCATGAAGTATCAGAAGGCCCTTTTCTCCAATATGTCCAAGCCTTTGATGCCATAGCATTGTCTTCTCTCTAGAGACCACTAGATTTTCTGCTCCACTTTTAGGAACCACATAACTATTGTACCCATCAATAATAGTGCTACCTTGCAGCTTGTATAGAGTTCCAATCCGAACTCCCCGCATCAATACCAGTGCTCCCCAAACCATCTTGCAGGTATCCTTCTCGAACACTATTTTTACACCTGCATCATCCAGCTTGCTAACAGAAATAAGATTTTTGGCTAATGCAGGAATATGTAGAACACCTAGAAGCATTCTAACCCTTCCACCTTGGAACATCAACTTTACTTTTCCACGACCAATGATTCGAGCCTTCCTATCGTCACCCAAGAAGACATCACCACCATCATATTTCTCATACTTGCAGAACCACTCTCTATGAGGAGTGAAGTGAAAGGATGCACCTGAGTCAATAAACCATGCCTCATGATCTACATGTGTACTTGAAGAAGCCAAGTACACATCCCCACCTTCATCTGAGGTGGTTTTCGCCTCTGCAGAAGGAGTCTCATCAGATCCCTTTTCTTTGTCAGGAACTTTAATTTACAGTCCCTTTTGTAGTGCCCTTCCTTCCCACATTTCCAGCACACCACCTTTACAGGTTTTCCTAGAGATTTAGATCTCCCTTTAGATTTAGATCTCCCACTCCATCACTTATTTTTGTTTCTGTTATGGGTCCACCCTCGTACAGACAAGGCATCACCATTTTGGCTCTCCATATTTTTCCGTCTCATCTCCTCCGTCAGCAAGGATGAGATTATTTCATCAGAATGCAAGGAAGTTGCATTGCTACCTATTGCAATAACCAAACTATCCCATGAATCTGGTAGAGAACACAACAAACTAATGCACTTATCTTCAATTGAAATTTTAATATCATTAGATGCTAAGTGACTTACCACAGTATTAAATGCATTCAGATGCTCTGTCACCGAGTCTCCATCTTGCATCCTCAGGTTATACAGTTTTTTCTACAGGAACAATTTATTCACCAGAGACTTAGATTGGTACAAAGTCCTTAACCTGTCTCACAAAGCCTTCACCGTAGCTTCCCATGATACATTCAACAATACTGAATCTGGTACACAAAATCGTATTGTGCTCTTTGCCTTCGGATCCAACTTCTTCCATTCCTCATCGAACACTCCCGTTGGTTTAGTACCCGGATCTACCATGATCCACTGGTCTTTATCCACCAACAGATCCTCCATATTCAGTTTCCACAACTCAAAAATCTAACCATTAAATTTCTCGATCTCTATCTTTCCACTGCTCGCCATCTTCTTTCACCACCAGAATCGATCTCGCAAATCTCCCACTAAACAGGGTCTACCACAGGCTCGAGCGAAACCCCTTAACAACAATGGTGTCCCATTGAAGCCAAAACAACTCTCATACCAAATGTAGGCTTTAACCCCATACAAAAATTACATGCATATGAATTCTAAAACACAGAAAATAAACAATGCGAGATCATAACACACAAATATTTTCCCCTGGATCCCAAAACTGGTACTACCAGATTTATTTTTCATTATGTTCCTTTTAATGTTACAATACATATTTATACATGCCGAAGCACCCAATAGCATGGAACAAAAACCATCGCGTCCAATACCGTGGACCAAAAACCATCGCGTCCAAAAAACATGTGCGAAAATCATGCACAAAACCATAGGTGGGTCCGCCCAACCTAACATGTGGGGTTACATGTGCCCTTCAAACCCCCTTTTAACTACTTGGAAAGAATATAACGCAACCCAACAATTTTGGGTAGTGACCGAGCTTTCGGCCTAAAAAATTGGCTCAAATCCTAGGGACGCCAGCATAGCACTATGCAAAATAGTCCCTGGATGCTCTCCTGTAGGCCCGTGAGAGCATCCAGAGGCCCCTAGACACTGCCATGCCCATAGCATGAGATTTTCTAGAGGTAAATAGGTCCAAAATATCACTAGGACCTAGGGGCTCATTGTAGAAAGGTTGGATTGGTCCTTGAGGGTCCTAATGCTGATGATGAATGTCTGTATAGTGTGTTTCCATCGATAAAACTTCCTTAATGTGACTTGTGTTAACACCCAGGTTGTTCCCTATGACTCGCAAGGGAATACGGCCGGGGTAACCACTAACCAATATTTGGATTACAGTTTCTAGCCAAACTGCAATCGGAGAGGGCTCTCTCTTTATGATTTGTCTCTGTTCTGATAGTATTTTAGGCTAGCTGTGATGTTCAGGGTTTGGTTTTATGTTTTGGTTGAGGGATGTCTTCTGTACCTAAGGTGGAAACCTTCAGATAAATTCTAGTCCATTGGGCAATGGAGTCTTTGGTTACTGGTTGTTTGAGAGGTAGATTAGGATTGTTGAAACTGCAAGGCCTTTTGAATATCTCATGAAACAAACTTGATATTATAATGATGAAATGTGTGTAACCAGTGAAAAGAAATTAAGAATTTTCCACTAAGCTGGGTTGTGAGAAAGAGATGTATTGTAAAGGAGCATACTTGAATTCCTAAACAATAACTCCTGTGAAAGATACAGTGTAGAGGTGCAGCAATTAAGAATCACACCTTTATAACCATAACTGAAGAAAACATTTGTAATAGCATAGATTGAATTCAGGGTATTCTATGAACAAATCCTGGAATTAGTCTTTTTCTCTGCCATTAATTGTGAAATCTAGAACATGGATGAGTAATGAGAAAATAACAGAAAGAACATAACGAAAGTTTAAAGGAAACTTATTGAGCCATGACAATATGCAGGAATCCTGTAGCACTCAGCAATCGCATCACACTCCCTCAGACAACACAGACTTTGGAAATTCCATCGGCCTTTGTATTAAACTCTGAAAATTTACAGCTAAAGAACTCTTGAAGAGAAATCAACAACAACCCCTGCAAGCTTATGCGAGGGGGAAATATATACAAATGATCATACAAAATATCTAAAGCGTTGAGTCATCTGAGAAATAAATGTTTTCACCAACTTGTACAGAACAGTAGATAAGAAGTTACTACTGCTTTTAATACAACATAAATGCTCTTTCTGTCTGTCAGAAGATATTTTGGCCTTTGGAGGCCACTGAGTCGGTCTGACCTTTATGCTTTAATGCTGGAAAATGCGTCTTTATGGTTGTCATGCTGTGACTTTCAGCCCTGCTACCTATTAGCTATCAATTGTGCTTTGTTGGCCAAATAGTTCTGCTGAGTTGGCTCAGCCCTTCCCTTTTCATGCATGCTGATCTTTCCAAGTTTTCCTGTGCATGATCACTTGTAAATTTGAATAATAAATAACAAAACTTGATTTACAGGCTCTGGCTTATAATATCAGCTGTATCATTTTCGTCCAGTATTCCTGTGTGGGCAATTGGTGTCTCAGAATTGCCTCTAGTGTCTCATCTGCCTCTGTATATTTATAAAAATTGGGAGGTACTTCAAACAGATGTTTGATCTCATCCATGATAAAAAATAAGTTCTCTACTCTGTTGTAGAGACTTTGCCCTGTTGCTGGCCCAGTTTCCTCTGAGGTGCTGGCCTTCTCTGTGATCTGATTTGTGGCAAAGGTGTTCACCCTCCTGGCATAGTTTTCATGGGAAAGTAGTCTTCCTGCGCTAT
The DNA here is from genome assembly GCA_031772625.1 of Pinus tabuliformis. Lineage (NCBI taxonomy): Eukaryota > Viridiplantae > Streptophyta > Pinopsida > Pinales > Pinaceae > Pinus > Pinus tabuliformis. Next base: position 1,136,084,672 of record CM062818.1, on the reverse strand, counting down.
TCAGTAAGCTTGGAAGACCTCTGTTCTGCAATGCCACAAATTTTTCCCTGAATCTATTAACCTCGGTCTGCATATCCTGGGTCCTTCTCTCTAGTGTTTGCACTAGGCTTCTCAGTGTTTGGACCCTCTTTATTAGCTAGATGGTTTCAGTTCTGTTGGAGACTCCCATAGTAGCTAACTGAGCACTTGTTCTGTTGTTAAGCACATTGATCATTCTATTGGCAACCTCAGGCATATTGCCTAGAGATGCCCTTGATCTCTGGATTTCCCTTTGTGCTTTTTCTATGAGCTCAATCTGCTCATGAATTGTCTCAATATATTGCCATTGTTCAGTGATGGACTGGCCAATATTTTCCCATAGCACTGTCTTGAGCTCGGCTGTCACTTTATCTAATGTGAGCTCCTTCTCCAGCTCCTTTATCTTGTCTTTAAGGGCCTTTATTTCCCTGCCCTTTTCTGCTACAGTCTGTTTGGATTTGTCATATCTTTCGTTCAACTTGACCAAATTTTCCCTGGCCTCTTTTAACTCTGACATTTGGGCTTCCAGGGCTTGTATTTCATTCTTTAACTTCTGCATGTCCAGGCTTGAAGCCTGGTCTGTTGTTGGCGCTGGTGCTGAGGTGGATGGTGGTACCTGTTCTGTTTGTTGAGTAGGGGGAGCAGTGGTTTGAGGAGCTTCCTCAAGGTTAATTATTTCAAGAGGAGGCTAAGAGGTTTGACCTCCTTCCTTTTGCTGCAATGCTGCCTGGGCAGCCTCTGACTCTCCCAACTTCTCTTGGGTCTGGATTAGCTGTTTGTACAGGGATACCAGCAAAGCTGTGGCATCTTGATCATGTCTCAGCTGAGCAACTTCTTCAGTTTGTGGGTGAATTGTTGCTGGGACTTTGACCATCTTTCTAAGGGCTGCCATGTCTGCATCCCTCAATTTCAACAATGCCTGCACAGCCTTAATATCCTTGGGATCATGCCCAAGTTCTATAATTATTTCCTCCAAGGCTTTAATTCTATTATCCTTCGCTTGCGAGGAAGCCCTTTCCAAATCAAGCTGGGTAGTTGTATTATTTAGGCTATTTTCTAGCCTGTAGTTATCCAGTGTTTTGTCTGCCAAGGAGGCATACACCATCTCACCCGTTTGTTTGTGCAATTCAATTTTGTCCATTGGGTGGATGTCTTTGGCAAGGACCTCAAGATTGGTCCTTATATAATCTGCAGGGGACTGTGGCTGTACTACAGCTGGCATAAAATGACTCATGATCATTTTGCCCTCCTGAACATCATAGGCAGACATCAGTCTTTGCTGGTTGGTAGGAGCCATTTTCAGCAGATGATTATAGAGCTGTATTTTAAGTGGCTCATTTTTCCTTTTAATGTCAATAAACTGTTGTTTGATTCCTCCTTCAGCTTCTCTTTGGTGGCTTGAGGAGCTGAATTCTCTTCCCATTGTTCTGTCTTGTCCCTGCTGGAAGGAGCTAGCAGATGCTTCTCTACTAGGTGGGCCCATGCCCAGAGACTGCCCTATTGGCATTTCCTCCTCAGAGAAGGGATTCATTCTATGCCTTTTTCCTCCCTGATTTATGGATGATGTGATGGGAGTCTCTCTGTCCCTTTTCCTACTTATATCCTCCTTTTGTGGAGTTTGGAGGACTGAGGCTTCAGTAGTAGTCTCTTGCCTAGGAGGCACAGTGTTCTGAGCCTACTGCTCAGTGAAAATTGGGGCCTCAGCTACCCTTTCTTGATGTAATGGCTGCTCTTTGTCATGCTGCCCCTCTTCTTGCTGTTGTTCCAGTTGTTGTGGCTGCTCTACCTGCTGTTGTTGCTGCTCTACCTGCTGCTGAGGTGGTTGTTCTGTTTCCATCTCTTTTTCCTTGCCTTTGCTAGAGGTTTGCTCACTAGCTTTGGCTGCTTGCTGATTTGCAGTTGAGGATGAGGCAACTGCTCCCACTTGTGTGCTTGGAAGAGTGAGTACCTGTGAACAAAGTTCAAGGTCAGCCATCTTTTTCAGATTTCTCACTGCTCTTTGATTCAACTCTTCTTGTGTAACAGGCTCCTCTAGGGTTCCTCTCCTCCATTTTACTTGATTTGCATATTTTTCTATATGAGGAATCCTTACATGGTCATAACCTGACAGCCTATACTTGACCCTTCTTAAAGTTACGAAGTGATTGGGGTCATATGGTTTCCACAGGAAACTGGTTTGCAGGCCCAGGGATTCTAACATGCTATCCGCCTCTTTCCAACCTTCTTCCCTTTTGTTGTAGATAAAGTGGCCAAGTTGGTTCCTGACCTTCAGTTGTGCTTTCTTGCCTCTGCCTGAAAAGTGCAGCACATCAGCATTTCCAAATTTCCTGAAGTATTCCAGGGCAAACAATCTCATGGGCACATACTTGGGCAATCTGTAGGGAGGCAGTTCACACCCATAGATCCTAATGACTGTGTGGTTCTGGTAGAAGTACCAGTCCCCAATGCTGTATGTTTTGGATAACTGAAGGACCCTTTGCATCTCATCAGTGAGCCTTGGAGGAGGTGAGCTCATCAGCATAGACATGGCTGGGTGGATGAAGAGATCTATGAACTCACAATAAGTGTATGGAGAATGAGATCTGTAGTGGAAGGCAGAGGACCAATATACCACTGACCTTGGATTGCCTTGGGCATCCACTCTTTTGATAGCAAAAGAAAAATTCTCATGTTGATAATATAAGATCAAATGATAAATGTAGGAGGTGTATCTGAACACCTTTTCTCGGGCCAAGTTCATCAACTGCTCATGTATTTTATCAGAGATGTAGGTGGCATAGTCATAGCAGATTGGAGACTTGCCAGGGGCGAACATGAGCATCATTACCAGCACAGTTTGATCAACAAATTCAATTGAATTATAGCCTAAAATGGGACTAATCATGTCTGCAAGATCTCTTCCCAATTGGTTGAGGTATACTTGGTTGACAGGAGGATACTTCACAGAGTCAGAGTCAATGTACAGCTGATTTAATTTGGTGACCTGAGCATCTGTCAATCTGGCTCCTTGATTTATCAAGTCTATGAGTGATAGAGGGACCAATTTCTTCTCAGTTTTGAAGCAGAGCATCTCTTTGATAGCTTCAGGGGTGATGTAGAAGACAACTGAGCCTGAAGGGTCAAGCACTGCCCTCTGAGTAGGGTCATAGTTTTCAGCACATAGGTGGATCAAATCAGGGAACTGATTGACCTGAGGGAGCTTGAATATAGGGAGAAAAGAGTCCCATATGCCCAGCACATCTGTCCCACTCTCATGTTTAGCCTTTAATTCATTTAGCAGGTGGATGTGGAACTTTGTCCTCATCAGCATTTCCTCTGAAATTTGATAGTCCAGGTCTGCTAGAGGCTGCCACTCCAATTCTCTCTGAGGGGCATTCAATGGAGCAACTTTTAATGCCACTGGGGCTACTAGTGGATCCATGATTTCCTTTAGGATTCTGTTGTTTTTAGACTAGTGTTACTTGTGCAGAACAACACCAAAGAGTTTTCTTTGAAGAGGGAGGTGAATTACTCAGGAACAGAGGACAAAAGGTGAGTTGCAGCAATTGAAATACTGCTCAGAACACGAATAAGGCAAATGTTTGGCCTTACTCTCATTTTTACAGCAAATTGGTAGAGTGTGGGTTACCAGTTCGCGAATGCGCGAACAAAATGCAGTTTTGATAAATTTTCAGGTGAACGAGGCTTAGCTGGTGAACTTCGATGTTCTAGGTGCAAATGGGAACCAGGAACAGGGGATTTGCCGGTGAATTATCTATTTTTTCGCTGCTTTAAGTTAATTTGGCAATTTACGGACAAAACCAAGTGCAGAAAGGATTTGCACGGATAAATACCTGATATACAGTCAGCAATGGTCAAGGATGCAGGTGAAATGGCGCGCCAGCGGCCTTCGACGTTGAATTCAGCAGGTTGGCGAAAGCTCGGACGTGAAATTCATGCAGAGGATACAACAGCGTTTTTTGCAAAAAGTGCAAAAAATGCGACATTTCGGCCAAAATATGGTTTTTTAGGACTTTGGCGCCTTTTTTGGATGACGTCAGCATGACGTCATCAGGTGGGGTCAAGGTCGGATGACGTCAGCATGACGTCATCAGGTGACGTGGCGGCATACAAGAGGTCCACGGGGATGGTGAAGTGGCAGACAGGTGGGGCAACTGGAGGACGGGGCGCTGACATGGCGGTGACGCTGGAGGTGACGCTGGCGGTGACGCTGGCAGGGCGGATCAACCGAAACCGGAAGTGGTTAGCGGTTTCATATCGCACCGCTTTTGATACGGAGGTAGAAATGTCAGATGTACCTCCGATACGCTGTGGGGGTGACGCGTGGCAGAGGCCTGACGTCACCCTCTGACAGATATCGGAAGGTAACTCTCGGACGTCGGGGCCGGTCCGATATGCACGAGGGCCGTCGGATCGAAGGGGCCCGATCCGATAGTCGACGGGACGTTGAGGTGGCCGAACGATATGGACGGAGGGCGGGAATAAAATAATATTTCTTTTGGGATTTGCGCCCGGCGGAAACCTTTGGAATATGGCGGATTTTTATGGTTTTTGAATGTATTTTGTAAAAATGCGCATAGCGCCAGAACTTTGGATAAAATGAAAAAGTGGGTTTTTGGTGGATATTTCGCAAACGAAGCGGGTTAGGGGTACAGCAATGGGGTTTTTACAAGGTTTTTAGCATATGAAAGGGTTAAATGGGTCAAATGACTTCTTGAAGGGGGGAAGAGGGGTAGAGTTTAGGGTTCTTAAACTGGCCTGGTGCCAATTTAATCCCTGACTGTGAACATATGGCTATAATGCCAAGGGGAGGGATATTTATACAATGCTTGGGGTTTATACACCATAGTGTTATAATAGTAGGGAAAGGGTAACATAGGGGATTTAGATAATAGAAATTAGGGGTTAATATGGATGCAAAAGGTGAATGATGAGTGAAATCACTAAGTTTATTTGAAGATCACTTAGCTTAGGGAGTAGATCAAAATGAAAAGAATTTTAGACAGAAATGTGGCTTTAAAAGGAGTAAGAACCACCATAAAACCACCACTTCTTCGATAAATCTCAACTAATGGAGGGATGTTAGTGATGGATGACAAAGGGGTAAATGGGAAGTTAGACATGCTCCTTTGCTTTGCTGCAACATGGTGGAGAAGAGGACCTTCTCAAACCATTGATTTTCCTTTGTGAATAGGTTAGCCCACATTCAATTGTAAGGAATGACACTTCTGCAACCCCATCTGCCTACCCATCTATTTGCCTAGCATTTTTTGTTTCTCCATGGAGGGTGCACTTAGACTTGCAGACCCTTATGTGCCTTTTCTTTTCTCTTGGCTTTTTCTTTTGATTTTCTATCTAGAACTACCCTTATTGCTTCCAAGGTCCCAGATTAAGCAGTTGGGAACCTTAATTCTCTACCTAAGCTACTGGTCTGCCAAGATTAAACAGTTTGGACAAACTTCTTTCTCTATTCTACAACAGAAAATTGAAACATGGCATGATCCAGATTAGGCTGTTGGACCATCCATCAAAATCGAGTCCACATCAAGCTATATACACACATTGTCTTCTCTGGGAAATATGGGATCTTTGCATCATCAAAGCAGAGCATATTTGGACCTTTCTTTGCCAATCATGAAATATGAAACCTATTGATATAGGTAGCTAACAATGGCTCCACATGGGGATGGTTTTTCATTTGAAAGACCAAGAACAGCAGGTCAGAATGCCTTAGCCCTTGACTGCTTTTACCAAAGTTGGAGTGTTGTTCTTTGAAATGCCAAAATTGTGCTCTTCCCGTCTTGGTAAATCTCTGAACTTATTTGCCTTTTGCTGATACCTTATAAAACACGAGAAACTGCATTTTGACATATTTTTAAAGAAAGCAATATATACACCTGGATATGTACAAGTAAAACACCACTGCACTTATGGATAGTAGTCAAAATAGTGCTTCAACATCCTGCCATTTACAGGACCTTCATCCAAATCAGCTTCATCAAGACTTTTAAGGAAATAAGTATTGTTTCCTTGTACTGCTTGAACAACAAATGGTCCTCGCCAAAGGGAATCAAATTTTCCATGTTTTCCCTTATCTTCCCTTCTTGAATCCCACTTGAGGACTTTGTCTCCAATATTGAAATCTTCTGCCTTAGTCCTTCTGTCAAAAGCTTTCTTTAATTTTTCTTGTAAAACTTGAACTCTGCTGTAAACTTGATCTCTAGTTTGCTGCAGACATATTATTTGATTTATCCTTCTCTGCATATCATTTGGTTCAGCTTGACTTTCTTGAAGAAGTTTCATAACAGGAATCCCTAGTGTTGAAGGGAATTTGGCTTCTAATCCATAGACTAACTCATATGGGCTGACCCCAATTGATCTCTTGGTTGTTAGTCTATCTGCCCATAAGGCATTCACAAGCTTCTTATGCCAATTTTTCTTATTTTCTTCCAACACTTTCTTTATGATGTTTACCAGGCTTTTATTTGATGACTCAGCAGGGCCATTTCCTTGGGGATAGTATGCAGTAGAATGGCCCAAGGTAATGTGAAATTTGTGGCAGAAATTCACCATCTTCTTAGATCTGAAAGCAGCAGCATTGTCTGTTATTATTTTGTCAGGACAACCAAATCTAGCAAATATGTTATTCTCCAAAAACTGAATGATTGTTGAATCATTTGCTTGTCTACATGGAACAGCTTCAATCCACTTAGTGAAGTAGTCTGTAGCTGTTAGAATCCATCTATGTTGGCCTGAAGATGAGGGATGAATTTCCCCAATGAAATCCAAGCCCCATTGTTGAAAAGGTCTCTCTGTGGCAATGGGCCTCAAGGGAAGTGGTCGTAACTTTCTCTTTCCCTCAAACACTTGACATTGATGACATGATGTGGTATACTTTTTAACATCAGAGAAAACAGTGGGCCAATAGTAACCAGCCCTTAGTATTTTGTCCACGGTGGACTTCCAGTACAAGTGTCCACCACAGTCACCTGCATGAAATTCTTTCATGATATTGTTAGTCTCATTCTCAATCAAGCAGTTTAGCAATATCCCTTCAGGGTTTTTCCAAAGCAAATTACCATCCATAACACAAAATCTTGAGGCTTTCATTTTTAAGAACCTACATTTAGTTCTGGACAATCCAGGGGGAGCACACAGGTTTTGCAACACATAACATATATCAGAGTATCAAGGGGATTGTTCAAAGGCTACGTTGATCTTTGGAGTCGCCAGCTCCAGTTCATTGTCCAGTTGGTTTATGTCTAAGGCTTGGAAGTTTGATTCTGTCATTAATTTAGCCAAGCCTTGCCCTTTTATCAGCTTTGTAGGTTTTATTTCAATGTCAAATTCCAAGATGTTGGCAATCCATTTTCCTCCTTTACCCTCTAAGTTTTCTTGAGTGAGTATGTCTTTTACAATAGGACTTGGCACATAAGCTATAACATGGGAATAAAGGATGTAAATCCTAAAGTCTTTAATGGCCTTGACCAAAGCATAAGCTTGTTTTTCCATGATTTGATATTTCAGAGGTGCATCTCTAAGAGCTCTGCTAAAGAAAGCGATGGGCTTTTCATTTCCTTGGTCATCTTTCTGTAATAAAACAACATCAATAGTATGTTGGGAGGCAAAAGAGAAAATGATGAATTTTTTATCAAATTGAGGATTTGTTAGGACTGGAGTTTGGGTCAGGGCCAATTTTATACCTTCAAAGGCTCGATTTGCTTCAACGGTCCATTTCACTTTTGAATCCTTCTTTAGCATGTTATTTAGTAGTCTGATCAGTTCTGCTAAGTTTGGGATAAACCTTCTCAAGAAATTGATTTTTCCCAAGAATGCTTGCAATTCTTTGATATTTCTTGGGTGGGGCATTTGTAAGATAGCTTGTATCCTATCTGGGTCAATTCTAATGCCATCCTTTGAAATGATATGTCCCAATAGCTTACCTTCTTCCAAACCGAATAAGGATTTCTTGGGATTCAAGGAGATTCCATATTTCTTACATGTTAGGAAGATCTGTCTCAAATGTTTCAAGTGTTCTTGGTCTGATTTTGAGAAAGGTGTGAGATCATCCAAATAAATGACAAGGAAGTCATGAATCTCTTTGGCAAAAGCAATATCCATTGCTCTTTGAAATGTTGCCCCTGCATTCTTCAATCCAAAAGGCATTTTTACATATTTGAAAGTTCCCCATGGGGTTGTGAATGCAGTTTTGTCTTGATCATCAGGGTGTACTAGGATCTGATTAAAGCCTGAGAATCCATCAAGTAATGAAATCCTTGAGGCCCCTACCACTCTTTGGAGAATGTGATCCATTTTGGGCAAGGGATAATTGTCTTTGAGGGACACTTGATTTAAGTTTCTAAGATCCACACAAAGCCTTATTTCACCAGTTTTCTTTCTTGTGGGCACCAAATTTGAAATCCAATCAGAAAACCTGATTGGTGCTATGATACCAGCTTTAAACATTTTTTTGCAGCTCCTTTTCAATTGAGGGGAGAAGCATGGGATTAATCCTTCTCAATTTCTGTTTGAATGGCTTTTGATTAGGCTTGAGAGGGATAGTGTGCTGGATAACAGAGGTATCATAGGATTTTAAATCCTCATAACCCCATGCAAAAACATCTTGAAACTCTTTGAAAAGGTCAATGTATTTGGGTTTTTGATCAGGAGGTAAAGATGCAGACAACTTTATTATTTTGGGCTTGTCAATAGTACCAATGTTGCATTCTTCAATGGCCGCATTTAAGGGCTGCATCTTTGGTTTTCTAGGGATGTCATTTGAGTCAAAGATGTCCTCTAATGGAGTTAGGCCTGTTGGAAGAAAATTGTCTTTCAGCTCTATGATTTCAGCCTCTGTAACAGGCACTTCTTCATAACTGTTTTGTTGAATTTCTTGTATGTTTTCTTTGTTGAAAATGGTTGGATGTAGCATTTGTTTTGTTGTCCTGGGTGATATTGGGTGGTTATTCTGTTCAAACTGTATTTGTGATTGACTTGCTCTTTCAAGTATTTGTGATTGACTTGCTCTTTCAGTGTCAATATTTAATCCTGCAAATTCTTGTTGCAAGGTCAAGAAATTGTTTATTTGTGCATCATCTTCAAATACTTGCCAGTCCTTGACATTGTTTGGGACAGAAGGTCTGTGTTTTACCTCAGCTGTAAAACAGTGGTGGGGCTCAAAAGGTAGCTTGCAGGTACTTGCAAATGTGGCCAAACTGTGAGCATGCAAGTTATGGATTCTGGGAATCTTGGTAATTTGAAATTCAGTGAAGGACTGTAGTATTTCAGCAGCAACAGATCTATAAGATCTCAGTCTTTTGTCATTGGTGACAAAATTTCCCTTTACTTTTTGGATAACTAGGTCTGAGTCTCCTAGAATTGACACTTTTATGGCTTGTAGGGACTTTATTAGTTTGAGGCCTAGTAAAAGAGCTTCATATTCTGCCATGTTATTGGTGCATCTGAAATTTAGTCTGTAGGCTCGGCCTTCTGCATGACTGTTTTGTTTATTGTGTATCCAAACTCCAGCCCCTGCCCCTAATTTGTTGACTGACCCATCAAATTCAAGAAACCATAGGTTCTCTTTTTCTGGGGGAGATTTAATAACTTCTCTGTGATGTGGGATCATAAGTTGAAGTTCTGGTTTTTCACCTGGTTTGTCTTCTAGGACAGTCTGATCACTTGATTGAATTAGCTTGATTTCTAGAACAACAGCTTTGTTTAGTGATGGTTTAACCATTATTTCTTGGGTAGCAGTTTTTTCATCAGTGTCCTCCTCTTGTATGAGTGTGTTGGTTTCAACATCATTGTTTGAGGGAGTTGTATTATTATTGAAGAGAATGTATGAGTCTATGTCTGAATGGACATCATATATGGGAAAATTTTGGGGCTTTTCTTCACTGCTGACCATGTATTTCATTAGTGTTTCTCTGTATAGTCTCTTTGGTTGCCCAAAAACAGAGATGGTGGCGTATGACATGTCCAGTTGTAGGGAACCTTGAAGTTTAGCCCCCGATGACCTTGATAACAACATCCCATACTTGGGTGGGATATCAGCAACTACAACATCCATTAGAATTGTCTTATTTGGGTACTGAACCAGGGACACACATAGATCTTTTATTAGACCTAAACACTTGACTTGGCTGGAGTAAAAGGAGAATAGGTCCTTATATGGTCTTGTAATATCTAGATTCAATCTTTCCATGACTGATTTTGGCATGAGGTTGTGAGAGGCACCTGAGTCAAACATTGCATTATGTAATATCTTATCATGAACATGTAAACTGACATAAAAAGGTAAGATCCCTGTGACTACTGTTTTTCCATCAACTTCTGGACCGAACAACAATTCTGGGGTATCATCCAGCACATTGACATCATCTTTATTGTTAGTAAGTTGAAGGGACTTCTTGATTTGTTGTTTATAAATGTCATGCTTGGCTAGTTCTGAAAGAGGAATAGCTACCTTTAGTTTACCAATTTCAGTTTCTAGGTCAAAGGGTTTTTCAGATTGGGTCTTTTGGTTGTGGATGACAGTTCTTTGCTTGTTCACTAACTCTTCTTCTTGGTTCTTATCTTGATCTTGAGGCCTGTCCTTCTTGCTCATCCCTTGAGGAGTGACACTTGGGTTAGGGTGCAAGGATGATGTAGACATGGGCTGCTGTTTTGGAGAAAATGGTTCAGTCACTTCTTCAATGGTTACTTCCTTCGCAAGTGATTCCATTGTGTCATTTGGCTCTGTGACTATGGCTCTTTTGGGCTGCTGGCTATCCTTTATCTTTTCAGGCTGTGTTACATTTACAGTTCTACTCCTTAACTTGTATTGTTTATGGACTTCATAAACAGCTGTGTCATAGCCTTGTTTAAAGTCAAATGACTCACCTGATTTGGTTTGGAACAGCTTGATTTCCTCATCCTCATGATCTTCTTGTGTTAAAAAGACATGACTTTCACCATCCAAACCCATTAAATTAATGTGGGGATCTTCATTGGGTTCGCTTGATGTGGAAGTATCAGCATAATTCTCTTGGAAAGGGGGTCTTATGTCTGGGTCAGAACTGGCCTTGCCAACGTTTGGATTTTGAGTTCTCCTAAAATTTGGATTCCTAGGAGGGTTGTTTTGTGGTGCTTCCCATGATGACTTTCTCTCAACTGATTCCACTCTATCTCCCAATCTCTTCATACCAGTGAGTATTGCATCCAGTTTTTGATCAAAGGCTGAGGGTTATTCTTTGAAGGTGGTTCTCTTTTCCAACCTTGCTCTGTTTCTTTTGGCAATCAGGTTAGCTTCCACTGTGACAGCAACCTTCTGGGCATCTGCAAGGGTTTCAGGAGCCCTCTCCTTCAACTGATAGGCCATATTAGGGTCAAAACCATCAGGAAATTTGTACAAGGCCAAATCAGGGGGAGGTCTTAAATTTTGTGGGATTGCGTTATATACATTGTTGAATCTTGCACAATACTCCAAAACAGTCCCTTGGGGACCTCTTTTGATAGTGTCATATTCACCAAGTATGTGCAGAGGATCTTTCTTTTTCTCCCATCTGTTAGTAAAGGCTTGATAAAGTTCGTCAGGAGTTGTGATGGAATTTGCATTCACGGATCTAAACCAAGTTCTTACATCCCCAGTCAGACTTTGCACAAACATCCTCATTCTCACACTATCATCATCTATTTCATAGGTCTCAAAATGGTCTTGCATCCTTTTGGCATGCTGAATAGCTGTGAAAGGGCCAGTGGAGTCAAAATATGAAATTTTGGTTTGGTAATCTTGGGGTAAAGCTGCAGCATTAGCAGGTAACTGCAAGGGTGCATAACTATTGGCCATATTTGCAGGGTTTATGGGATTGACAGGGATAAACGGGATAACAGGGACAATGGGTACTATAGGGTTGATGGGACTGGTAGAAACTAGAGTTTTGGTCAAGGGAATATGTGCAGTGGATGAAGGTGTGAAAGGAGGGCTTTGAGATGTCGATGGTGAACTGGGGGAAACAGGGGTAGACCGAAATAGAACCTTGATAGGAGTTGGAACTAATTCAGGGTGAGCTGTCTCAGGACTCAAATCACTAGGATTTTCCTGCCTTCGCTGTTTCCTAATTATTTTGGGGATTGTATTAGGATTTTCAAAAACTGCTGGTGGATTTGGGTCAGGGTTTGCCCTAGTGTATCTGGTTTCCCTTTTAGGAGCCAGCTTCTGAACTTCTTTTTGAGTATGTTTTTTGGAGTATTTTTATATCTGTAGGGACTAGGCAAGATTTTGGAATGGCTGTATATTTCTCAAAGCTAACATGAAGATTGACTGAAGCAGCATTTATCTGAACCTCTTAATGTAAAACAGAAACAGTTCTGAAGGCTTCCTGGCTGGTATTCAGACTTCATCTGTAGATTTAGGAGATATACAGTAATTAGAAAATCCTAAGGAAGTTCCCCAGTGGAGTCGCCAATTATGTTAACACCCAAGTTGTTCCCTATGACTCCCAAGGGAATACGGCCGGGGTAACCACTAACCAATCTTTGGATTACAGTTTCTAGCCAAACTGCAATCAGAGAGGGCTCTCTCTTTATGATTTGTCTCTGTTCTGATAGTATTTTAGGCTGGCTGTGATGCTCAGGGTTTGGTTTTATGTTTTGGTTGAGGGATGTCTTCTGTACCTAAGGTGGAAACCTTCAGATAAATTCTAGTCCATTGGGCAATGGAGTCTTTGGTTACTGGTTGTTTGAGAGGTAGATTAGGATTGCTGAAACTGCAGGGCCTTTTGAATATATCATGAAACAAACTTGATATTATAATGATGAAATGTGTGTAACCAGTGAAAAGCAATTAAGAATTTTCCACTAAGCTGGGTTGTGAGAAAGAGATGTATTGTAAAGGATCATACTTGAATTCCTAAACAATAACTCCTGTGAAAGATACAGTGTAGAGGTGCAGCAATTAAGAATCACACCTTTATAACCATAACTGAAGAAAACATTTGTAATAGCATAGATTGAATTCAGGGTATTCTATGAACAAATCCTGGAATTAGTCTTTTTCTCTGCCATTAATTGTGAAATCTAGAACATGGATGAGTAATGAGAAAATAACAGAAAGAACATAACGAAAGTTTAAAGGAAACTTATTGAGCCATGACAATATGCAGGAATCCTGTAGCACTCAGCAATCACATCACAATCCCTCAGACAACACAGACTTTGGAAATTCCATCGGCCTTTGTATTAAACTCTGAAAATTTACAGCTAAAGAACTCTTGAAGAGAAATCAACAACAACCCCTGTAAGCTTATGCGAGGGGGAAATATATACAAACGATCATACAAAATATCTAAGGCGTTGAGTCATCTGAGAAATAAATGTTTTCACCAACTTGTACAGAACAGTAGATAAGAAGTTACTACTGCTTTTAATACAACATAAATGCTCTTTGTGTCTGTCAGAAGATATTTTGGCCTTTGGAGGCCACTGAGTCGGTCTGACCTTTCTGCTTTAATGCTGGAAAATGCGTCTTTATGGTTGTCGTGCTATGACTTTCGGCCCTGCTACCTATTAGCTGTCAATTGTGCTTTGTTGGCCAAATAGTTCTGCTGAGTTGGCTCAGCCCTTCCCTTTTCATGCATGCTGATCTTTCCAAGTTTTCATGTGCATGATCACTTGTAAATTTGAATAATAAATAACAAAACTTGATTTACAGGCTCTGGCTTATAATATCAGCTGTATCATTTTCGTCCAGTATTCCTGTGTGGGCAATTGGTGTCTCAGAATTGCCTCTAGTGTCTCATCTGCCTCTGTATATTTATAAAAATTGGGAGGTACTTCAAACAGATGTTTGATCTCATCCATGATAAAAAATAAGTTCTCTACTCTGTTGTAGAGACTTTGCCCTGTTGCTGGCCCAGTTTCCTCTGAGGTGCTGGCCTTCTCTGTGATCTGATTTGTGGCAAAGGTGTTCACCCTCCTGGCATAGTTTTCATGGGAAAGTAGTCTTCCTGCGCTATTCAGTAAGCTTGGAAGACCTCTGTTCTGCAATGCCACAAATTTTTCCCTGAATCTATTAACCTCGGTCTGCATATCATGGGTCCTTCTCTCTAGTGTTTGCACTAGGCTTCTCAGTGTTAGGACCCTCTTTATTAGCTGGATGGTCTCAGTTCTGTTGGAGACTCCCATAGTAGCTAACTGAGCACATGTTCTGTTGTTAAGCACATTGATCATTCTATTGGCAACCTCAGGCATATTGCCTAGAGATGCCCTTGATCTCTGGATTTCCCTTTGTGCTTTTGCTATGAGCTCAATCTGCTCATGAATTGTCTCAATATATTGCCATTGGTCAGTGATGGACTGGCCAATATTTTCCCATAGCACTGTCTTGAGCTCGGCTGTCACTTTATCTAATGTGAGCTCCTTCTCCAACTCCTTTATCCTGTCTTTAAGGGCCTTTATTTCCCTGCCCTTTTCTGCTACAGTCTGTTTGGATTTGTCATATCTTTCGTTCAACTTGACCAAATTTTCCCTGGCCTCTTTTAACTCTGACATTTGGGCTTCCAGGGCTTGGATTTCATTCTTTAACTTCTGCATGTCCAGGCTTGAAGCCTGGTCTGTTGTTGGCGCTGGTGCTGAGGTGGATGGTGGTGCCTGTTCTGTTTGTTGAGTAGGGGGAGCAGTGGTTTGAGGAGCTTCCTCAAGGTTAATTATTTCAGGAGGAGGCTGAGAGGTTTGACCTCCTTCCTTTTGCTGCAATGTTGCCTGCAATGCTGCCTGGGCAGCCTCTAAACTCTCCCAACTTCTCTTTGGTCTGGATTAGCTATTTGTACAGGGATACCAGCAAAGCTGTGGCATCTTGATCATGTCTCAGCTGAGCAACTTCTTCAGTTTGTGGGTGAATTGTTGTTGGGACTTTGACCATCTTTCTACGGGCTGCCATGTCTGCATCCCTCAATTTCAACAATGCCTGCACAACCTTAATATCCTTGGGATCATGCCCAAGTTCTATAATTATTTCCTCCAAGGCTTTAGTTCTATTATCCTTCACTTGCGAGGAAGCCCTTTCCAACTCAAGCTGGGCAGTTGTATTATTTAGGATATTTTCTAGCCTGTAGTTATCCAGTGTTTTGTCTGCCAAGGAGGCATACACCATCTCACTCGTTTGTTTGTGCAATTCAATTTTTTCCATTGGGTGGATGTCTTTGGCAAGGACCTCAAGATTGGTCCTTATATAATCTGCAGGGGACTGTGGCTGTACTACAGCTGGCATAAAATGACTCATGATCATTTTGCCCTCCTGAACATCATAGGCAGACATCAGTCTTTACTGGTTGGTAGGAGCCATTTTCAGCAGATGATTATAGAGCTGTATTTTAAGTGGCTCATTTTTCCTTTTAATGTCAATAAACTGCTGTTTGATTCCTCCTTCAGCTTCTCTTTGGTGGCTTGAGGAGCTGACTTCTCTTCCCATTGTTCTGTCTTGTCCCTGCTGGAAGGAGCTAGCAGATGCTTCTCTACTAGGTGGGCCCATGCCCAGATACTAACCTATTGGCATTTCCTCCTCAGAGAAGGGATTCATTCTATGCCTTTTTCCTCCCTGATTTATGGATGATGTGATGGGAGTCTCTCTGTCCCTTTTCCTACTTATATCCTCCTTTTGTGGAGTTTGGAGGACTGAGGCTTTAGTAGTAGTCTCTTGCCTAGGAGGCACAGTGTTCTGAGCCTGCTGCTCAGTGAAAATTGGGGCCTCAGCTGCCCTTTCTTGATGTAATGGCTGCTCTTTGTCATGCTGCCCCTCTTCTTGCTGTTGTTCCTGCTGTTGTGGCTGCTCTACCTGCTGCTGTTGCTGCTCTACCTGCTGCTGAGGTGGCTGTTCTGTTTCCATCTCTTTTTCCTTGCCTTTGCTAGAGGTTTGCTCACTAGCTTTGGCTGCTTGCTGATTTGCAGTTGAGGATGAGGCAACTGCTACCACTTGTGTCCTTGGAAGAGTGAGTACCTGTGAACAAAGTTCAAGGTCAGCCATCTTTTTCAGATTTCTCACTGCTCTTTGATTCAACTCTTCTTGTGTAACAGGCTCCTCTAGGGTTCCTCTCCTCCATTTTACTTGATTTGCATATTTCTCTATATGAGGAATCCTTACATGGTCATAACCTGACAGCCTATACTTGACCCTTCTTAAAGTTACGAAGTGATTGGGGTCATATGCTTTCCACAGGAAACTGGTTTGCAGGCCCAGGGATTTTAACATGCTATCCGCCTCTTTCCAACCTTCTTCCCTTTTGTTGTAGATAAAGTGGCCAAGTTGGTTCCTGACCTTCAGTTGTGCTTTCTTGCCTCTGCCTGAAAAGTGCAGCACATCAGCATTTCCAAATTTCCTGAAGTATTCCAGGGCAAACAATCTCATGGGCACATACTTGGGCAATCTGTAGGGAGGCAGTTCACACCCATAGATCCTGATGACTGTGTGGTTCTGGTAGAAGTACCAGTCCCCAATGCTGTATGTTTTGGATAACTGAAGGACCCTTTGCATCTCATCAGTGAGCCTTGGAGGAGGTGAGCTCATTAGCATAGACATGGCTGGGTGGATGAAGAGATCTATGAACTCACAGTAAGTGTATGGAGAATGAGATCTGTAGTGGAAGGCAGAGGACCAATAGACCACTGACCTTGGATTGCCTTGGGCATCCACTCTTTTGATAGCAAAAGAAAACTTCTCATGTTGATAATATAAGATCAAATGATAAATGTAGGAGGTGTATCTGAACACCTTTTCTCGGGCCAAGTTCATCAACTGCTCATGTATTTTATCAGAGATGTAGGTGGCATAGTCATAGCAGATTGGAGACTTGCCAGGAGCGAACATGAGCATCATTACCAGCACAATTTGATCAAAAAATTCAATTGAATTATAGCCTAAAATGGGACTAATCATGTCTGCAAGATCTCTGCCCAATTGGTTGAGGTATACTTGGTTGACAGGAGGATACTTCACAGAGTCAGAGTCAATGTACAGCTGATTTAATTTGGTGACCTGAGCATCTGTCAATCTGGCTCCTTGATTTATCAAGTCTATGAGTGATAGAGGGACCAATTTCTTCTCAGTTTTGAAGCAGAGCATCTCTTTGATAGCTTCAGGGGTGATGTAGAAGACAACTGAGCCTGAAGGGTCAAGCACTGCCCTCTGAGTAGGGTCATAGCTTTCAGCACATAGGTGGATCAAATCAGGGAACTGATTGACCTGAGGGAGCTTGAATATAGGGAGAAAAGAGTCCCATATGCCCAGCACATATGTCCCACTCTCATGTTTAGCCTTTAATTCATTTAGCAGGTGGATGTGGAACTTGGTCCTCATCAGAATTTCCTCTGAAATTTGATAGTCCAGGTCTGCTAGAGGCTGCCACTCCAATTCTCTCTGAGGGGCATTCAATGGAGCAACGTTTAATGCCACTGGGGCTACTGGTGGATCCATGATTTCCTTTAGGATTCTGTTGTTTTTGGACTAGTGTTACTTGTGCAGAACAACACCAAAGAGTTTTCTTTGAAGAGGGAGGTGAATTACTCAGGAACAGAAGACAAAAGGTGAGTTGCAGCAATTGAAATACTCCTCAGAACACGAATAAGGCAAATGTTTGGCCTTACTCTCACTTTTACAGCAAATTGGTAGAGTGTGGGTTACCAGTTCGCGAATGCGCGAACAAAATGCAGTTTTGATAAAATTTCAGGTGAACGAGGCTTAGCTGGTGAATTTCGACGTTCTAGGTGCAAATGGGAACCAGGCACAGGGGATTTGCCGGTGAATTATCTATTTTTTCACTGCTTTAAGTTAATTTGGCAATTTACGGACAAAACCGGGTGCAGAAAGGATTTGCATGGATAAATACCTGATATACAGTCAGCAATGGTCAAGGATGCAGGTGAAATGGCGCGCCAGCGGCCTTCGACATTGAATTCAGCAGGTTGGCGAAAGCTCGGATGTGAAATTCATGCAGAGGATACAACAGCAGTTTTTGCAAAAAGTGCAAAAAATGCGACATTTCGGCCAAAATATGGTTTTTTAGGACTTTGGCGCCTTTTTTGGATGACGTCAGCATGATGTCATCAGGTGGGGTCAAGGTCGGATGACGTCAGCATGACATCATCGGGTGACGTGGCGGCATACAAGGGGTCCACAGGGATGGTGAAGTGGCAGACAGGTGGGGCAACTGGAGGACGGGGCGCTGACATGGCGGTGACGATGGAGGTGACGCTGGCAGGGCGGATCAACCGAAACCGGAAGTGGTTAGCGGTTTCATATCGCACCGCTTTTGATACGGAGGTAGAAATGTCAGATGTACCTTCGATACGCTGTGGGGGTGACGCGTGGCAGAGGCGTGATGTCACCCTCTGACAGATATCGGAAGGTAACTCTCGGACGTCGGGGCCGGTCCGATATGCACGAGGGTCGTCGGATCGAAGGGGCCCGATCCAACGGTCGACGGGACGTTGAGGTGGCCGAACGATATGGACGGAGGGCGGGAATAAAATAATATTTCTTTTGGGATTTGTGCCCGGCGGAAACCTTTGGAATATTGCGGATTTTTATGGTTTTTGAATGTATTTTGCAAAAATGCGCATAGCGCCAGAACTTTGGATAAAATGAAAAAGTGGGTTTTTGGTGGATATTTCGCAAACGAAGCGGGTTAGGGGTACAACAATGGGGTTTTTACAAGGTTTTTAGCATATGAAGGGGTTAAATGGGTCAAATGACTTCTTGAAGGGGGGAAGAGGGGTAGAGTTTAGGGTTCTTAAACTGGCCTGGTGCCAATTTAATCCCTGACTGTGAACATATGGCTATAATGCCAAGGGGAGGGATATTTATACAATGCTTGGGGTTTATACACCATAGTGTTATAATAGTAGGGAAAGGGTAACATAGGGGATTTAGATAATAGAAATTAGGGGTTAATATGGATGGAAAAGGTGAATGATGAGTGAAATCACTAAGTTTATTTGAAGATAACTTAGCTTAGGGAGTAGATCAAAATGAAAAGAATTTTAGACAAGAAATGTGGCTTTAAAACGAGTAAGAACCACCATAAAACCACCACTTCTTCCATAAATCTCAACTAATGGAGGGATGTTAGTGATGGATGAGAAAGGGGTAAATGGGAAGTTAGACATGCTCCTTTGCTTTGCTGCAACATGGTGGAGAAGAGGACCTTCTCAAACCATTGATTTTCCTTTGTGAATAGGTTAGCCCACATTCAATTGCAAGGAATGACACTTCTGCAACCCCATCTGCCTACCCATCTATTTGCCTAGCATTTTTTGTTTCTCCATGGAGGGTGCACTTAGACTTGCAGACCCTTATGTGCCTTTTCTTTTCTCTTGGCTTTTTCTTTTGATTTTCTATCTAGAACTACCCTTATTGCTTCCAAGGTCCCAGATTAAGCAGTTGGGAACCTTAATTCTCTACCTAAGCTACTGGTCTACCAAGATTAAATAGTTTGGACAGACTTCTTTCTCTATTCTACAACAGAAAATTGAAACATGGCATGATCCAGATTAGGCTGTTGGACCATCCATCAAAATTGAGTCCACATCAAGCTATATACACACATTATCTTCTCTAGGAAATATGGGATCTTTGCATCATCAAAGCAGAGCATATTTGGACCTTTCTTTGCCAATCATGAAATATGAAACCTATTGATATAGGTAGCTAACAACTTGGGAGGTCGAATCATATCATTGTGTCCTCTTGTCGCATGTTTACCATAGATGGTCAGTTTCTTAGGTAGATGTGGAAGGAGGGTGTTACAGAGTGGTATGAGAGCATGGTTCACCCCAAATACTAGATAGGTTGTGTGTTTTTCAATCATGTATATCGGTTGCATGTATGTCTCTTATGCTTTCGTTCCATGTTCTTGTTGAATTTGCATGATGTTGATCATCGTTGTAGTGGTGTCATTATGTGGAAGTTAATGTTGTTAATGTGGAGTGCATTGTCATGAGCGTATGACTGGTTACATGTTATATGTCACTTACATCTATCATTTTGTATTCTTGGTTACATTCTTGTATGTTTGGTTACATTCCTGTCTGCTTGGTTACACATATCATTCTTGTAGGTTTGGTTACAAGTATTGTTTAATTATGCTTGATTACATGTGTTCATGCATTTTTGTGGTTGGTTATGGATATTTTATGCATTTTAATGTTTGCATGTGTTCAAATGTACAGTGATGTAATGGTTTTCATCATGCATGAGGTCATGGTATGTGTTGTCGATAAGGTCATGCAATTATGACTGGACCCTAGCTAGAATGATGATTGCATTGTTATATACTTGTGTGTTATGTTTCTATACGATGTCATTATTACGTTATACATGTATCATGCTGATTTGTTTATCTTTTAGATAATGTATTCTCCTCGAGCCATACTAAGGTACCTTGATTAATTGTGATTTGGTTTAGCTAACATTATATACCTTGCACAAGAAATATCAAATGGCTAGTAAGATGGTAGACTACAAAGACTCTCAATATGAATCAGATGAGAAGTATGGTGTTGGGAATTATTCTGATTTGGAATACACAATGAGAAGCTTAAAGGAATAAATAAGGAGTTGTAAGGAAGATAATGACATAATCATATAGGTTCAGGAGAAACTAGCAGAGGTAAATGAAGTGATACTTTAGAGCTTTTCAGATTTGCAGCAATAGGGACCACTTCAGATCAGCCATGAGTAGGAGGGAAAAACTAATGGGGCATATGGTAGTAGGTTGCTTGGTGGTCACATGTTAGATAGATATGAAATTGTTAGAGATGGCAGACTATTGGACACTCCAGATAGGAGAGGGGATATAAACATGTACCATTCTAGTTTTGGTTATGACAGCCATGACGATCGACATCATTATCATCTGTATAGGAGTGATAGGGGATACTTTCCAGATGATTTTAAGAAAGTGAATCCACCAACATTTGATTGAGAGATGAAGAAATCATACGATGTAGAGGCATAGTTGATGGGTATGAAGAATTTCTTTAGGTTTCATGACTAGTTAGAGGACATGAAAGCTAGAGTAGCTACATTCAGTCTCAAAGGTAAGGCAAACATTTGGTGGGAAGATGTGAAGAAGTCCAGAGGTATACAGAAGGAGGAATCAACTTGGAATGAGTTTGAGCGAGTATTCAAAAGGAAGTACCTATCAGAGAGATACTTTGATGATAGGGCAAAGGAATTCTATCAACTAAAGATGGGATCTATGACAGATGATGAGTAAACTAACAAGTTATTGGAGCTATTGAGTTATGTTCCTTACCTCAAGGAGGAGAAGGCAAAGATTTAGAGATTCATTAGTGGGTTATCAATTGAATTCAAAGATAGGATTGAGTTAGATGAGCATATACCATTGGAGGAGGTCATCCAAAAGCTAAAGGATTTATATGAACAATCAAAGTGCAGAGCTCGGACTAAGCCAGACTGGAAAGGAAATGAAAAGAAAGAAGGAAAATGGGACAAGAAGGGAGTAAGACCATAGGATTCCATTAATAAGGATAAGTTTGCACCACCTAAGAGGTTCAATGAATCTGATAGAGGATAGGGACATTGATATCAGGAGCAGAATAAGGATGTAGGTTGGAAGCCTATAGAGTAATGGACTTGTCAAAAATATAATCGCAGGAGAGATTGTCCACAAAATCAGGGTTGTAGGCCTGAGATCTATAGTGCACAAGATGCATAGATGGTTGCGGATGTTGGTTAGAGCATTCCTCGTATTTGTTAAGCATTGGATAATAAATAGGAAGACCATCATGAATCTATCATTAAGATGGATGGTAAGCTTTGTGATCAAGTCATTTCTATTTTGCTTGACTTTGGATCTAATTATAGATATGTTAGTCTTGACTTGGTGGATAAGTGTGGTTTGAGTAAGGAATTACATGTAAAATCTTGGTTAGTGCAGTTGGCTATAGGTACAAAGAACCGAGTTCATCATTGGGTAAGTGCATGTGCATTTGATTTGAATGGTATGCCTACGACAACACATTTGAATGTATTACCATTGGGATCATACAATATGTTGTGGGGAATGGATTGGTTGTACCTTCATAGAACCAATGTGGATTTGTATGACAAAACCATTGAGTTCTTGGATGACAATGGAGAAACAAAAATTTTATAGGGAAAGAAGAAATCCACATCAGTTAGGATAGTGACAACTATGCAAAGAAAGCACAATCATAGAAAAGGGTGTGTGTTACTTGCACTACAAATTTCTCGTGAAAAAAGTAAGGATGTTGAGGATGCAAATGTTTTGATAAGGTATCCAGTTTTACAGCAGTTCAAGGATGTATTTCCTAAGGATATTTTAGAGTTTCTGCCTCACATGGAGGTGGACTTTTCTATTGCGTTGGTTCCAGGGGAAACTCTGACATCAAAAGAACCTTACATGATGAGTACACCTGAGTTGGTAGAGTTGAAGCTAAAATTGAAGGAAATGTTGGACAAGGGATAAATTATGCCAAGTGTATCACCATCGGGTGCGCTGGTATTTTTTGTGAAGAAGAGGGATGGTACTCTAATATTGTTGATTAACTACAAGCACTTGAAAAAAATGACCATCAAGAACCAATATATGTTACTGAGGATTGATGACTTGTTTGATCAGTTAAAGGGAGAAACAATTTTCTTGAAGATTGATATAAGATTTGGATATCATCGGGTGAACATCAAAGAAGAGGACATTTACAAGATAGCCTTCCAGACCAGGTATGGGCATTATGAGTTTTTTGTGGTTCCACTTGGATTAACTAATGCGCCAACTACATTTATGTGCTTGATGAATATTGTGTTGCATTTGTATTTGGATAAGTTTGTTATTGTGTTCATTAATGACATATTGGTTTATTCTAAAAATGAGGAAGAGCATTCTAAGAATTTAACAACAATGTTGAGGTTGTTGAGAGAGCATCAGTTGTAGGCTAAGCTCAACAAATGTAGTTTCTTTTACACTGATGGACACTACTTGGGGCATGTTTTCTCCGATGAGGGCATTGCAGTAGATCCAGAAAAGATGAGGGTTGTCATGGAGTGGGTAGCTCCATGGAATGTAGATGAGGTGAGATATTTCATGGGTTCAGTAGGCTATTATAGGAGGTTCATCAGTAACTTCTCACAGATTTCTTATCCTATCAAATTATTACAAAGGGAAGGTAAGAAGTTCAAATGGACAGAGGAGTGCGAGGCTAGATTTGAGTAGCTTAAGTAGTTTTTGACACATGCACTGGTCTTAAAGATTGCAGATTTGGACAAAGAGTTTGTAGTATGCACAGATGCTTGGAAGAAATCACTTTTTGGAGTCCTTATGCAGGATGGACAGGTGGTATGTAATGAGTCACAAAACCTCAATGAGCATGAGCAGAAATAGCCCACACATGACCTTGAGTTGGTAGTGATCATACATGCATTGAATATGTGGAGACACTACCTTCTGGGCAGGAGATTTGTGTTGATGAGTGATGAAAGTGGGTTACAGTAGCTATTTGACTAACAGAACCTGAATGATAGGAAGGCTTGGTTGTTGGCAATGATGAGTGAGTTCAATTTCAAGATTAGATATATCAAAGGTAAATAGAACATGGTCGAAGATGTCGTTAGCAACCATATACAGGTAAATCACTTAGCATCTATGAGCTCCTATGGGACATATTTATAGGATATGATCTTGCAGGTAGGTCAACAAGATGTCACATATATGGATATTATGCATAGGTTGCAGTAAAGTATTGGTATAGGTACAAGTGGTATTATAGGTACAAGTACAAGTGATAGTAAATGTACGTGTAAAGTTATAAGTATAGGTAGAGGTGCAGGTAGATGTACATGTACAGGTAATTGTATAGGTATAGGTATAGGTACACAGGATGTGCACTATTGCCTTACAATAAATGGAATGGTTCGGTTCAGAGACAAGATATATGTTTTAAACAATATTGAGCTCAAGAAGGTGAGATTCAGGGAGTTTCATGCGAAACCATATTCTAGTCACCGAGGTTATCAGAAGACACTAACAATAGTGAAGAGATTTTATTATTGGCCAAACTTGAAGAGGGGTGTAGTAGATTTTATGGCTAGGTGTGTTGATTGTCAAGGTGTGAAGGTGGAGAGTAAACACCTAGGTGGACTGCTATAGCCAATTGTGATTCTAGAGTAGAAATGAGAAGTGATTTCCATGGACTTCATCATAGGTTTGCCAAGGATAGTGAGAGAGCATGATTCCATCATGGTGATTGTGGACAGGTTGACAAAGGTTGCACATTTTATTCCACTGAAGTCTACATTCTCAGCTAGTGATGTAGCACAAGTATTCATCAGAGATATGGTCAGATTGCATGGTGTACTCAAGAAGATTGTGTTAGAGAGGGATTCAAAATTCAATTCCAATTTTTTGAATGAGTTATTTGTGGGTATCAGCAGAAAGTTGAGCTTCAGTAAAACTTATCATCTGTAAATAGATGGACATATAGAGAGGGTCAACATGATATTGGAGGACATGCTGAGGATGTATCTGATGCATCAACAGTGAAAGTGGGAGAGTACCTTCCACTAGTAGAGTTCTCTTACAACAATGGGTATCCATAATCTTTGAGGATGAGTCTATTTGAGGAACTGTATGGGCAGAGTTGCAATACCCATAGAAGTTGGAGTGATCCAGTTAACAGGGTGTTGATTGAACCAGACATGCTGGAAGACATGGAACAAGAAATGCAGGTGATTAAGAAGAATATAAAGGGAACAAATGATAGGAAGAAGAGATATGCATATCAGAACAAGTTGTTCAAGGAGTTCCAGTTTGGGGAATATGTGTACTTGCACATCAAACCAAAGAAGAGCTCCTTACATATTGGATCATGTGCCAAGATGGCACCACAATTTTGTGGACCCTTCAGTATTATTGAGAGGATTGGGAAAGTAGCGTATCGATTTGCAAAACCTTCGACAATGAAATTCCATGATGTTTTCCATGTGTCATTGCTTAAGAAGTATGTTAAAGATATTGATCATGTGATTGACTAGTTTGTATTGTAGGTGGAACTAGATGGAGAATTCCAGCTGGAGCTCCAGTTTATATTACATAAAAAGTGCTCATGCTCCAGAACTGATCAATCGAGCAAGTTAAGGTGTAGTGGAAGCACTTTGGTCCCAATGAAGCTAAATGGGAGATGGCGAATCAGATGTGGACTATGCATCCTTCCTTATTTGTTTGATGAGGCAAAGCAATTTTGGTATGTTGTTTTGGTATATGCCTTGGTATATGTTTCGATATATGTTTTGGTGATGTTGCTATATGTAGATATATATATGGATGTAAGTACTACCATGAGCTATGCTATAAATCTTGAATAAGAAGTATGGGTGTCGTGTCGTTATGATGTTATGTTTGTTAATTTTTTTTTTTGGTTTACTTTTTAGTAGGTTGACCAATGTAAATACTAGAACATGCTAAGTCATAAAGATCCATCAGTAGTACAGTTTTGTTAAAACATTTTTGTGGTTATAGGTGTTGTTGAACATTATGGATGGTGTTCACCCAAGGGGGAGGGTTCTGTAATAGACCTGGTAAAATTTCCATGTAATAAAAGTTAATAAAGGAAAAACTAATAAACATGGTTGATTGGACAATTATTCCAAGCTCAATGTCGAGAAAGACATCTCAGTGTCAGTGTTCATTTGGTTATTAATGGCTAAGGAAATTGGCAAAGGCAATGATTAAAGCTTTGGAAAGGAAAAATGGCATTTTGGCACACTTATTTATGAAAATAATGGAAATTAGGAGAAAAGGGAGGTGAAAGGTCACAGGTTGCATGTGAGGAGGAAAATGAAGGAAAATAATTGAAAAATAAGAAAATAGAGGACTCATTTATAAAAGGGCTTCTGAGGATCAGTTGGTAACCTATTGTCAGTTTAGTTTTGGAGCTCTCTCAATATTCTCTCTCTCTCTCATACTATTGTATACTTAGAGTTTTCTTGGAGCACTCTTGGAGGGTGTGGCATACATAGATTTTTGGAGCAAGAATGCAATGGAAGAGCAGGAAAGTGCAAGAGGACATCAGGATCAACAAGTACAACATATTTTTCTTATAGGTACCGAGTTGGATATATGTTTTCCTCACTAGTTTTGGCATGTATAGAATATGCATGTGGTTTGTTGCTTGTGATTTATCATTGGCATGGAGGATGGATGAGATTGGGAGTGGATTGCCTAGCCTTGCCATTTCCTAGAAATACATGGTGATTGTGGATTTGTTTTCCTTCTTTTGTTTTGGTTTGTTCTCATGTTTCCTTAGCTTGGGTTGAGTTATTAGTCCTAGAAGCCTTTGTTGGAAAAACGTTCTGGAAGACCTGTAACAGCTTGGGTTGAGTTACTAGTCCTAGAAGCCTTGGTTGGGAAAATTCTCTAGAAGCCCTAGGTGGGTTGAGTTACTAGACCTGGAAGCCCTGGTTGGACAAATGCTTTGAAAGCGTGGTAAAATATGTGGGTTGAGTTACTAGTCTTGGAAGCCTTAGTTTGACAAATGCTCTAGAAGCCTTGAAAGGCTCAGATAGAGACCAATCTGATGATGGTTTTTTGATGTGTGACTGTGAGGTGGAATCATTGTTTTATGGGTTGAGTTGGATGGCCTCTTGAAGCCTTGGATGATTTTGGATATATGTGTTCTATGAGATCCCACATTCATACTTGGAATATGGCATGAGGGTGAATGGATGAAGAGAGATTTGGCTCAGGCATTCTACGGTCAGGTGGAACATGGAAGTCCCATCCTAGGTTTGGATTTTTCTTCATCAATATGAGGTTATTTCTCCTTGTAATTATATGAGTATTATACTGGTTATATGTGGTTTATATGCTTGTGATTCCATTGGTATTTCTATTACTATTGTGTTGGTTATATATATGTTTTATGATTGTAGCTATGTATGGTTGTCATCATGTTTTTACTTGTAAATGAATGAACAATTTATCTATGACCTAATGGATGAAATGACAGTTGATTTGTTGAGGCATCAATGTTCCTTACCCATTGTTAGCTAAGAATGAGACCCTTATGCTAAGATTTGTCATATACACCTGTAGATTACATATTTGTGGTATGTCTGACGAAATTCCTATCATGGCTAGTCGGGGTCCAGTCAATGTATTATTCAAATAATTGCATTTGTACCTATTGATGGTGTTGAACGTGCCAACATGTTAGGGGATATCTCAGGTAAGATGTCCCAACTAGACCTTAGACCGTTTGGTGTAGGAGTCCTAGTAGTGGGTCGTATGGTATCACCTTGACTGTGGTTGCACGCAGAGGTAAGTAAGATGTCCCTGTTGGTAGCAAGTGTGTGACATGAGAAACAAGCCAAGGAAGGCGCATGAACAGTTCTAACACATGGAAATTGGGGTGAGTGTGCCCCTTGGAAGCCTGTGGAAACACATGAGAAAAGATGCATCATAAATTGGAAGGTAGGTTAACCAACGATCCAAGGTGATGGTTAAACCAACGACACATCTTAGTGAGATTCATACATACATGTCCAGAAAGAATTTACACATACACCTGTAAAAGAACAACTACATATATCATTAGAGTAGCCAAGATAACTAAAATTCAATAACAACATATGCATGAAACATGTTGCCTATGTTATATTAAGAAGTGAAAGTTCCAATCATTCAATACAACCATGAACAACCACTAGTCCCGATAACATAACGTTATATTCACTGTCGCATGCTCCTCCAAAGAGATGTACTAGCTCTGCACTATGGAGAAGTCAAGGCTCGTTACAATACACTCCAATATTTCTCTAAGATACTCTATCAGAAGCTTGGCTGCCCAAAAGCCCTTACGATGAGTTATGAGGTTCTTTAAAGAGCAAAGGGTGGGGTGACCCTTAACATTCCACTTTGTGACTCTTCACCTATGCTCATTACTCTTCACCTACTACATGACTATTACATTCAACTATCAACACTTGTTCTTTCACTTTTACAAGATGTTACATTACAATCTGTATGTGTACCCATCTGAGACATAATAGGCTTGAGCAAGCCATGAAAGTTATCACTAAGAATTGGATAGTTGTGGGAATACCAATTCTTCGATATCCTCGTGATGATCAATGGTGGTGAACTCATTCCAAGCTTGGTCGTCCATGATGGTGTTCGTGTGCTCAATGGTGACATCCTACTAAAAGCAAACTCTTGCCTTCGTTGCAACCAGGTACACTGATATGGCTCCTCTATCCAACTTGTCTGATAAAATGCACATCATCATTTTGGGTGCAACTAGACCAATAACATGCTAACGCATAGTGTTTGTGCTGGTCTCTAAGTGTGTGTTGGTAACTATGGGCATCAACTTGTCGAATTACATGTTGAGCTCCAGTCGGACTTGGTTCTTGTCTTTGCCTCTATAGTGTGCTAATGGGTGGGATCGCATGCATGCACGTAATGACATCCATGCTCCTGAACAACCTTGCATGTGATTGACAACACTTCTCATCTTGTCTACTTTGTGCCAGCTATTAGGCTAGGTCTATAACCTTTATGGGTGCAATTCCATCAGTTTATCCAAGTTGCACCTCCTATTGTACCTGTTCTTTCTGCAACTCCTCTTTTCTGTGCAACTCATGTTCTTCATTGAGTTACCACTTCAACACATGCATAACCTTCTCTATTTCTCCCTCTGCCTTCGCACAACCCTCTTGCTACACTGTCTCCTCATAGCCTCAATCCCCAAAGCTTCTTTCATCACAAGTGGATCTACTTGAACTTGCAACTTTGCTTTGCCTCTACGGTGTCAACAACTTTCCTCTCCCATTTGTCACAAGTAGGTATGCTACCCTCTGTTGCTGCTGATGGTGGTTCTCACTGTGATGTCATGGCCAATTCATTTTGATATCTTTTTCTATGAAAAAATTGATGTCTTCATATATAGGCAAGCTCATAGACACTTTCTCGACTGCATCCCTAGTCTCGCTCTAAAAAATGTCTTTTGACTCTGCTCTCCTAGAGGCCATTGTACTTGTGCTTCTGAGAGGCAAAAAAACACCTATGATGCCTAGAGACACAACAACACTCATGGCAAGAAATTAGTCATTTGAAAACCAAAACAAGCTTGAGGACTAACATGTAACATACCTATGTGACTAGCTATGAAGATTGCACAATTTTCACCAGGTCACTAGGAGACTGACTGCCAAAACTGCGCAAGGCATAGTTTGCATAGTTTGGGTTGTTAGAAGGATGACTGCCAAAACTACGAAAGACACAGTTTGGGTTTTCGGGAGGTTGACTTACTATTGCAAATGTGCAATGCATAGTCTATCCTGGCCTACTGAGGACTGAAACTACATAATGCATAATTTCTGTGAGCAGTGACATGCAAACCAACAAATTGCATTGGGCAGTTTATGGGGCTAGCAAGGCACTACCACCCAGAATTATGCAATGCAAGCTTGGAGGTTACTACTGGGCCAGACTTGTTCAATTTCTAGAGAGGACGTAGAGCCTTCACTTCAAGAAATGTGTAATGCTAGCTGGGAAAGGCAAGATCTAGGCCAAGGTAGCCCAGACCCACCGACGGACAACTGGAAACATGAGAAGTCTAAATGCATGGTGTAAGTGAGTGTAAACAAGAGTGAATGATCATGCATGCAAACAGAAGGTGTAGGATTCAGAAAATGGAAAACATGCACGTGTCGCTGCAACGACGACCGTTGTTGCAAAAATGGTTTCATGCATGTGACAACAGTGAGATGGAAATGAAAAATGAAATGGTGCTTCAACAGGGTAATATACATTAAAATGAGAACAAGTAGTCATTGAAATCAAGAAGACAACACTTGCATAAAGAGAAACACAAAAGGCGACCGAAATGCAGCATAAGATATGAGAAGCAGACTTACCCTAAAACAACTAAGATGAAAGTGTCGACGACTCCTGGATGGAATATGCGATGTCAGAGTTGCAAGATCGATGTGAGAAATGAGCTTTGCAGTGACCTTTTCATAAGTTTTGATAAGGTTCAGGTTATGACGCACATGACACAAATCTAGGAAAAAGACAAACTTGGCAAGAGGTTTCTAAAATTATCTTTGAACGTAACCTCCAGTTACTAAAAATAGATCCCTCAAATATAGGGATGCCTTTTGCATGCTACCTTTTGTTATTTCGAGAAAAGAAACCCATGCATGCAAATCAATTTTTCTCGGTCCCGAAGGGATCCGATCAACCCTGAAGGTACATCCATTGATTTGCCAGACTAAGATGAAATTTTTCACAGTTTCTGGGCTGAGCAGGTCACTGCCTCCTATAATTGTGCAATTTCTGGGTAGAGGCCCAGTGTTGGTTAGATTGCACAATTTTTTGAAGGAGGACTGCCTGACTGTTCTACGCAATTCTAGAGCCTAGCAAGCTACCTAGCTGATTTGCACAATTTTTGGAGGGAAGGCTAGTTTCCCTCTAGAATTGTACAATTTTCTAGGGTAGTCTCTCAACTAGAAGATAGTCTAATTCAGGAATGCTAGCCTGTGTTGTTTCTGGGAAAACTAGTATTCCTAAAGAAAGCTAGCCCTCTAGGTTTGGCAGCTACCCTAGAAACAACAATTTAAAGAAATCCACTGGTTTCTTTTATGTGTAACAGATAAGAGAAATATAATGGAACCAACCTAAAACTTTCTCTTAATCCCTTCCTTGCTCTCTCTCTCCTTTGGAAGATCCTACAACTCTCCCCGTACCTAACACGCTTGGAGAGTACCTGCATAAGTACAACAACAAAGAACCATCAAAGCATCATGATCTATTACAACATAAACATTACATAATCAAATATATAATGAATAAATGATAACATTAAATGATAACATTCACAATTGCACAATCATGTGGCAGAAAACTTGAAGAGCTTTATTAACAGGAAGGAGAATTACAACCCAGTTGTCTGATCTAGCACCATCCTCCCATCTTCAATCCTTCTTCACCTCATGAAATAGCAATATCACTCCAACAAGAATACAATGCCCTCTCCTCAGTTACAAACTATTAGCACTTACTTGCAATTCACAACGTTCCAGCCTCTAGATCTCTTGGATGAGGGATCCATTTATAGATGTTTGCAAGGGTGTGAGTCATCCATGGGGTTTGATTAGTGTCATTCCACTTGTTACAATTGGTTCCACAAGAGAAGGGATTCGAGACTTTCTTAGATCCCTTATTCATCCTTGGGTGAATTTAGAGAGGCAAGTGGCACAGGAGAAGTTTCTAGAAGATTCCATGAGCAACCAACTAACAAACTATCTCAGACATTTGCCCATCCTCACCCATCGCACCCTATAGAAGGCCTAAACAGTATGCATCATACCCTGGTAGTGTACCACTGAGTATGCATCACACTTTTCCAGTGGAGTAGTCAGTATGGTTCAATTTTGGCAATTTCTGGATGGTTTCTCAGATGAAACTTTTGGGGAATGATGTATTCAGATGACTATGTTCCTTTAGGGTATGAAACAAATCTTTTAGTGGTTGATGAGCGATAATACATCGACATATAATTTTGGGGTTGATGTGCCCAAATATGTCTATAACAGTTGCCCCTTAAAGCATGAGGTCGTAAACATTCATGTCGGGTAAAATTCTTTATCATGAGGATCTGAAGTTTTGAATAGGAAGGTGACCTGCATGAGTTACAATATAATACATCATCATAATATGATTTTCATGATCTAGCTAAGGGAGTAATTTCCATTCTCAACTTTATAAATTTCATTTCATGTACATAGACCAGATAGTCGTCTGCAGATACAGACTTGTGATTCTACAGATATAGAGTCGTAGTCCATGATTAGGATGATCATCTGTGTAGAGCCTTTGTACATTTGATGTTTTTATATACTTGAATATATCACAGCCCGAATGGATGAAACTAGATCCAGGGACTTCAAACTCGTTCAATCATCACCCGATGTACAAGTCAAACCATGTGAAGAGGTGTTCTGAAGTTGAACATGGAAAGACATCGCCTAATTACCAGCCAATGATGTGAGTTGTTAACAGATGTGAGAGGGATCACCGATAATGATAATGATCCTTAAGGTAATATAGTACAATTCACGTGGTGTGAATATATGATTCGATGTCGAACACCACGTGAAATATTTCGGTCGAAGGCCATTGATGTCAACCTATCACTGGAAGTGAGAAACTTGCCATTTATGTATGCGAGCTTCAAATCACTGAAAGGGTTGTTTCTAAGTCAACTTCTTGGATAATGAGTTGATGTCAACAAGAAGTGACTCGTTATTGGAGGGCCTTGATGTATCGCACATCTACAACACGAAACGAAGCAAATGATTTCTGGACGTGAAAATGAACTGACGACACAAAGTTCAGGAATGGTGGTCATGAAAAAATGAAGGTTGGAGGTATTGCAGTGTATGAGACATTAACTCGATGGTGATTTATCAACTAAATGACTTCTCTTGAACATGTCAGCGACAATGAGATGAATTGGTAGCATTAACCCCAAAATATGGATGGTATGAAAGACCAATGGTGTGATGGCCGGTGAACGAAATAACCCAACCCAACTCAATAATGGAGATGAAGTGAAAGTGTCATGTTCAAGAGCGAATTGCTACCATAAATTCTTCAAGATTTTTCCCTTTTTCCACAGTCATTGTTGACTGATACCTCTTTATTTTTTTCAAGCTTGAGGAGGATAACATATGCTTGTTCTATAATTTTCCCGTTGGGAAAACTTATTTCTATTTAATGTTTTAACGAGTCTAGCGACAGTGAAACTCAGTGTCGTCTAGATGGACAAGTTTGTTGCTATTGTTTTAATGAGTTTAACGACAAGGATAACTTGATCCTTTTCATTTCTTTTAAAATGGATGAAAAGAAAACTACATAAGTTCTTTTTTGTATATTAATCCCTTAGGTCCGAAAAAGGATAAAATAGTACAGGAGGGATGACATTTCCAATACTTTAACGAGCTACAAAAGACAAGCGCTCAACGATATTTTCATGTTTAATGAGTTTGAAAAGTGTTTAAAGACAACTCCATAGTTTTCTTTTCATTTTTGAATCAAAGCCCGAAAATAAGACAAAAAGTTTTCTTGGTGGTCAAAGATGTTCAATTCACTGTTTAGCACGTCAGATTGTTTCATTAGTAGTTCAACCTGCTCAAAACTCCATCAAATTGATTAGAAATACATATATATCGATGAAAAATGAACTAAAACTAACATTTCACTTTTAAGTACATGAATAGTAAACATAAAAAGTAGTTTTAACCTTTCATTTTCATCATTTCATTTCAAACTTGGGATTTTGGAGCTCTGAAGCAGTTTTCCCCCTCAAATTTCACTAGTCGATTTCAAGAGATCATGTGGACCATTCTCCACGCTGTTAGGACCTGGTAGGAGCTACCTTCAAGCTCTTCATTTTAATTTCTAGATTGTGTGGTAGCGCGACTTTACATTTAGCGAATAGATCCTACATGCAGTATGTCTTGGAATGCCTGGAACCGAAGGTGTTCAATTGGTGTGAGGCGATACTTCCTGTTATAAAAGAAAACTGCCCAAAGTAAAGAATGGAAGAACCAAGAACTTTGGTTATGGATCCATATTAACTGATTTTGCTTTGGAAAGAATTCCACTGACGCAACTTCAAAACATTTCACTAGGATTGCCTGCACCGAGGGAACCACAGATGTAGAGATGGGTGGACCTTATGGCTAGACATGCTGGCCAGTCACAGATCTCCTTCTCAAATGTAATTTTTGAGTGGTTCAACCACCAAGAGATGGTGTTTTCAGAGTATCCATATGTCAGGATGGATTTTCGAGGCGATCCAGATTTTCCATTACCAGTTGGTGAGCACTGGAGTGCTACAGGTAAAATGATTCGACCACCATTTTTTTTCAGTCTTATATCTTTTTTTGTTTTTGATGTTACCAAGGCTAAAAAAACTCATGTGTGTGCAAATATTGGAACAATGCAACCAGTGGCACGGCCACGAGAAACAGATGACGCTCTAGCAAGAGAGGTTGTAAGGAGGGCCATGCTTCGGGATCTAAATATATCAGAGACCTTGGCAGTGCTACAGGATCAGATCAAGGGCCTCACTTTCAGCATTCAGGATGTTAGGACCAATGAGTTACCTTTGAGGTTACAAAGCCATACTACTGGTGTACCGAGTGGTTGGACTAGGCTCCTACGCATGATAGCACAGGCGGTGACATGTTATCATTAGCATCACTAGTCTAAGATATTTTTCTGCATTCATTTTTGAGTTTCTTGGTTAGATGATTGATTTTGTCTTGGACACAAAACATTTTGTGAAAACTATAAACAAATATCTACTTTTGATTTTTGGAGTTTTATTTCGGCTAAGTGATGAAATCCTCATGCAAATGTTGATGTGAAATGCTTTCTTTACAAATGCTGCAAATGCTATTTAACACATAGTTTTCTAATGAATCAGTCAATGTGTTTAAGTTTCTGGAAATGTGTTGACATTGAAAGGAATCAGAATCTCTTTCCAAAATCCTAACTCTTAGGAACATGTGATAAACAGCTAGGTTGCGAATGGAATAAACACTAGTAAGTTGTAGAAAGACGAGTTGTGAATCTAGCCTGACAATGAGTCGGTGTATGCCATGTGAAATGGCATCAGAGAGAAGTTCAATAAACGTGCTATACTTAGCAATGTTGTTCATCAATCAACCAATACATATCCCCTTGAAACTCACTAACTCGCCGCTTGGAGTGAAGATGGCCCATGCCGCAGAAGATAGGCTATGCGTACTATGACTAGCTCCGTCAGCGTACCCAACAAATGGTTACAAAAAGTCTGACATCTGCTACAAATTTGAAGTGGATTACCTAACCAAAATGACAACTCTAAAAGAAAACACTCAAAAATGCAATAAAAGCATATGTACAATGAGTTTACTACACTTAATCAAGCATAGTAACGTTTAAGATACAACCCATTTCAGGGCTGCAATAGTGGAATCCCATCATAATCGACTAGCTCGTAGGCTCCTTTTGTCAATACACGTTTAACAATGTAAGGGCCCATCCATAATGTTTCAAATTTACCTACTCCTAATTTGTCAGAGTCTTGATCGTAAAGCAAGACCAGGTCACCTTCTGAGAAGACACGAGGCTTGACATTTTTGTCATATTATGCCTTGATGTGTTTCTTATGTGCTCTGTTAGCCAATGCGGCATCACGACGGGTTTCATCCAGATGGATTAATTCCATGAAATGAGCCTCTTCTTCAGACGTTTCGGGAAGCAGATCGATTGTAAGCTTGAGGGATGAGATTTTGCATTGAATTGGTAAGACTCCTTCCAGACCATACACCAACTGAAAGGGTGTAAATCCAGTCGCATTTCTCACCTAAGTCCTATATGCCCACAGAGCTGAGTACAAGATTAAATGCCAATTTTGTTTATGGACTCCAATCATTATTTGCACCATGCGCTTAAGGACCTTTTCGATTGCCTCAACTTGTCCATTACCCTGTGGATAATATGGAGTAGAACTATCATGGGATAGTCCTAACTTGGTACTTAATTCGATCATCATGTGATTGCAAAAATGCAACCCATTATCTATGACTATAGCCTGTTGAACACCGAATCTAGAAACTAAATGATTAGAAAAAAAGAGTGCATCCATTTCACCGTTGTTGTTCAATGTAGGCATCACCTCGACCCCTTTTGTAAAGTAGTTGATAGCGACTATAATATACCCATAGGCATCACCTCGGCCCATTTTGTAAAATAGTCAACAACAACTATAATATACCCATGCCCCCCAGCCGAGGTGGGGTTACATGTCATGAAATCAATGCCCCATTTAACGAATGGGCAAATAGAAATGACTGGAAGCAGTGGTGCAGGTGGTAATTTGGTTTACAAAATGGGCCGCGGAAGATTAAATGCCAATTTTGTTTATGGACTCCAATCATTCTTTGAACCATGCGCTTAAGGACCTTGTCGATTGCCTCAACTTGTCCATTACCCTGTGGATAATATGGAGTAGAACTATCATGGGATAGTCCTAACTTGGTACTTAATTCGATCATCATGTGATTGCAAAAATGCAACCCATTATCTATGACTATAGCCTGTTGAACACCGAATCTAGAAACTAAATGATTAGAAAAAAAGAGTGCAGCCATTTCGCCGTTGTTGTTCAATGTAGGCATCACCTCGACCCCTTTTGTAAAATAGTTGATAGCGACTATAATATACCCATAGGCATCACCTCGGCCCATTTTGTAAAATAGTCAACAACAACTATAATATACCCATGCCCCCTAGCCGAGGTGGGGTTACATGTCATGAAATCATGCCCCATTTAACGAATGGGCAAACAACAGTGACTGGAAGCAGTGGTGCAGGTGGTAATTTGGTTTTGCAATAAGAAATTTGATAAGCATGGCAACCTATGACTGCAATTATGCAATCCTTGAATATGGTGGGTTAGAAGTAACTAGCTCGTAATATCTTTTGTGCAGTAGCATAACCAGATATATGCCCCCCACAAGCACCTAAATGACAATCGTTCAAAACATTTTTGGCCTCCTCATGTGTGAGGCACCTTCGAAAACCGTATCGACACCATGATGATAAAGTGTATCACCAAGGATCAGAAAATCTTTGGCTTGGTATCGAGTACATCGTTGTTCAGAGCGAGAGGTGTTAGGCCTAAAAGTTTGGGTCTGGAGATAGATCAATATATCCCCATATCACGGATCACTTGACAATATCAGAAATAGAGTCTCATCCACGATTGATGCTTCTGATGTTAAATCGTTGGAGGACGAGGGAATGTCACAAAGTAACTCTGCAAAGATGAGAAACTTCTTTGATTTGGATTTGATGAATTCCATATCAAACTCCTACAAGATGACTATCCATTTGGAATATTTCCCCCCCAACAATTGATGTGACAAAATGTATGTCATAGGGTTGCAATCTAACACAATGGTAGTTTTGCGAAGGAGTATATAGTGTCGAAATCTCTGTACTGCTTGAATAGATGATAAAGCCAACTTTTCAACATAAGAGTACTTGATTTCTGTATCATTAAGATTACAAATTAAATAATATATACGATGTTCAATTCCGTCATGTTCTTGCACTAAAACCATAGTGATGGTTGTATCTACAGTGGCAAGATACAGGTTGAAGTATTTTTGATAGTCAGGAGCATACATGAATGATGCTTTTATCAGGGAATCTTTGAGAGCATCAAAGGAATCTTGTGCAACCTGATCCCAATGGAAGGGTACCCCTTTCTTCAAAATATGTGTATAACCTTTAGCGAGCTCAGCATAATTTGGAATAAACCTCCTCAGAAAGTTAGCTTTCCCTTGCAACTTTTGAATCTGAAGCAAATTTGAAGGTGGAGGCATGTCAATAATTGCCTAAAACTTAAATGCGTTGAGTCAAATTCCGTCCTTAGAAACTACAAAACCAAGCTATTGGCCAAAACCAACACAAAACACACATTTGTATGGATTGATTCGTACCTTGTAGTGTCAGCAATGTAAAAATATGGCTCTCAAATGTTGCGGATGATCAGTCCATTTTTGCGAATGAGCAGGCAGATTGTTGAGATATGGTTGAACGATGTGTTTGATGTCATGCAAGGTGTAATTCATTGCCCTCTGAAATGTTTCCCCTGCATTCTTTAAACCGAACGGTAATTTACGATATACGAATGTGCCCCACGGACATATAAATGTAGTTTTTGACTGGTCCTGTGGATGGATATTGATTTGATTATAGCCCGAAAATCCATCGATGAATGAAAAGCTTTCACATCTAGCACATTCATCAATAATATGGTTGATAAAGGGTGTATGATAGTTGTCTTCCGGACATGCTTGATTTACATCGCTATAATCGACACACACTCTAATTGTTCCTTGTTTTTTCATCACAGGAACAATATTTAATACCCAATCAGTGAGAGGAATAGGGTAAATGAATCTAGCAAGCAAATGTTTTTCAACCTCTACTTTAATGGCTGTAGCTTTCTTTAGATGAACAAGTCGAAGTTGTTTTCGTACTCGTTTGACATCTAGATACATCTTGATCTCATGTTCAACAATTCTCAAGTCAATGCCTCGCATTTCTTCATATGACCATGCAAAGACATCTCTAAATTCATGAAAAAGAGTGCAGTAATTTTCTATTTCTGATGGAGAACAAGATTTGCCAATGTGAATATTCTCTACAACATTAGGTTTGGTTGAAATATTAATGGCGATAGTTTCTTCAATGTTGGACAGATTTCACTCGAAATCTCCTGTATTTACAGAATTTAATAAAAAATCAAAAAGTGAAGGGTGATTGAGGTCGTTTGAATAATATTCATTATCATCTCGAAGGTGGGAGCAAAGATGATAATATTCCCACGACGTCTCTCCTATCATCATTGATTCGATGATTCCTTCATCTGTAGAATGTATGTGAGACCAAGGATTAGAAGAGGTACCATATTCTAAAGACCTATCTACCTAAACGCTTGTTGAGTGCGGACTCAGGTTTACCACACAAACCCAAAAAATTGATTTCTACAAAGATTCAATGGGGCTTGGTGGCAACGCCTTGCGATGATCCTAACTATGAAAATAGTCAGAAATCTCCTTAAACTCAAATGATGTAGAAGAGATCATGTGACAGGGTTCCACTGTGGCCACTTCCGTGAAACTAGATGGAGACAGGAGGGCAAAAGTACCCACTAAGGAAGGGTCTTTTAGGAGACCTACTCCAATTATTTGAAGTGATTGTGAACTTCCATTGTTCAATGGAATGCTTCCAATAGCTTGTGAACTATTAGAAAAAAAGGCTACTTGGTCAACGATTGTGATTCCACCTTGGAAGGGAAATGCAATCTTTCTAAAATATGTAGACACAACGACAGCCATAGCATAAACCTAGGGCCTTCCTAGTAAAATATTGTAGTCAAGGAGTCCATCAATGACCTCAACTTCAATATCTACTATCTTGCCCCCCAATTCAACTTGTAAGCTACTTAAAATCCCATATGGATTGTATGTTCTTCCATCAAATGCCTTTAGTGTTGTTGGTGATCATGACAAGGGTGGTGAACCAAGAGTTTTCAAGCAACTCATTGACATAATATATGTAGATGCCCCCTCATCAATGATGGTTTGATGAACATTTCTATTGAGGGCTTTTACCTGTATAAGGAAAGCGAGTTGGGCCTCTAACTTTGGCGTATATCTGGTATGATTAAAGACCACAAGATTGGAATCCGTTGGATCGATCCCACCTATTGCTGATAACAAAGCCTACTTTTGGGAGGGAAAATTTTGCAATACCTCAAGTGTCAACATAGCGGATGGCGATTGAGCTAGATCCTCCACTATATTATAATTCTGAGCAGCTTGAGCATGAGGATTAAATGTTGTTTTATGTATGACTCCCTTTGGCGTCTTTATAGTTAACTCAAGAATAATGGGTGGAACAACTTTTGGCGAAGTCGTTGTCGAACCATTGGGTTGATCAGTAGCCTGGTTGTTTGATGATGATGGATTCCCATAATATTTACTCCTTTTCGATACCAAAACATCATTTTTCTTGGTTGTGGTGGATAGCATTAGCACTTGGGATGTCAAAGCATTATCGGTAGCAACCACATGAGTTTCTCGGTTTGGAAACGGATTAGTGAACACTGCTGAGGTATTTGAAGCCTTCAAAATTTTTGAAACCTCAGCTCAATGTGGACAATCTCTCGTAAAATTCTCCTCGTTACATATCAAACATGGATAACGAGGAGGTTTCCTTGCCGCATTAGGGTTTTTAGAAGATTTTTTTAGGAGTGGAATTCTCCTGTTACTTCTTACTATTTTTCCCTTTCTTCTTGCCCCCTAGTTGCTTTCGATTTTTTCCTTTTTCAGATGACATGGCATTAATATCTGAGGCAAGCGAATTGTAATTTTCACTTTTATTAGAAACAGCAAGAGCTTTACTAGATGGACCTCTTGTGGTTTGCGTGCTTGAGGAATCGATCACACCGTCACTGGCATGAGAGTCCCTACTCGATTTAGGAGGAGGTGGAATGAAAAAAATGGTTTAGGAGCGTCAGGAATTTTGTTGTAGAGTGTTCCATATTGTGTATAAATCAAATCTAAATATTGGGCACGAGCAATGACTTGCTGTTCAGTGAAAACTCCTCCTTTCACCACATCCTGAGTGATATATGGCAATAAGGACTTAATAAACCACTCAGCTAAAAGATGATTAGGAACATACGTCCTTACCATTCGATGACAATGCCACCACTCATGAATATGATCAGATATGTGAGTGGATGTGGTCTGTTTAAAATTGGTAAGGAGTTCTGTTCCAGTTTCATACTTGATGGGTAACTGAAAGTGGGTTAGAAAAGTAGTGGCAAGGATGGTGAAGTTATCAAACGAAGCTCTAGGCAATTCAATATACCATTTTGCTACTAGACTAGTAAGCGTTCTTTGAAAAAGGTAATGTCTAATTGAATCATCATTCATTGTGTTAGATGAGCACCACAAATGAAAAGTCATTACGTGATTTGATGGATCTTCACTTGGATTTGCATTGAACTTAGGAATATCATAGGGGAGTTTATGAGGAATCGTCGGCCACCAAGGGAAATATGCAATTAGATCATTCATTAGCCAGTGCAAATCTGGTAATTCTAGAGTTGCTACAAAATGCTACTGCTGATTCAGGTTGGGTGGAGCATACCCAGGATAAGATGGAATCGCCTGAGTAGTAGGTCTTTGCATACCGGCATAAGGCATTTGTTGTTGGTAACCTTAATAAGGTTGTTGGACATAACCAGTATAGGGTGGTTGTTGATAACTGGTTTGAAAATGCGGTTGTTCATAACCTACAAAGCCTTGTTGCCCAGGTCCTCGGTAGGCTTGATATTGGCCAAATCCAATCTGAGCTTGTAAACCAAGTCCAAACTAAGGTTGGATTTTCTGGAATTGCTGTTGTTGGTATTGTGCTAGCCACGGTTGTTGGAAAATTTGTTGTTGCCCAATACTGGAAGATTGACCAAGTTGCAGATTGATGATACCCGTTGGTGTTTGAGTCATTCTAGATAAAGAAGCACTAACCTGAGGTTGTGGTTGAGCCGTAGAGACAAGCAGCTATTGTATCACAACTTGAGAGACTTGAGTCTTTTGCCTTGAAACTTGAGGTTGCATGGAAGAAGGTGCAGGTTGAGGTTGAGACACAATAGGCTATGATTGTGTTTGCAACATAGTTGTGATAGCAGGTGTAGTGGGAATATTCGACACAGGTTGGATCGGTTGCATTGGATATAAAACCCTTGGTTGTTCTGGCAGTATTGGTATCCAACCACTAGGCATAATTCCCGTTTCACATGAATATTGTTGGAAAATCTCATATGGTTGTTCCCTAGGAGGAAAAAGTGAATAAGCATACTGCTCTCCATATGGCGGCAGTCCAGTGCTTAAAGGATATATTGGTCTTTGAAAACTAGTTTTCCCAAATTGACACTAGTATGCAGGATCAAATTATTGAGTTTCAACATAAGAAAGACCAGATGGGACTCCGGATGAATAAATAGGAGTAGACCATGGTGTTGAAGTAGCCCTTGAGTGGACTCCAGCGAGTGATTGATAACCAGCTAGAACAGATGGTGTATCGTATAAATATGACTCAAGTGTACCAGAAAACATTGTAGGAATAGCAGCAAAATATTCTACCGCAACTATGTCAGACGACACATACGTAGATGTTGATGGTTGCTAAGAAATTTTTATTCTATCCAAAAGATCTCCAAGCGATTCGACAGGAACTTGCAATGAAGGAGGATTAAAAGAACCAAACTCAGGAGGGGGAGGATACAAATGAATCCCACTTCCAAAATGA
Source organism: Pinus tabuliformis (assembly GCA_031772625.1). NCBI lineage: Eukaryota > Viridiplantae > Streptophyta > Pinopsida > Pinales > Pinaceae > Pinus > Pinus tabuliformis. Next base: position 1,136,042,691 of record CM062818.1, on the reverse strand, counting down.
AACGAGTTACTAGTTAGGGAATCCTCTACTATCTCCTCTATAGTAATCAGACCAAGTGGAAGAGGTAGACCGTCAAGTCCATAAATGTTTTCTGGAGCTGAAGAAGGTATAGTTTCTGCAGTGATAGATACTAGAGGGGTGACAACTTATGAATACTGAGCCTCAACGTCCCAATGTTTAGGTAAATGAACTTCAGTCTCAAAGGGAGGCCCTTGAACTACTACTGGTTCAAATGTAGCCTTTGTTTGAACTGAGATGGGTTCTATATCAACTCTAGATAGAGTTGTTTCAAGTACTAAAGTGTCTACTGCTACACTGGGATCCGTTCTAATGTCCTCTTGTAACTGCGGAACTTCCTCTTTGAAGGTAGATGTACAAAAAATAATCGGAGTAACTAGAGTCTCTAATGAACAAAAGTTTCAAATAAACCAGATGAATCAGACTCAGTTGAACAAGACCGCTTTGTCTGGATTGGCTTCGCTTCCAGAGGCAAAGACGGTTGACTCGCTAGTCTCCGAAAATGATGGTGTTTTGATTGACTTTCTTCCATGATTGCAGATTATTTGATCAACTCAAAATTAAGGGGAAAATGATGTTATTCCAAATTCAATTAATTTTAATCATCCTTGGACACAAATTTTCTTTTTCATTTTTTAAGAGTCGAGAAAAAGCTAAAGATGACTCTAGTCTCCTTCAATTTTTAATGAGCCTGAAAGGTCAAGTGCTCAGATGGACCTTTTCTTTTAAAGAGTTGAAAAGGAATGAAAGTGACTACTCTGGAGAATCTAGGCAAAGGGATTACCAAACCAATCGCAAAACTGCAATATACACCTTAGTGATAAATTAAAAAGAAATTACCAAGGACTTATGTACAACAATCAATCTTCCCGAATGCTGTGTTCAGTGCATTGCGATCAATAAGGCGACAGACGTAGTTTCGTATGGATAAAGGATTTAAGCCTATTGTGGTCTCCCAATATATACGCGATGGTACGAGGAGCACAATTTCATGCTAGCACTTGTCGTATCAAGGAGAAGGAATCACCCAACCTTTAATGAAAACGATAGCTGGTTTTAACGATGCCAGAACACGTCACTAGCCTAGACCTCTAGATATGTTGTGTTAAGTTCCAAAGCATTGTTAGGTTCATTAAAATTCATTTTAAACTTGATCTTGCTTAGATTTTTCCTTTTGATGGTTCACCGCGTGATGATGATGTAAAATTACTAAGATGCAATCTACAATGATAAACAATCTTTGTTTATTTGAGCAATGAAAATCCTAGCTGCTAGGGAAAGAAGATAATAGTGCTTTTAAGCAAAGAGCAAAGAGCACACACTAGTGTGTTTCCCTAAATCATCTTTTCACACACAAATCATAAAATGCTAAATGCAAATGCATGTATTTGTTTTCGCTCTCCTTAATGTGAAATATGCCAAAAGGAAAACTAAATGTAGCAAAGATCTGAAATATTTCACTCAAAATGACATTTTCGACAATTTCTTCTTGAAAAGAGAAAAGAAGACTCAAAATGACAGTTTCAATTTCGAAAAAAAATTCTTTCAACACTTTGAATGTAAAAAAATCAAATCAAATACATCAATAAAGTTTCTATCGATTATCAAGGGAAGGAACAATTTATGACACTTCCCTTTTCGACACAAAATGACAATTACGACACTTTTGTATCAAAGCGACAAATCAACTAAAACAACTTTTTAACAAAGGAATGTAAATGAGGAACAAATAAAAAAAAATATTCACTAATCCTAATGTAATCAAGGCTGATATAACTGTTGTAAGTAAGCTTCAGTAAAGAGGCATTGTTCCTATGCAGCAAAACAACCAAACAAAACTGAAAACAAGGTCAAAAACCCTCAATTTCTAGATGGAAAAAGAGTTCAGTCAATCATCGCACCTAGGCTTCACAGAGATTGAGATGCGTTGCAGTTAATACACTTGGGAGGTGCTATGCATACTGAGTCATAGTGGAACACAGTGCGATGGTATAGGGAGCGCAACTGAAATGGGTTTTGGCTCAAATGTGGAGCTGTTTTCAATGAATTAAGGTGGGTTTTGATGAACAATGATAAGAAATGTATGATGGAATGTCTTGAGAGGTTACTGAGCTACCAAAATGGAATCTAGATGTGCTTGCAAGTCAAATTTTTAATTCATAAACCAAACCAGAGATTGATTGAAGCAGCATTCATCTACTATGCAATTGCAAAGCAAGAGGAGTTTGAAGGCTACCTGGTTGACTTCAGAATCTGTCTATAGTTTATCAAATTTAGCATAAAAAAAACAATAACAACAAACAAACATCTATTCATTCCATAGCGGAGTCACCAATTTGTTTATGGGAAAACTAGTTTTCCTAAAGAATGCTAGCCCTCTAGGTTTGGTAGCTACCATAGAAACAACAGTTTAAAGCAATCCAATGATTTCTTCTATGTGTAACAGATAAGACAAGGATAATGGAACCAACCTAAAACTTATGCTTAATCCCTTGCTTGCTCTCTCTCTCCTCTAGCAGATCCTGCAACTCCTCCCCATACTTAGCACGCTTGGAGAGTACCTGCACAAGTACAACAACAAAGAAGCATTAAAGCATCGTGATCTATTACAACATAAACATTACATAATCAGATATATAATGAAAAAATGATAACATCCACAATTGCACAATCATATGGGAGAAAACTTGAAGAGCTTTGTTAATAGAAAGGATAATTGCAACCTAGTTGTTTGATTCAGCACCATCCTCCCAACTTTAATCCTGCTTCACCTCACGAAATAGCAAGATCACTCCAACAAGAATACAATGCTATCTCCTCAATTACAAACTATCACCACTTACTTTCAATTCACAACATTCTAGCCTCTAGATATCTTGGATGAGGGATCCATTTATAGATGTTTGCAAGGATGTGGGTCATCCATGGGGTTTGATTAGTGCCATTCCACTTGTTACAATTGGTTCCACAAGTGAAGGGATTGGAGATTTTCTTAGATCCCTTATTCATCATTGGGCGAATTTAGAGAGGCAAGTGGCACAGGAGAAGTTTCTAGAAGATTCCATGAGCAACCAACTAACAAACTATCCCGGACATTTGTCCATCCTCACCCATTGCACCCTATAGAAGGCCTAAATAGTATGCATCACACTTTGCCAGTGGAGCAGTCTGTATGGTTCAATTTAGGCAATTTTTGGATGGTTTCTCAGATGGAACTTTTGGGGAATGATGTATTCAGATGACTATGTTCCTTTAGGGTATGAAACAACTCTTTTAGGGGTTGATAAGCCCTAATACATTGACATATAAGTTTGGGGTTGATGTGCCCAAATATGTGTATAACATGCGGGAGGGAGACAAGCAAGCTGACATGCATAGGCCGACAGGTCACTGAAACTTAGCTAAAGATTTCATTCTTGATAGTGAAAGACTTGCTACTAAGGATGGTTGGTAGGGAGGCTTCAAAACAAAGCTAAGAAAAAATTTGGAGGGTGGTTTTAGCCACTACAACACCTCACAACACACTGCTAGATCTCCAGTTCTCTGCATGAACCTTGTTCATGAAAAGAAAGTCTAACACCTCGGGAAGTATTGCTCATTTATCTGATTATCTCGGCTTCCACACTTGCTTGATTGTAAGATGTAGCATCTACCATGCTCTTGATTAGTCGGCAAACATTCCAAGCCAAGCTAACACAATTGTTTTGATTGGGATGAGGGGTATATTTGTGCACAAGCCATATGATAGTTAGAGTTTAATTTTTCATCTCTGGTGTTGCTCTGCTACCATTTGGCCTTGACAGTACCCCAGACGAGTCATGCAAGAATACAATCATTGCTCCACTACCAATGAGCTTGGTGAGTACCCTGAAAGAGTTACTTGTATCACCTCTCTATGCAGGAATCCTTTGTATTCTTTCACCTTATTCATTTTCATTTTTCGAAATCTTTTCATATTTTCATTTTCATTTTCATAAATGTGCATAACACTTATTCATTTAAGAGGTGGAAGAGGGATCTCAACTTATTGAGAGTAGAAGAGGTTGTTCCTTCAAACAAGTAGTTTGTATATACCTTTGACATGGTTTTTAAGGTTTTCCCTCTCACCTTACTGTACTTGACTGAGATGACAAGGATTAACCCAAAACAATCGACTAGAGTAGGTGACAGTAGTTAGTGTGAAAGCATTGTGTTTTAACCAAGGCTCACTTTGATCAGAACATATTTTCCATTGATGTATCATGGACTGAAGACAACAAGTTCTTCAAACAGAGGCATGATGACAGATAACCAAGTATTGGTAACTACACAAGTCCTATTGTACTTTACGCATCTTGTTTCAAGAGTCACACACAGTTTCATGTGAAACTAACCTACAAAGGTAAACAAGCAAGAAAGTAACAAAACAAAGAAAAAGTAGAAGAAAATTCATAAGCAAAACGAGTAAGAAAACAAGGCGACAAACTAAAAAACATGCAAAGTAAGAAGCAAACATACATGCAAGAAAAACAATTAAAAGCAAGCACTACTCCTACTCCTAAGCTGATGGTGCATGGTTATGCTGACATAAAGTGATACTTCCAATGAAATGATCGGTGCATTGGTCGACTCATGTTGGTGAAGACATGGTTCATGAACAACATGATTGTTGGAACCAACAAACATGAAAGATATAACTATGAAGTCAAACACACTCCGAGTTTAAATGTGTCTACAGAAAAGAAGTGACTGAAAGCGCATGACATGTACTATGTGAATTTCCATGGTGTTGTGGTACATTGTGTGCAGATGTTAAACATACACATTCTCTTGACTATGACATGAAAGAAAATGTGAGAAAAGTAGAACACTTACGTTGCACAAGTCTGCTTGCTATGTAGGATTCCTCCAATGCAAGAGCAATGGGATCGTGTAATTCAAGTGGAGGAATCCAAATCTGGGTGTTGGTTTGATATTCAATGTAAAGAAAAGAGTGATGAGAGGCCTTGCGTGTTTCAAAAATTCCCTGATTAGAAGTGAAACCAACTTTAGGATAGTGAGGGCCTGTCATAACTATCAGTTCAGGTTGAATTTCCTCGACAACCTGTGGGGTTTCAACTTCGTGAATAGGTAAATCATCAAAGACTAGTGGATTAAACAGATTAACAGGGAGCGAATCAACATCGTGATCAAATGAATAAGTACCGAGATCACAAAAATCACGATTAGAAAACTCGAGATGTTTGTAAGCATCATCATGATTTAATGAATCATGCGGAGGGGTATATGAGAAGCAAGGATGTTCACCCTCTATGGTTCCAGAAAAGGTAGATGAAAAATGAAGTGGATTTTCAAAGAATGATTTTTCCTCTCCATTGTCAGATAATGGAGTGACATCCAGTGTGTTCTGTGAATGATCAACAATGGGTGCATTTGTAGACAGAGATGCACATGTGAAATCAAGGATGGAAGAATAGCCAAATATGTTAGGGAAAAATGCAGGACACACGAACATAAGGGAATTATCCTTCACCGCTGGTTGATGTTCAGGCTCCCAGTCATACTCTTCATGAATGACAGTGTAGGTTGGTTGTGTGACACCCACTCCGTCGATAGCTTGAGCCTCATTCACAACAAGTGTAGCGTTCAGAATGGAAGAACAAAAGACAGTGAAATCTGGATGATCAACATAACATGAAGGTGGAGATTGAGGAAATACATTCATGTGACAAAGCATGGTATTTGCAACCAAATATGTGTGAAAATTGAGAGAAGTGATGTTGGAAGGAAGTTACAATTGAAGGGACATGTGTGCATGTTCCCCCACATCACTCTACCACGATGAAGTTGTTTGATGAGAAGATGATGGACAGTCACTTGTGACAACGACCGTATCTATCTATGATTGCACAACCCCATCACTGAAGTATTGATAGATTTCATAGGGAAATATTCAAATCTGTCCATGAGATACTAGAATTTCATCCGACTTTTCAGAGCTTCAAATTGCAATATGTTGGGATGACAAAAAGGTATCTTTTATCCTCATAAATAACCTAATTAAGCATTTTTCCTCACATGTTTATCTCCATTTTATGGATAAAAATAGAGGAAACAACAATAGAAGCTAGGCAAAATCAAATAGTAACAAATTAGATAAATACAGGAATAGAAAAATGAATTTTACTATCTTTATATGTAGGGACAGGGATTGGGCGATAGTTGTTCAATCGACAAAATGATAGTAGCCAGTAAAAGAAAAAAGACAACATTCTAAGCATGAAAGAAAGTGGAAAACCAGGAGGATTGATGCTATTTTATGACGAATTCAAGATTGAGTATTGCAAAATCCTCAGGATCCCCTGATCCTGGGGATTCACTTTTATCTATTTACTTATCCACATGTTATATAAAGCTGTAAGGAAAGATAAGCAACTAGTTTGGGAATTCATAAATTGTATCTATTCTTTTTGGACATATAATACTTTCATCTTGGTGTCACACGGAATCAGTCAAGAGTGCGGACACAACCGACCTTCCTAGAAGTCTAACACATTCTAATGACAAACAAAACAAACTGGAGCTCTCCTTCTCTAAACATGCATTATGATATGAGAAATCAAGTGTTTCGTTCTTACCTTTGTCCAAGCGCTGTTGTAGAAGTCCAAGCTTTGTTGATCTGGATGAGCTCCTCCTTTTCTCCAAAACCTCCAGTCACCAACAGTCAAACAATTAAATAGCACCTGATTATAACATAAAACAAAGCATATTCAAAATATAGACCAAGGAGTACATGAAATAACCCATAAACAACAAGTTATTGAGAAGAATGGACCAATTTGCATTAAAGGTAATCAAAAGGAACCATTACAACCTGAGCCTTGGTGTTGTGCAAGTTCCTTCCAGGGTCCACAAGAGTCTTCCTCTACTTTGACAAAGCTCACCCACTTCCAAATAGAACAAGTAAAGATGACAATCTCTCCTCACAAGCTTCTAAATGGGAGTCCTAATTCCTACAGCATTTACCCTTAGAAATCTATAGCTTTCAACCCCCTTTCCTTCTGGCTCAATGCCTCTTTTTATAGTGCTCAAGAGGAAGTTAATCAGGTCCACCATCAATGTGATAGTCCCCTCTTTGGATGGGATCACTCCCTTATTGATGGGATAAGTTCCTCTTTGATAGGAGTGCATGAACCATCTGGAGGCGCCTAATACACGTCGAACAACCTTCTAGAATGCTCTAGAAATGACCACAAGTAACTTTTTAAAGATGAAACTTGCGCATTCTAACCTTTACAGGGGGACGCACCTGTCCCTTTACATACAGAGCGTCTTTGGACGCAGCTTTTGTGAACGTTGGGAGCGTCCCCACAGGTAAGGTTGAGAGAACCTGCGTCCCCAGAGATAAATACATTTATACAAGACTTTCTCTCTTTTTGGAGTTTGACATGGAGAGCAGAGGCATAAGACTTGCCTAAGAGGGTAGCATGACTGTTGATTGAGCCATACTAACTGTAAATAGTCATGGTGACATTTTTTAGTGTAACAGATTGCCCCCTAAAGTGCGAAGCCTGGAATAGATTAGGGTTTGTAATATCTAGGAAGGGTGAAGCGCTTTATCATTTCAAGGATTATCCCATGGAGAACCTGGTCAGAACCTGCAATTTTCAACACAAAATACATGTATAAGATTATATCATCACTGAGGTAGGCATTCCCATATTCAGATTAAAACTTTAACTAACAGACTAACTACTCTGATACAGGAATGATCTTGCAGTACATCATAATCATAGACTTTTGTAGACACAGTATGGGCGCAGCCATCTGTTTATGATTAGTCTACTTAGATAATGAATACAAAACTTCTCGCAGCCTGGATGGTAAAGATTTGATCCAGGGTCTTCATTCCTACTTCTCGAATTGGTACAATTCTAGCCATGCGAATAAATGAGTCGATGTCGAACATGGTAGAAACCGCTTGATTACCAGTCAATGATGTGAACTGTTAACAAGCGAGAGAGAGACCACCAGTAATGTCAATGGTTCTCAAAGTACCCAGTACAATCCATGAGATGTGAATGAATGAGTTGATGTCGAACATTTCACGGAATCCTTCGATCGAAAGTCAATGATGTAAACTGATGTCAAAGGCGAGAAACCTGCCATTGATGCATGCAGACTTCAAGGAACTGACGATTTCTAAGTCATCTCTGTAGATAATGTGCTGATGTCGATAGAAAGTGACCCGTTGCGGGCAAGCCCACAACACGAAATCATTGTTCAAGTTGAAGAAATACTGCTGTAAGGACTGACTCAGGGATGGTCAAATGGATGAAAAGTATTTTGCAGATGAAAGTTTTGCTTGCAGACCTCTTGAACACATAACGACACGATAGATGGCTTGGTGACAAATAACTCAAAGTTAATCCCCGGAACCCGGTTAAAGACTTTCAAAGTGGTTTGATCAACTGTGAGGTAAAAGATTTCCCAACCCAGGTGAATGAAAAGTGTCGTGTTCAAGAGTGGTAATAAAGTTTCTTTTGAGACAAAAGGTAACAAACAGGTTCATTCTTCCCTTTTTTCCCCCACCATTTCTGGCAAGTACCTCTTTATTTTTGACAAGCTTGAGGAGGATAACATATGCTTGATTATAAGCTCATCCTTCGGATGAGTCCAACCTAGTTTTGATTCGAACCCTAGCAAGGATTGGTTCGTTCATGTTTGTAATTGAACAGGTCCTTTACTGTGAAATGTTTAACGAGCCCAGTATAGGAGAAACTCGGCGTTTTTCAATTTTAGAGAGTGTGAAAAACCTAAGGAGACTCCAAATTGAACTTTTTCGTAGATTTGTGTCCCTCAAGCCCGAAAAAGTATAAAATAATACCTGGGGGAACCGCTTGATCTTGCGACCAAGGAGTACTTTCATAATTAGTGCCACTGACCTGAAAAGTAAAAAGCGATCAAGGACACGTCGTTTTATTTCCGTATCAAGTTTGAAACGACAAAAACCCGGCAATCTTTTCCTGATTTTACGGTCAGAAAAGAGCTATAAGGGGACCGTCTTTTAATTCTGTTTTAACGAGTGTAAAAGAAACGCTCGGCAATCTTTTCATTTTTTAGGAGTCAGAAAAGGGCTTAAAAAATGACTCTGAGGTTTCACTTTTTCGTAAGTTTTAACGAGCTCGAAAAAATGATAAAAATGTACTCATGGTTTTCACTTTTTCGTATGTTTTAATGAGTTCGAAAAAATGATAAAAATGTACCCATATGGCCGACTTTCAATTTAATTTACGAGCAGGAAAAGACGGAAAGAACTCGGCATTTTCATTTGTTTTACGAGAATGAAAGATAGCAAAATAATCTCGATATTTTCATGAGTTTAACGAGTCTTGAAAATAACTGAAATTGACTCGAGATAGGTTTCATTTTTACAAAAGCTTGAAACAGACAAAAACTATGCTTCAAAGTAGTTTCATTTTTACACAAGCTTGAAACAGAGAGAAAACTGTGCTTGATGCCCCCTAAGCATAATTGCTAGAGCGCATGCCCCCCAGCTTCATTTCATTCAACCAGTTGGATGAAATGAAGGTTGAGTTACGAGATCATTTGAAAGACTCGACCTAAAACTGTAAGAAAATTATACAAAACACTGAAATAACTAACCTAAACATACAACCTAACATCTATGAGGTCTAGTCAAACTCTCGACTTAATTAGAGGAGGATTTGTTTCATTTTTTAACGAGATTGACACAGGAAAAGAACTATGCTCGGATTCAGTTTCATGTTTACACAAGCTTGAAACGAAAAAAAAATGCTTGGTACAAGTTCACATGCCCCCAGCATAATGACGCAAAACGAGGTACATGTCCCCCAAGCTTCATTGCATTCAATGAGGTGGATGGAATGAAGCTTTACTTTCAAGATCTTGGAAAGACTTGTGGGAGCTGTTTCATTTTTTAGTGAGGTTGACACAGGAAAAGAACTATCCTCAAAAACCTTGTTTCATTTTTTAAACGAGCTTGACATAAGATAAGGAACTATGCTCATAACTACTCTCTACAAAAACTCTACTCTAAAAACCTTGATTCATTTTTTAACGAGCTTGACACAAGACAAGGAACTATGCTCTAAAATCCTTGTTTCATTTTTTAATGAGCTTGACACAAGACAAGGAACTATGCTCATGACTACTCTCTACAATCTACGTACTTAACCTACCCTTGTTTCATTTTTTCACGAGCTTGACACAAGACAAGGAACTATGCTCAAGAAGTTCGCATGCCCCCAGCATAATGATGCAAAGCGAGGTACATGCCCCCCAGGCTTCATTGCATTCAACCGGCTGGATGAAATGAAGGTTTACTTTCAATATTTAACTTGAAAAGGGAGTTGTTTCATTTTTAAGGAGGTTGACACAAGAAAAGAACTATCCTCATACCTGATTCATTTTTTAACGAGGTTGACTCAGTAACTGGAACTGTCCTCAAACCTGATTCATTTTTTAATGAGGTTGACTCAGTAACAGGAACTATCCTCAAAACCCTACTTTCTATAATCTACCTACATAACCTAAAATCTACCTGATTCATTTTTTAATGAGGTTGACTCAGTAAAAGAACTATCCTCATGCTAGCCTGTTTCATTTTTTAACGAGGTTGATACAGGAAAAAACTATCCTTGTACCTAGTTCATTTTTTAACGAGGTTGACACAGGAAAAGAAATGTCCTCATACCTGGTTCATTTTTTAACGAGGTTGACACAGGAAAAGAAACTTTCCTCGTACCATCCAATTTCATTTTTTAACGAGGTTGAGAGAGGAACAAACTATCCTCGTAACTCCTTGTTTCATTTTTTAATGAGCTTGACACAAGACAAGGAACTATGCTCATACCTGATTCATTTTTTAACGAGGTTGACTCAGTAACAGGAACTATCCCCAGCGGAGTCGCCAATTTGTCACACAGAATCAGTCAAGAGTGTGGACACAACCGACCTTCCTAGAAGTCTAAGACATTCTAATGACAAACAAAACAAACTGGAGCTCTCCTTCTCTAAACATGCATTATGATATGAGAAATCAAGTGTTTCGTTCTTACCTTTGTCCAAGCGCTGTTGTAGAAGTCCAAGCTTTGTTGATCTGGATGAGCTCCTCCTTTTCTCCAAAACCTGCAATCACCAACAGTCAAACAATTAAATAGCACCTGATTATAACATAAAACAAAGCATATTCAACATATAGACCAAGGAGTACATGAAATAACCCATAAACAACAAGTTATTGAGAAGAATGGACCAATTTGCATTAAAGGTAATCAAAAGGAACCATTACAACCTGAGCCTTGGTGTTGTGCAAGCTCCTTCCAGGGTCCACAAGAGTCTTCCTCTACTTTGACAAAGCTCACCCACTTCCAAATAGAACAAGTAAAGATGACAATCTCTCCTCACAAGCTTCTAAATGGGAGTCCTAATTCCTACAGCATTTACCCTTAGAAATCTATAGCTTTCAACCCCCTTTCCTTCTGGCTCAATGCCTCTTTTTATAGTGCTCAAGAGGAAGTTAATCAGGTCCACCATCAATGGGATAGTCCCCTCTTTGGATGGGATCACTCCCTTATTGATGGGATAAGTTCCTCTTTGATAGGAGCGCATGAACCATCTGGAGGCGCCCAATACACGTCGAACAACCTTCTAGAATGCTCTAGAAATGACCACAAGTAACTTTTTAAAGATGAAACTTGCGCATTCTAACCTTTACAGGGGGACGCACCTGTCCCTTTACATACAGAGCGTCTTTGGACGCAGCTTTTGTGAACGTTGGGAGCGTCCCCGCAGGTAAGGTTGAGAGAACCTGCGTCCCCAGAGATAAATACATTTATACAAGACTTTCTCTCTTTTTGGAGTTTGACATGGAGAGCAGAGGCATAAGACTTGCCTAAGAGGGTAGCATGACTGTTGATTGAGCCATACTAACTGTAAATAGTCATGGTGACATTTTTTAGTGTAACACTTGGTGATGTTGTAACTCTATTATTGATTTTAATGAAGACGACTACATTTAATTCATAATCGTATTCTTAGTATCTAACAACGGGGACTTCTGGAGACTTTGGGCCCAGTCAATAGAAGATCTACTAGTCCAATTGTGTTATAATTATTTATGTTTATTATTCATTGTTTATTATTGTTAGTTTGCAAAGTAAGAATCATTCTGATTACTGTGAGGATTTATGATTCTGATTTGCATTGTTGTTCATTCAAGATTCTAGATTTAGTTGTGTGATTATATATGCGTGATTCTCTTTATTGAAATGGTTGTGTTATATGAGTGATGCTCTTCATTGAATTGGTTATGTTCATTCCATATTGTTGTTCATTCTAAGGTAACACCATCCTAGATTTCAAAGCTAGAGTGATTTCTTTCCATGAGGTGTTTATATGGTTTTTGTTGTTCAATTATCATAGCTTTCATTCATGTTAAATGAGTTAGTTTCAATACAAGTTAGATTGCCAAGTGTGATTCTTTCTATTTGCATTCTGATTCAGTTGCTTTCACAATAGATTAAGTAGCTTTGAAGGTGTTTTATGAATTCCTTTCAGAAGTTTTTGGATTGAATTTAGAGAAATAGAAATTAGCAATTGCAACGACTCCAACAAAAATTGACCTTTGAATTCACTACATATATAGCACTGACACTATTGAAATAAAAATATTTACCCTGGGTTGATAATGAATGTAGGTATTAATATTGCTTGTAATAAGACATCTTAGTACACAACCATTTTGGTGCCATTGTCAGGGAGAGTCTTTCAAAGTGATTCCTTTTATCTTGCTGTAAGAGAATTGGGTTTTAAAGGCAAGAGGTAAGAACGTACGTGACCAAGTAAAGTGTTTTCTCATTAGCCCACTTTACAACAAAAGTATAGAGATTAAATAGAAATAGTTTTTTTTATGAATGAATAGGAATAAAAATATAGAAAAATATTAGAACCCTCCATCTAAATCCACAAAACCCAAGGGATCGGTGAGCCTTGGGAGAACAAATTTTATAGATGAAATCGTAAGAAAAGCAGAGTCTCAGGCATCAGTAGGATTCCAAATTGTCTCTAGAAAAAATCCCTACTATAATCCCTTAGGCAGAAGGCTGACCATCTGCAGCCTACACTGAGATTGATAGCCAAATTAGAGGATCTGAATGGAGTTTTTAGGTTACAACAAATTTACATTCATATCCTCTACAAGACGGAAAATCGTGCAACTTAAAAGAAGGAGAGGGAGAAACAAGTGGAACTGCTAAGGTTGGATCTCAGCTGTCTGAACAAGGATCTCCGTGATCCCAGATCTAGGCATTGCTGCAAAACCAAGTCAGATTGTGAATCCACAACTTACTCAAATAACACCCCCTGAAATCCCTGAAGGATATTGGCACATTTTTTACCAAATGGAAAATCTACCACCTCAAGGTCAGACCTCAACATTGGAATACCCCATAGTCAACCAAGTGGCCAATGCCCCGATGAGAGCTATCCCCTTACAAAGCATCCCAACTTTCCATGGGATGATCATAGAGGATCTAGATGCCTCCTTATTCGAGTTTGATTTCCTCTATAGATGATATGACTATACCACCAACCCTCAAAGACTAAAATTGTTCTCTTCTACTATGAAAGGAGGTACTTTGATATGGTTCATGGGCCTAGGTGGACGTACTATTAACTCTTGGGATGAAATGAAATATTATTTTCTCACAAGATACCACGATTTTTGCAAGACTAGTGAATTAAAAGATGAAATCTTTAAGATGGTTGCAAAGGATAATGAAACTCTAGAAGAATATGTCGAACAGTTTCAATATAATCTGCAGAGATCTCCTCACAAAACTCTACCAAAAGAAGTCCTGAGAGCTATCTTAATTAAGGGAATCAAAGAAGAATGGATAAAAACTCTAAATTTGATGGGGAAAGGAGATATTTCTCAAGAATATTATGATGAAATTGTTCTCTTGTTTATTAGGTGTTCGTGAGGTATCAAATGCATAGGGTCAAGAAACCGAGATCCTATAACCAGAGGAAGAAGACCACATAGTGGAGGCATAACAAGGATGGAAATCGGTAACCTCCTGGAAGACTTCAAGATGGACATCCTAGGAACCCTCACAATGTAGCTAGATGTCTTGCAGGCTAAACAGAAACAAGCCTTAGGAGAATAGAATTTGGCTATTTTTTCCCCACGCTACCAAGAGAATTACAACCAATGGGAGTGTCCATTTGACATGGTCTAGACATGCTCCATCTGCATCGAGGATCACACCACTGAATAATGTCCATCACTTCCCAGGCTGAAAGCAGTTTTCAATGAAGCAGAATAAGAGATCGAGCTAGTATACTTAATGAACCAGCATCGATAGTGGCAGACCAAACCTATACGTATGTCACAAGACACATCCCAGTTCTTTCCTTCACCATTTAATCAACAAGAGAACCCCGGGGTAGCATATCAGGCCATTTTCCTTTCTCGAATTGGAAATCCCAGACATTCCCTATGACACCTTGGCCAAGTCAGTCCTTTCCAGGTAATGGCTAGCCAAATTCTACTTTTTCTCCTGTTTTGCAAGGTAATCCATATTCATCCCAATGGCCTGCATCTACTTCTCAAAATCCAAATTGGTCTCTAAATTGGCAGTGACCTTTGGGATATCCAATACACCTATGGGGAAAGTTCCTCAACCTCAACCTACATTATCAGCCCCATATCCATTACAAAAAAATCCTTAGCCTCTTCTACATCCTCACTTGCCATTTCAACCAAATCTGAATCCCAATAATGGACTGGTTCAACTGGTACAAATTGTCGAGAGCTCAGACTATGAGATTGAACAAAAATAATGTAATGAACATAGAATGAGGTCAGGACATATCATTATCCCCAGGGAAAACAAAGACTAGCCATCAATTGAGTTGGAAAACCCACCTGTACATATACCATTAATGGTAAATGATACATAAATAAAATAAGGAGAAGATACAAATTAGCATAAAGGTCTTGAGAAACTCATAGTCACTTCTCCCACGTTCCCCAAAAGGATAAAAATACCTAAACCAATTTTTTATCTATATTTTGATCTTGTAGGGGAACTAAAAATTATTTGTATTAAATTTTCTCTTCTCCAAGCCATCCATGATATTCCTATTTATGCTAAAATGATTAAAGAGCTATTTGTAAAGAAACCTATGAGGAAAGCAAAAACTTCACCCACCATTCACGTTCTAGGGACGTTATCGATTTACTCTTGGGAGGGGAAACTCTGGTAAAATATGAAGATCCTGGGAACCCCATTGTTACAGTTCAAATATATGTCTGCTCCTTTCCAAACACATAGTTTATATGGTTGCATCCGTTAACATCTTAGCAGTAGAATCCTGTCAGGCACACGGTATTATAACTCTAGAACCAACCACCACCCTTCGAGAGCTTATTGATTCTTCAGTGGTAAGGCAAAAGGGAACTTTAAAGGGTATTATAGTTTTTGTTGATTCATGGGAGTATCCAGTAGATTTTCTTGTTATAAACCCAAAGAGTCGATTGGATGGGCACCAGCCGATGCTTACATAGGCTGCTGAGAGGGCAGCATGACTATTGCTAAAGGGAATGCTGTAAAAAGTCTTGTTTTATATCCTCCTTCCAAACCAAGTCTTCCCATTGTAAAAATATGTAAACAACCATCCGCATACCTAGAAGAAAGCATTTTTTCACCACTTATAGTAGCAAAGGCACTTGAATTTAAGGATCAAACTGAAGATGATGTTATCAACAACTTTATCAATCATCCAGCTAATGTGAACAATGTCAAATGTCAAATGTTAAAAGCAATTCTTGATAATGAAGCCTTGGAAGACCCTTTGGAAGATACTAATAATAAACATATCCAGACAATTGTTGTTCATAACAACAAGCCTATTGAAATCGAGTTAGGCAAGGTTTTAAACATTAATGATAGTCTGGACATCTACCAATACCAAAAACTCATTCAGGTCCTACAAAAATATAAAGGTTCTTTTGCCTAGGGCTATCTTAACATGAAGGGCATAGACCTACAGTTCTGCATGGATCATATCTACACCGAAAAGGATGCTCATCCAATTTGGTAGCCTCAGCGAAGGTTGAATCGCATCTCAAGGACACTGTAAAAGAGGAGCTACAAAATCTGTTGGACGTGAATTTCATTTATTCCATTTTGGATAGCAAATGGGTCTCTCCATTGGTAGTTGTCCCTAAGAAAACTGGGAAGTGGTGTATATGTGTGGATTATCAGGAATTGAACAAGGCAACAAAGAAAGATCACTTCCCTCTTCCACTTATTGATCAAGTCCATGATACTCTGGCAGGGACGCAATTCTTTTCCTTCCAAGATGGCTTCAATGGCTACAATCAGATTCAAATCACCACTAAAGAGCAAGAAAAAACAACCTTCACCTATCCGTGGGGTACATTCTCTTACAGAGTGTTACCATTTGGCTTATGCAATGCCCCAACTACATTTCAAAGGGCCATACTCAACATTTTTGCTGACCGGATA
Organism: Pinus tabuliformis; assembly: GCA_031772625.1. Lineage (NCBI taxonomy): Eukaryota > Viridiplantae > Streptophyta > Pinopsida > Pinales > Pinaceae > Pinus > Pinus tabuliformis. The sequence continues at coordinate 1,136,026,114 of CM062818.1, read as the reverse complement.
AATGAAGGGCTTGAAGTTTACATGGATGAATTTACCCTGTATGGGGATGACTTTGATCAAGCACTACAAAAATTAGAGAAGGTTTTGGAATGATGCATCTATACTACGATGTGTTTAAGCAATGTGAAGTGTCACATGATGATGACCGAAGGCATAATCTTGGGACATCACATTTTTGCTGTAGGGATACAAGTAGATCCAACAAAGATACTGGTAATTATTTTACTACCTACACCCTACACTTGGATGGAGGTACGTAGCTTCCTTGGATATGCAGGATATTATCATAGTTTTATCAAAAGAAATTGTTGCACCTTTATACACTTTAACTGGAAATGTTGACTTTAATTGGTCTGACAAATGTGACACAACTCTTATAGATTTAAAGAAACTAGTTTCGACGACACCAGTATTATGTGGACCTAATTGGGAACTGCCCTTTCACATCTCCACAAATGCATCAGAGGCAACAATAGGTGTTGTCCTCGGCCAAGAGGAGGAAAGAAAAACTTATGCTATATATTATATTAGCAAAAATATCACTACTACTGAACTTAATTATACATAAATAGAAAAGGAATTCTTATCTGTCATTTATGCCATAAAAAAATTTAGACATTATATAACCGACTATCAATTTTTTCTATATACTGATCATTCCACCATTAGGTTCTTAGCCAACAAACCTATTACAAATGGTCGAGTGACTCGTTGGTTATTGATTTTGTAGGAGTTTGATATCACCATCAAAGAACATCCCGGGAAGGAAAACCCAGTCGGTGATTTTCTGTCTCCAATCCCAAAGATAAATGATCCATTGACAATGGACGACCAATTTCGAGATGAACATTTGTTTGCTCTAGTAGTAAAAATGCCATGGTATGCAGATGTAGAAAACTATCTCGAAGTAAGGAAGCTACCCAGGCACTTGACAGCAAGGGAAAGAAAAAAGATTGTTCAACGCAATGCCCAGTTTTCTTGGATTGGTGGATACCTTTTTCACGCAGGGTCTGATATGTGTATATGCAGATGCACTCGTGAGGATGTGATTTATGACATCTTGAAGGCTCGCAATGATGAGCCCTACTTAGGACACTTCACAGAATGTAGGACAGGGCATAAGGTACTATAGATGGGCTATTATTGGCCCACTATTTTTAAAGATGCTAAGAAATATGCCCAGGCTTGCGATAGCTACTGAAGGATGGGCCGACGTTTTCAATCTGATGAAATGCCACTGCAGTGCCAATCAGTGATAGAACCCTTTGAATGATGGGCACTCGATTTTGTTGGCCCATTTCATCCACCATCAAACCAAAAGGTCTACATACTGATTGCTACATATTATGGTTAGAAACAGTAGATTTTCCAAGAGCTATAGAAGAAGCTATAATTAATTTCCTTTTTAGGCTATTTATGCGGTATGGTTTACCTTAGGAAGTGATAATGGATGGAGGGAAATTTGTAGGACACAAAATTACAGCCACTCTAAGGAACCACCACATTACACATAAAGTCACTTCCCCGTATCACCCACAGGTCAACGAGCAGGTTGAAAGCACCAATAAGGTCACCGAAGCAATTCTGACCAAGACAGTCTCAACACATTGGCAGGATTGGGTTGTTAGACTGCTAGAGGGATTGTGGGCCTATTTCACAATTTGGTGAAATACTACTAGATATTCTCTATATGAACTTGTATTTGGTAAAGAACCTATATTTCCTACTGAATTTGAAATAGAGACTCTAAGAACAGCTTAGGAAGTGGGATTGGATCTAACAGAAGCCCAAACCAAGCGACTTCAACAAATAAATGAATTGGATGAGGCTCAAATACTTTCTCTACAATGCACCGCATTATTCAGTAACAAAGAATGAAGTGGCACGACAATGTTATTAAAAGGAAGACATTTCAAAAATGAGATTGGGAAATTTCCTATGAATCTAGATTCCAAGACTTTTCGGGCAAGTTACAGACAAGGTGGCTTGTCCCTTATGAAATTCAAGAAGTACATAACAATGGTACTCTCACTTTGAATACCATTAACGGGTATGGACATTTTTTCAAGGTGAATGGGCATTGGGTGCGTCTTTATCACAAACCACTCACCAAGGAGTCTTTTTGTCAATAGGTACGTGATGACCCCACCATGCCAATTTTAGCTGCATGGAGTAATGACCCGCCAGCTTTTCTCTCGTGAAATTGCATCTTTCTTTAGTTGTAAATAATGTACATATTCCTTTACGATTGATTTCAATATAGTTAGGCATCACCATGTAAATACGAAGATTTCTCTTCTTTTTGGGTGTGTTTCGTAAGTGTTGTTCAATCGATTGAACGATTTCTGTTCAATTAATTCAACAACACTTATTTTTGTGTGTGTTTCTATTCAATCAATTGAATGATTATTGTTCAATCAATTGAACAACACTTATTTTCATGTGTGTATTGATGTTCAATCAATTGAACATCACTTATTTTCATGTGTGTATTGTTGTTCAATAGATTGAACAATTGTTGTTCAGTCAATTGAACAACACTTTTGTATTCTGTTGTTCAATCAATTGAACGATTGTTATTCAATGAATTGAACAACACTTTTTGTGTTTTGATGTTCGATCATTTGAATGATTTCTGTTCAATCAATTGAACAACACTTTTCATTTTTTGTTGTTCAATAATTTGAATGATTTTTGTTCAATCAATTGAAAAACACCTACTTTTGTGTGTTTTTCCATTCAATCAATTGATTGAATGACTATTGTTCAATTGATTGAACGATTGTTGTTCAATCAATTGAACGATTTTTGTTCAATCAATTGAACAACACTTTTGCATGTTTTGTTGTTCAATCTATTGAACGATTGTTTTTCAATCCATTGAACAACACTTTCTATGTTCTTTTGTTCAATCGATTGAATCATTGTTCTTCAATCAATTGAACAACACGTTTTGTGTGTTTTGATGTTCAATCGATTTAATGATTATTGTTCAATCAATTGAACAACACCTATTTTCTTCTTTGTATTTTGATGTTTAATCATTTGAACGATTGATGTTTAATCAACTGAAGAACACTTTGTGTGTATTTTTCTGTTCAATCAATTGAACAACACTTTTTGTGTGTTTTTCTATTCAATTGATTGAACAATTGTTGTTCAATTAATTGAACAATGCTAATTCCTTTTTTGTGTGTATTTATTGTTCAATCGGTATAATGAATAACTATGATTTCTTTTTTTATTTTATTTTATCGCTGGTCATTCTTTTTGCCAATTTCTTTATCTTTTATGTTTTGAATAAAAACCATTTGGTTGGACATGTGCCTAAGATAAAGAAAACTAGTAATGCTAATACCAATATGACCTATAAAACCTTTTGATGGTCATCTTTATTCAAAAGATGGCATGGTGCATATCTATAATGAATGATTGAATATCTTCTCTTTGGACACATCATAAAATGATTTACTATTCTAATACCATGATAGTTTATCTTTTAAACTTTCAAATGGATAAATCCGTTCAATATGATGATATGGGGGTAAAAAAATAACTTTCATTAGCATTTTTTTTACTTATATGCAATCCCTGACTCTTAAGGAGTAAATGAGCCTCCATCCTTTTACAATAAAAGCATCAAAATAGGAAAATATAAAAATATGAAAATACAACCAATATTGGTTTAAAGAGGATAGGGGCTCTCATCATGAGGCAACCTACCATGATCATAAGGATGTAACGGGTGAAATTTCATTATGGCCACCACACCAAGGTAATGACATTCTTGATAATTAAAACTATCATAAGGACAAGGGGTCTCATCATGATCTAGCCTGAGTTATATCCTGGTGAATGGCACTGTGGTTATCTGGTTACCATGCCAGCATAGTGGTCTTTGTATAGCAAATAAAAAGAGAAAATCATTTGAATATTAAAAGGAGGACTTTGGCTAATTTGCAAGGCTAAAAAGAAACCCTATCGGGGCTATGGATGCCTACTGGAAACAGTGGCTCTTCTTCTGGTATTGAAGTACTATGTGACAATACCAAATGCTCTCTATTATATTACAACATATGGATTCATTTCTAAACGAAAATTTCCATTTGAACAACATTCCTAAAAGCCAACATGCATGCAACTTATATCTTATATCCATTATATCATATTCCTCCAATCACTTTACTTCCAATCATTAATATGTATCGTCGATCATGCATTTCCCACTTTTCCACCTAAGGTAAAAATCAATTGACATAATGGTATAAATCTTTGTTTTATTTTACAGGCATTTCAAATATTTTGATATGTACTAATTTGATTGTCATTGTCATTTATTGCTTCACTTTTATTGATTGGTTGCCTGCATTTATGATTTATCAATGCTTTCTCCTTTACTTCCCAAGCTTGGCGGGTGTGGAATCCCTTTTCTGATAGGAGGGGAAATGGTTTGCATATGAACAACATGTGTGAAAATTTATGGATATTTTTGTGATGATTATTAAACTGATTTTCGGTTAAAGGAATGCATGATGATTGTGTATGTGTAATAATTATCAAACCATTTCTAATTGGAGGGAAAAATGTAACCATTATGGAAAGCATGTGAACTGATTATGGTCCTGCACCAAATATTGCTGAAGAGAAAAATGACTTAATTGTTAGTGATATTAATTCTCAAAACAACGTCATTTTCCTATCAATAGCTTTAACATTCTCTATTGTTGTTCCAAACTTTGAAAGAGTGAGGGAAGTGCATGCAGGTGAACAAGCCATAGAAAATTAGTAGCAATGGGAGGAAAGCCCATTCGAAATGAACCCATAGTGCTAACGGCATCAGACCAAGCTCATGCAATCCTTGAGCAAGTCGGCTGGCTACAGTATTTGACCAGATTACAGGGATTTCATGAGGAGATGACACTTGAATTTCTACAGAATTTGCAGAATGGCCACACCATGGTGAGAGGCAGGAACATAATGGTCTCTGAAGAAATCATAGATAAAGTTAATGGACTTCCGGCAGAAGGAACAATATGGACAGACAAACATGTTCTTCTTTAGGAATCTATCACTGTTATGAAACCAACTCAAAGAAAGATAGAAAAGATAGATGAATGCGTTAGAAATAAGCCTCTTCAAGGGGGTAACCTCCTTTACATTACACAAATGAACAATTATTGGATGATAGAAATCACAAGACCTCCTCATAATATAATAAGAGCCGTCATAACAATAATAATGTAAGGGCACAACAATAACAATAGTGGGATTTTATAGGGCACAATAATAACAATATGGGGACTACATCGATACAAAAATATAATAAGGGGGTTGTACTAATAACAATAAGGGGTTACACTAGTCATATAAGGGCCTAACATGCCTCTCCCCTTCAAAAAGTGTTGTCCTCAATGCTTGAGTAGTTCTTAATGCTCTTGTATAAAATTCTTATCTTCCCATGTGGAAGCTTCAACAGGTAAGTTCTTCGACTTGATGATATACTCTGAAATTGATTGATTTAATAGCTGTTAGGTTCTTGTTTCTATGATTTCTCCAGGCTCCAATATGATTTTTCCTTCCTCGTCAAGTTCTGGCAATATTGTTTGAACTGGGATCTTCTACAACCTTTGAATGAGAGGGCACACTTCTTCGTCCTTCTTCCATTCGTACCTTGTTTTTTTTATCCAATCTAGTTGGATAATATAAATGGGCACAACAATGCTTCCCTATCCTCATCCTTTCTTGAGAGTGCATCTGCCACAACATTTTGCTTCCCTTTTTTGTAGATGATTTCAAAGTCATAACCCGACATATTTGTGACCAATTTTTGTTGCTCTTTAGAGGATAATGTTTGTTCTAAAAAGTATTTAATACTATCATGATCTGTTCTTACCTTGAAGTGTCTTCCCATTAGGTAAGGTCGCCATTTCTCAAGTGCGTGTAGTATTGCCAACATTTCCTTCTCATAAATAGCTTTCTTGAGGGAGATTTGTTTGTATGTATGTAACCATAAAAATACCCAATCACCTACATCAAAACTTCTTTCATTGCGATGTTGATCTGCCTGTTGTTTCATTTGATTTTACACCAAAGTGGTGTTATCCTTTAAAAGTTGGAGAACTTGTTGTTGATGCTCAATGTGATCTTTCATTGCTTGAATCTTTTTCTTCTTGATATGTCCTTCTATCTTGAGAGTTTTGGGAGTGATAATTTCTTCTAGTGCATTACAAGATATGATCGGATTCATTTCTTGATGCTCTATGTGATCTTACACTTCTTGAGCATTTATCTTCTTTATATGTCCTTCTATCTTGATAGTTTGAGGAGTGGTAATTCCAGCCATTGCATTACAAGATATGGTTCGATTAATTTCTTCTTTCTTGATGTGGTCTTTCACTTCTTGAACCTTTTTCTTCTTGATATGTCCTTCTATATTAAGAGTTTGAGGAGTATTAATTCTTTCTAATGCCTTACAAGATATGGTCAGATTCATTTCTTCTTTCTCTCGGGTTGGTTCCTGGTGTATATACTCTTCTTTTGACATTTCTTGATCCTTTTCATCCTCCTATACACAATCAATGTAAAATAATTTCTTCTCAGCGCACTTATGACCATTAATGTATTTGTTATCACAATTATAACAAAGCCCTTTTTCTCTTTTTCTTCCAATTGTTGTGGTGTAATCCTTGTAGGTTGTGGAAGGCTAGGAGAAACAACACTTCCATATTTATACTTGTGAGGGGTAGACTTCCTTGTTTCCATAATTTTCCTTTCCACTTTGTAACAAAGCCATTTTTCTGTTTTTTCTTTCAATTGTTGTGGTGTTTCTCTAAAGAAGGTGTTGATCTTTGTATTCTCATAATGTGCTATACTTTCCTCCATGAAAATTGACCACATAACAAGTGGTTTATGAGAACAAAGCCCTTTATACCATAAAAATTGACCTTGTTCTAAATATGAAGATCCAATACATAACTTTTGTAACAGTGGTACACCATGTAGATTAAAATATATCTCCATCTGTATTATCCAATTTACTGGATCCTTGCCATCAAACTTCCTCATCTCGCTTTTTCTTGATTTTAGGAGCTTGATCTTGAAATGATTCTAACTCTGTAACTTCAAATCTCCAAGTTCTAAAATTTCTTCCTAAGGTAGGTCTTTGAGTTCTCTTTCTAACCCCACAAGTCTGATTAGAATTTGATTATCCAAGTAAGAGTTATGCCAAATATCCCACGGTGACCTGTTTATAGACTAGTTCAGTAGAGTGAACTTGTACGATGTGCCACGTCTCACTGTTTCAACCTTAGTACCTGAAACTAATACATAGAAAACTAAAGGAAGTTATCTTTCTGAAACTTCTGACAAAATTTCAATCTGATACTCAGAACAAAAGTTATGACAATTTTCCCCTGGTCACCTACTTTGAATGTAATTCGAGAGTCTGAAAAATCTCTAACTTTCTCAGATCATATCTACGGAAATGTAGGTAGAAAAGATTTGAAATTCGAACCCGAGGCTCAGACTGATTTCTTCTCAAATGGGTTTTTATTTTTTCTTTTGAAACATCGAAGAAAAAATTTTATAGTGAAAATACCACGATGACCTGTCTTAGATGAAATTCTAGAGCTTGCAAAAACCCTAACTTCCTCAGATCATATATCTAAAAATATAGAGAGAACATATCTGAAATTCAAAACTGAGGTTTATCATGACTTTGTCTCAAATGGGTTTTTGTTTAGCTTCTAAAACGTCGCAGAAAAAAGTTATAGCGAAAATTTTGGGATGACTTGTTTGGAGCAGCGAAACCCTAGAATCCAAAGCTCTCATACCAAATGTTATGAAACCAGCTCACAAAAAGATAGGAAAGATAGATGAATGCCTTATAAATAAGCCTTTTCGAGGGGGAAACCTCGTTTACATTACACAAATGAACAATTCTTGGATGATACAAATGATAAGACCTCCTTTCTATATATAGGAGTCTAAGGGGTCATAATATAAGCCGACATAACAATAATAACGTAAGGGCACAATAATAACATTAATGGGCTTCTATGGGGCACAATAATAACAATATGGGGACTACATGGGTACAAAAATATAATAATGGGGTTATACTAATAATAATAAGGGGTTACACTAGTAGTATAGGGGCCTAACATTCACAGTATTTTAGGACCCAGACGAGCAATTGATTTGAAAAAGGAAAGGCATTCACCCTACAACTTTGAGATAGCCATGGTAGGAATTGGAAACCATTTTATAGAGGTACATCACGTGCGATGGATGACAGGACGTGGTAAAACCTTTCTTACTTAAACTATTAGCCATTTTAAAGCAGAAATTTACAGTTAACCTACTATTTTATTTAAATTTTGTATTGCATGATGTTGCTTGTCGGGTCAAAAAAGCAAAGGACCCACACATAGTCATTAACCATAAAGAGTTGATGAAACTAATCACCATTCATGGACTAGCCCATCAGCAGCTAAGCTAAGATAACCTTGTGAATCATACTCTGGCCCCATGTATGGAAAACCAAACAATTGAACACCGAAGGCCAAGAGTGAAAGGTCTGAAAAGGACAAAGAAAAGGAAGAATCCCTCTTTGGCCTTAGGCCCAGCAAAGCAAAGACACTCTATGAGGGTAATTTCATAACGACACACCCCAGTTCAAATAGATGAGGTAGGGACATCTCACATACCCCCTCCAAGTTCACAAGATGTCTCTCTGCAGGACTATGAGGAAGAGGTTGCCCAAGTGCTGGACAATATGAGGATATTTGGTCAAGGAAGGGAGAAATCCAAGAATTCTGAATGGCAGAATTATGCCCCCAACCAGTCTTTCCCTACTGGCAGTCTTGGTCATGATGTAACCCTATCATTTACTGATAATTTGGAAGAACAGATGGCACCGATTCTTCTTATGGAGGAACCCCTTGAGGAAAAAATGCATGTAGAGGAAACCATTAGGGAAGGAAATCAAGCAGAAGCTACTGGTCCACTAGAACCCCTAGCTAAGGAAAACCTTACAAACAAAACCTTGGAAGGTGAAAATCAACCAGTGAGCACCATTTTTATGAAGTCCCCAGAGGATGAGGCCCACCTTGAAGCAGACCCTAAAAACGATAATTTCTCAAGAGACACCATTCCATTGGGCTCTCCTGAGAGGGAAGCTCATGGAGATACAGAAATGGAAAGTGAAAATACATCAGGGGACATGGTCCCAGTAGAACCCCATCTTGATGTTGACACAATTCCACCTGAATAGGGACCTGAAGTAAATACAATCGTCCCACCACCGATCAGAAGCCTCACAACAAAGAAAACATACACCGACAGACTTAGGAAAATGCTGAAGAAATATAGGAGAAAAAGAAAACAATTAAGTAGCTAAGACAATGGTTGAAGGAAGTAGTCAGGGTTAAGAAAGTGAAAGAAAAATTGGAGACCACAAGGACCCAAACTGAATATTTCCCTAGGGAAGATGTTGAAACCCAGACTGAGACCTTGTTGGTTTACTCAAAAGAAACCCAAACAGAGCCATGTCTTTTAGAAGACAGTGAAATGCAGACAGAAGATCCTTGTGTTTTCCCACAGGAAACCCAAACAGACTTCCCTACTATTGATGTTGTCGTTCAAACTGATACTGAAGAAAACACCCAAGCTAATTGTTGCATGATTCGAGAAGCGGCGGAGGCTACTGTTCAGACTGACCCAATGGAAACACAAGATGATGAGGTCCATACAAAGGAGACGCCTTCCTACATTCCATTGGTAAGGGAAGAGGTCATTAGGAAATTGCAAAATGAGCTAGTCAAGGCTCAGGAGAAATTGACTCAACATAAAGAGGAAGTAGTGCCCTTGCAAGTACACCAAGAATTATGAAACAAATTTGAGGCAGTCATGGTTGTAGATGATGAGAATTTTTCTAATTACAAGGATGAAAAAAGAAAGTCAAAAAATCATAGGTCAAGTTGCAGAAATCTAAAGAGAAATTAGAGAAAGTTTGCTCTATTTATTCAGATACCTTGTCATGCCGAGCTCCTGCCACCAACTATGCATTGTTCTTACTAGAGAGATATCTCTTCTTAAAGGTCAAAGATATTAAAGCTAGCAAGTTAGTAGAAATTAAGAGCACCCCATATTTTGTCAAGTGTTTCAAGGAGTAGAATGAATAGGTACAATGCCTCCCGTGTAAATTGTACATCAATAATTTCTTTCTAGAAGATGACTTAGACAACAATCTTGGCCCCTTCATACGGGATATCCAATTCCAAGATTTTATTTCCTTTGCCACTAACCAAATCAAATGGACTAATTCCAATAATACTTTTAGAGAACAAGAATATGTCATAAACTTGTGGGTTAGGGGAAAGCCTAAAAAATCCCCGCACCTCTCTATCCAACACAAACAGTTGATGAAACGAATAGGTGTTGTGGGCCAATTAGGACCACTGCACATAGACATTATACAGTCAGGGAAGGACTACTTCTAGGAGATCAAAGACGAAGCTTTGTCTGCAACTAGACAAAGGTGGGAAGCCTCCAACAATATTAATAGGAACAAAGAGCCATTTGGAATAAGGAATTTCAAAGATGCCTCCACTCGATTACATAAATATAGCAACATAGTCTTCAGCATGGGCCTTGAGTGGATAGGATGTTGATATAGAAGTCCAATTATCTGGTATCCCCCATATGGGTACCACAATGATTATAACATGATAGATCAACAAGTCAATCAGGCTTTTGCAGTGCTCAAAAAGAAAAATAGTTTCAGGTTGTATAAGGAGGAAGTATATCCAGCCTATTCCTTAACTCAACTACACCTTATGTTGGATCCCTATAATACTAGTGATTGCCCCATTACTATTGTATTTATACCCCTTATTAATATTGTTGTGCCCCTATTTCCCCCATATTGTTATTACTGTGCCCCATAGAATCCCTCTATTGTTATTTTTGTGGCGTTATATTATTATTGTTAGGTCGACTGGATTATATTGTGACTCCTTAGACTCCTATATATAGAAAGGAGGTTTTGTCATTTGAATCATCCAAGAATTTTTCATATATGTAATGTAAAGGAGGTTGCCCCCATGAAGAGGCTGAACTCTAAGGCGTTGATCTATCTTTTCTATCTTTTCTTGAGCTAGTTTCATAACATTTGGTATCAGAGCTTTGGATTCTAGGGTTTCGCTACTCCAAACAGGTCATCGTGGAATTTTCGCTATAACTTCTTTTCTACAATGTTTCAGAAGTTTCAAAAAAATCCCATTTGGGAAGAAGTCGTGCTGAACCTTGGGTCCGAATTTCAGAGCTTTTCGCGCTATATTTGCGGATATATGATCTAAGGAAGTTGGTCTTTTTTCAGACTCCTGAATTACATTCCAAACAGGTGACCTGGGGAAAATCGTCATAACTTTCTCTCTCAGGATCAGATTGAAATTAATTAAGAAGGTACAGAAAGAGGATGGACTGTAGTTTCTTATATGCATTTTTCAGATCCAGAGGTCAAAAAAGTGACTCATGGCACGCCATACAAGTTCGCTCTACTGAACTAGTCTATAATCAAGTCACTGTGGGAGATTTCACACAACTCTTCCTTGGAGAATCCAATTTGGGTCAGAATTGTGGCATTGGAAAGAGGACATAGGAGGCTACTATAGGTCACAATTTTAGAACTGGAGGATCTGAAATTACAGAGATGCATCAGATTCAATATCAGGCTTATACAAAGTGAAAAAAGGTGTGTAGTTTTTTTTTTAATTTTTGCGTAAGCTTGGTTTGAAGGAATTCAAAGGGCATAGTAAAGCATTCTTATCCGTAACTGATGCCTCGAAGAAAGAAAATGCAAACACCTAGTAAGGGACCTGAAAGCTCTAGCATGACTCATGAAGAAGAGGAAGAAATGCTACATGATGTATCAAAATTACAAGAACAAGTGCAACAAATGTCACGCTCATAAAAGCTAACAGAAGCTAAGATAAATGGCGTGGAATCTAAGATAAAGGGCATGGAAGCTAAGATGGATGATTCGAAGCCAGATTTGAAGAGAGACATGGCAGATTTGACAAATTTTCTACAAGAAATACTTACTAATGGTGAAAAGGTTGTAAAGGAAACTCATGATGTGAACAAAAGAAATGTTAATCATGATTCCATAGACTCTAATGTTGGATCTAAGACCCACCATATTCCAAAAATTGATATGAGGAAGTTCGATGGCAAGGATCCCGCCACATGGATATTACAGATGGAGCAATTCTTTGATCTCAATAATGTGCAAAAAACACAAAAGGTATGTATGGCAACTTTATATTTGGAACCAAATCAGTTTGTATGGTATCAATGGCTTTGCTCTCGTAAACAATTTATCACTTGGGAAATTTTTACGGAAGAATTGATAGCACATTATGAGGATACAAAAAGCAACACTTTTTTTAGCCAATGGATAAGTCTCAAACAAAAGGGTTGAATAATGGAGCACATTGAGGAATTCCAAAAATTGAACATAACGGTAAAAGATATTCTAGAGGAGCATAGGATTGATGTGTTCATAGGGTCTTTAAAGGATAATATCCAACATGATGTTCACCTTTGGGAACCTGATTCATTAGAGAAGACATTTAGGTTAGCAAGAAAAATGGAAAGCAAAATTATGGCAACCAGGAAGCATACCACTCACAACTATAAAGATGTAAGTGTTGTTTCCCCTAGTCTTCCATAACCTATAAGGTTGACAGAACAATAATTGGAAGAAAAAAGAGCAAAAGGGCTTTGTTACAATTGTGATAGCACATACACTAAAGGTCATAAGTGTGTTAAGAAGAAATTATTCTAGATAGATTGTGAAGAGGAAGAAGAAAAGGAGCAAGAAAGGTCAAAAGAAGAGGATATACTCCAGGAACAAAGCCTAGATGAAGAACAAATAATTCCAACCATATCTTGTAATGCATTGGAGGGAATTACCACTCCTCAAACCATCAAGATAGAAGGACAAATCAAGAAGAAAAAGGTAATAGTGCTGATTGATTTAGGAAGCACCCACAATTTCATTGATTGTAAGGTAGCAAAAGAATTGAATTGCTTCCAATATCCAGCACCAGAGTGTCGAGTGATGATTACAAATGGAGGAAAAATAAATTGCTCTAGAAAGTGCCATAATATCAAGCTATCCATGGGAGAATATGTATTGACTAGCCCAGTGCTTTCCATTCCAATGGAAGGTGTTGATGTTGTACTAGGAGTCGAATGGCTACAATCCTTGGGTACAATAGCTTTTAATTTTCAAGAAATTTTCATCAAATTTTCTATGGAAGGAAAGGAAGTTGAATTAAGGGGTATTGCAGGGAAACTAGGAAAGATAATCAGCTCTAATGGTATGACAAAGCTTTTAAAAAAGGAGCAAAGAGGTGTAATTGCACAATTATGTTCGCTAGATGTTTCCACATCGGAATCATCTATTTCTCCAGATCTCCAAAAAGTCCTGGACAATCATTCCAAGGTATTTGAGAGTCCCAAAGGTCTCCCACCTATGCGTGATCATGATCATGCTATTCATCTGATTCCAGGAAGTGTTCCTCCAAACATCGGGCCGTACAAATATCCCTATGTCCAAAAGAGTGAAATTGAACGTGTGGTTGCAGAAATGCTATAGGCTGGTATAATTCAACCGAGTCAAAGTTCTTTCTCTGTTCCAGTAGTATTGGTGCACAAGAAGGATGGATCATGGCGCATGTGTCTGGATTATAGGGAGCTCAACAAGCTCACTATTAAATATAAGTTCCCCATTCCTGTCATTGATGAATTACTGGATGAATTGCATGGATCAATCTACTTCATCAAGTTGGATCTTCATTCAGGATATCATCAAATCATAATGAAGACTGAAGACATTTCGAAAATAGCTTTTAGAACTCATGAGGGTCATTATGAATTTTTTGGTCATGCCTTTTGGCCTTACCAATGCACCTTCAACATTTCAAGGTTTGATGAATCAAATTTTCAAACCATTCCTTAGAAAATTTGTGTTAGTATTTTTTGATGATATACTAATCTACAACAAGTCTTGGAAGGATCATGTTGAACATGTTGACAGGGTCCTACAACTATTGGAGGAGAAACAATTATATGCAAAAAGATCCAAATGTTTCTTTGGAGTCCAGGAGGTGGAATATCTGCGTCATATTGTATCTCATGAAGGAGTTAAGGTAGACCCTAGCAAAATTAAAGCCATTAAGGAATGGAAAATCCCCACATCCATAAAGCATCTGCGAGGATTTCTCTGGTTGACAGGGTATTATCGCAAGTTTGTTAAGAATTATGGGAGAATAACAGCACCTCTAACAACATTATTGAAGAAAAAGGCATTTTCATGGACTCCAGAAGCAACAAAGGCCTTTGAACATCTTAAAGAGGCAATGTGCCAAGCACCGGTCTTAGCTACACCGACTTCACAAAAACCTTTATTGTGGAATGTGATGCTTCATGAAATGGAATTGGTGCTATTCTAATGCAAGATGAAAGACCCATTGCTTTTGAAAGTCGTCCAATCAAGGGAAAGTTTTTAAGCAAAGCTATTTATGAGAAGGAAATGTTGGCAATACCCCATGCACTTAAGAAATGGCGAGCCTACCTAATGGGAAGACACTTCAAGGTAAAAACGGATCATGATAGCCTTAAATACTTTTTAGAACAAAGACTATCCTCTGAAGAGTAACAAAAGTGGGTCACAAAGATGTTGGGTTATCACTTTGAAATCATCTACAAGAAAGGGAAGCAAAATGTGGTGGCAGATGCACTCTCAAGAAAGGATGAGGATGTAGAAGCATTGTTGTGTGCCATTTCTATTATCCAACCAGATTGGATAAATGAAGCAAGGGAGGAATGGAACAATGACGAAGAAGTGTGGGCACTTATTCAAAAGTTACAACAAGATTCCAGTACGTCTGATACATTTAGCTGGCAAAATGATTTGTTATGGTACAAAGATTGCTTATACCTCTGTAAGAATTCCCAGCTAAAACAAAATATTCTTATGGAATTGCACACTTCTCCCTTAGGAGGGCACTCAGGATTTTTAAAAACTTACCACAGGGTTAAGAAGGAATTTTTTGGGATGGCCTTAAATCAGATATTCAAAAGTTTGTGGCAGAATGTTTGGTTTGCCAACAAAATAAAGTTGAAACAATTAAGACACCGAGTCTATTACAACCTTTATCCATTCCAAGCCAATGTTGTGAGGAGGTGATCCAGGTGGATATTGGTGGCCACCTGCCAAGTCCACCTGGACCCCCACCATTGTCTTTCTCAGCATTTTCAGTTTCCTTAATTGTAGCACAACTTACTATTTTTAGCAGTTTTTCGGGTCCTGAACTTCCGGAGCCGTTTTGAGGCCCTAAACGATGTTTTTTGGGGAATCCGGGGGCAACATGGGTCCATGGAATAGACCGATGTTGCCCGTTCCAACAATGATAGTGCTCGGATAGATCTTTCTAATGAGCTATTGTACGCGTCAAACGGAGATCATATGCCAAAGTTATGACCCCGGGAAGTTGATGTACCAAATTACCCCCAAACGGGGCCCACAGTTTGGCGTTTCATCTCCTAAGGTTAGGTTTTGGAATGTTAAGGGTTTTCCATTGTTTCTCAACAATAAATAGGCCTTCGAGCCTCATTGTAACACAGTTCAGAGGCATGTAGCCATCACATTTCTTAGAGATAAGCTACCATCGCCCTAGCTGGTTTATTTCCATTTCTGGTTGTAAGCATATTTCAGTATTTTCCATTAATGAAATGAAGTATTATTTCCGCTGCATCTTTGTGTATATGGTTACCTCTGTAATTTGTTGCGTTCCTGTTTAAATCCGGATCAGTGGTATCAGAGCGGTCTGCTTTTTCTCTGTTTTTCTTTGCATGTCCCCAACAATGTCGGGATATAAGGAGTTAGGGCTTGAACTGGTTGAACCTTTGCAAGACCAGCCTCGCAAATCCCGACGGCCTCCCATGGCGGACGAGAAGAAAGACGAGGGGGCAGGAGATCCCATCAAAATCTTGCTCGAAGAAGCCCTCGAGCGACAACGGAACGCGATGATGGACAACTTTGCCCAGATCCTTCAGCGGCTACCCAGAAGCAACGCGTCGGCTTCCAGCAGCTACTCTGGAAACACCACACCCTTTAAGGTACAAGTTAATTTTGAAATCCCCATATTCGAGGGTCAGATAGACACAGATGCCATAGATAAATGGTTAAATCTGCTAGAGGGTTATTTTTCTGTTCATGAATTTTCGAGTCGGGAAAAGATTGTTTTTGCTCTCCTCAAAGCAGCCCCCCACGTCAAGGATTGGTGGGAAACCTACTGCGAGCAGAAGGATGAAAGTACTGGCTCACTATTTTCAGCCGCACCCACCTGGGATTCATTCCAGGATGCCATCAAGGAGCAGTACTACCCTGTCGGGAGCTATGAGGATGAATACATAAAGTGGACCACGCTGCGGCAGGGAAGGGACCAAGACGTGCCGGAGTTCACCAATATTTTCCATACCCTTCGCACAAAGTTGGGTATCAAGGATTCAGAGCAACATTTGATACTCAAATACCATGGCTGCCTGCACAAGTACATCCAGGAAGAAATACAATTCCTAAACATCCCCTCGCTCGGCGCAGCATACCGGTATGCCGTCAAGGTCGAGCAGAAGTTTAAACAAAAGAAGCAAGACTTTGGATCTGCGAATCCAAAGCAGGGGAAAGGTGCCCCTAAACCACATAACAAAGGACAAAGCCAAGGCGGGACAGCCCAAGACAACCAGCCGAAGCTGCAAGCAAAGAACAGCGCCGCGAAGCCGAGAAAGGACACTGGAAAATGGTGCGAGTTCCATAAGAGCTCCACTCACAACACAAGTGAGTGTCGGGCCAAGCAGTCACTGGTGGCTGAGCTAAAGGTTTCAGAATCAGATGCATGTTCCGACTCTGAGTCAGAACCCGATAAGGGGTATGAAAAAGGGAAGCAGATCATTGATGCGGACCCCAGTGCGACTGTTGCTACCGCAAAGATCCAGAAAAATGAACCCGAAGATCCAGAGGAGGAGGAGCGTCTCTTCCACTCCCAGATGTGGGTAAAGGCCTCCCCGATACAGTTTATTGTTGATAGCGGGAGTTAAAAGAACCTCATTTCGGCAGAGGTCGTGAAGCGGTTGGGCTTACCGACCACAGCACATCCACAACCATACACCATTGGGTGGCTTCACCAAGGACGAGATCTTCGCGTGAGCCAGCAGTGTCGCCTTCCATACAACATCAAGCCCTTCACGGATGAGGTATTGTGTGACATTGCTCCCCTTGAAGTTTGTGATGTATTACTAGGACAACCATACTTGTGGAAGCGACATGCTGTGTATGAATAAAGGCCCCGTGCTGTTATTATTACATTGGGAAATAAGTTCAGGATACCAGAGGTAGCACCACCTGCCACCCTCTCTTTGATTACTGCAAAACAATGCAGTAAGATCATTTCCAAAACCAGGAAATTTGTTTTCTTGATGATACGCCCTCAAGGAAAGAAGAAGACAGTGGCCGCGGCCTCCAAACGGGGCCGCTCTCCACGACAACTACAGATGGACAAGATTGTGGAGGAGTACGAGGACATCTTCACCTCCTCGGCAGGGGTTCCTCTGCACTTTCAGGTCAAGCACTCCATCGATCTGACCCCAGGTGCGCCGCTACCCAATGGACCAATTTATCGGCGCTCCGTTCTGGAGAACGATGAAATCAAGAGGCAGATTCAGGAGCTCCTACAGAAAGGTCACATCCGTCCGAGTTCATCGCCCTGTGGGAGCCCAATCGTGTTGGTACAGAAGAAGGATGGGACGTGGAGACTCTGTATTGACTATCGGGCGCTGAACAAGATCACTGTCTGTAATAGGTACCCGATCCCGCGGATTGATGACCTCCTAGACCAACTAAAGGGGGCGAAATATTTCAGCAAGATCGACCTGAAGTCGGGATATCACCAGGTACCAATCGAACCCTCCGATGTGTGGAAGAGTGCCTCTTCGAATGGTTGGTCATGCCTTTCGGATTGACGAATGCTCCTACAACCTTTATGAGGCTAATGGATGACATCTTGCGGCCATTCACCAAATCCTTTGTAGTAGTATACTTGGATGACATTCTGATCTTCAGCCAGAGTTGGGAAGAGCACCTCCACCACATCCGACAGGTTCTCCAAACACTGCGGCAACACAAGCTATGTGCCAATTTGGAGAAATGCACTTTTGGCATGACCCAGGTTAAGTATCTGGGATACATCATTGATGAACAGGGGGTGCATGTCGATCCAGCCAAGATCCAAGTCATTCGGGATTGGCCCTCTCCAACCACTCTAACAGAGCTCCGCAGCTTTCTAGGTCTTGCCACCTTCTACCGCAGGTTTGTGTTGGGGTTTTCTCATATTTCTTGGCCCTTGAGTCAAGTCACCAAGGGCGGGGCGAAAGCAAAATTCTTTTGGTATGAATCTCAACAGAAGGCATTCAGGGAGTTGAAGGATCGCCTCTGCACGGCACCAGTGCTCGCGTTACCAGATTTACAACAACCATTTGAGGTCGAGACATATGCCTCTGACTATGCTATTGGGGCAGTCCTTACTCAACATGGACATCCAGTGGCATATCACAGTGAAACACTTTCAGACACAGTCCGGAAGTACCCCACTTATGATAAAGAGATGTATTCCATTGTACAGGCCTGCCGGCAATGGAAGCATTACATTTTGGGGAAGGAAACGATCATCCACACAGACCACCGACCTCTGCAGTTCATACAGACCCAAGGGAAATTGCAGAATGATCGCCATCAGAAGTGGTCTACATACCTGCAACAGTTTCACCTGAATATCAAGTATAAAAAGGGCAGCACCAATAATGTTGCAGATTGCCTCAGTCGACCACCGATCATGGCGCTAACCACCGTGCTCAACTCTTGTGGGCACGAGACTTCTGATTGGCCACTTCTCTACAAAAGCGACCCAGAATTTGGCCACACATACCAGACACTCTCGGAGGGTCGGCAGGTTGCAGATTTTCACCTCTAGGATGCCCTATTATGCCACCTCGGTCACCTTTGTGTTCCTTCAAGCGAGCGTGCCAAGATGATTTGGGAAGCACACTACAGTCGGACTGCTGGGCATTTCGGGGTCGAGAAAACGGTGGCAGTACTGCAAAATTATTTCTATTGGCCGAATCTTCGACAGGATGTTGGGAAGTACATCCGATCATGTACTGCCTGTGCCATTGCCAAACCGGCCATTAAGAAGAACGACCTCTATACCCCGTTGCCTACCCCTAGTCGACCTTGGGAATCCATCTCCATGGATTACATGTCAGGCCTTCCTTCCACTAAGCATGGAAATGACTGTGTTTTTGTGGTCGTCGACAGGTTCTCGAAGATGGCCATTATGGTGGCCTGCAAGAAGAATATCACAGCAAAAGCCACTGCTAAACTCTTCTTTGAACGAGTGTGGGTGCACTTTGGGATCCCACAGTCTATCATCTCAGATCGGGATAGTCAGTTTCTCAGCACATTTTGGTCCAGTCTCTGGTCAATGCTGGACACCAAACTCACGAAGTCCACAGCCTTCCATCCTCAAACTGATGGCCAGACAGAGGTTGTCAATAGGATGATTGTGCACATTCTGCGCATGTATAACTCGAAGCATCCACGCACATGGGACGAGAGCCTCCCCTATGTTCAGCACAGCTACAACTGAGCTCTTCACAGCTCCACTGGCCATAGCCCTTTTCAGGTGGGTTTGGGATTCCAGCCACTATGCCCCATTGATGTGGCCATGCCACTTGCAGCTACTCACATGAATTCAGCTCATGTCCAGTTCGAAACAGATAAGGCCACCAACTTCATTGAGCGCATCCAACATATTCGCCAGCAGGTCCATGACATTCTTGAGAAATCAAATGCCAAGTACAAGTAGCGACATGATCAACATCGGGTGCCACACAAGTTTCAGGTGGGCGACAAAGTCTGGTTGCATTTGCAAAAGGAACGCCTTACTGGAGCCTATCGGAAATTGAGACGACTCCGATATGGTCCTTACACCATTACTAAGGCTATGGGAGACAATGCATTTGAGCTCAGCATTCCCCCATTCCTTGGCCTGCACCCAGTGTTCAATGTGGACCGCCTTCGGCCATACTTTCCACCATTTCTAGACACATCCGACATTGCAGAACAGCTAAACCCACAGAATTAAATCCAGATTGCATGGAACAAGCTGCAACTGATTGGATCATGGACACAGAGATCAAGAACACTCGCCAACAGAATATCCAACTGTATCGAGTTGTCAAAGCAGGCCAACTCCTTCAGCAGGGCAAGTGGCTCACCAGGGAACAAGTTCAGCAGAAGTTTCCTCATCTCATGGAGGAGCTCAACGCAATGGGGACCATTGCTTCCTAAGGGGGGAGGAATGATCCAGGTGGATATTGGTGGCCACCTGCCAAGTCCACCTGGACCCCCACCATTGTCTTTCTCAGCATTTTCAGTTTCCTTAATTGTAGCACAACTTACTATTTTTAGCAGTTTTTCGGGTCCTGAACTTCCGGAGCCGTTTTGAGGCCCTAAGCGATGTTTTTTGGGGAATCCGGGGGCAACATGGGTCCATGGAATAGACCGATGTTTCCCGTTCCAACAATGATAGTGCTCGGATAGATCTTTCTAATGAGCTATTGTACGCGTCAAACGGAGATCATATGCCAAAGTTATGACCCCGGGAAGTTGATGTACCAACTTACCCCCAAACGGGGCCCACAGTTTGGCGTTTCATCTCCTAGGGTTAGGTTTTGGAATGTTAAGGGTTTTCCATTGTTTCTCAACAATAAAGAGGCCTTCGAGCCTCATTGTAACACAGTTCAGAGGCATGTAGCCATCACATCTCTTCTCAGAGATAAGCTACCATTGCCCTAGCTGGTTTATTTCCATTTCTGGTTGTAAGCATATTTCAGTATTTTCCATTAATGAAATGAAGTATTATTTCCGCTGCATCTTTGTGTATATGGTTACCTCTGTAATTTGTTGCGTTCCTGATTAAATCTGGATCAGGAGGTTTCAATGGATTTTATCATAGGTTTACCCAAGTCGGAGGGAAAGAGTTTCATCATGGTGATAGTTGACAGACTTACCAAGTATGCACACTTTTATGCATTATCACATCCATTTAAAGCTAGTATAGTTTCTACTGCATTTATGGAAACAATTCAAAAGCTACATGGAAACCCAAAGATTGTTGTAAGTGACAGAGATCCCATTTTCACTGGAAATTTTTGGATTGAATTATTTTCTTGTCTTGGTACTCAGTTAGCTCATAGCTCATCTTATCATCCTCAAGCTAATGGGCAAACTGAGATAGTAAACAAATGTCTGGAAGGATATCTTCACTGCTATGTATCTGATAAACAGACACAATGGGTCAAATGGTTGCCTTTGGCTGAATGGTGGTATAACACTTCCTTCCATACAACAACAAAAATGACCCCATTTATGGCACTTTATGGGTATCAACCACCATCCATCACACATATTTAAGAGAAAATTCTAAGGTTGAGGCAGTGGAACATCACATCGGACATCAACAAAAAGTCCTCCAACTCTTAAAGGATAACCTCGTGTTGGCACAGAATAGAGTGAAACAACAGTCAAATCAACATCGCAGTGAAAGAAGTTTTGATGTAGGTGATTGCGTATTCTTACGGTTACAACCATATAAGCAAATGTCCCTCAAGCAAGCTAAGAAGGATAATAAATTATCACCAAAGTATTATGGTCCGTACAAGGTGTTGCAAAAGATTGGTACTATGGCATACAAATTGGAGCTTCCTGCAGCTTCTCCATTGCACCTAGTTTTCCATGGTTCATGTTTAAAGAAGGTTATAGGCGACAAGCTCCCAGTTCAAACAATATTTCCATAACTTGACGACGAAGGAAAAATTATATTGGAACCAGAAGCAGTCACAGAAACAAGAACTTGATAGCTATGAAATCGATCAATTTCAGAGTATATTATCAAGTGGAAGAACTTATCCGTTGAAGATTCCACATGGGAGGATGAGAATTTTATGCAGAAGTATCCAGAACTACTCAAGCGTTGAGGAAAACACTTTTCTGAAGGAGAGGGGCATGTTGGGTCCCTATAATACTAGTGATTACCCCATTACTATTGTAGTTATACCCATTATTAATATTGTTGTGCCCCTATTGCCCCCATATTGTTATTACTGTGCCCCATAGAATCCCTCTATTGTTATTTTTGTGGCATTATATTATTATTGTTAGGTCGACTGGATTATATTGTGACTCCTTAGACTCCTATATATAGAAAGGAGGTTTTTTCATTTGAATCATCCAAGAATTGTTCATTTATGTAATGTAAAGGAGGTTGCACCCTCGAAGAGGCTGAATTCTAAGGCGTTGATCTATATTTTCTATCTTTTCTTGAGCTGGTTTCATAACACCTTAATCATATGATTGCATGAGGGCATGCGATAAGGTAAGCAGGGGAGTATGTTGGGACATGGAAAAAGTATGTTTTCTCCTCATAAATAGCCTAATTAAGCATTTGACTTCACATGTTTATCTTCATTTTATGGATAAAAATAGAGGAAACAATAGCAGAAGATGGGTAAAATCGATTAGTAACAAATTAGATAAATCCAGGCATAGAAAAATCACTTTCACTATCTTTATATTCCGGGACACAAATTGGATGATATCTGTTCAAATGACAGAGTAGTAGCAGCCAGTAAAGGAAAAGAGACAACATCTTGAGCATGAAAGAAAGTGGAAGACTAGGAGGATCGATTCTATTTTATGATGAAATCAAGATCGAGTATTTCAAAATCCTTAGGATCCCTCAATCGTAAGGATTCACTTTTATCTATTTACTTTTCAACATTTTATATAAAGCCGTAAGGCGAGCTGAATAACTAGTTTAGGAATTTGCAAATTGTAACTATTATTTTTGGACATATAATACTTTCATGTCGGTGATGTTGTAGCTCTGTTATTGATTTTAATGAAGAAGAATGCATTTAATTCATAATCATATTCTGAGTATCTAACAATGGGGACTTCTGGAGACTTTGGGCCCAGTCAATAAAAGATCTACTGCTCCAATTGTGTTATAATTATTTCTATTTATTTTTCATTGTTTATTATTGTTAGTTTGCAAAGTTAGTATCATTCTGATTACTGTGAGGATTGATGATTCTGATTTGCATCGTTGTTCAGTCAAGATTCTAGATTTAGCTGTGTGATTATATATGCGTGATGATCTTTATTGAAATTTTTATGTTATATGTGTAATGCTCTTCATTGAATTGGTTATGTTCATTCTAGATTGTTGTACATTCTAAGGTAACACTACCATAGATTTCAAAGCTAGAGTGGTTTCTTTTCATGAGGTGTTTATATAGTTATTTGCTCTTCAATTATCATAGCTTTCCTTCATGTTAAATGAGTTAGTTTCAATACAAGTTAGATTGTCAAGTGTGATTCTTTCTATTTGCATTCTGATTCAGTTTATTACACAATAGATTAAGTAGCTTTGAAAGTGTGTTGTGAATTACTTTTAGAAGTGTTTGGATTTAATTTAGAGAAAAAGAGATTAGCAATTGCAGTGATTCCTACACAAACTGACCTCTAAATTCACTGCATACATAGTGATGACACTCTTCAAATAAAAATAGTTTCCCTAGGTTGATAATGAATGTAGGTATTAAGATTGCTTGTAATAAGACATCTTAGTACACCAACACAATATACAGAAGCTGTCCCAAAAATCCATAGGCGATTCTTGTGGAGTCTTCTATTGTTTTAACAATTTTTTGTCAAGAGGTTTTGGATCAAAATGATTGAAAGTAGATTCAATGAGATCACATAAATGCTCAAGTGAGTCTAGGCTATCGGGTGGTAGACTGCCCCACCATCATTGTGGGGATTCACAAAGTGTGTGTTCACATAGCACACTGGCCTCTTCTGCATAGAACTCATATTCATCCTCAAGGAATGCATAGAATTATTATAAGTACTCATGTTGTGCTACTTCACCTTCACCATCATACGTGAATTCATACAAGAGATAAAAAATAACTCCCTCGTGATGTTGAGAGGTTCGACATACAAAAAAGATTATGGAGGGATGAGTTTGACAATATCCATGACAGATGAGAAAATATTCAAAACAGAATAAGAGGAAACAACTAGTCATCTTGCCCTCCTTCTAGTGCTAAAATTTTGATGGTGATGGACCTGCCAAGATGTCAGGGGATCTCCCCGGTAAGAAGTCCGAACTAGACCTTAGATCGTTTGGTGTAGGATTCCCAGTAGTGGGTCATATGGTATCACCTTGACCACGTTGCACACAGAGGTAAGTAAGATTTCCTTGGTGCTAGCAAGGGTGTGACATGCGCAACAAGCCCAGGAAGGTGCATGAACAGTTCTAACACATGGAAAGTGGGGTGAGTGTTCCCCTTGGAAACCTATGGAAAGACATAGCTTGGAAGGGAACACACGAGAAAAGATACATCGCAAACTGGAAGGAAGGTGAACCAAGAATCCAAAGTGATGGTTAAACCAGCAACATATCGTAGTAAGATTCATACATACATGTATAGAAAGAATATACACATACATGCGTAAGCAAACAACTAAATATATCATTAGAGTAACCAAGATAACTGAAATACAATTAAAAAATATGCATGAAACATGTTGGCTTTGTTATATTAAGAAGTGAAAGTTCCAATCATACAGTACAACCATGAAAAACCACTACTCCTGATATTAGAACATTACAGTCACTGTCGCCTTCTCCTCGAAGGATATGTACTAGCTCTGCACTGTAGAGAAGTCAAGGCTCCTTACAATAGACGCCATCATTTCTCTAAGATACTCCTACCGAAAGCTTGGCTGCCCGAAAGCACTTACAATGAGTTATGAAGTTCTATAAATAGAAAAGGGTGGCCTGAATCTTGACATTCTACTTTGTGACTCTTCACCTACAATCATGACTCTTCACCTATTACATGACTATTACATTCAACTATCGACACTTTTTCTTTCACTTTTACAAGATTTTACATTACAATCTATATATGTACCCATGTGAGACAAAGTAGGGTTGAGAAAGCCATGAAAGATATCACTAAGAATGGGACAGTTATGGGAATACCATCTCTTCGACATCCTCGATGATCGATGGTGGTGAATTGATGCCAAGCTTGGTCATCCGTGATGGTGTCTGTGTGCTCAATGATGACATCCTACTGAAAGCGAACTCTTCCCTTTGTTGCATCCAGGTGCACTAATATGGCTCCTCTGTCCAACTTGTCTGATAACATGCATAGGGATAACATGCACATCATCCTCTTGGGTGCAGATGGACCAACAACATACTGATGCATAGTGTCTATGCTAATCTCTAAGTGTGTGTTGGTGACTATGGGAATAAACTTGTTGAATTGCATGTTCAGCTTCGGTCAGAATTGGTTCTTGTCTTTGCCTCAGTGAGTGTGCCAATGGGTGGGGTCGCATGCGCGGGCATAATCACATCCATGCTATTGAGCAACCTTGCATGTGATCGACAAAATTGGTCACCCTGTCTTCTCTGTGTTAGCAATGGGGTTGGGTCTATAACCTGTATGGGAATAGTTCCATCGGTCTGTGCAAGTTGTGCCTCTTGTTGTACTTGTTCCTACTACAAATCCTTCTCTCGTCTGTGAAATGCCTATTCTTCCTTGAGTAGCCGCTTCAACAACTGCCACTCCTTCTCCATTTCTCTCTCTGCCTTCCCACAATCCTCTTGTCACGCTGTCACCTCATAGTCCCAATCTCCAAAGCTTCTTTCATCATAAGTGGAGCTTCTTGAACTTGCAACTTTGCTCCACCTCTACGCTGTCAACAACCTTCCTCTTGCATTTATCACACTTAGGTTTGCTGCCTTCTATTGCTGCTAATGGTGTTGCTCACTATGATGTTGTGACCATTTCATATCGATATCTTTGTCTATGAGCAACTTGATGCATTCATAGATAGGCAAGCTAATAGACACTTTCTCGATTGCATCCCCAGTCATGCTCTCAACTGTCCTTTGACTCTACTCTCGTGGAGGCCACTGTACCTGTGCTGCTGAGAGGCAAACAAACACCTGTGATTCTTGGAGACATAACAACATTCATGGCAAACAATATTTCAGTTGAAAACCAAAACAAACTTGAGGAGTAACTTACAACATATCTGTGTGACTAATTGTGAAGATTGCACAATTTTCATCAGGATGCTAGGCGACTAATTGCCAAAACTGTGCAAGGCATAGTCAAGGTAATCAGGAGGTTGACTGATATATGGAATTGTATAACGAACAATCCATCCTAGCATGTTGAGGACTGAAACTGTGCAATGCGCAATTTCAGTCAACAGTGACATGCAAACAAGCAAATTGCATTGCATAGTTTCTAAGCTAGCAAGGCATTACCTCTCAGAATTGTGTAATGCAAGCCTGGAGGTCAGTGCTAGGCTATACTTGCACAATTTTTGGAGGGAAGGTAGAACATTCACTTCCAGAAATGTGCAACGCTAGCCGCGAAAAGCAATGTCTGGGTCAAGGCAACCCAGGCCCGCTGACGGGCGACTGAAAATATGAGAAGTCTAAATTCTTAGTGAAACTGAGTGTAAACAAGAGTGAATGATCATGAATGCAAATAGTAAGTGTAATATTCAGAAAATGGAAAACATGCATGTGTGTGAAGCAGGTCTCCGCAACAACGACTGTCAATGCAAAAATAGTTTCATGCATGTGATAATAGTGAGATGCAAATGAAAACTGAAATGGTGCTTCTATAGGCTAATATACATTAAAACGATACCAAGCACTCATTTAAATCAAGTAGACAACATTTATACAAAGTGAAACATAAAAAGCGACAGAAATTTAGCCCAGGACATGAGAAGGAGACTTATGCTGAAACAGCTAAGTTAAAAGTGTTGAAGACTCCTCGATGTGATGTGGGATGTCAGAGATGCAAGATTGATGTGAGAAATGATCTCTGCAGTGTCTGGGTCATAAGTTGTGATAAGATAAAGGTTATGACGTGCATGACACAAATCTAGGAAAAAGCGACACTTGGTGAGAGGTTTCTAAAATGATATTTGCATGTAACCTCTAGCTGCTAAAAATAGCTCCCTCAAATCTAGGGATGCCTTTTGCATGCTACCTTTTTCTATTTCAGGAAAACCAGCCCATGCATGCAAATTAGTTTTGCTCCATCCCTAAGGGAACTGCTCAACCCTGAGGGTACATGCATCAGTTTGCGAGCATGGGCTGAAAATTTGATTAAAATTGTTTGTCTATCAGGCATTGCGAAATTTTTGGGTTGAGTAGGTCACTGCCTCCTAGAATCACACAATTTGTAGGTGGAGGCCTAGTGCTAGGTCAGATTGCACAGTTTTCTGAAGCAAGACTACCTGATTGTTCTGTGAAATTCTGGAGCCCAGCAGGATGCCTAGTTAATTTACATAGTTTTTTGAGGGAAGGTTGGTTCCCCTCCAGAATTGTGCAATTTTCTGGGGGAGTCTCTTAGCCAACAAATAGTCTAAGTCCAGAATGCCGACCTGTGGGAGGGAGACAAGCCAGCTGACATGCACATGCCGATAGGTCACTAAAACTCTGTTGAAGCTTACGTGCTTGAAAATGCAAGACAAGCTGCTAAGGATGGTTGGTAGGGAGGCTCCAAAATGAAGCTAAGGACAAATTTGGAAATTCGTTGTAGCCACTACAACAATAGTACAATTTTTCTATTATTTTATTGTTCTAAAGATGTAATTCAATTTTGGGAAGTCATTTGGGCTCTTGGCCTGAAAAAGTGGCTCAAATCCCAGGGATGCTGGCATAGCATTATGGAAAACAGTCCCTGGACGCTAGCTTTGCAGCCTGTGAGAGCATCCAAAGGGCCTTGTATGTTCGCACGCCCATAACATGAGAGCGTCCAGATGTCAAGTGGTCCAAAATCTCAGTGGGACATAGGGGTTGGTTGGTAGAAAGACTGCATTGGTTCCCGAGGGTCCTAGTGCTAATGCTCAATGACTGTATGGTGTGTTTCTATTATTTCCACTTCCTTAACATGACTTGGGAGGTCGAATCATATCATAGTGGCCTCTCGTTGGATGTTTATCCCGATTGGCCAATTGCTTAGGGAGATGTGGGAGGAGGGTGTTAAAACTATTTTTTAAACATTTTATTGCACCATAACATGAAGGTCCTATGGAAATATTTTTAAAATATAACACCATGTGGACAACTGTCTCACATATTTTATACCACAATTAATACGTAAGGCATTTCCTTTAGGAAGAACTCCCCTCCCATTCCAACTGTGCCTTCATGTGTGATTGGTTTGTGTGTTAGACAATAGAAATATCTTGGGCCATTATACCTATTCAAGAGGTATTAGTCAGTTATGAAATTCTATCCACCCCTACACAAACCTATCGAAAAGGACTCTAAAAATGAGCAATGGGGAGAGTTACACACAGGGTCTGAGTCGAAGGATGTTAAATGTGGTATTATTGTCATGGGCTCTTCTCAAAAGAGATCTGCGCTTGGACAAGGTCTTTCCCATGATCACAACTTTTCTTGTGAAAACACTCTCTCATATAGACATGGAAGCCTCTTGGTGAACCAGGTTTCAAACTTGTAGCTTGGTAGTTGTTCTGTTAGTAAGTGTTTTTTTAATCCCTTACTGAGTTTCTTCCTCACTATGTTTTATACAATTTATCTAGAAAATGATAATCTTACCTCTTTTCTTGCTGCTTTCAAGGTACAATAACCACTAGGAGCAGAATGGTCAGGTAGACACAGGGGTAAGTCTAAAGTAATTTCTATTTCGCAGCAGGCCCTAGAAACTTTGGAAGCCTCCATGTTGGGTCTAGTTTTTGGGTGGATTTCATCCCCTTTGCGTGCCCTGTCTAGGGTTTCACTAAGATTCTCAGAAAAGTAATTCCAAGTAAACTCCCACAACTTGCCCAAATCAATATCTGTCTAATTTTTGTGCTACATGCATTTTTATCAGCTAAATTTCCAGTTTGGATGTCGATGTAGGTTAGTGTTTTGGGAGGCTTTCAATCGTCAACACAACTACCAAAAATTCCCTTTTAAATATTTACACTCTTTTCTAGGCTATTCATCACGTGTGATCACTTACCTCTAGGGTTCAGCTACTATAGTTCTTTCTTCAGTGTACCATGAGCCATACTTGTGTGTGTTTGTGTGTGTGTATATATTAAATCTTAACTTATTTACTAGATATTCAAGTAGTATGGATACAACCAGGCCCTTGGCCTTTAGAGCTTGAGGATTATTTGTGATGTGAAATACTATGATTACTAAATAGTGGTTTGAACTTGTTGTTGGCTTAATTTGTAGAGGAATAGAATTTCATACCAAAAACATTGTTTGAGATAGTTTTATATTACGAATTGTTTCACTCTAACACCATATGCTTAACAAGGAAAGAACAAGTGTTTACACAACATTTGTGTTATATTCTATTTTATGTGAATCCTATAATTTCTTTTGAACATAGTGGTAATTAGAAACAGACATCACAACTCAATCTGCTAGTAACCTTCATAATTCATGTGTGTGAGTTTTTCTCTTATTTTGGAAGAGGGTTATACCTAGAGCTAATTTATTGTCAGTTCCATTGTTCATTCAGATAATCTCTATCTGAAGTGATTGCAGTTTGTGAATTAGTTTACAATTCATGGTCGTCGTCATGAGAGATTAATGTTGGTATTATTTCATTCTTCAATAGTCCAGATGTTTGTTTTTATCATTGGGGAATGCTCTGAGTTGTATACCTTTACAGGAATCAAGCATGAAACCAAACAATAAATTCTTTTACATTTTAATAACTTCAACTAATTTGTTCTAGAAGATTGTCCCACTTTTCCACTACAAACATATTTGGGGACTGGAAGGAAAAAATAACAACAATGATAAACACACTACAGCATGATGTACATCCTGCAAGAATAATAAAGTTGAATGGTGGGACTTTAATGTTAACCTAAAAAGAGATATGGTTATCTCTTGGAATGATATCAGTTTTATTTGGGAGATCATTCACAAACTTTCACTGCAAGAGATGTATTCCGACCCCATAATTGAACAAACTAGATTAGAGTGATATGTTATATCCTCAAAAGAAATATCTATCTATCATATTATATTATATTTAAAGAGTAGTTTCAACTCATTCATTATGTCAATGCTAGATACTCAAAAGAAATATCTAACTATTATTATAATATATTATATTCAAAGCATAGTTTTGGATCATTCGTTATGTCAATGCAAAGATATTACCAAGCTCCTACAAAATAGAATGAATATGGTATCGTCAGAAGCTAGAATCCAATAATATTCCTATAGAATTCTATGGAAGCCATCACAAACTTGCAAAGGAATGAAATATGATTGAGAGATACCAAAGATAAAGTTAGGGGACATGGAATATGTTATTCCTTTGACATCCTGTGACACTCTTCCAGTGATCATGTTGTTTTAACTCATGGAGTTCCAAACAATTCAATTAGCATTAACTTCAACAAATGACTTAGACTCTTCTTCCTCTGAGCACAATAATGAGGGAGTGATCTCTTTATAATTTTAATTTATTTATTTATTTATTTAATTTTTTTGAGTAGGACTAATTCCATTAAAAAAGTAGAGAAATATAATTACATGGAGGCTGAAGTCAAGACTTTGCTCTGATGAGAGGCAGAACTATCAAGAAAAAAACAGGTGAGAAGACAGAATTCAGAACCCGTGCAGGGGACTGGGATGATACTCTCTTGGTACTTCATAATTAACAAAAACATAAAAAAACACAGGAAATCCACAACACAGTTTACATAGCAAACTTGCCCAGTGATAGATGTAGCATAACCAAAAGACGAAGCCAGGGAAAGTGCGCTAGTCATCTTGTGGTTCTTCCACGATAGGGCACCATCCATATTCTGGCGCATCCTTAGCTTGAGCCACGTTCTGATGAGAGGGACCAGGGTCAACCGACATCATCTCTGCATCCTGAGTGTTGCAACCTGAAACATTCAAATCCTGCCGAGGTGCATTTCCAATTCCCAGCTGGATAGAAGGAGAAGGAACAGAGACTGCCCCCGATCCTCCTGGATGAGAATCAGAGTCCTCCATCTGAGTAGTCTCATGGAAGACCACCGTAATGTGAGACGTTATCCTAGGTCGACGCAGGGAGCTATTAAAAGAGAAAATTGCAGAGCTAGATGAGGAAGGAGGCCTAGGTTGGTGTCTCAAGGCACGGAGCCACCCTCTTCAACTGTGTGTGCTGGGGTAGCGTCTGGAAAACAGCTCACTAGAGAGGGAAGGTGAATCAGAGGATGAGCTAGTTGGCACATGCCAGGGCTAGCCTCTTCAGCACCCCATTCTTTGGCGAAGTCAAGGCATCTGAGAGGGGGTAGCAGTGAGATGCCGAACAAGTAGAGTAGCTATTAGGAAAGTGGAGCAACAGAGACACCGAGACCAGGAAGGGAGCTTGCGGATACCCTTTGCTAGCAAAACCAAATTGAACACTAAGTAATTCTCTCTAGAGAAAGTTCGAGTGACCTTAGGATTGATAGGGCCAATCTCCCAACACCCTATATCAGAGACGAGGCTCGAGACCAGATAATTAATTGTCGGGACAAAGGTAATGAAAACACAACTCAAAACCCACCACCCGAAGCCAGAGACAAGACCTAAGACTGGATAATGAAATTTCGAGACAAATACCACCAGACAACAGCTCGAAACCCAGCAGAGGAATGAGAGGAGTAGCAGGAGCTACTCTAGGAGGGCCGCGCTAAGCTCCAAAGAGACTTTCCCCTGCAAGTGCCGAGAGACCTCAAAAATAATAGAGCTAAACTAAAACAACCTAGAAACTGAAATGAGACCTAAGGCAAGGGAATGAACCAAGTGAAATAGCCCGAAAGACTTCATCATGAACCCAAGACAGAGCCTGGCCCTAACCTTTTCTGGCATGCCTCAAGATGCCTCTTCCATTACTGCAGCATTGAAGAACGCCGCCATATCTTGCAGGTCAGAGCGTGTGGAGGGAGAAGCCATTGTGGTAGACAAGAATTATGAACCATAGCCACTGGAATGTGAGCTGTTTAACATTACACTGCGCGCATGCCAAGCGCTCACCATATTATAAGTATTTAACTCTTTGTACTAGGTGGGAAGGTGTTGAACTACCTCACCCCACTCCTGTCTCTTCACCTTAAATGCCGCCTCAAACACCTGCATCCAGGGGAGCTGCATCCCTTTGGACCAAAATTGTGCATTCCTGTTCTTGATCATGTTTTTGTATGATGTATAAAGTCCCTGCGAGTATAGTATGCTCCGAATCCACTCCCAAATTTGGAAGAAGATCAAAAACCTTGTTGCCTTCCCTCTTGAAATGATTGAAGATGATGGCCTGATTGTTGTGGAGCAGTTGTTCTATGGCATCAAGTCTGGCTTCAAGTCTCCAACTATTGGCAATTTTCCTCACATGAGTCCCATTTAGAAGCTATTTAGCCATGTTGATGAGGATTTGGGAATCACCTTCAATTTCCAAGGGATGGAAATTGTGTTTCCGGGAAAGGAGAAGCCCTTGCCAGAGACCCTCCAATTCAGCCGAGTCGTTTGTATCCCAGCCTATGTTCCCAAAGTATATCAGGAGAGGCGAGCCTTCATGGTTTCTGAATATGCCACCAAATCCTACATTTCTAGGGTTACCCTTAGAAGCACCATCAAAGTTGAGCTTGAATGTGTTCTTTGGGGGAGGTGTCCATGAGTCCTTTTTAATGTTGTTTCACTCAGACAAGACTCGAATTTGAGTTCCCTGTGGAGGTTGCAGGTTCCAGTTTGCCTAAATGGCCTTCTCATATGCGATAGAGGGAAAATCTTCCTAAGCCTAGGTGCAAAGCACCAAGGTCTCTTTGACATTGAGACAGACGTTGCCCCAAATGATCTCTAACGGGGTACTTTGATCTTTGAATATGCTGTTATAGACATTTTTGGGCACTGCAACCCAAATCATAAATGGCCATAAACCAAGGGCTCTTAAGTCCCTAAAAGTGTTGTTCCAACCCCTAAAAGAACAAGGTCAGTTGATTACATCATCTCCCAGAAGTTCTCCATGAAAAACTACTCAGAAGTAGTCAAAACTGGACCATCTCACCTGCTCCATGGTAAAAGTGCACTGCATCCCACCTAAATGCACATAGGAGGTGTGATGCATACTGAAAAACCCTTATATGGGGTGCGATGGGTGAGAGTGGACAAATGGCAGGGTCAATCTGCGAGGTGGAGGATCATGGAATCTTCCGGAAACTTCTCCTGTGACACTTGCCTCTCTGCATTCACCCAGGGATGAGTCAAAGATCATCAATCTCCAAGTGGAATCAAGAACTATCAGAGGGAGGACACTAATCAAATCTCGAAAGATGGCTCACCCCCCTTGCAAACATCTATATATGGATCCCTCATCCCCGAGATCTAGGGGCTGGAATTTGGTATCTTGTAAGGAAGTACTGCTGGTTTCTTGGTGTAACATCATAGTGTTGGGTGATCTAAGCTTTTCATGAGGTGAAGAAGGGCTTTCTTGCTAAGAGGATGACACTGGGTTAGAACAATTGGTTGTAATCCTCTTTGATATTCTTGATTATTAATAAATCTATTCAAGTTTTCCTCCACATTCTTGTACGATTGATGATATATGCATTTTTGTGGTCAATATATATCTGGTCCTATATTGTTTATGATAGTAGATCTCTTTTCTTGGATAGTGTTATGCTGCTTTGATTCTATAGGTACTCTTTGAAGCTGGGTAAACGAGGAAGCAAGTGGCAAAGATCTATCAGAAGGGAGAGGAATCAAGCAAGGAACCAAGTGCAAGACAGAGGTTGGTCTCCTTCTTTCCCCTCTTATTTACTTCTCATAAAGGAAAACAAAAGCAGTTTTAGTGTGTTTGTTTCTAAGGTAGCTACCAGCCTTAGTGGGACTAGCAACTCTGCATAGGCACTAGATTTCCCGATAACAAAATGGAAACTCCACTGGGGAGCGAATAGATTGTTTGTTTGCCTATATTTGTTTGCTTTATAAACTTACAGACAAAGCCTGAAGTCAAGCCAGCTAGCCTTCGAACTGCATTTGCTATGCAAGTACAAAGTGGATCAATGTTGCTTCATTCTATCTCCAGGTTTTGTTTATGAACTGAACAATTTATTTACAAACTCTCTAATTTCCCTTGTGGTGGCTCTAGTATCCTCCTTAGATCTACCCCTATGATTTATTTACTGATTATCACTTACTCGGACTAAATCCTTGAACTGAGCTGCAAACTGTGACTCAAAACCCATTTGAAGTCTCATCCCTAGACCATCGCACTATCTCTTCTTTGGAATCTGGATGCATTGCACTTCCTGTGTGTAGTAGGTGTGCTGCATCTCACTTTCCCTGTGTTACAGGTGCGCTGATCAGACAAGACCTCTTCTACTATTAGATTTTGGTTTCTGTGTTCTCTCTTTTCAGCTCTATTCAGGAGTTTTGCTGTCTGTAGTCAGTATACCTCTGTTGGAACCCCCTTCCTTACCATTATTCCGCCTCCATTGTGCAAAGAACTGTAATTTTTTTATATGTATTGTGATCCATTTTCAGTTCTCTTTTACAAAGAAGTAGCGTAATTGACCTATTGTTTCTTGATTTGGAAGTGTCACAAGTGTCATTTCAGTCATAGAAGAGAATCCGATTGTTCTTGATAGTCGATTACACTGTTTCTCTTTTATTTGATTTGAATTAGTAGTTTTTCAGGTGTCGAAAGAAAGTTTTCAATTCCAAATCGCAAAGTGTCGTCATTGTCTTCATTTTGTCTTGAAAAGAAACTTGTTAGTAATGTCGCTTTGAAAAATAATTCAGATTTGTGCTTAGATTTATTTTTATCATTCACACATTAAGAAGGCTGAAAACAAATACATGCATGTGCATTTGCATTTAGACTGTTTGTTGGTTTGATTTAGGACAGTGCATATAGTGTGTGCTCTCTACTCTATGTTGAAAGAATATCATCTCTCTTTCCTTAGCAGCTAGGATTTTCATTGTAAAAAGAAGATTAAAGGATTGTTTATCATCTTAGATTGCATTTTACGAATTGTACATCTACATCACGCGGTGAACCTGAAAGGAAAATTTCTTAAGCAAGATCAACTACTAAAAACACTTTGGAACCTAACGCACAACATTTAGAAGTCTAGGCTAGAGACGTATTCCGGTATCGTAAAGCCTGGTAACTATTGTTTTCATCGCTGGTTGGGTGATTCCTCCACTTTGAGAAGATAAGTGCTAGTACAGACTTTTTCTCCCACGTACTGTCGAGTATATATTGGGAGACCACAATAGGCTTTATCCTTTATCCATAGGAAGCCGTGTTCGCCACCCTATCGATCGCAATTCACTGAACACAACATTTGGGAAGATTGACTACCGTACCGTAAAACGTATTTTGTAGTTTTGTGATTGGTTTGGTAATTCCTCTATCTAGATTTCCAGAGTAGTCTCTTTCGTTCCATTTTAGACTCCTTAAAAGAAAAGGTCCATCTGAGCACTTGTCACTTCAAGCTCATTAAAAATTGAAGGCGACTAGAGTCATCTTTTTTTTTTTCTCGACTCTTAAAAATTGAAAAAGCAAGTTGTGTCAAGGCGTCTAAAATTCGTTTAATTTGGAAACATATTTCCGCTTGATTTTTAGTTGATTGAGTAATCCGCAATCATGGAAGAAAGTCAATTGAAACCCCGTCGTTCGCGGAGGCTTACGAGTCAACCGTCTTTGTCTCTAGAATCAAAACTGTTACGGATGAAGCGAACTCGTTTAACCGGTTCCAAATCCCCTGGTAAAGTTAGAACAAGTGTTCCAACACCATCGGAAACTCCGGTTACTCCAACCATTTCTGGTATCCCTGCCTTTACAGAAGAAGTTCCGGAGCCACCAAAGGATAGTAGAATTGATCCTAGTGTGAAGGTAAACACTTGTATTACTGAACCATCTCCATC
This sequence comes from Pinus tabuliformis, assembly GCA_031772625.1. Taxonomy (NCBI): domain Eukaryota; kingdom Viridiplantae; phylum Streptophyta; class Pinopsida; order Pinales; family Pinaceae; genus Pinus; species Pinus tabuliformis. Next base: position 1,135,989,935 of record CM062818.1, on the reverse strand, counting down.
TACAGCTGATTCAGAAGGTGTTATTCCCAAAACATCTATCGCTGCAAATTCTATACCTTCTTCTACACCAGAAATATTTTACGGACCTGATGGTCTACCTCTTCCACCTGGTCTAATTGCTATAGAAGAGATTGTGGAGGATCCTCCATCTAGTACTCCATCGCAATTTGGAGTTAGGATCATTCTATATCCTTCTTCATTAGAAATTAGTCTACTCTTATCAGAAGTTCTTGTAGAATCGCTAGGGATTCTTTTGGATAGACTAGCAATCTCTAAACAACCGTTGACATCTAGGAATGTGTCATCCGACATAGCAACGGCAGAACTTCCTGCTGTCACTCCAACAATGTTCCTCGGCATACCATCTGTCCCAACTAGCTCTAGATCGCTAGATGGGGCCCACTCAGGGGATATTTCGACAGTATGGTCCGTTCCTGTTTGTTCATCCGGAATAATATCCGAGAACTCTTTTGTTGAGCCTCAGCAAATTGATCCTTCACGGTGTCAAGTTGGGCAATCCAGTCCTCAAGGACAAACAATTCCTTTGAGTACAGGATTAGCGCTGTATGGGGGGAAATATACCCTTTCATTGTCTCCTCCGGTAGAACAACCATACAAGAGTTCACAACAAAATTCAAGTTATGCTGGAATTACATCTAGCGGTTGGGTGCCAATACGTCCTCAACAACCAAGAGTTGTATATTCGATGCAACAATGTTTACCTATGTCAAATATACCAACTATGCCGGCTATTGTGACGGTGTCGCAGGTACAAGCGTTGCCTGTTGTATGCCAACCTCAGGTTTCTAAAGCTGTAATGCAACAACCTCTTGTCCCTGAAACTCAACCACAATCGCCAACTAGTGGAATGACACAGGCCCAAACGGGTACAATTACCCCTCATCTTGGTCAAACGGCCAGTATTGGACAACAGCACATGGCTTCACAACCATGGCTAGTGCAATACCAACAACCGCAATTCAAACAAGTATACCAAGGATCTGAGCAACAAATCTTTGTGAATAATGGACAGTCGTATATTCAAAATGGTCAAAATCAACCATTCTACAATGGTTATGCCCATCAATCTTACCAAAGTTACTAGCATCAAATGCATTATGCTGGTATGCAAAGACCAACTGCTCAGGCAATTCCATCTTATCTTTGGTATGCTTCGCCAAACCTGAATCAACAGTTACCTTCATGGCGACTTTAGAGTTACCTGATCTAAATCGGCTAACGAACGATCCAATTGCTTACGCCCCTTGGTGGCCAGCGATTCCGCATAAACTTCCATCAGATATTCCTAAATTTAATGGAAATCTGGGTGAAGACCCATCGAATCATGTGATGACCTTTCATCTGTGGTGTTCATCAAACACCCTAAACGATGATTTGATTAGGCTTCGCCTTTTTCAGAGAACGTTAACTCGTCTGGTAAGGAAATGGTATATCAAATTACCCAGAGCTTCGTTTGATAACTTTAGTGCCCTAGCCACAACCGTTTTAACCCATTTTCAATTACCCATAAGGTACGAAACGAGAATATAACTTCTTACCAATTTCAAGCAAACGACGGCCACTCACATATCCGATCATATTCATGAGTGGCGACATCATCGTAGAATGGTAAAAACATATGTTCCTCATCAGCTTTTAGCTGAATGGTTTATTAAGTCATTATTACCTTCCATTACAAAAGATGTGGCAAAAGGAGGAGTCGTCACTGAAGAGCAAGTTATTGCTCATGTGCAATATTTAGACTTGATTTATACTTAGTCTAGCACGCTCTACGATAAAATCTGTAACGCTCCCAGGCCGGAATTTTCCGTTCCTCCTCCTCCTAAATTGAACAATGAATCTCATGCCAGTGATGGTGTGATTGGTACGACAGACACGAAGTCGACAAAGGCTACATCTAAAAAAGCCCGTAAGATTTCTAGTCAAAATGTAAAAGAAGAACTTCTCGCCTCGGAAGTAAATGCCGTCTCAACTGATAAAGGCAAAGAAACCAAGCAACCAGGAGGCAAGAAGAAAAACAAAGGGAAGAAGAAGAAACAGGAGGAATCATCACCTGAAAAATCTTCTACAAACCCTTCTGGAGATAAGAAAACAAATCGTCCATGTCTTATATGTGATGAGGATCATTGGGAAACAGATTGTCCATATAAAGTCGAGCTTAGAAAATTCTTCAAGAATTCAAAAACCTCGGCGGCATTGACTTATCCGTTTCCAAATCCAGGAACAAATCTGGTTGCTAGTGACAATGCTTCCCCGTCCCAAGTGCTGATGTTGTCGGTTTCGAAATAGCAGAATGATGCTTTGATAACGACAAGGAATAAAGATTATAGGAATCCGCTGCTGTCAAACAACAAGGATAAAGATCAACTTGGTAGTTCGATAACAAATTCGACAGAAGTTGCAACGACCATCATTCTAGAGCTAAAAATAAGACCGCCAAAGGGAGTGGTACACAAGTCAACATTTAATCCTCGTGCTAGAGCAGCACAACATTATAATATGGTGGAAGATCTAGCCCAATCACCATCCGCTATGTCGACACTTGAGGTACTGCAAAATTGCCTCTCCCAAAAGCAGGCTTTATTATTAGCAATAGGTGGGATTGACCCAAAGGATTTTAATCTTGTGTCCTTTAATCACAAAGGATATGATCCTCAGTTACGAGCTCAACTAGCTTTCCTCATTCAAGTGAAAGTCGTCAACAAAACTGTTCATCGAACAATTATCGATGAGGGGGCATATACATGTATTATGTCGATGAGTTGCTAGAAAACTTTAGGATCTCCAACCTTGTCGTGATCTTCGACGACATTAAAAGCATTTGATGGATGAACATATACCCCATATTGGATTCTAAGTAACTTTCAAGTTGAAATGGGAGGGAAAACAGTAGAAATAGAGGTTGAAGTAATCGATGGAAACCTCGATTACAAAATCCTACTGGGAAGGCCCTGGATATATGCTATGGCTATGGTTGTGTCGAACTACTTTAGGAAGATTACATTTCCTTTTCAAGGAGGAATTACAATCATCGACCAACAAACATTTCTCCCCAATAGTTCCCAAGTTACGGGAAGCATTCCGATGATCCATGGAAGCCCCCATTCACTTCAAAATATCGAAGTAGGCCTACTAAAAGACCCTATATTAATGGGAACTTTTGCTCTCCTGCCTCCAATAAATCTAGCAGAAGTGGCGATGGCAGGAACCTGCAATATGATATCTTCCATTCAAAAGATCTCAAAAAATGATATTAACATGGATCATCTGCAGGTATTGCCTCAAAGCCCAATAGAAATATTGTAGCAATTAATGTTTTTGGCATGGAAGGCAAACCCAAATCAACGCTCATCAAGCATTTGAATAGATAGGTCTAAGGAATATGGCACCCCTTCGGATCCTTGGTCGCAAGTGCATCACACCGACGAAGGAATTGTTCAGTCAATGATAAATGACGATGCGCCATGGGAAGATTACCACCATCGTTCCCATCTTCTGGATTGTCAAGAAGATACTCCTGATGACCTTCATCATCCTTCAGTTTTTGATTTCCTATCAAATACTGTAAACACGGTGGATTCTGAGCAAAACTTGTACAATAAGGAAGAGACTATCGCCATAAATATCTCGACCAAAATAGATGTTGTAGAGAATATTTATGTCGGCAAAGATTGTTCTCCTTCAAAACTAGAAATATATAACGCTCTTTTTCGCGAATTCAGATATGTCTTTGCTTGGTCATATGATGAAATGCCAGGCATTGACTCGAATATCATTGAACACGAAATCAAGATGTATTCAGATGTCAAACTGGTACGACAATGGCTACGGCAGGTGCAACCCAAGAAAGCCACTGCCATCAAGGCAGAAGTTGAAAAACTTCTCCATGCTGGTTTTATTTACTTGGTTCCTCTAACCGATTGGGTATCAAACATTGTTCCTGTGATGAAAAAACAAGGAACGATTAGAGTGTATGTCGATTATAGGGATGTAAATCAAGATTGTCCAAAAGACAACTACCCTACACCCTTTATTGACCAGATAATTGATGAATGCGCCAGATGTGAAATATTTTCATTGATGGATGGATTCTCCGGGTATAATCAAATAAATATCCGCCCATAGGACCAGTCCAAGATTGCATTTATTTGTTCGTGGGGCACATTTGCATATTGCAAATTACCCTTTGGTTTAAAGAACACAGGGGCAACATTTCAGAGGGCAATGAATTATGCCTTCCATTACATCAAAAACATCGTTCAAACATATCTCGATGACCTTCCGGCTCATTCTCGAAAGCAGACTGATCATCTGCAGCATTTGAGTGCGATATTTCTACGTTGCCAACACTACAAGATATGACTCAATCCGCACAAATGTGTGTTCTGTGTCAGTTCTGGTCGTTTGCTTGGCATTGTAGTCTCGAAGGACGGGATCCGTCTTGACCCATGTAAGGTTCAGGCAATCATAAATTTGCCTCCACCTTCAAATTTGCTTCAGATTCAGAAACTCCAAGGAAAAGCAAACTTTCTAAGGAGGTTCATTCCAAAATATGCCGAACTTGCTAAAGGTTATACACATCTATTGAAAAAGAATTACCCCTCGTCTGGGATAAGGTCATGCAAGCTTCCTTTGATGCTCTAAAAGAATCCCTAATGAAAGCATCATTAATGTACGCTCCTGATTATCAAAAAGACTTTAACCTATATCTAGCTGTAGTAGATACAACCATCGCAATGGTTTTAGTTCAAGAAGACAACAGAATTGAACATCCTATATATTATTTGAGTAGAAACTTAAATGATACAGAAAGAAAGTATTCTTATGTTGAAAAGCTGGCTCTCGCAACTATTCTACAGAGATTTCAACACTATGTTCTCTTTCGAGAAACTACCATTTTGTCATATTGCAACCCCATGACTTATATATTGTCGCAACAGTTGCTGGGGGGAAAATATTCAAAACGGATAGCAATTCTTCAAGAGTTTGATCTGGAATTCGTAAAATCCAAATCAAGGAAATCCCTGGTTTTCACGGAATTAGTATGCGATCTCCCATCGTCGTCCAACGATGAAACATCCGAAGAAACCATCGTGGATGAATATTTGTTTATGATATCTTCAAGCAATCCGTGGTAGAGAGATATTAATCATCCATCTCCAAACCCAAAAATATAGGTCTAATACCTCTCGCTCGGAACCAAAATGTATTCGATACCAATCAAAATAGTACATGATCGTCGATGATATACTTTACCGTCGTGGTGTCGATACAGTTCTGAGGAGGTGCCTCACCCATGAGGAGGCTGAAAAAGTCCTGAATGATTACCTTTCAGGCGTGTGTGGGGGGCATCAATCTGGTTATGCTATGGCGCAAAATTTTTTATGAGCAGGATACTTCTGGCAAAAAATGTTCAAATATTGCATAACTGCAGTCAGAAGTTTCCATGCATGTCAAATTTTCGATAACAAAACCAGAAAACCGCCCGCACCCCTTCAACCGATAGTTTATGTTGGGCCATTCGCCAAATGGGGCATTGATTTCATGACATGTAACCCCACCTCGACCGGGGGGCATGGGTATATCATAGTCACAGTAGACTATTTTACCAAATGGGCCGAGGCAATGCCTACATTAGATAACACCAGCGAAACATCTGCCGTTTTCTTTTTCAATCATGTAGTCACCAGATTCGACATTCCACAGGCTATAGTCATAGATCATGGATCGCATTTTCGCAATCACATGATGGTCGAATTGGCTGCCAAATTGGGGTTGTCCCATGACAGCTCTACTCCATATTACCTGCAGGCCAATGGACAAGTTGAAGCAATCAACAAAGTCTTGAAGCGGATGCTAAAAAGGATGACTGGAGTCCACAAAAGGAGTTGGCACCTGATCCTGTACTCAGCCTTGTGGGCATACCGAACATCGGTAAGGAACACAATTAGGTTTACACATTTTCAACTGGTGTATGGCATAGAAGCAATCTTACCAGTTCAGTGTGAAATCTCGTCCCTCAAACTCGCAGTCGACCTTCTCCCCGGAACTTTAGAAGAGGAGGCTCATTTCTTGGAACAAATCTAATTGGATGAAACCCATCGTGATGTCGCTTTGGCTAACAAAGCCCATAAGAAACGAGTCAAGGTGCAGTTCGACAAAAATGTCAAACCTCGTGTCTTCTCAGAAGGTGACTTGGTCTTACTTTACGACCAGGAATCCGATAAATTGGGAGTAGGTAAGTTCAAGTCTTTATGGATGGGCCCCTATATTGTTAAGCTTGTATTAGCAAAAGGAGCCTATGACTTAATGGATTATGATGGGATTCCACTCACGCAACCCCGTAACGGGTTGTACCTTAAGCATTACTACGCATGATTCAGTGTGGTAACCCATATGCTTTTGCTACATTTTTGTTTTCGTTAAGGGTAATTGTTTTGTTCAAGTAATCCACTTTTTACGTTTGTCGCAAATGTCGAACCTATTGGAATCTTTTGTTGGATATGCTGACGGAGTGAGTCGTAGTTTGTAGAACCTATCTTCTGCGACCTGGGCCATTTTTGATCCAAGTGGCGAGTTAGTAAGTTTCAGAGGGGTATGTATTGGTCGATCAACAAATAACATCGCTGAATATAGCGTGTTGATAGAACTTCTCTCTGATTCCATCACACATGGCATAAGCCGACTTGTCGTCAGGCTATTCTCACAGCTCGTCATACTACAACTCACTGGTATCTACTCCGTCCGAAATCCAACTATATATCGCATGTTCCTAAGGGTCAAGATTTTGGAGAGGCAATTTGATTTTATTCAATATCAACATATTTCCAGAAACTTAAACACATTAACAGATTCATTGGAAAATTATGTGCTAGATAGACATTTGCAACATTTATAAAAAGAAGCATTTCATGAGTATTTGCATCAGGATCATGTAACTTAACCAAAATAAAACTCCGAAAATAAAAAATATATATATAACTGTTTATGGTTTACACATAATGTTCTGTAACCAAGACAAAATTGGTCAAATGACCCAAAAATCAAAACACTAAGGGGCACCCTAGTCTAATGATGCTGGTGATAACAAGTCACCGCTTGTGCAATCATGCGTAAAAGCCTAGTCCATCGACTCGACACGCCAGTAGTATGTCGCTGCAACCTCAGAGGCAGATCATCAGTCCTCACGTTCGAAATACCAAGAGTGAGGCCTTCGACCTGGTCCTGCAATGCTGAAAGAGTCTCGACCACATCAAGGTTGCGAAGGATAGCCCTTCCCACAGCCTCTCTTGCTGGAGCGGCAGCTGGCACTCTCAGGCGTACTACTGGCCGAACAGGTCCAACATCTGCATGAGCACATGAGTTTTGGTTAGTCGTGATAGAAGAAAGCAAAGAACATTATAAAAGAAATGATAAACAGAGATATGGTCAGAGGATTTACCGATGACACCCCACTGATCGCCAGCCGGCAGTACCAAATCCGGATCACCCCGAAAATCCATACCGGCATATGGATACTCGGAAAAAACCATCTCTTTAGGGTTGAACCACTCAAAAAAGGTATCAGAAAAGGAAACCTGGGACTGACCAGCATTTCTGACCATAAGTTCAACCTATCTCTGCATCCGTGGCTCAGTCGGTGGAGGTAAACCAAGTGAAACATATTGTGGTTGCATCAGTGGGATCTTTTCCTATGCGAAAGCGGTCAAGATAGAACCATATTCAAAGTTCTTCAATCTTCCGTTTTTCACCTTGGTCAGTTGTTCCTTCATCATAGAGAGTACTACATCACACTAGTTGAACACCTTTGGTTCAAGGCATTCCAAGGCATACTGCATATAAGACCAGTTGGCCACATGAAGAGCCACACTACCAGCCAGTCCAGCAAAAGTGAACAGAATGGTCCTCAAAGACCTGTTAGTGACATCCCAGATATTGATCTTGCTGTCCTTACTCAACTGAGATCCCTCTCTGCAATACCTGCAAATGTAATCTCTCACAGATTCGCCCCCACGGGCCGAACCCGATAATGAGATAGGGGCACCCCGCCTCGATAAGCCGGTCAAAAAATAGATGTCCATGATAGTCAAGGGGATGGACTTGCCCCTAATCTAGAACACCTGGGTGGTAGGATCCCATGCATCGAGAAAATATTGCAACAAGTTGATTTGTTTCCTCATGCTAGAGATGCGGAAAAACTTGAACAGGCCACAGTTCTGCGGTGCATTTACCGTAATCGGATCATGGAAAGCAAGCATGTCCTCTTCTTCATGCTCATGTTCTTGCCATGTAACAGGAATTTTTCTCCAATAAATCTCTGAAACAAGCAAGAGAAGAGTCAGGATCCTAATTTGGTGAAAAACAGGCAAAAATTTCCATGAGAAACTATGCATAAATTTCTCTCTTTGCGCCCATCACACCCCCAGCAGTGTTCTAGGTGGGATGCATGCTGACTGGCCAATGGCCAAGCCAGCATGCATCGCACCTTTCGATATAGAAGAGGTGCGATGGAGCCAGAGTGAGTTTTTCAAACCCCATAAGCTCAGAAAAACCAGAAAACATGCTCAGAATTCAAAAAGGAAAAGATGAAACTGAAGAGCTCAGGTTTAGCTCCTACCTAGTCGAGACAACGCCGAGAATTGTCCACAGAATCTCTCGAAATCAGCTAGTGAAAATCAAGGGGGAAAGCACCTCCAAAGCTCCAACAAACCAAAGTTCAAATGAAATGGTAAAATGATAGGTAAAAAACCACTTTTAAATTACTTTTCATGTAATTCAAGTAAAATATTAGTGTTTTGACTCATTTTTCAAACATAAATTTCTTGTTTCTAACTAGTTTGATGAAGCAATTGAGCAGGCAATACAACCTTTGAAGGAAAAAAGTTGTCAATGGTAAAATAAAAGTAATCAATGACCATTAGATCGAGCAGTTTTAACGCGGAATTCAAGCTCGTTAAAAAATAAACATAAACAATGAGCAAATGTTCCCCCAGAGTTTAAGCTCACTAAAAAATGAACCAATTTCGGGTAAATAACCATCGTGAATGTATTATCATCAGCCTTTGAAGCCTTGGTCATGTTCTCATCATCACCTCCACTCTGTATTGGCCGATCATTCACCTCCATTTGATGTTTTACCTTTTTTTGAGGAACAGTTGCGAAGAGTGATCGTGTTAACCATCCTTGTGACATTGCCGTGATTGGAAAATTCCAAACCGTACCTGGAATTAGCTGCTACCTGAATTTATCACTTGTTCCTCAAAAAACGAGTCTCCTTTAAGCTCTTTTCAACTGACTTGTAAAATATGAAAAGATTGCCGAGAAATTGGCCTCTCCAGCTCGTTAAAGTGACTGGAAGTGCTATCCCTCGTTTAGATTTTAATCATTTTGGACTTGAGGGTTTATTACACAAAAGGATCGAGCACTTGTTTTCTTCGGCTCGTTAAAAGTACCAAAAATTCATCCCTTTTGTATTGTTTTATACTTTTTCAGACTCAAGGGATTATATGATGAAAAAGGACTATTGGAGTTTTCTTTACGTCCCTTTTCAGACTCTCTAAAATTGAAAATGACCGAGTTATCTTTGTCGTTAAACTCGTTAAAACTGAATAGCGACAAACTTGTCCATACAGACAAGAACGAGTTTCACTATCGCTAGGCTCCTTAAAACATAGCGATGGGTTTTCCCGAAGGGAAAATTATAGAACAAGCATATGTTATCCTCCTCAAGATTGACAAAAATAAAGAGGTACTGGTCAGCAATGACTGGGGAAAAATTGGGAAGAAAACTTGAAGAAACTTTATTGGTAGCAAGTCGCTCTTGAACATGACACTTTCACTCCGCATCCGAGTCAGGTTGGGTTGTTCCGTTCACAGGTCATATCACCATGGTTCCATCACAACATCCATATTTGGGGTTAATGCTGCCAATCCATCATGTGAGTGTTGTTGGTATGTTCAAGAGAAGTCGCTCTGAGAATTCACTTGTGTCTCATCCACTGCAATACATTTACGCTCCATTTTTTCATGACTGCCACCCTGAACCTTATGTCATTAGATCGTTTTCACCTCCGTTAAAATCATTTGCTCCATTCGATGTCATTGATGTGGGATTCACTAAGGCCCTCCTATGATAGATCGCTTCTTGTCGACATCAGCTCATTATCCAAGAAGTCGATCTAGGAACACCCCTTTCAGTACTTTGAAGCTTGCATGCCTCAATGGCAAGTTTCTCACTTCCAGTGACAGGTTTACATCAATGGCCTTCAACCAAAAGATTTTGCATGGTGTTCGATGCCAAGTCCTTTATTCACACCACGTGAATTGTACTTTAGTACCTTGAGGGTCATCATCATTATTGGTGATTCCTCTCGCGCCTGTTAACAACTTACATCATTGGCTGGTAATCAGGGGATGTCTTTCCATGTTGGACTCCAAAACATCTCTAACATGGATCGACTTGTACTTTGAGTGAAGATTGAACGAGATTGAAGACCCCGTATCTAGTTCCATCCATCCAGGCTGCGATATATATTCAGGAAAATAAAGACATCAAATGTACATCATTACTGCACAGATAATCATCCAATCCAAGGGATGATGGCTCTACCAGAATCATCAGTATGCACTTAGACGATTGTCTGTCTTATGTACATGAAAATGAATTTATAAATTTGAGCATGGGAATGCTCGCCTTAGCTAGATCATGAAAATATTATGAAGGTAATGTATTGTATTGTATCTTATTACAGGTCGCCTTCCAGCTTGAAAAAACTTTGGATCCTCATGATAAAGCATTTCACCCGACATCAAAAGATTAACGACCTCATGCTTTAGGGGGAAACTGTTATAGACATTTTTGGGCACTGCAACCCCAATCATAAATGTCCATAAACCAAGGGCTCTTAAGTCCCTAAAAGTTTTGTTCCAACCCCTAAAAGAACAAGTTCAGCTGATTACATCATCTCCCAGAAGTTCTCCATGAAAAACTACTCAGAATTGGTCAAAACTGGACGATCTCACCTGCTCCATGGGAAAAGTGCATTGCATCCCACCTAAATGCACATGGGAGGTGCGATGCATATTGAAAAGCCCTTATATGGGGTGCGATTGGCGAGAGTGGACAAATGGCAGGGTCAATCTGTGAGGTGGACGATCATGGAATCTTACAGAAACTTCTCCTGTGACACTTGCATCTCTGCATTCGCCCAGGGATGAGTAAGAGATCATCAATCTCTAAGTGGAATCAAGAACTATCAGAGAGAGGACACTAATCAAATCTCAAAAGCTGACTCACCCCCCTTGCAAACATCTATATATGGATCCCTCATCCCAGAGATCCAGGGGCTGGAATTCCGTATCTTGTAAGGAAGTGATGCTGGTTTCTTGGTGTAACATCATAGTGTTGGGTGATCTAAGCTTTTCATGAGGTGAAGAAGGGCTTTCCTGCTCAGAGGATGATGCTGGGTCAAAACAATTGGTTGTAATCCTCTTTGCTATTCTTGATTATTAATAAAGCTATTCAAGTTTTCCTCCACATTCTTGTATGATTGATGATAAATGCATTTGTGTGGTCAATATATATTTGGTCCTATATTGTTTATGATAGTAGATCTCTATTCTTGGATAGTGTTATGCTGCATTGATTCTACAAGTACTCTTTGAAGCTGGGTAAATGAGGAAGCAAGTGGCAAAGATCTATCAGAAGGGAGAGGAACCAAGCAAGGGACCAAGTGCAAGACAAAGGTTGGTCTCCTTCTTTCCCCTCTTATTTACTTCTCATAAAGGAAAACGAAAGTGGTTTTAGTTTGTTTGTTTCTAAGGTAGCTACCAGCCTTAGTGGGACTAGTAGCTCTACATAGACACTAGATTTCCTGATAACATATGCGCTTATTCCTATCTTTCCAGATAGACCAGAGGAGGAGACCAGGAATTATTCTCCATAATTGGTTGAGAATTTCACTTTTGTAAGGGTTACGTTGCCACTGGCGTATGGAGTTGGAGATGTCATCAGACACTCTACATCTTCTTTGACATTGAAAGCTTGCCTTCTCCCACAATTGATTGGCAAGGGAACATGATTCTAGGAGGTGCTAGATCATTTCCTCCTGAGAGTTACAATCGACACAAATAGAGGGCCCGTGAATGTTCCTTCATCTAAGATTGTCCCACATGAGGATTTTTCAGTGCCCAACCAGCCAGAGGAAAAGAGAGACTTTGGGCCAAATGCCTGGAGACCAAATTCTACTACAGATGGAATCCAAGGGCACCGGATCTGTGCAGATGATTTTATAAGCCTCTTTGGTGGTGAAGGTTCCTCTAGGTGAGCAACCCCATCAAAGAATGTCCCTGTCCTCGGAGTATCTGATTCTTCGATTTTGGAGCTCCCTCTCCAGGTCCTACTTAGTTTGGTGATCCGTGATCTCAATTATCCTGTCACTATGCTTCCATTGTCTATACTCTTGTTCTATCTCCTGAGTCCAATGTTGTCGGACCTCTTCCTGTTGCTGCCCCTCCCTGTAGTGGTCTGGAGGCTTGTTACACTAAAAAATGTCACCATGACTATTTACAGTTAGTATGGCTCTATCAAAAATCATGCTATCCTCTTAGGCAAGTCTTATGCCTCTGCTCTCAATGTCAAACTCCAAAAAGAGAGAAAGTCTTTATAAATGTGTTTATCTCTGGGGACGCAGGTTCTCTCCACCTTACCTGCGGGGACGCACCCAATGTTCACAAAAGCTGCGTCTTTGGACGCTCTGTATGTAAAGGGGCAGGTGCGTCCCCTTGTAAAGGTTAAAATGCGCAAGTTTCATCTTTAAAAAGTCACTTGTGGTCATTTCTAGAGCATTCTAGAAGGTTGTTCGACGTGTATTGAGCGCCTCCAGATGGTTCATGCACTCCTACCAAAGAGGAACTTATCCCATCAATAAGGGAGCTATCCCATCCAAAGAGGGGATTATCCCATTAATGGTGGACCTGATTAACTTCCTCTTGAGCACTATAAATACAGGCATTGGGCCAGAAGGAGAGGAGGTTGGAAGCTATACATTTCTAAGGCTAAATGCTGCAGGAATTAGGACTCCCATTTAGAAGCTTGTGAGGAGAGATTGCCATCTTTGCTTGTTCTATTTGGAAGTGGGTGAGCTTTGTCAAAGTAAAGGAGAACTCTTGATGGACCCTGGGAGGGACTTGCACAACACCAAGGCTCAGGTTGTATTTGTTCCTTTTGTTACCTATTAATGCAAATGAGTCCATTCTTCTCAATAACTTGTTATTTATGAGTTGTTTCATGTACTCCTTGGTCTATGTGTTAAATATGTTTTATTATATGAGATTATCAAGTGCTATTTAATTGTTTGATTGTTAGTGTATGCAGGTTTCAAAGTGAAGAAGGAGCTCATCCGGATCAGCGGAGCTGGACTGCTACAACAGCGTTAGACTACAGGTAGGATCTAAACACTTGATTTCCCATATAGTAAATGCATGTTTAGAGAAGGATTGCTCTTGTTTGTCTTGTTTGTCACTAGAGAATCTTAGGCTCCTAGGGAGGTTGGTTGTGTCCGCACAATCGACTCTTTCCGCCTGACAAATTGGCGACTCCGCTAGGGACTCCATTGATGTGAAAGTTTTTTCCTTTGTATGAACTTTGCTCTGAGAAAATTGGTTTATTTTTCTGGTTTTTGGCTCTGTGACTTTGTTTTTGGGTGGGTTAGCTTAGGGTTAGATTTATTTTGGTTTTTCTTGAATTTTCCAGTAGGACGCACCCTCTGAGTATTGCACAGTGCGTCCCTGGACGCACTGTCCTTGTGTGCACAGAGCGGGCCCGCACCTGTCTTAACTGGTTGCCTATGTCCCCTGCTAAAAATTAAGAAATTTCCATTTTTTGAATTTTTTCTCTTAGATTTTGCTTTTTCTTAGTTTTTACTGCCCAGATCCATTAGTCTCTTGTCAAAGATCTTCACCTAAGCTTGTTTCATTAGCATTCCTGCTTTAAGCTTTCATCAATTGGGTGTTTTGAGTTTCTTTTTGAGAAATTCTTGATTTGATTTCCTTTGGTCATTACTTGGAGGTTTGTCTCAGTCTTTTCACAATTTTGGATCTTTTTGCTCTTGATTTTGCAAAAAAAATTCCCCCTCATTCGCCGGGGGGGGGCTAAATTGTGTATGAGTGTTAATCGCCTTTGAGTGTTTTTATTTTTGATCTTTGGAACTCTCACCCAATTTTCTCAATTTTCACTTGATTGGTTCTTGGATCACATTGGAATCGTCTTGTGTTTGAGAATTCTCTTGCATAGATCACATTTGCATAATTAGAATTCTCATTTTCAGAATATGAATGAAAAATGTGCATAGATTACATTTGCATACTTTTCAAGTGAATTGTGCATAGATTACAATTGCATAGTTTACATTCTGAAAAATCAATCGTAGATTTAGATCAGTTTTCTTTGATTTGAATTTACACAAAAATAAAAATAAAAAAAATGGTTTGGAATTGATTTGCATTAGTTTTTCTTGATGAAATTAGTGCATTAGAGAATTTGTTATATTTTCTCTTAGTGATCAATTTTTTGCATTGTTGGAAGTGAATGGAAACTCTCTCCTTACTCTAGTTAGGATTCATCGAATTGAAAGGATTGCATTATCATATTTTATTGCATTCAGTTGAGTCGGGTCATAACACCATTGGTTTCGTATCCATTTACCCATTTGAGTAATAACAGCCTTAATAACACAACGCTTAATTAAAATTCATCTAGTAATTTTTACATTTCTAGGGCTCTGATACACCAACATAGCTTAGGCTAGTGTCTTGGAGTAGGAGAGTAATTAACTCTCCAAGACAGTAAAACCAAACAAGTAGCTCATCTTGTGGTAGGATAAATCCAACTGTTTCATTTGTACTCTGGGAAAGCTCCTCTTAAAGGAGAAGCACGAGCTCGTGTCCGAACCAGTGAGGGGATCAATCCTCCCTCGTTCGGAACGACGCCAGACACGCACGTATTACAAACGGTAAACCTCGGATTAACCATTGTTGAGGAGCCAGGGGTCACTTGTCGGTAAACCTTGGATTATTGTCAAGGATCCGGCAAGGGGATTGAGCTTGATACTCTGCCCTTGCGTGCTGTCGGAGTGTAGACTGTTCCCCCAGGTGCATTTGTTGCTGTTGGTAACCTTAGTGACCATTATCTTTAGGGTTCTACCCAAGGTGACGGTGGAGGGAAGATCCCACTGTACCTGGAGCAGACGTCGGCTAGACTCACTTGGATTTTCAGGGGGGTTCACTTCACTCGAGACGGTTAAAAGTGGAGGAACTTGGTCCAGTCTATTCATTAAGCAGGTTGCCGGGGTAACTGTTCCACCCACCGCTTCTGTACTGAATTCGGCGATGTTGGGCTTCATCACCAACTAGTGTTTTCGGTCCGGAAGGCTACTGTTTGTGTATGGTTTGACTCCTAGATTTGATAGCGTGTGTTAATTTGTTTGTTTTTACTTTTAGAGACCATAGGTGTGAATTGTGAATTTTAATTGTTAGGTGTGAATCGTGAATTGTTAATTTTAGTTTTAAAAATTGTTAATAAAATTCATGAAGTTGAATATAATGGCAAATGTTCCGGAATTTACCAACCTAGGAACCCCTCCTAACGAGAATCCTAGTACTTTTCCTTACTTTGGAAATGTTGGTCCTCCTTATATGGCTACTTTGTCATTACCTGGATTTACAATAGGTTTACCGATATGGTTATTTTCAACTTCGTTGGCCCAAAATACTCCAATTGTTCCATCTCAACCGGATGCTTCACCTCAACAGAGTTCACCATCTCAACATCACCAACCTTCTGTTGACCCTTTACCTTCTTCGCCTAATTTTTCTTCCTCCATTTCTTCCTCTTCGCCTGGTAAAAGCCTTGATGCTAGTAACCAGGAGGCTAAGAAGAAGAAGAAGGGAAGAAGAAGAAGAAGAAGAAGAAACAAGATAAGAAAGAAGTCAACCAACCAACCATGGCTGTAAGTGTTAGTTGTGTTGAGGAAAATTTCGACATCCATCGTAAACCCAAATACCCTTGCAGGCTTTGTAAGGGTGACCACTTCCTTGTCAATTGTCCTGGTATACCAAAGGTCTTGGAAGTATGGTCAGAAAAATCTCATCAACTTTCTGTTGATCCATCAACCAGTGATAGTCAGGTTCCTGGGAAAAGGGATAAAGTTAGGTTTCCTTGTAAGTTATGCAAAGGGGGTCATCAAACTCACATTTTCCCTCACATGGATGAAGCCTCAACATTGTTGGAAAAACTTACTTTTCCGCAACAAGAATTTCCAACTGGTTACCGTAAACTTTCTCCCAACCTGCCGTCAACTGACGGAGTGATTGATCTAAATTCAAGTACAGTCGATCACACTCTTCCATTGGAGAGTGAAACTCATGTCACTCAGGTTGATGATCCATTAGTTGATCAAGTGGTCGATTCAACTTCACATTCAATCGATCACACTCTCCCTTTCGAGAGTAACTTTCATACCGCTCAGGTTCTTCTTGTTACATCAGATTCTTCTATGCCGGGGGGCATTTCACCTGTTTCTACAGAACCCACTCCAAGCACTGAGGTCTTTTCCTTTGATTGGAATAGACTGACATAACCTCATCTTCCTTCCTCCATCCCTTTCCAAATCATTGTCAAGGTTGGTGGTAGGGACATACATCGTACTCAGGTAGATGAAGGTGCTTCTGTTAGTATTTTATCCTCAACTGTTTGGAAAGCTTTGGGTTCCCCTCAACTTGCACCTATTACGCAGAATCTGAAAGCTTTTAACAGAACCATTAGTGAACCTTTAGGGATCCTTCCTAAGTTTTCTATTACCTTGGAAGGTAAAACTGTCTGTATTGATCTTATGGTAGTTCGAGGTGCTTGGATTTCAATTTACTCCTTGGACGAGACTATGTTTATGCAATGAAAGCTGTCGTATCGACACTCTTTCGCGTGATGTCTTTCCCTCACAATGGCAGTATTGTGACTGTAGACCAGCTTTCTTTCCCTAGTCTTGTTTCAACTACCAATAATATGACATCCCTAAATGTTCCTGATTCTAAAGTGGTATCTACCCTGCCACGGGTTAATTATGTGGCAACTGGTCCCATGTTTTCAGTTACCGATGTAAGTGAGCCTCTCACTGTTGATTTAGATCCGGTAATTGACATGGAAAACTCTATGGGATTATTTGAACACGATGTTCTTATCCCTTTTGAGTCCCTTGACATGTGTTCCTTCCAGAGAAGTGTTCTTCCTTCTGATGAAGACCTTTTGGAAGCCATGATCAAGGTGTGTCCATTGACATGTCTTTCTTCCAGTTGGAAGCCATGATCAGTTGGTCGCGAGGAAAGTTCCTTTTACTGAGTCGACCTCGTTAAAAAATTAATCAGTAAGTGTGAGGAAAGTTCCTTTTACTGTGTCAACCTCGTTAAAAAATGAATAAGTCTGTACGAGGATAGTTTTTTCCTGTATCAACCTCATTAAAAAATGAAACAGGCTAGCATGAGGATAGTTCTTTTACTGAGTCAACTTCATTAAAAAATGAATCAAGTAGATTTTAGGATATGTAGGTAGATTATAGCAAGTAGGGTTTGAGGATAGTTCCTGTTACTAAGTCAACCTCGTTAAAAAATGAATCAGGTTTGAGGATAGTTCCTGTTACTGAGTCAACCTCGTTAAAAAATGAATCAGGTATGAGGATAGTTCTTTTCTTGTGTCAACCTCCTTAAAAATGAAACAACTCCCTTTTCAAGTTAAATATTGAAAGTAAACCTTCATTCCATCCATCTGGTTGAATGCAATGAAGCTAGGGGGGCATGTACCTCGTTTTGCATCATTATACTAGGGGCATGCGAACTTCTTGAGCATAGTTCCTTGTCTTGTGCCAAGCTCGTTAAAAAATGAAACAAGGGTAGGTTAAGTAGGTAGATTGTAGAGAGTAGTCATGAGCATAGTTCCTTGTCTTGTGTCAAGCTCATTAAAAAATGAATCAAGGATTTTAGAGCATAGTTCCTTGTCTTGTGTCAAGCTCGTTAAAAAATGAATCAAGGTTTTTAGAGTAAAGTTTTTTAGGTAGATTGTAGAGAGTAGTTATGAGCATAGTTCCTTATCTTGTGTCAAGCTCGTTTAAAAAATGAAACAACTCCCACAAGTCTTTCCAAGATCTTGAAAGTAAAGCTTCATTCCATCCACCTGGTTGAATGAAATGAAGCTGGGGGGGGCATGCGCTCTAGCAGTTACGCTTAGGGGGCATCAAGCACAGTTTTCTCTCTGTTTCAAGCTTGTGAAAAAATGAAACTACTTTAAAGCATAGTTTTTCTCTGTTTCAAGCTTTTGTAAAAATGAAACCTATCTCGAGTTAATTTCGGTTATTTTCAAGACTCGTTAAACTCATGAAAATCCCGAGATTATTTTGCTATCTTTCATTCTCGTAAAACAAATGAAAATGCCGAGTTCTTTCCGTCTTTTCCTACTCGTAAATTAAATTGAAAGTCGGCCATATGAGTACATTTTTATCCCTTTTTCGAACTCATTAAAATTTACGAAAAAGTGAAAACCATGAGTACATTTTTATCCCTTTTTCGAACTCGTTAAAACTTACGAAAAAGTGAAACCTTGGAGTTCTCTTTTAAGCCCTTTTCAGACTCCAAAAACATGAAAAGATTGTCGAGCGTTTCTTTTACACTCGTTAAAACAGAATTAAAAGACGGTCCCCTTATAGCTCTTTTCTGACCGTAAAATCAGGAAAAGATTGCCGGGTTTTTGTTGTTTCAAACTCGATACGGAAATAAAACGACGTGTCCTTGATCACTTTTTACTTTTCAGGTCAGAGACACTAATCATGAAAGTACTCCTTGGAGTCTTCTTAAGTTTTTCAGACTCTCTAAAATTGAAAAACGCCGAGTTTCTCCTATACTGGACTCGTTAAAATTTCACAGTAAAGGACCTGTTCAATTACAAACAGGAATGAACCACTCCTTCCTAGGGTTCGAATCAAAACTAGGTTGGACTCATCCGAAGGATGAGCTTATAATCAAGCATATGTTATCCTCCTCAAGCTTGTTAAAAATAAAGAGGTACTTGCCAGAAATGGTGGGGGAAAAGAGAGAAGAATGAACCCATTTGTTATCTTTTGTCTCAGAAGAAACTTTATTACCACTCTTGAACACGACACTTTTCATTCACCTGGGTTGGGAAATCCTTTACCTCACAGTTGATCAAACCACTTTGAAAGACTTCAGCCGGGTTCCGGGATTAACTTTGAGTCATTCATCACCAAACCATCTATCGTGTCGTTATGTGTTCAAGAGGTCTGCAAGAAAAACTTTCATCTGCAAAATACTTGTCATCCATTTGACCATCCCTGAGTCAGTCCTTACAGCAACATTTCTTCAACTTGAACAATGATTTCGTGTTGTGGGCTTGCCTGCAACGGGTCGCTTTCTATCGACATCAGCACATTATCTAGAGAGATGACCTAGAAATCGTCAGTACCTTGAAGACTGCATGCATCAATGGCAGGTTTCTCGCCTTTGACGTCAGTTTACATCATTGAATTTCGATCGAAGGATTCCGTGAAATGTTCGACATCAACTCATTCACTCACATCTCATGGATTGTACTGGGTACTTTGAGAACCATTGACATTACTGGTGGTCTCTCTCACACTTGTTAACAGTTTACATCATCGACTGGTAATCAAGTGGTTTCTACCATGTTCGACATCAACTCATTTATTTGCATGGCTAGAATCGTACCAATTCGGGAAGTAGAAATGAAGACCCTGGATCTAGTTTCCACCATCCAGGCTGCGAGGAGTTTTGTATTCATTATCTAAGTAGACTAATCATAAACAGATGGCTGCGCCCATATTGTGTCTACAAAAGTCTATGATTATGATGTACTGCAAGATCATTCCTGTATCAGAGTAGTTAGTCTGTTAGTTAAAGTTTTAATCTGAGTATGGGAATGCCTACCTCAGTGATGATATAATCTTATACATGTATTTTGTGTTGAAAATTGCAGGTTCTGACCAGGTTCTCCACGAGATAATCCTTGAAATGATAAAGCACTTCACCCTTCCTAGATAATACAAAACCCTAATCTATTACAGGCTTCGCACTTTAGGGGGCAATCTGTTACACTAAAAAATGTCACCATGACTATTTACAGTTAGTATGGCTCTATCAACAATCATGCTATCCTCTTAGGCAAGTCTTATGCCTCTGCTCTCCATGTCAAACTCCAAAAAGAGAGAAAGTCTTTATAAATGTGTTTATCTCTGGGGACGCAGGTTCTCTCAACCTTACCTGTGGGGACGCACCCAATGTTCACAAAAGCTGCGTCTTTGGACGCTCTGTATGTAAAGGGGCAGGTGCGTCCCCCTGTAAAGGTTAAAATGCGCAAGTTTCATCTTTAAAAAGTCACTTGTGGTCATTTCTAGAGCATTCTAGAAGGTTGTTCGACGTGTATTGAGCGCCTCCAGATGGTTCATGCACTCCTACCAAAGAGGAACTTATCCCATCAATAAGGGAGCTATCCCATCCAAAGAGGGGATTATCCCATTAATGGTGGACCTGATTAACTTCCTCTTGAGCACTATAAATACAGGCATTGGGCCAGAAGGAGAGGAGGTTGGAAGCTATACATTTCTAAGGGTAAATGCTGCAGGAATTAGGACTCCCATTTAGAAGCTTGTGAGGAGAGATTGCCATCTTTGCTTGTTCTATTTGGAAGTGGGTGAGCTTTGTCAAAGTAAAGGAGAACTCTTGATGGACCCTGGGAGGGACTTGCACAACACCAAGGCTCAGGTTGTATTTGTTCTTTTTGTTACCTATTAATGCAAATGAGTCCATTCTTCTCAATAACTTGTTATTTATGAGTTGTTTCATGTACTCCTTGGTCTATGTGTTAAATATGTTTTATTCTATGAGATTATCAAGTGCTATTTAATCGTTTGATTGTTAGTGTATGCAGGTTTCAAAGTGAAGGAGGAGCTCATCTGGATCAGCGGAGCTGGACTGCTACAACAGCGTTGGACTACAGGTAGGATCTAAACACTTGATTTCCCATATAGTAAATGCATGTTTAGAGAAGGATTGCTCTTGTTTGTCTTGTTTGTCACTAGAGAGTCTTAGGCTCCTAGGGAGGTTGGTTGTGTCCGCACAATCGACTCTTTCCACCTGACAAGGCTGTCCTAGGATGTTGTTGAGCTTCGATAGCTGGTTCCAAGCGTCCATCCAGAACTGTGCTGATCTACCATCCCTTACTTCCTAGAAACTGTGTTGCTGGATCATCAAAAAGTGTTGTTTAGCGGCATTCCATATAAGTGAACCTTTTTTAGTGGGAGTGTATCTAATGAGCTCTTCCGGTGGTCTATGATTGGCATATTTGGTGGTCCAAATGGTTGCTCATGGCTTGTTGGGAGCAGAGAGCCATTTCCACCAGCTTTTTGCGCACATGATAGTATTTTTGTGACTGGGATCCCTCAAACCGATACCCCCTTTTTCTTTAGGCTTACAAGTTGTAGTCCATTTTACCAAGGCCCATTTGTGATTTGTACCTATTGCACACCAAAGGAAGTTTCGCAGTAGAGCCTTTATTTTTTTGATAACCCATTTGGGCGCAGCCAAGATTGAGAATAGGTAGACTGGGATTGCCTATAGAACAACTTTGATTAACACCAAACGACTAGCTATATTCAGAGTTCTGTGAGTCCATAGATTGAGGTGAGATTCAAGTTTCTCAAGGAGCATACGCCAGGAGGCATGCTTGAGGGAAAAATCAATAAGGGGGGCTCCAAGGTATTTAGAGGGAAGAGAGTCTATAGAAAAGCCTAGGATTCAAGCAATGGCATGTTGGGTAACAGGGGGAGTGTGAAAGAAGAAGATCTGCGATTTAGCCTTATTGATACTAGTGCCTGAGGCCTCAGACAAGTCATTCGGAAGGTATTTGAATGGAGACGCTTCCTGGATGGAAGGGTATCGAAAAAGCATATTGTCATCCATGAATTGTTGATGAGTGATTGCAGGCGAGTTGTGAATGGATAAACCTTTGAGCTGCTAGGAGAGGAGGGCATGCTTGATGTGGCAACCCAGGCCTTCTGCCATTAGCATGAAAAGGAAAGGGGAGAGAGGATCTCCTTCCCTAATTCCTCTAGAGGGACTGAAAGGATGGGAAGGGATGCCATTTATGAGGACGGAGAAGAAATTTGAAGATATTAGGCTCATAATCCATCGCGCCCACATTGGAGAAAAACCAAAAGAAGTTAACATTTTTTGTATGTATGTCCAACTGAGCTTATCAAAAGATTTTGAGAGGTCAAGCTTGAGAAACATACCTGCCTATTTCGAGTGCTTGAGGGAGTGTATGATTTCATGCGTGAGGATAATGCTGTCCAAAATCTGTCGTCCTTCCACGTAGCTCGATTGTTCAGGCGAAATGGGTAGGGACAATAGCGGCTTTAACCTATTGGTGATGACCTTAGATATCACTTTGTAAATTACATTGCATAGAGCGATTGAACGAAATTTGTCTGGAGTACTAGTGTTTTCTTCTTTTGGGATGAGCACAATGAAGGTTGAGTTGAGTGAGGGCAAAAGCCAATGAAGAGTATGTGATTCCTCCACCAGTAGCCAGACTTCTTCTTTTATTAGCTCCTAGAAAGTGTGGAATAACGTAGTGGTAAAGCCATCCGAGCCAGGGGCTTTGCCCTCCTTGACCTGGTACATTGCTGCACCCACCTCCTGTGGCATTATTGGGCACAGAAGGAGTTTGTTGTGTTCTTCTGTAATGATTTTAGGCACATTTTGAATGATTTTTTCTATGGCAGGCCGTCTATCTGTTTGGGGCTCTTGATGAACCTGCTGGAAATGTCTTATGAACTCCTGCTCAATCTCTACATGATTTTCCACTCTTTCCCCTTCTTGATTCTAAATGAAAGAGATGGTGTTGTGCGTTCTTCGCTGGATTGTGGTTCGGTGGAAGAATTTGGTGTTCCTTTCTCCTTCTTTCAGTCATCTGATCCTGGACTTCTGCTTCCACAGTATTTCCTCCTGCTTCCTTCTCTCCTCAAATTGATTATGAATGCATTGTTCCTGAGCCAAGGTCCCTTCATTATGTCCCTCAGTGATTATTTGTTGCTGGAGCTCTTTCATTTCCTTGTTTAAATCCTATTGCGCTTGAAAAATATTGCCGAAAGTCTCTTTATTCCAGTGCTTGATTTGGGCTTTAAGAAATTTGAGTTTTTGTTGAAACTGAAACATTTTTGTGCCTTCTAGCTGAGGGAAGGTGTTCCATGTAGATCTGATGAGGTCTTTGAAGGTGGGATGGGTGAGCCAGAACGCTTCGAAGTGAAATGGTCGCCTAGTGGCATTGCCCGGTCTTTGCCACTGGAGGGAGATAGGCCAATGATCCGAGCCTGAGTAAGGGAGAATTGATGCCGCTATATCGCCTCCAAGATGCACCGCATTGTCAAAAATGAGGAATCTGTCAAGTTTGGATGCGATTTTTTGCCTCCCTGTTCTTCGATTACTCCAAGTGTGCGTGCCGTTGCAGAATTGCATGTCAATTAGTGAATTATTTTGGATGAATTCTTTGAAGTGGGCATCTTCCTGCTCCAGCCTAGCTCGCCCTCCTTGCTTTTCCTCTAGCCTGGTTATCATGTTATAATCGCCCCCCAGGATCCAAAGAGGGTGGACTCTATTAAGATTGAGCACTTCTATAGTGTTTAGTACAACGATTTTGTTGCTTGCTTCCTGTGGGAAATAAATGTTGGTTAGATGGCCATGGATGTTGGTGCCTATGATGTGGAAAGTGGCCTGGATAATGTGATGAGAAGCATGAATGTCTGAAAGCATTATCGCTTGTGTGTTCCAGGCAATAGCCAGTCCTCCTGAGGCCCCTGAGGCATCCACTGCAACCGAGTGACAACCTGGCCATGCCCTGGAGAGAATGTTTCCAAGAGTGATACTGTTACATTTCGTTTCTTGAAGAAAGAAAATCTGCGGCTGCTCCTGCTTTATCATGTTTTTTATTAATCTGAGTTTCCCTGGGCTATTGAGCCCTCTTAAATTCCATGAAGTGAGTTTCATGATTCACTATTGGGGGTGGGCTTGTAGTACTTAGTCAGCTTGGCATATCTGCCTGAGTCCACCAGGATTTTCCCTATTGCAATGGTTCGTTGGAGATCTATTCTTCTCCCTCACTTTTTGGAGTCTTTAGGGAGAAAGCCACCATCCCAATGACTGCCTGGCTGGATGCCTAATTGCTGTTGTTGGTAAGCCCTGGAGATGATGACTTCCAATGTGCTGATCTGGTGCTCTGGAATCTTATCATAGTCCTTTTTTCTGCAGGCTTGTTCAAGCTCAAGAATGTCAAGTCCTCCTAAGTCAATACTCTTAGGTTCTTTGTCCATTTGTTGTGCCTGGTTCTTTTCATCTGCAATGATTGCTAAGCTTAAGGACTGACTGGGAGCACCATCAACATCCATTTCTTTTGCTTTCCAATCTGAGATTTTGCTAGCCTCCTTAGGGGTATCATTGGTGTCAATAGGGGGGCGAGAGATGGGAGAGAATTAGAAGGAGGAGGGATAACAAAGGATGTGGAAGGCGTAGGGTTGGGCATCGAGTGCAGAGGTTGATCTGCTAAGGTTTTAGCAAGGACCTCAAAGATGTTGCTTATTGAAGGGAAGGAGGCAGCGTCCTGTTGGGGTTTATTCCCTGTGGAGGGTTTCCTGTGTGATCTTTTGTGACTTTCTACAACGATGAAGCCATCTTAGTCTATTTTGTCTGAGGGATCAGAAGTTTGGGGTTTGTAATTTAGAAGACAGTCTCTAAAAAGTTTCCCCAGAGCATGACACCTACGACAGCGAAAGGGAACATGTTCATAATCCAAGGGTTGAATCCATTCATAGTCATCATGGAAGAGACTTACTGAGTCCGGAAGGGGCATGTCTAGTCGCATGAAGACGCAGATACGGGCGTAGGAGGTGTATCTACGTAGCTTTGTCTCTTTTGCGGATTTTATGAACTCGCCCAGCCCATTTCCAATGTCTTTGAGTGAATCGTCATCCCAGTATTCCATTGGAAGCGAATACATCCTGATCCACACTGGTGCCCAGCTGAGGTCCTCCTTGTCCGATTAAATCTCTCCACCCATTCTCTTAAGTACAAGCCCGAGAGTTGAAGAAGTAGGGTCCTTCATCCATGATTCGATTCCTATCTTCAATGCAAATGAAGATCGCAGTAAATAACCCCTTCGGTCCTAGCTGCAAGGTAACATGGCCGTTAGGTTTCCATTTGGTAGAGATCCATCCTTGCAAAGAATTTTCTATCAGGCAAAATCCGATAAATTTTCAAATGAGTGCACGGTCCTTCATATACTAGATTTGCCCATTTATCCTATGGTTGGGGAGTTCTATCTTGGGCCTTTTAGCTGCCACGGGTTTGCATGTCTTCGATGTGACCTTGGGGGTTTCCTCTGGCTCTGGTTTCCCATCTGGTTTCTCTTTGCGCTCGTCTGACTGGTTAATGGAAGCATTTTTCTTGTTCTGCAATGGAGAATCTTTATTGGCCGCGTCTACTTGTTTTGGCCCAGAGGGCAGAGTCCTTGGTTGCACCAGAGGCTCATGATTGGATATAGGGGAGGGATTTGAGGCCCCCCCAGGGGAGATCCATTTCCGCGCTGATAAACCAGGGGTGTGCTTTTGCACTTTGGTAGGCATTCGTCCTGAAGATGTAGGGCGTATGGAGTCCGTACAGTCTGCACCGTCGCAGAGGATCTCAGAACCCTAATTGCAGAGCCACATCCTGAAATCTATGAATTTGCATATTGTTAAGATGATAATAATTGTTGTGTAAATAATCTAGTGTTACATCAGTACATGCTTTTACATTGTTCGGTATTGAAATTATAAATGTCATTACAAAGGGTGAACATGGAGGTTAGGTATTTGATCAGAAGTAGTTGTTCAACTAAACCACTTTGGTGACTTATTGTGCTGTTTAATTCTGGCTTGTCTCTATTCCTGACATTAGAAATTGACTGCTGAATTTTTTTTTTAATCTTATCCATCCTACACAATTTAATATGTGGATTCATGAATTTAAAGTTATCGATGATAGTAATAACATCTAAAAGGTTACATATTTTAACTCCATGAAACGTTGAAAAGTTAACTATTCAGTATGTATATGTGGGATTTCCTCTTATTCTTTTTAGATTATCCATTTTGGTATTTCATACATTCCTCTCTTGGAATCAAACTTGAAAACAAAAAATAATTTTGTTTACAGTTTAATAACTTCAGTTGATTCCTTCTAGAATATTGTCGCACTTTTCCTTCAATCATATTTTGTGATTCTATAAAGGAAATAGGATTATCTTAGGGTTACTTACTACTAGCTTGGCTCAGAGCTAACCTCAAGCCTTGCAGAGCACATTAGACTTATCATCATTAAATTCTTACCAAACTCATTATAGTCAATGTTGTAGTTAGGGTTGTCATTCGTTATTATGCCATATTTTCTTATTTATATTTTCCCCATATAGACATCAAAATCCTTAGACATATACATTGTCAAGTTGCATTACGAGATTTATTCTCCAATTGGATCCACATCTCTGGGTTAGTTCCCAGTAGCAGTGCTAAGCCAGATCCTGTACGAGGTCTTGATGGTGGTGTAAACCCTGCATTTCCTCTCCTCATATGGGTTGAACTTCTGTTCTATGCTTTCTTTCTCACTCTCTCTATTTTCTGTTTTGTGAAACAAACATCACAATTTTGTGAAGGTAATTGACATTTAATTATTGTGAATTTTAGGATGTTATCATTTTTTAGGGTTGACATGATTACAACCTTGCACGATGACTACAAATATGCTTCACCATGTTTTGATGCAACCATGATTCAAACCACATCTATCATTTCCATATCTTAAAAATAATTGGGCTTGCTAGAGTTATGGGTCCAGACTGATTTGGTGTGATATACATGTACTCTAAACTATGTCTACATGAGTTTGTTTTCCTTTGGAACATAATTTTGTTTCCTTTGGAAAATAATGTGTTCCTATCATGTATTTCCTTTTTTATTAGTTAACTCTTCATGAGATTTAATATAATTCCTTAAATATCCAATTTAAAATGTATTTTCTAGAAGGCCACCAGATGCATTTGTGAATTTCAAGAGTTAAACTTAATCTGGTAATATTTCAAATATTTTTTCTATTCTCAAGGAAAACAAAATAACATTTTGTAATAGTTAGAAGATTGTGTGGATTCATCACTATCAAAACAATGTAACATACTGTAATGGTTCGAATTTTATAATTATAGCTTCATCTAAAATAAAAAGACATTTTGTAATAGTCAAAACACTGCTTGGATTTACCTTCAACAAAACGAAATGAAATTTTGTAATTATATAATCAACGAAACAAGATGACATTTTGTAATAGTTATAAGATTGGACTTTTGTAATTATAGCTTTGAGCAAAACAAAATGACATTTTGTAATAATCGAAAGATTGTGTGGAATTTTTTAATTGTAGCATTAGAAAAATAAAATGAGTCAATGGAAAAATAACAAAAATTAGTTGGCTCATAGCCACATCTCCTAGGCCTTCTTAGTTCACAAAGTCTCATATTCAAATTTTTTCTTTGAAAAAATTGTTCAGGTTGAAGTTACACATTCTCATTACCCTCTAATGGAAAATTTTCGGTTGGTTGACTTGTAATTTGAAGAATTTACTCTACTTGATGATTTTCAGCTCCAATAGTGTGATGTGCGATTTGGAAGAAGAGAATTTTCCTCATTTTCTTATCATAAAGGTTACATATTTTAACTCTATGAAACATTGGGAAGTTGAGTATTTAATCTGTATATGTGAGTTTTCCTCTTATTATTTTTAAATTATTTGTTTTTGGTATTTCATACATTTTTATGTTGGAATTAGGCATGAAACCAAACAATAATTTCTTTTAGAGTTTAATCAATTCAGTTAATTCATTCTAGAATATTTTCCCATTTTTCCTTCAAACATATTTTGCATGTTCTAAAAGGGAAGAGGACTATCTGAGGCTGGATGACTACTAGCCTAGCCCAGAGCTAGCCTCAAGCCTTTCAGAGCACGTTGGCCTCATCCTCATTTAGTTCTTTGCAGACTCATTATAGTCAATGTTGTAGTCAAAGTTGGCAATCGTTATTATACCAATTTTTCTTCTTTAAATTTTTCCGATACGAACATTAAAATCCTCAAACATATACACTATCAAGTTGCATTACGACACTCATTCTACAATTGGATCCATATTTCTTGGTTGTTTCTCAATAACTTTACTGAGACAGATCTTGTAAGAGGCCTTTATGGTAGTGTAAACCCTGGAATACCTCCCCTCATATTGGTTCCAGCTCTGTTTTGTGCTATCTCTCTCTGTTTTATGTTCTCTGAAATAAACAACATAATTTTGTAAAAGTAATGGATGTTTGATTGCTGTGAATTTAAGGATGTTCTCATTATTTTAGGGTTGACTAGATTAGAACTTGGCATGATGATTATTGGTTGAATTATATGTATTCTCATTCCAAAAATTAATTATCGAATCTAGGATCGTAAGACTTAGAGATGCAAGCATAGGAAATGTGGGACTGGAGCCTATTCTAGCCTATGCTAGCAATTAACACTAGAAATAACTAATCACTAATGATTATCACTTTTCACTAGACTATGGGACTCTAATGATTATCAATTTTTGAACCACAATATTTTATTAACACTTTTCGTGTCGTTTTATATATGTAGGTTATTAGGTCTTAAGACTTCAGTTCTTTTAATCCTATAGTGACGAAAACCTATTAAACATGTTGTACAAAAGTAAATGGCGACAACTATAATAAAAAGCGTGTCTGGAAAGTAAAGAAAACAAGGAAGTAAACTATAAGAAACACAATAAAAAAATATAAAAAATAGATGCTAATCAAGCTTAGAGATATATTGTAGGTTCTTATTCATTGTAGGAATCTTTTACCAAGTAGATGCAAAGCTCCAATCAATTAAAGAATCCTGAACTACAAATTACATATTTTTAATACCTTATTCTAATAAAGAACCTAGTACTAAATTAAGTAGAGGAAGGATGGAATTTGAAATTCTTAATAAGTACCAAATTAAGTACGAAAATTCCATAAATTGAAGTTATGAATAAGTACCAAATTAAGTATGGAAATTCCATGGATTAAAGTTATGAATACTAAAGTTATGGATTTTAAATTTGTTTGAATCTTCAGCCTGAGAAGAATCAAGTTGAATTTATTTATAACATGTAATATTAAGAAATCCAAAAACAGAGAAAGTGAATTTAGCGAAACTAAAAGATAAAATAAAACATTAAACAAAATCTCCAATTAAGAAAACTAAATATCGTTTGAATATTACTCTACTCTAAAAATAAAAGTCAAGGTGTTACCTGATTCGAGGGGCCCTTCTTGGCCTAGAAACATGGCTGGAGACTTAGATCAGAATAAGGTGCAAGGCTTCAACAATTAATTCTTCATTACAATAGTCTCAACTTCATCTTGCAAACGAAAGTTTAAACTTATTACAAAAGATCAACTCAGAATAATGATAACCTCTATTCACCCTCCCTTTCTCGTTGTGCAAATATATTCTTTATATTACAATTGAGAGGAAGTGATGGTCCAAAGGATCATATCAACTTCCATAAAACTCTAACTCTTGTATTATAATTTGGATAACAAATAATATTTAAAAATGGTCTTGTTATGATTTTGGAATTTATTATATTATTGTTGGAGATAGAAACAATGCCACTTGGCATTATTTTTACTTTCTTCCAAGTTTGGATGTAACTACAAATCTAGATAAAACTGGTCCTATATTTTGATGTACAAGTGCAAAATTAGGCACTGAATTAAGTAAAAACTTTCAGGAAAATTCCAAACTACAACCGAATTAAGTACTCAAATTCTATAGGTGGAATTTAGGTTTGAATGTAACTTTGAATAATATCTTTAGATTCACATGTGAGCTAGGTGTGAACATAAATCCATAAATATGTAGTTGCAACCCATGTCATATTTATAAGTGCCAATGCATTAAATTTAGTCTCAAAACTAATATAGGTACGAAATTTTCAAATTCTAGCACTAGAACTTGTTGTTTGGGCACATAAACATATTCATAAATTGTCATTGGAAAACCACGTTAAAAATAATTTAATCATAAAAATACAATAAATCATTAGGAATTAACCACAAGTTAAAATGAATGCCGTTAATGATTATTGGTAATATAATAGTTGTGAAATATGTTATAAATGTATGAATATGGCTTGTAAATTAAAGGTTTTGATAGCCAATACGATAACATATCTAGGGACCAATTCCGCCCATGTCTAGGACTTTGCATGCCCTCATGCAAACACAGTATGTACTAGTAAGGAATGATGGATGATATAAGGTGATAATGAAGATAATGGCTAAATAAATATGGACTTGGAAACATATAAGACCATTACTTATGTTGTGGTTCTTTTTTGAGATAAGAAACAATGACTTCATCCTCTTATTTGTAACATTCAAATGATGATTTTGTGAATGCTTTATGATGTACAAGGATAATACACTATAGATATTCATGTGCCACAATCATTCTTATGCTCTTACTAGAATATGCATTAATAGATTTGGAAATGGGGGTTTAATGGTGGTTTAAGAAAGGTGAAGAAATAGGAATTGGTTAATCATCAAGATTGCTTAAAATTTAATGAGATAAATAGCCTTTAAACGAGTTTTACCTCAACTATACCTTTTGAATTTTGATTTGTACCACATGCTACAAGGGAAGTTGTGTGAAGAAGAAGATGAGGGAAAGTAAGGCTAAGAGTCATGAATGATATGGACAAGCTGGAATTGATGAGTGCCAATATGATCTGCTAAAGGAAGATAAACAGAATGAACTAAAGATGCTAAAAAGATCCCAACAACCATTCCCACATGCCTAAGGTTTTGCATATCCTCATGCAAACAAGGTGAGGTACTGAAGATGTGAGGAGGTCTACAATGATGGCTCTAGTAAAAAATGGGACTTGAAGAACAAAACAATGCTGAACTAATGAGATGAATACTGAACAAAAATAAGTCATCTGAGATTTATTAAAATGATGCTAAACTAATGCCAATCATAAAAGAAATTCCAAATCACTCATTATATATGATTTGATCAATTATTAACAGTTTTATCCTCAAGAAAAAAACCTTTTATAAATTTGAGGGGTTCTCCTTCTTTATGGGTATGAGGCTTTTTATGATCACAACAAGTGATGAACCAACAAAATGTTAGTCATTACTAACCAAATACCAAAGTCGTATAGTCATACAATTATTACAAATAAGCTTTGCAGTTCTTTTTTATTAATTCTCTATGATCATAGGTCCCACTTCGAAGGTAATTAAATCTTAGATATAGTATGAAAAAACAATGATAAAGGACTCAATGTTACTCTAAGGCCATTCTTTAGAAAAAAAATTCTAGAGTTTATTTTTGCTTGACTACAATCCACACATGTTTCCTTTTGGTTGTAACATTATAGAGTAGCCATCATACGTGTAGACAAAATCCTTGGTTTGGTCGACACTTCTTTAAGAAGAATGCGCCATTGCCCACAACCATGGATAGCCCCGATGGGTTTGCCTGGTGATATCATAGGTTAGTACCTGCTACTAGTAGGCATCTATAGCCTTGACAGGTTAACCTCTTAAATAAAGGCTCCAGTCCCTGCATGCTTCCTATCATTTTAGTTTTATATTATGGATATTTATTTTGCAATTGGTAGATGGGGGAGTGACATTAGAAATAACCTTAAAGTCATAGGATGATACCTTTCAGAGTGAGTTAGATTACCTACATAATGTCTTAGATGCATAAGGTACTTATAGGTACTCAAAGGACATAACATTAATCAGCCATTTTAATGTGAGATGGATGAGATTGCCAAAGAATAACCAAAATAAACCTAAAGTACTACTAATCATAGTTTCCATGTATGATTTCACTTTTAAAGTAGTGTTCGACCATGAGTAGCGAATTCAGTAACTCTTTTTCAAGTCTTAATAAAGACGCTCTAATAGCATTCTTTGGTGTTATGGTTATAGTATTCAAGTTTTTTTTCATTGGTATCATTGTATGAACCTTTTAATTCTGTTGTAATCCCCTTTAATATGTTTTGGTAGCTATATTTTGAGAAATTGTTTTGTATTGATAATAAAAAATCTATATTCATAAGAAAAATGAAATTTCAAAATAGAAATGGAAGCTATGAATAGTTTGGAATTGTCATTCAATTCAATTTCTATGGAAAATATTGATTATTAGATCATCTTCGTGAAATAACAGCCTTATAACAGATAAGTAATGATAAAGCATGAATGCATCATTTTTAAAAACTTAAGGTAAAGGGAAATATGTCATCAAATGCTCCACTAAGTGTTCCATTCTGGTGATGATGATATCTTTTCCATTTTGGAAAATATTCTTCTAGTATTTAAGTATCCCAAATGAACTATATCCTTGAACCCTGATTTGTCTTCCAAAATAGCGAATTGGTCCCAAAATTTTGAGTACTAGTCAGATGAAATATGGTACGAGACAATTAATATGTACTATGGAAATCAAGGATATTACCTTCACATATAATTCCAAACAAAGTTATCATAGCTTACTTTATTGAAAAGAAAAACTAGAAAGAAGTCTAGTTATCAAAAGAAATAATAAGTGAGAAAGAAAAGTAATAGTTGGACCGTGTTGCTATTGAAATAAGACTAAGTAGCTGTCTTTGTTAAAACAATATGCAGTTGAAAGAGACTTCAAGAAAAATATGCAATAGGAAAATAGATCTCCCATTTTTAACTGCTTGTCTCTTCTTCTTTTTTCTTATTTTTTAACATTCCCATTATACAAAACAAACGACAAAGATGATGCACTATATTATATGCACCAATTATTTATTTATTTATTATCCTACTCTACTTGAGAAAAAAAAATTCCTCTCCTCAAGTATAGGAGATTTTCCAATGTAGCCATGTGTGTAACAAATATAAAAGTGCATTCATACTCAAGTTTAGAATATAATCTTCAATGAATAACTAAGTATGAAGAACCAACTATTTCGATGATAATGTGAAGAAGTAAGGAAGAATGAAGGAGTGGTATGGCCTTAGAGTTGCTTGCATCTAAATTTCAACAAAATCAAAATGCTCTTGGTTTACCTCTTTATTTAGCTCATTTAGAATATCCTCCTTTGCAATGCCATTTAGATCTTCTATTAGTAGATTATTATCCTCTTGTGCGCATAGAGGATATGTAGATATAGATGTAAAAAATTCTTCAATCTTAGGCTCTAATGCTTGCTCTCCATCAAATGCAATCCATGATTATTTGGTTTCCTGAACAAGTTTTCAAGAATAAATATTTTCATGTGAATGTGATTCACAGAGTTGTTGTTATTCTATCGCTTCTCAGAAGGATGATAATTTCTTAGCTACTGTCAAGATTTGTTCTTCTTGAGAAGAAGAGACATCACCTACTGCTAAGATTTGAAAGAGTTATTCCAAACTCTTGATCATCCTTGAATATTTCTTGCTCGGTTGCTAATCCCTTTCATCGACATGGATTACTGTATGGAATTCTTATAAAAAATCCTAAGGAAATAATAAGGAAACACACTTAAAGAGAAGGCAAGCAAACCAATTATGTACTTGAAGCACCACCATGCTAATAAGACCCTATTATCACCAGGTTATCTACTCACACAAGCTATGCTTCTCTTCTTTTCATGAATCAATCTAAAGGGAAACACACTTGAAAAGAAAAAGAAATAAAAATTAGGCTTTGGATCCTAGATTTAATTATACACATATGAAAAAGAAACTAGAAAATCAATTAGAGATAACCAGACTTTGGAGAAACCCCACCATAGTGGATATGTGGCTCTTCACTCATGTCTTACCGCACCTTCTCTGCCCTCTAGTTGTCCCTATAACTAAAATCATGCAGAAAACTTATGAAAGAAACTATTCTCTAATCCCTTTAGCACTTCCCTAGAAATGACGCCAAAAATGTTTGTGGAACTATATGTATTCCAATTACAACATTTAATTATCAAATATGGGATCGTAAAACTTAGAGATGCAAGACCAGGAAATGAAGGACTAGAGCTTATTCTAGGCTATGCTAACAATTAAATTTATAAAGAACTAATCACATGTTAATGAACCATGGGACTCTAATTATTATCAGGTTTTGGACCACAATAGTTCATTCATAATGTTCAGGTGTTATTATAAATGTATCTTATTAGGTCTGGAGACTTTAGTGGTTTTAATCCTATAGTGACGAAAACCCATTAAACATGTTGCAGAAAAGTAATTGCCAAGAACAATAAGAGAAAGCATGTGATGAAGGTAAAGAAAAAAAGGCAATAAACTACAACAAATGCATTAACACATAATCAAAAATAAATTCTAAGCAGGCTTAGAGATATATTGTAGGTTCTTAGTAATTGTAGGAATCTTTTACCAAGTAGTTGCAAAGCTCCAATCAATTAAAGAATCCTAAGTTCCAGATTACATATTTTTAATACCCTATTCTAATGCATAACCTAGTACTAAATTAAGTAAAGAAGGTTTGGAATTAGAAATTATGAATAAGTATGAATTAAGTCCAGAAATTATGGAAATTGAAATTCTGAATAAGTACCGAATTAAGTATGGAAATTCTATAGAATGAAATTATTAATATTAAAACATGTCAACAAACCAATTTTAAATTTGTTTAACAGTTAAGCCTGAGAAAAATCAATTGTAATTTAATTCTAACATGTTCTATTAACAAATATGAATATAGAGGAAAAAAATTTAGCAAAACTAAAAAATGGAATAAAACATTAAACAAAATATGGAATTAAGAAACCTAAATATTTTTTGAATATTACTCTACTCTGAAAATAAAAGTCAGAATGTTACTTGAGCCGAGGGGCCCTTCCTAACCTGACAACATTCCTAGAGACTTAGATCAGATAATGTACAAAGCTTCAACAATTAAATCTTCATTACAATACTCTCAACTTCTACTTGCAAACAGAAGTTCAAATTTATTACAATAGATCAACTCAAAATAATGATAACCTCTATGTGTCCTCCCTTTCTTGTTGTGCAGATCAATTCTTTACATTACAATGGAGAGGAAGTGATGGTCCAAAGTATAATATCAACTTCCATAAAACCCTAACTCCCATACTATAATTGAGATAAAAAATAATATTTAAAAATGGTCTTGTTATGATTTTGGAATGTATTAGATTATCGTTGGAGATAGACACTATGCTGGTTCGAATTAGATTTACTTTCCTCCAAGTTTGGATGTGACTACAAATCTAGATGTAACTGGTCATAGTTGTTGATGCATAGGTGCAGAATAATGTATCGAATTAAGTACTGAATTTCTGGAAATTTCCAAACTTGTACCGAATTAAGTATCGAATTTTTGTAGGTGGAACTTAGGTTTGAATGTAACTTAGACTAGTTTCTTGAGCTTCACATGCGAGCTAGATGTGAACATAAATCCATCCATAAACATGTATTAGCAACCCATGTCATCTTGAGAAGTTCCAATGGGTTAACCTTAATATCGAAACTGATATAAGTATGTAATTGTCCAATTCTAGTACAAGAACTTGTTGTTTGGGCACATAAACATATTAGTAAACTGTGTTCAGAAAATCGTGTTAAGAACTCATTTAATCATTAAAAATACAAGAAATAATTAATAATTAACCACAAGGTAAAATAAATGCATTTAGTGAATATTGGTAATATAATAGTTACGGAATATATTATAAATGTATGAATATCGCTTGTAAATGAAAGGTTTAGATAACCAATATGATAACATATCTAGGGACCAACAATGACTAACACTATGCTTCATCATTTCTTGATGCAACCATGATTCACACTACATCTCTCATTTCAATATGTTAAAGAGAAACGAGCTTGCTAGAGTTAAGGGTCTAGATTGATTTGGTGTGATGTACATCTACTCTGGACTGTGTCTCCATGAGTTTATTTTCCTTTAGAACAAAATTTCTTTACCTTTGGAAAATAACATCTTCCTATCATGTATTGTTTATTTTATTGTTTAACTTTTCATGAGATCTAATATGATGACTTAAATATCCAATTTAAAAGGTATTTTGTAGAAGGCCACCAGATGCATATGTTAATTTCAAGAGTTAAACTTAATTTGGTAATATTTCAAATATTTTTTCTATTCTCTTGCAAAACATAATGACATTTTGAAATAGTCCAAACACTACATGGATTTAGCATTAGCAAAAAAAAATGACATACTATAATGTTTTGAATTTTGTAATTGTTGCTTCATATAAACAAAACGACATTTTGTAATAGACAAAAGACTACTTGGATTTAGCTTCAAAAAAACAAAATGAAATTTTGTATTTGTATCTTCAACGAAATAAAATGACATTTTGTAATAATCAAAAGACTGGATTTTTGTAATTGTAGCTTCAAAATAACAAAATGAGATTTTGTAATAATGAGAAGACTATTTGGAATTTTGTAATTGTAGCTTTATCAAAACATTATGAGTCAATATAAAAATAACTAAACGCAACTGGCTCATAGGCACTTCTGTTAGGCCTTTTTAGTTCATAGAGTCTCTTTTTTAAATTTTGTAATTGATCAAGCTGTTTCGATTCAAGTTACACATTTTCATTACCTTGTAATGGAAAATTTTTGGTTGGATGATTTGAAATGTGAGGAAGATTCTCTACTTGATGATTTTCAGCTCCAATAATGTGATCTATAGTGAAATTTCCACAATATAATTTTCATCATCTCCTTATCATAAAGGTTACATGTTTTAACTATATGAAACATTGGGAAGTTAACTATTTAATATGTATATGTGGGGTTTCCTCTTATTATTTTTATATTATCCAATTTTGGTGGTTCGTACATTGTTATCTTGGAATCAGGTATGAAACCAAACAACAATTTTTTTATAGTTAAATAAATTCAATTAATTCATTCTAGAATATTTTTCGACTTTCCCTTCAATCATATTCTGCAAGTCTGGAAAGGAAAGATGATTGTCTCAGGTTTTTTGATTGCTAGCTTGACTCAGAGCTAACCTCAAGCATTTCAGAGCACATTGGTCTCATCCTCATTTAATTATTACCAAACTCATTGTAGTCAATGTTGTAGTCACGGTTGTTAGTAGTTATTAGGCCAATTTTTCTTCTTAAAATTTTTTCCATACAAACATTAAAATCCTCAAGCATATACACTGTCAAGTTGCATTATGAGATGCATTCTCCAATTAGATCCACATTTCTGGGTTGGTTCCTAGTAACTGTGATGACCCCAATCTTCCAGGAGGCCTTCATGGTAGTGTAAATGGTGCACTTCCTGTCCTCATATTGGTTCCACCTTTGTTCTATTTTCTCTCTCTCTCTTTGCTTATGTTCTTTGAAATAAACAACACATTTTTGTGAAAGTAATGCATGTTTAATTGCTGTGAATTGTAGGATGTTCTCACTTTCTTAGGGTTGACTTCATTAGAACTTGACATAATGGTTGCTAATTGAAGTATATGTATTCTAATTCCAACCTTTAATTATTGAATCTAGGATTGTGAGACTTAGAGATGAAAGCACAGGAAATGCATCACTAGAGCCTATTCTATCCTATGCTAACAATTAACACTAGAAAGAACTAATCGCTAATGATTATTACTTGTCACTCGAATGTGGGACTCTGATTCTTATTAGGTTCTGAACCACAATCTTTCATTAAGAGTGTTCATGTGGTTTTAAATGTGTATCTTATTAGGTCTTAAGACTTTAGTGGATATAATCCTACGGCGACGAAAACCCATTAAACATGCTGCGGAAAAGTAAATGTAGACAACTATAAGAGAAAACGTGCAAGGAAAGTAAAGAAAACAAGGCAATAAACTATAAGAAATGCATTAAAGAACTATCAAAAATAAATTCTAAACAAGCTTAGAGATATATTGTAGGCTCTTATTCATTGTAGGAATCTTTTACCAAGTTGTTGCAAATCTCAAATCAATCTAAGGATCCTAAACTGCAAATTACGTATTTTTAATATCTTGTTCTAATACAAAACCTAGTACTAAATTAACTATGGAAAGGACAAAATTTGAAATTCTAAATAAGTACCAAATTAAGTATGGAAATTCTGTAAATTGAAATTATGAATAAGTACTATATTAGGTAGGAATTCTTTTTTTTAATTATGAATATTGAAACATGTAAAGAAACCAGATTTAAATTTGTTTGAATCTTAGCCCTTAGAAAAATAAATTTGAATTTAATTGTAACATGTTATATTAGAAAATATAAAAATAGAGAAAGTGAATTTAGCAAATCTAAAAACTGGAATAAAACATTAAACAAAATCTGCAATTAAGAAAACTAATTATTTTTTGAATATTACTCTACTATACAAATAAAAATCAGGATGTTACCTGAGTCGAGGGGCCCCTCCTGACCTGGGAACATGCATAGATACTTATATTAGAATAATGTGCAAAGCTTCAACAATTAAATCTTCATTACAATAGTCTCAACTTCAACTTGAAAACAAAAGTTCAAATCTATTGCAAAAGATCAACTCAAAATAATGATAACCTCTATGCGCCCTCCCTCTCTTGCTATGCAGATCTATTCTTTATACTATAATGGAGAGGAAGTGATGGTCCAAAGAATCATATCAAATTCCATAAAACTGTAACTCCCATACTATAATTGAGATAACAAATAATATTTAAAAATGCTCTTCTTATGATTTTGGAATGTATTAGATTATTGTTGGAGATAGAGATGATGCCACTTGGAATTAGTTTTACTTTGATCCAAGTTTGGACATAAATATAAATATAGACCTAACATGTCATAGTTGTTGATGCACATGTGCAGATCAGGTACTCAGTTAAGTACCAAATTTCTATAAAATTCCAAACTGGTACAGAATTAAGCACCGAATTTCTGTAGGTCGAATTTAGGTTTGAATGTAACTTTGAATAATGTCTTGAGCTCCACATGTGAGATAGGTGTGAACATAAATCCATCCATAAACATGTAGTTGCAACCCATGTGATCTTGCAAAGTTCTAATTTGTTAACCTTTACTTAGTTTCAAAACTGACATAAGTAACGAATTCTCAAATTATAGCACTAGAACTTGTTGTTTGGGAACATGAACATATTAGTAAACTTTCATTGTAAAACCGTGATAAAAATTCACTTAATGATAGAAAACACAAGAAATCATTAATAATTGACCAAAAGGTAAAATGAATGCATTTATTGAAAATTGGTAATATAATAGTTACATAATATGTTATAAATGTATGAATATGGCTTGTAAATGAAAGATTTGGATAGCCAATATGATAACATATATAGGGTCCAACATGCCCCGATGCCTAATAATTTGGATGCCCTCATGCAAATAGAATATGGAATAGGAAGGAATGATGGATGGTATAAGGTGATAATGAAGATAATGGCTAAATAAATATGGTCTTGGTAACTTGTAAGACCATTACTTATTTTGTGGTTCTTTTCTTAAATAAGTATCAATGACTTCATCCTTATTGATAACATTTAGATGATGCTTTTGTGAATTCTTTATGATCTACAAGGAGAATACACTATAGATATTCATGTACCAGGGTCATTCTTATGTTCTTTCTAGAATATGCATTAATAGATTTTGAAATTTGGGTTTAATGGTGGTTTAATAAAGGTGAAGAAATAGGAAGTGGTTAATCATCAAGTTTCCTTAAATTTTAATAAGCTAAAGAGCCTTTAAACATGTTTTACCTTAAGCTACACTGGAAGTTGTATGAAGCTGAAGATGAGGCAAAGTAAGGCTCAGAGTCCTAAATGATCTAGAAAAGCTGGAGTTGATGGATGTCAATATGATCTTCTGAAGGAAGCTAAAGAGAATGAATTGAAGATTTTGAAAAGATACCAACAAACATTTCCCCATGCCTAAGGTTTTGCATGTCCTCATACAAAAAAAGTGAGGTACTAAAGAGGTGAGGACGACTTCTCTTAGCCATATCTGTTAGGCCTTTGTAGTTCATAAAGTATCATTTTAAAATTTTGTCTCAAGTTACACATTTTCTTTACCCTATAATGACAAATTTTCAGTTGGTTGATTTGTAGTTTCAATAAGATTCTCTATTTTCTAATGTTTAGCTCCAATAGTGTGATCTATAGTACAATTTGAAAAAAGAGAATTTTCCTCTTCTTATCATACAAAAAGTTATGTCTACTTTTCACCATCATTTGCAAATTAGAATTTGTGGAATATGTAAAAGAAATGGTTGACTCAAACTATTCAACAAAGTGGACAACCCTTTGAAACAAGGAATATATGTAAATGTGATCAAATATCGAATATACCTTCACATTTTCATAGTGACAACAAAAATAAACAATTGGCTCATCTAAAAGGATTTGCAGTTGTCATCTAGACTTATGGTGCATGCTTCAAAACAAAAATCCTTAAAGAAGAAACATTGGGCTTAACATGTGTCCAAGCTTCCTTTCAAGTCATATTCAACACTTCCCTAAGAGGAATGCAATTCTAAATGTAATTTACATAGTTCATTGTTTTAGACTAGAAAGAATGGGTTGCGTTCTTGTAGTT
Organism: Pinus tabuliformis; assembly: GCA_031772625.1. Classification (NCBI taxonomy): domain Eukaryota; kingdom Viridiplantae; phylum Streptophyta; class Pinopsida; order Pinales; family Pinaceae; genus Pinus; species Pinus tabuliformis. The sequence goes on along the minus strand of CM062818.1, from coordinate 1,135,949,098 downwards.
GGTTATTCTTTTATTGACTAGTTCTTTCTTAGGAATACTATTTTGTGGAAGAGCATCCACATTAATGTTGAGTACCATATTTTCTACAAAATAGTTTAGTGCTTCACTAACATACTCCCCACAATTTTTGTGGACATTTTCTTCATAGTAGGGATAATTGTTGCTTAGTAAAATCCTTAAAGGTATTAAAAGGAGCAAAGACATCGCTCTTGTACATGAGAAAGTACACCCAATAGAGACATAAGTCATCATTAAAGGTGAGTGCATACTTAGCCTCTGAAAATGAATGAGTCAAAAATGGGATAATATAATTATGTACGATCTTACAACATTTGATAGAAAACAAGGCGTTAACATTTGGAAAAGGATCTTGATGTAAGAAAATTTAGGAAGACAAAGCACCAAAGTTTGTGGTCTCAACTATTGCAGATACCTACAATTCATATGTCCAAATATTTTATGCAAAAATATGCTCAAGAAATCAACATGTGCAATAATGGAGGAACCTAAATAAGGCTCGAAACTAATGAATGTGTATAACCAATAACTATGATCAACTCTTCCAAAAAAACAATAATTTTTCAATTTTTATTTCCTTAATGACCACATCATGAAGAGAAAAGTGAAAACTCTATTGTCTTCCCATCACCAAAGTGACAAATCTAATAAAAATAGAGTAGATAGGTAGAATTTTTAAGAGTAAAGAGAACATTATTAATCTAGCCACTACCTAACTAGACAATTCCTAAACCTAAAACATCATGTCAAGAAGAATATCCAAGTATAAGCCTATAGAATTCACTAGATAAAAATAAAAATATATTTGATGGAGCTAATCCATTACTCATATAGGAACTTTCCATTGTGTTTGAGTTACATGTCAAGAAGAATATCCAAGTATAAGCCTATAGAATTCACTAGATAGAAATTAAAAAAATATTTAATGGGGCTAATCCATTACAAATGCAAGAACTTTGCATTGTGTTTGAGTAGAAGTGAGTTGCCCGGATTTTCCTCCAGCATTTTATGATAGTAAACTTTTTTACAATCATAAAAAAACATCACTAGTGATTTCTTGATTCCCACCATTAATGTCATATCCTCTAGCTATATACATGCCTTCGTCAACATTCTCCAACAAAATTATGAATTTCACATCATGGGATTCGAACGAGAACCCTCTTTTCCTCGTCGTCTAGGCCTCGAAACTTCATTCTTTCTTTTCAAGATGGATGGGTTTTCACTTCCCATATGATCAACAACTAGAACCCTATGGGTCAGTTTTAAACTCTATGGGGAGATCATATGGAGCTCGCGTTCCAAGTCCTAGGCCCCTGATCCAAAAACAACAAACTTGGACAACAACTTTGCATATTTACAATGGCTGAGGCTAGAATCTGGCTCCATTAGCTTCAGAGTCTTAATCAAGCTCATAATGGGACTAGAAGAGCTTCGGAGCAACATTTTTATAGAGAATAAAAACAAAATCTAGATGAATGAATGCTAATATATTATTAAACTTAGTTCAAAATCATTTTCGTTCATCTAAAAACCAAGGAATATTGTAGTCTCAGATGGAATATTGCTACCAATTTTATCTATTTAAGTTCCATAAATTCACATGACTAGATAGTTATTTCCAGAAAACTTTGTCATCATTTTATAATTGATTCGTAAGAAATGAACATTCAATCGATGGAATTCCTTGGCTCTGTAGTTTCCATTATGAAGCTTGGAATCAAGTGATCTTAAAACTATGTTTCTTTATATTTTTAAAATCATAGTTGACTCCATATGAAGTGTTGTGTTACTTTTATTTGATTTCAGATTGGGGATTTAGTAGAGGCACGAGTGATGCATGGGCAAGTGGAAAATATTTAGAGAAAGATGTGACAGATGATATCGCAGCCTAAGCTCCCTCTTTGGATGCAAGTGTTGTGTTCACCTCCAGTTACTTTAACATAAAGTTTCATTTCAAAAAATTCAATACGTTATTGAATTTAAAAATTCAATTCTGAATGAACACGTTAATCTCATGTGTAACAAAAATATGAACAAAATCAATGAGGTTTTTTAGTGATATTTTGATCATCTATAGTGAATTTTATTAGTGAGGATGAGGTCCAAACTTCACAGATATTAATATAATATTTAAAGAAACATACTAGGATTCTTTTCATTTTATATGCAGTGTGGATATTATTATTTTGGCCACTAAGGATTCCATTCATGATAAAAATTAACTTTGTGATGCTTCACTCTATATATATGTTTATTGAGTAAGTTGAATTCAAATTTTTTTAGCTTTCCATTATTCTCTACTACTCTAACCTATGCTACATCCTTACATTTTTTCTTTTGGAACATCAGGTGTAATTGCTAGTTTATGGAGATGGCCACAATATTCAAGCACGAATTTGGCATATTTGTGTAATAACTCATAATGAGGTAAATAACATATTTACCATCAGTTACTTCTAACCAAAATTTAAGTAATTATTTGAATATGATGTAAATAAATATAATTATCATGAGTTCAACTTAATTTATGTTTGTATTGCTTAGTTTTATGTGAGAGTAAAATTGTAAATGTACAGTCTTACTATAGGTTACTACCTACTAGAATTTATCATAGTACTTGCTCCGTATTAAGTATTTATTTTAGGCATTTCACATCTCAATTTACTAGTTCCTTCAAACCAACATTATAGGATTCTATTCTCCTACTAATCATTGTTAATTTAACATCGACCAGTTTGGGTTATAAATATTAATGGAATTGAACGAACTAACCTACCCTTTGTTTAAATTTATTTTAATATGAAAAGTGTATTATGATTTATCTTGGAAATAAATGTTTGTAATTTTATTAATAAAAACAAAATTACAATACAACATCTCCCATATATTGGCTATATGATGACAAAGTTTACTTTTGTGTGTGTGTTTTTCGTATATATAATTTTTTCCTGACATATAAAAAATGTTCACATACTTTCTTGCATTACACTACACATATCCCCTACACAAAGATGTAAAGCACCTATTGACACAAAAACAAAATTTTAAAACACCCTAGAGTATGCTTCCCTCATAACATTTCTAGTTTACAATTTGCATCTCCATTGGATCTTTAGTAGTGCTACGCAATTATTCTAAAGCTCATTGAATTTCCCATACATGATGCATAAAGTGTGTACCTAAAATAATCCTTCATGCTCCAAATGAATAATATTCCAATCAATAATTTATTATAGTTATATAAATTGTTTTTCAATAATCAAACATGAATTAACTTATGCACATGCATATATATAGCTAATGTAAGCGTGTACACAATTGCTTCAATTTGATTGAGTATCTCGATTAATACATAGAATATGACTTATAATTTCTTACACCTCTCCAATTCTAGTGGGCTCCCTTTTGTCCTCACTTTCAAAAATACATGGTTACCAGCTTGAAGTTCCCTAGATATTTTTCCCTTATCTACATAACACTTTTACATATTTAGGATTCCTTCATAGTTTGTTTGATTTATATAACTTGTTCCTACATTTTCTTAGAATTTCTGGGATAAGAACCACATTTTTTACTTTATGATGCCAACTTACTAATGTGTTAAATTTCCTACCACAAAATGTATCAAATGGGTTATTTTTAATGATGCCTAGAACCCATTATTTTACGCAAATTCAATTAAGCATAAATAATACTCCCATTCAATGGGCTATCTATTACATGATTCTAACCATATCTTTAATAACTTGATTATCACTTTCTATTTTCCCATTTGTTTATGGTTGATAGGCTATAATGAAGTTCAAAAACTTTTCCATCCCCTTAGTAATCCCTTTCAATGATTTGAATTAAATCACAATTCTCTATCTCACACAATACCCTTGTGGAATCCATTCAAAATAACCACTTCTTTCATATATTTTTTTTATTGTTTCTACTACCTTATGATTCATATTAGCTAGAAAAAATGATCTAATTCAGTTAATTTTGTCATTACTACCATGAATCAATAACGTTGCTTTAATATTTTTTGTAATTTAGTGATGAAATTGATGATAATTATCTTCCATTTCCACTTTGAAATGGGATGTAGCTATAGAAAACTAGTTGAATTTCCATGCTCAACTTTCATTTTTTGTCATTCCATACATTTATAGATATAGGTAGCTACATATTTCTATATCATTCACCAAAAATAATGTTTTTTATTGTTGCAAGAATCCTCTAGTAAGTTAGATGTCTATAATAAGGAACGTCTTGAATTTCTTATGAAAGTAAATTTTTTAGCTATTGTCACTTTGGAACATATATTTTAATTATATGCATGAGGATAACATATTCATTCAGCTCATATTATTTTATGCTTCAAATTTAGCTTTCCTTGCTATAGCTCTTCTTTAACTTGCACACTCTTTTAGGCTCCAAAATATTGATTTAAAAATTTGTGCCATACATTATTATGGATATAGCATGAATATCATGTATTTATATGCTAAGTGCATCAAATGCTTACTATTTTTCCTTTGATATGTTTTATCTCAAAATTATATTCATTAGGAAATTATAGCCATCCATATTTCCTTAAATTATGTTCGTTGTTCAAAGAAATAAATCAGATGACTATTGGTTGCTCATAATTCAAGTTTCCTTCCCATGAGGTAGTGGAATAGTCAATGGAAATCATTTGGATAGAATAATCCAATAATGGAATAAAAATTAGGATCTCACTCCCCAAAACTTTTAGGTAATTAGCGAAAATATGCTTGTGGCATTATTGGAACAATTGACGAAAATACGCTAAACTATGAAAGGCGATAGCTTGAGGCTATAATGGGGCATGTGAATAGTTGTTGTAAAAACAAAGAAGAGTAGAAAGAAATTAACCACCTAGAATTTCAAATGAAGTAAAGAATTTTCTTGGAAATTTAGAATATTTCCAATGGATGACTTAAAGAGAATAAAAGGAAGTGTAATTTTTTATTTTAAAAATTATTTATAAGTAACATTATTTATTCCCTATAAATTTTGTAGAATCATGAGGACTACAAGAATTGAAGATCTCGGCAAACTCATATCCATTAAGAAGAAGTGAGGATCATGAATGCAAACATGAGAAATGAAGAGAAATAGTCTAATATGAATAGGGATATGGAAAATCCAATTGACCTAATATATACTTGGAAAATTCTTAGAATGGATGTGTACAAATACAAGGAAGATAATGAGAGGATAAATGGAGACTATGTGATCTAGGAGGATCTTAAAACATTAAATTTAAAGTTCTTAAAAATGTAGTGAAACAAACCTCAAATCGAGGAGCTCATAATTCTGGATCCAATGCTGTAAACAACACCTCAATCCGACATTGTATGAGAAAGTTATGGCCCGCTGAAGTTTCTGGGAAATAACTAAAAAAATTTACAAACAAGACCCACAGGGATTATGGCATGGCAATGAATTCATCATTACAGATGGTGACATTAGACGTATGGTTGCTGACATTAGCAAGGTGACATGGAAATACGATTGGCGAGCATCCAATCAAAAGGTGATAAGTTGCAGGTGGCATCAGCATGATGTCAGAAACCTAGTTAAGGTCCTGGTTGGCAGTACAAATGAATCAGATTGCACCACATGGCACTCAATCAACAATAGGCTAGTTTATTGATGGCGTGAAATTTTACACTTTCGTAGTTGTTGGTTGGAACCAAATTTTCACTAACTTAGTTTGTTTGGTAACCCAAAAAGTTTCATCAAACAGATTTGGTAGTCTTCTAATTTCAAATAGCAATAAAAAAATAAATGATCAGTGGGCCACCAGACCAGCGAATCCTTCGGCCTCGTTTGACCAACATATATGTATTATTAAAAAACGTCAACACAAGTTGAACCCACCACATAGGGTCATCGGCTAGACCGCTGGTAGTGCCAGAAGACCAAAAAAAACATCTAACCACCCGTGCCAATTTATTTTAAACGACGAGCCAAAAGTAAATACAAGTGGGGCATGACGGGGCTTGAACCCCTGACCTTCCCCCAACCAATTATTTATTATATGATCAGTTACCATTAGGCCAATGACCTTTGGTTGGAACTTCCTCCAAGGAAATCCATATAAAATCATACGAATGTCAAGCAAGGGCAAGGGAGGCCGAAGTGGAGATGACATATAGCCCGACCATACCAAAACATACATGCGCGAGGACTGGGACAAGGAATACTCTTTGTTATATTTTGAGAATATTCCTAGAATATTCCTATGAGGGAATCTCGAGGGAATCTAAAGATTTGGTAGAGATCCATAGGTCACTAACACAGAAAATGGTTAAGTGTATACTCATCCAAACTAGAATTTAACCATGAGTCGAGCTCTGCAGTCCATTTCTTCATCTAATTAGTGAATTTTTCACATGTCACCAAGAGAGAATCTTGTGAGGAATCTACAATATTCTCAAGGAGCCCAGATTTGACAAAGGCAGAAATGGGTTGAGTTTATAGTCATTTTTCACAATTTTTCACAAGGAATTAAATGGTGTAATCCATTTCTTCAGTACAGGTGTGAATTTCTAGGCCATCCCTAAATGTAGAGGTATAATATGTCCTTTGAAAATGTATGCAATATTTATTTTCACTGAATATTAATGGAAGAGGCCTCCCCACATCGAGCAAGACTCAGAGACATAACCCACACTGGGTGAGCTCCATTAAACTTGTTGTGCCTTTGTTTCCTCATGGTTACCTTTTATTTCCGCTTCTTTTATGCAATATGTTTTCATGGTTGCATGCTCTTTTATATGTAATTTTTTATGTGCCTTTGAAGTGAAAAGATCTAAATCGAGTTTGGTATCAGAGTGAGTCTTATGTTAATGTGAATTGCAAGTGTATGATAACTAGCAGAAAAATCCAAAAATGTGAAGGAGAACATAATTCCTTTGATCCATAAGTGGGGTGTGAAACACGAAGAATGAAAATGGTAGACAAAGATGCTCGATTGGAGGAGAAGATAAATTATCACAAGGTCTTCTACACCGTGACAGAAAAAGTGGACAATTTTTCTCGACAGTATGAGAAGACAATGGAAAAACTAGAGAAGAGAGAGGGACCAGATGATCATGTCCTAGTGAATCATGAAGGAGGAGGAGAAAAGCATCCTAAACCTCCCTCTCCATCTTCCATTGAAAGTTATTCTTCTTCCTCTTCTCATCATTCTAAAGGTAGAAAAGCTCATAAAAGTCCTTTTTCAAGTTGGATGTCAAGTTCGATTTACCTATGTTTAGTGGAGAATTTAATGCATAAAATATAGATAACTGGGTCAGACAGGTTGAAGTATATTTTCGCATGCATGGAATTACAGAGGATGAGGAGAAGACTTAGTTAGAATCCATTCAATCGAGTGGCACTACTCTCATATGGTGGTAAAGCAAGTTGCAAAAATGTTGTAAGAGTAATCATAAACTTCTTTCATCTTGGTTCAAGTTTGTTTCTTCTTGAAGAGGATAGTTTTACCCATTGGGATATAGACATAAGGCCATGATGGAATGGAAATATTTGAAACAAAGTAAAGGTCAAAATTTCCATAATTTTACAGAAGAGTTTAGGAAACAATATTTAGCATTGAATATTCTATTACACTCTCCTTAGACATTGACTGAACACATTGGCCCTTTGCATAACTATTTTCATAATTCATTATTATTATTTGAACATAAAACCCTTAATGAAGTTTATGTGAAGGATGTACATCTTCAAAGAAGGGGAAACCGTGAGCAAGATGACCAGAAAAAGAGGAAAACAACAAGTAAGAGAATGGAAGAAAATCCCTTTTGTACTCATTATGAGAAAAAAAGGGCATGATGAGGAGCATTGATAGAAGTTGCATCCAGAATTAAGGCGAAAGAGGAATGGAAGAAAGGAGAAGCAGAATATGGTCATAACCGTGCAACAAGACCAAGAATATGAATCAAAGGATGAAGAGAAGGTCACAATTGTGGGATTGGTAGGCGTTGGACCAATCGTCCTAGGATCAAACTCAGGTGTTGAGATGAATATTCAAACTATTAGGATTGCAAATGATGGACCTATTGACTTAGGCTCTGATTTAGATGATGATACAAAGGTTTCAGTAGATGTTGTGTGAAAGATGAGAAGGAAACCAAAGAGTGCATGGCTCTAAGAACTTGAAAAGATCAACCATATCCTTCAAGTGAAGAATTATGAACTAAGGAAACTCGTACGAGAAGCCGGGAGGAGAAACAAAGATCACAATGTCAACTACAAGCTAAGGACGAGGCCTTGGAAAGGTTGCAACATAAAATTCCGAAGGTAAAAAGTGATTCTTCAATTTCATGTTGTCTTTATGATGATGATTTTTCTTCTATTGAGAAACATACTATAGGAATTAGATCAAAATTGATAAATGAAATGGGGTATCAAGGAAAGATCCTTGACTTTAATGGTCAGGGCATTGTGAATTGCATCAAAGTGGAGGAATTGCCTCGCTATGTAGCACTTGATTATGTCAGAAAGGAGGATGGAGAATTCTCCAAGTCAACCAGTGACCAATCAACGACAGATGATGGGAGCACATCAGAACATTCTAGTGATAGTGAGGATTCCACAAGAAGTTCTCCTCATCACAGACACATCAAGAACAAGCATTCAGAGAAGCTCGAAGAAATTCGAGGAGAAAGAATCATTCTAGTCACTACAACAAGGATGAACATCGGAGAGCCACATGTCAATTACTCCACTATATGAAATAATATATGAAGGAACTAAACGATGAAGTTGTTCAACAATACAATTAGCCATAGGGAGGTGAACCATTCACTTTGAGAGATGGTTTTGTTAGATATAGTATCTTGTCATGGCTACATTTTGTAAATCACATGTTGCGAGATATTAATATATGAAGGAACTAAACAATGAAGTTGTTCAATAATACAATTAGCCATAGGGAGGCGAACCATTCACTTTGAGAGATGGTTTTGTTAGATATAGTAGCTTGTCATGGCTACATTTGTAAATCACATGTTGTGAGATATTTGTAATGAAGTGTTTTCCATCACTTATGAAGGCAACATACTGATATTTTGGGGCCTTTTTAATAGTTTGGGTGTTGGATTTTGTTGTGATTCTATTGTAAATTTACCAAAGAATGCGTTATCAACTCTTCGCAAGTATGGGGATATTTGTGTCATGATTGGTCTTGTATGTAATTTTCAAAGAATGTACTACATGTTTGCATATAGTGTAGTTGTTGGTTCATCACTTACAGCTCCAAAGTACAAAGGTGAAGGAGAGGGAAGCTTTGCTTGACAAAGCACTTGTGTAGGGGGAGTGGTAGCAGGCTATAGGTTGTGTTCATGGTTTTGGTGGATCAAAAGTTCCACAGTGGGGAGAAATGATCTCGGAGGATCCTAAAAGGCCAATTTTTTAAAGTCCTTGAAACATAGCAAAACTAATATGAAATCAAATAGCTCATCATTCTGAATCCAATGACATGAACAACAGCTCATTCCATCATCAAATGAGAAGGTTATGGCCTACTGAAGTTTTTGAGAAACAACTAAAAAATTTGTAGGCAAGACCCACAAGGATGATGATGTGGCATTAACATCAGCAGTGTAAATGTTGACGTCACTCATATAGGTGTTGACCTTAGTTGTATGGATGATGATGTGGTGGTATGGTTAGTGAGAAGCTAATAAGAAAGTGAAACGTGACAGGAGACGTGAGCATGACATCAACAACCCAATCAGTGGCCCAGTCAACAATATAGATGAATCAGATTATGCCATGTTGCAACTGGTCAGTAGCCATTCATTTTATTAATGGGGTGCAATTTTTCACCTTCACAGTTGTCGTCGATGAACAAATTGTCACCTACTTAGCTTTTCCGGTAACCACAAAAATTTTGGTGAATGGTTTCAGCGGGCCTATATATTCAAGTAATAAAAAAAAATTAAATTACCGGTGGGGCGCCAGATCAAGGGACCCACAGGCCCCATTTGAACAATATTCTGGCAGTAGTTGAACTTGCATGGTGGGGTCACTGAGCTGACTTCTGATGGTACCGAAATATTGGCACCAAAACCAACCAATGGAGACAATTTATATTAAACTAAGGGCCAAGAAAATACAAGGTGGGGGGGTCATGGGGTTTGAACCCTTGACATTCCCTCAACCAATTCTCTATTATATGATAATCGATCGTTGGGCCAACAACTTTTGGTTGGAAGGTTTTCCCAAGGACATGCATATCAACACATACGAATGTCGAACAAGGGGAGGGGAGGTCGAGGAGGAGTTGACATGGAACCTGACCCTGCAGAAACCTCCAGTCAGGAGGACCGAGATAGCGAATATTCTACAATAAATTCTAAGAATAGTCCTAAAATATTCTTGCGATGGAATCTAAAGATTCTCTAGATCTCAAGTAGTCACAAACATAGAATAGGGTCAAGTTTATAGACATATGACCTAAAAAATTTCCAGGACTCGATCTGCGCACTACATTTCTTCACCCGAGTAACAAATTCGTCACTCGTGATCAGAAGAGAATCTTATGAGCAATCAAAAAGATTCCTAGGGAGCATAGTTTTGACTGAAGTAGAAAGGGGTCAAGTTTAGAATCATCTTTTAGTATTTTCTACCAAGAATTCAATGGTGTGGTCCATTTCTTCATTATAGGTGTACATTTCTAGACCATCCCTGGAAGTGGAGGTATAAGGTGTCTTTTGAAAATGTATGAAATTTTATTTTCACTGAAGGCCAATGGAAGAGGCCTCCTCACATTGAGTAGGGCCTAGAGACATAACCCACGTTGGGTGAACTATTTTATCAACTTGTTGTGCCTTTGTTTCTCATGGTTATCTTTTATGTCCACTTCTTTTATGTGATATGTTTTCAGGGTTACATGATCTTTTCTATGCAATTTTGTATGAATATTTAAAGTGAAAATATATAAATCACTATGAGAAGGAAAATAACATCAACAGTTACGTGCTACAGAGTTTAAACCAAATTCAAAGGGAAGCTTAAATTGGATTAAGTTCAACTTATGGAGAAGGAAAAGCCCATGAAAGAAGAGAGAATTATAGAGAAATGAAATATTCAAGGAGTGATAGTAGGGATCATAGACCACATCATTCACTTCGTTAATTTGTTAGAATATCAAATTCCTTTAAATAATCACGAAGTGACCCAGAGATATCTCCAATCAAGCATCAGAAGAGAAGGCATGGGTTTGAGAATTTACAAGGAGAACTCAGGGACTGCAAGCCACTAATATTTGACGAAGAGAATAATAATTAAGAATAGGTTGAATCTTTGTCACTTAATATTAGGAATTGATTGTAGCTACATAACTATTCATCCATGTTCGAGGATATAAATTTCATCTATCACTTGCAAGGGAAGACTTCTACTTGGTAGGATTAGTCTGTACAAGTTAAGAATCTTAATGAGGAGAAGATTACATGGAATAAGTTTGAGAAGTATTCTCAAATGTAATACCTATTTATGATCCCTCAATGACTCCCTTAATTTTAGAAAAATATAAAAGGACCCCCATTACAATTTTTAAAATCATTATCTTCATTATGGTTTGAATTTACATTTCTTGATTTTAAAGTATGGTTCTTTTCGCTACACAACATTTTTTTTTTTTCATATTTTTTATATTTTTATATTTTATTTTATTTCACATGATATTGTGATTGATTCTTTTAAAGTTTCATAATTTCCCATTTTTTAGGTTTCCATCATTTTCTACTCTTTGAGAATATTTTGGCAATATAAAAGTTTGCTTATTTTGAGCATTGGATGAAAAGTTATGGTCTTAAGAATCTTTTTACTATCACTCCATTTTGATGATGTGGTAGATGATGTGTTTGGTAAGTAAATGTGTAAAATCATTCTAATGAATGTGATGACATGGAAACAGATGTGGTGGATGATATGAATTGATGATGTTTCCTCCAATGTAGAAGTTTTAATCTTAAATTAGTATAATTTTCATTTATTATTTAGTATTTATTTATTTTATAGCTTGTGTGTTTTTCATTTATGTTAGTTTAACTACATTATTATTATTTGTATTACTATTATCATTCAAATTTATTTGGATACATCAAGGAATTTGGGCATCTATACACACACATGTGTGCAATACAATGGCAAATGATCCACATAAGACACCTTCCATAACCTCCTATACAACCTATGATGTGAGGAAATAACAACAAAAAAACCATAAATTTCTTCCCACAATGAACATGGGATATATAATAAATTAATAGATCAATGGTTAATCATTAATTTAAAAATAAAATTAATGGTTATTGAGTGTTGTCTTCTGGGAGCCATATCTTGAGTTGTAGAGCACCAAATCAAGTAAGAAAAGACTTGTTTTAAAGAAAAGAGTATGAAGAACATATCAGAAGATTTTTTTTGAAAAATTTATAGCAAAAATTCTCAAGAAAATTGAAAAAAATCCGTAACTATTTTTTATTTATTTTTTACATTTTATTATTTTTGGTAAATTTATTATCTTCATTTATTATTAATCCTATTTTTTGGATTTATTAATGTATAAGTGTGAATTTAAATTGATACGGAAGTAAACCTAATGGGGGTGGATAATATGAGTGTTAGTGGCACCAATGCTAGCCATCCCACCAACTCCCAAGTCTAATAAAGGAGGTCACAATGTGAAATGACCCCCCCAAGGACCAAACATGTGACAATCAAGTTTAAACTAAGGTGGGTATCACTTGATGTCTCAAGACTTATATTTTCTATTTCCCATAGATGTTAGTGATCTCGTCCATTCAAGGCCGCAAGGGTCAACCTAGTGTAGGCCTTGTAAGATTGGCCTTCAGCCTTTGTGATGGAAACAACTTGGTACATTGGACGTGTTCTACACAAACTCATGGATGGAAAGCTCTCAATAGTAATGCTAGGACCGTAGTGCTATAACAATCTCAAACTCTCAGGATTTATTGGGCACAAAGGAGGCATGGAAAAAGGTTCTTCACTCATTTGTGGGACTACAATAGATCCTTCTTCTTCACAATCAACAGGTTCAACTAGTAAGTCACGGTCCTAGGATGGACTGGTTCTTAGTCTTTGTTCTTGTGTTTTGATAGATTATCTTTGGGTTCTAGCCCCTCTCTCTCTTTTGGATTTTGTTTATTATGGTCTATATTTTTTACTTCAATTAGTCTATATTGTTCTTTTGTGGTTTAGATCTAGTGGTTTTGGCCAGGAATATATGTCACTAGCCCCTAACACTCCTTTTCTTCTTTATACCATCCAACAATATCATATTAGTCTTGGAGGGGCCACAATGTTAGCCTTGATTTGTACCTGTGTATGGGCATGGTGCTTGAACACCCTCTTAATTCTTTAGGATCATGGAAAACCACAACCCATAGAATCCTTTGATGTCAATTATTTTCTCAGATGTTTCTCCTCCACATTGATGCGGGAGGACATTCTCCTAGAACATTCTTGTCAATTTTGTAAATTATGGATATTTTGGTTTTTGGCCAGCCCCACCAAGCCATGAGAGCATGATTGTTCCCATTTTGGGGCTAGTTAATGAGGCTAGTCTAGTAACCGTCACCCTGACGCTCTACCTATGGTGGAGCCAACAACCTTCCAAACAACAAATTCACATAGCATACAACAAGATAATTATCATTAAAAGGGGTCACCTCATAGAAATAAGAAACTATTATCTAAATCTAACCTACTAAGTACGGTACTCATGCTACATAGAAAGTAAAAGACAATACTAAAGCAACTCCTCGCTACATGGCATGATGATCAAAACACATTTATTTATTTCATGGATGACATAAAAAGGAATTAATGCCATATATAGGAAACTGTTGCTTCTCTTAAATAGTTCCAAAGGTGAATTCAAGAAATATTAGAACATTTAGATGACAACTTGGGCCATATGGAGAAAAATGTACATTATGAATTTTATCCTCCAACTATCCTCACCTCTAGCCTAGAGAACCTAAATTTCATAGCTCCATTTTATTCCTAATGGCAATATATGGTGCCTTTGTTCTCATGGACTTTTGATTTTATGTTTGTAACACCCCCATCCACCCCAATGACTATCCTAAGGGGAAAATAAGGCATTATTATCATTCACCCCACCTCCGTAGTCCTATCATGGAAATGGAGCCTTAAAAATTCCTCATGTTTTGACTTTCTTGAGACTCAAAATGAACGCCACCATCGAGTTTGGCTTGTTGATATTTTTATAATGATATAATTTGTAATAAAGCCTAACTCCCACATTAGAATATATGCCCATTTAAAGTTCGTCATTAATCCTTATGACATCAATAGAGTACTACGATGTGGATCCCTTATGGGTCCTACATGGAAACCCTCAACATTACCTATCATGGCTGCATTAGAGTGGTTACATATATTTATTCCCATGTGCCATGTTCCAGGTAATAGTCCCATCTCACCTACATTAAACCATCCCTACATAGGTCAAGCAACCAATCCCCATTATACGAGAACTTAACCTTCAGCCTCACTTCTCTAGTTATCGTGCATTAACAATTATCAAAATTCTAGGGCAGGATGGACTTATGATACCACTAGAAAGGAAGAGCCTCCCATTTATCAGCCTATAAATCTCAAAATCTACTCACGTTAATCCACTACACTACAAGGTTACCCTAAAGTTTGACCCTGAGGTCTCAATACACATAAATATTTTCCACTTGAAGGAGAGACATTCCATCCCTTAGCCCTATCATTCTCTCCTGGATCTCCCTTAGTGCTACTACACATGACACAATAGTTCACTCAAGCTCAAGACCAAGATGACATTATTTACATCTCATGATTAAATATCTCCCCATATACCATCTCCCACATTGCCTTGCTTCATCCCTCTCAAAATTGTGAATGCTACGAACCCTGTGGATTTCTGAGGGACCAATGCCATAAGATGACATCAAACTAATGTCTTCCACCATGTCCTACTCCCTTATTGCAGACCTACGATACTAAGAAAAGCTTGTGTTTTCTTGAGGGAAGATAACCATATACCATATATATATATATATATATATATATATATATATATATATATATATATATAATGAGTTAATATTTCTCATAATGATATGCTTGTAAATTATGGCCCTGAGCTATTCAATTCTTTAGCAGAACTATGCCCTTCTGTGCATGTAATATGAGAAATATTAACTCATTAGCGAAATATTTTTCCTCGTGCCTCTAAGAACGTGGCAATTATATCTGCATCACACTCATTGTTGAACACAACAACATTGACTTCCTATTAACATACTCAGGAAATCAACTTTCTTTGTGATTGGCTTATGTAAAATAACAAAAACATTAGGCATATAAATATATATTACATTCTAGAGATATGGTAAGGAATTATTTCAACATTAATAATAGGAATTCCACCAAAAATATATTTGCATTCATACAAGAAGCCTTGCAGCCATATAGGAAAATCATGCACCTGCACATTCCATGACACCTACTTCAATCTAGTTATATGTTATTAGGAGTGCGTACATAGCCCTCGTTAGGGAATCAAATGTTTTGACTGAACATATGGCATTAAAAATTTAACAACCAATACCATGAATGTCAATAAATACTAATTTTATGGTTGATACCACAAATGATATTCCTCATTGGCATAGACATTTCACAACAACGATAAGAGTATTGCATTCACACCCACGTGAAAATACATTCCTTATTAACTACATATGTATTTAAACCATATCAGTAAGAAGATAAAATGAATTAATATACAGGAATAAGGATTCCTCATCATAGACATAAAAATTTTAATGGTAACAATCAACATTCACATTGTATTCATTTACATAGTAGAATAATAAGCAACTTATCTAGTAGTTATAATACTAGTAACTGAAAT
Organism: Pinus tabuliformis; assembly: GCA_031772625.1. Taxonomy (NCBI): domain Eukaryota; kingdom Viridiplantae; phylum Streptophyta; class Pinopsida; order Pinales; family Pinaceae; genus Pinus; species Pinus tabuliformis. Next base: position 1,135,933,110 of record CM062818.1, on the reverse strand, counting down.
TGGAACTACAACTCTCCACCTAACCATAGGTTGAATGAACTATAATATTTCTTATAATCAATGAACCCTCAGGAATTTTCAATTTCTAAGGAGGAATGTTCAAGGAAAATAAACCAAAACAACTAACTTTTATAGGGATTCTAGGGACCACATTGCCTCCACCCCCTTAACTAAGCAAGATTTCCTCTAGTGCTTCCACACAGAAACAGGAATCTAGAACACATTGTCACAACTACATCTATGAAATGAATTGATGAAATAAAGAGGATTCCTTTGTAAGCCATGAATCTATAGGATTTTAGAGCCTCCGCCTAAACCGACAGTGCAAAGAGTTATACTCCTACGCATGAACAATTCCTTCAATAATATTCTACGTGCACCCATAGCATAGTCTTGTGATATGGAGTCTTTTTTTCTACTCCTGTGATTTTACTAATGTGTTATAGCCTCCCCATCCATTATCAAAAATTTACCTGTTGTATGGAATTATTGCATATTTCCTAGTGTCTGTCTCCTCTACTTTCCTCCATAATGTTTTCCATTGACTCATTATATCCACTATTCACATTTGAGGCCCTTCTCTACATTCTTTGATGGACAACACTTCCTACGCATATTTTGTTGAACATTTCATGTTTGTGTTAATCACAATAGAGGGCATCTTTCTAGTGCTCTTCAACCTACAACACGTTTTGTGCCTCCCTCTGAAATTAATTCCCTAAGTGTCCCTTTGCATGCATGAATTCCCTCACCCTCTTTTTGTCAGCTCTATTACTCTTACATTTTGATAGTGGTACCCCCCACCCCCCAATGTAGAAAATAAGTATGGGATTATCCTCCTTGTGGAAACCCATACTCTTTCTTCAAAACAACAATTAATTTTAGTCATATTTATTAAGATCCAACCATCCAAGCCATGGTTGTCATTAATGATAATTTAAAAATTTCCCAAGCACTTTCCTCCTGAAGGAAACTGAACCTTTGTCACTTTATCAACCATTCCATTATGTTCACATTTCGACAATTTAATTATTATAATGACTCATGAATATTTAAAAAAGGGATTCTAATTATAAAAGGATGTCACAAACCCCCACCCCTTAGATGAACATCCTCCTCAATGTTCTATACCTGAACATAATTAATAACATGCTTTAAACAAAGCATAAAAGTTTATGATAAGATTTATATATTCATCTCATTATAATTATACTTTACATCCATAGTTTATTTCCCAAAAACTCAAGGCTATAACATCCCACTAAATCACTCTTTTGGTTCTTAAAATTCATACTGCTTTTTCCACGACACTATGATTTATTTTATGTTGTTTCTATTTTAGTCGCAACTAGCTTCACACACCCATATTGGGAAATTCATTGCTCTTCCCGATTAGAAAACTTTTTCATGAGATTAACCATGCAATTATAATTCAATTTGTATTACAACAAAGCCAAATTAGTTCACAAATTTAAACATTGCAATTTGGAACTTTAAAGCAAAACTAAACCATTGGCATAGCTAGAAGTTTCATTAAATTAAATAGTTGCAGATACATAGCTTTAGTTTCATTTTTTATTTTTTCTCCTATGATCGACACACATTAAGTGATTTATCAAGATATACTAGCACACAATTATGTCCAAACTACCCCACGTAGACCTTTCCTTCTTTGTATTCATTCCAAAAACACTCAATAGTGCTGAGGGGAATTGAAATCAAACCAATTAACCACTAACAAGAATCAAAAACTAGCTTGTCTCTGCCCACATGAACTAGGTCCTACTATCTCCAGTGTATCCACCCAATATTGGGAATCTAGAGAACAATATTGTCCCATTGCGAACCTCATAACCATTGTCACTAGGACACCAAATACTACCCCATCTCCACCCATATGGTCTAGGAAATATTACCTCTAATGTCTCCACCCAATATCAAGAATCCATAGTAAACTAATATACCAAAGTGAATCCCATAGCCATCTCTAATTGGAAATCCAAAGAATACCCCAGGTGAATGCAAGAAGGTGGGTTACAGTTTTCGGCCAAATGTGGTAGTGAAATTTCAAGTTGTTCCTCTTTTATCGAATTCAATCCCTCAAAATTCATATAATCATTATGAATTTTTGTTCAGAGTAAAAAAGAAAATATGTGGATGATTATGTAGTTGTACTAATGATATTTTTTTCAAAAGAAATTATTTTCATATAATCTCTCAATGTTCCACTAAATGAAATACTTGTCCTGGCACATTTTCACACATCTTAAGAGGTATGCATGTGTTCATGTAGCATAACTTAGTCTAAAATCTGTAATTTTAAAAATACATATAAATGAGCATGATATACACAAAGATAACTAAGTTTTACATACTAAAAAATTATTTTTTTATGCAAAATTATATTTTTTGTTACTTTCCGAAGTTGGTGAATAAATACTTCAATTGCATTTTAGATACATGTGTTGATGTAAGATTATTTTCAACTCTTTAGATAAATTGAAAAACCAAGAGTACCCTTTTGAAGAGGACTTGTAAACAAAGAGAGTGGCATTTTCTGAAGAAAAAAAATTACTCTGCATATTTTAAGTTATTGATATTTTATTTAGCCCATTTGAAACCGTCCCAAAAAAATTCAAGTATTATGTTTAAAAAAATAGATGAAAAATATCATATTAATTTGAATGTGTCAAAAACATATGCAATTGGATAGAGGATTCCTTCATGAATCCAATATGATCAATTTCACCACTTAAGGAAAAATTCTTCCCTCAATCTGCTAGGGTACAAAATGGGGTTGAAGATAAATTTGTAGAAAGGGTGCTAAAGTTGTCATTTTTAGGACCTCAGGAGCTCTATGGAGTGTTGAAAACACTTGATGGAGCACTTGATATTGAAATTAAAATAGCATCATCAAGGTTTTACTAAAACTTCGATAGATCCCTTAACATGGTTATAAAGGCTCGATCTATATTTAAAGCTTTATCTAGCCTATAGCTCGATCCAGTTTTAAGGCTAGATCTAGCCTATAACTAGATCTAGATTTAAGGCTAGATGTCACTTTAAGGCTTGATCAAGTCACTTTTTTAATTCCATGACTAGGTTGTATTGGTGGTAAATTTTGAAAGAATTTCTCAATCAATCTCCTAAATAACCTCGGGTTATATTGTTAAAGCCCTCAAACAACTAGATTGAGGGCTCAACGATTGCTCGATCGAGTGCTTAAAATGGCTCAATCAAGCTTTTGTTTGTCACCCAAAATGTGCCCTCTCTTGATAAAAAGTGTAGCCCATCTCCATGCAGTCACCCCCTCATCTCCACCCATATTACTTAGGAAATACTACCTCTAGTGTGTCCACCTAATACTTGGAATCCATAGTACCCTAATGTATTATTAAATAACATATACATAATTGTCACTGGGAATCTAGAGACTACCCGATCTACACCTAGTTGATCCCGGAAATACCACCTCCAATGTCTCCACCCAATAATGGGAATATAGATTACTTTGATATACAAATTCACAACCCATAGTAAACTTTCATTAGGAATCCAAAGACTACTCTGCCTCCACCCATTATTAGGAATCTAGAGTACATTGATTTACCACTATGAATCCCACAATGAATTATCATTTGGAATCCATAAAATACCTTGTATACGTCTATTTAATCTATGAAATACCAACTCAAGTGTCTCAACCCAATCTCAGGAATATTCTTGACACTGATATACCACTACATAACCCATTGTAGACTGAGAAAAATATTATCTCTCTCTAGATACTAGGAGTCTAGAAAGTACAAAGTCTCCACACAATACATAGAATTGAGAGCACTTTACACCTCCATTTATATACCTTGTCCTTGTTGCATTGCATTCTCTCGCAATCCAAATCCTAAGTCTGTGATTCCTACAACTTGTCCATGGTCATCCCAGCATGTTATAGATCATGTTGATCTGAAGATGAGAAAGCCCCAATTTCAAGCAGTCTAATTTCCATCATAACCTTCAACAAGAACTGATCATAAACATGACATAAACGTAAGTGTCATATCACATGAAAATAAAATTATTAATCAACAAAATTCCCTCTTGCTCAATTGATTTGTCACACAACTGGGACTCTCACTAGATAAATTTATTATGTTATTCCAAACATGTAATTCATATATGTATCAAATTCATGAGTATAATCAACAATTCCTCCATAAGAATGATCTTTGATGACAACTTGGCAATAGCAATGGCATTACGTACATTCATTTAATCATTAAAATGTTCATGAATATAACTACACATACGTCAAATAAAATCAAGTTCAAGAGAAACCCCTATATCCATGAAAATAATTTGTTCGTTTGGAACAACATTTTTTGAAATTTAGCCAAGGAATTATTTACCTTCCTTCAATCACCAAGATCATTAGCTGATATTATTGTTGTTGTAATACCTTGCAGTTTATTGGACTAGATATTTATTTACTCATGTTGTTCACACATAGTCAATTTTCAACCTGAATATATTTTTATTTATTCATCCTCAATGCAAAACTCATGAACATCATTAAAACATAATTTTTGGCAATGTCCTTTCCTTCTCACTTATCCAATTGTGTTATATGTTACATAGAACCCATTATATAGTCTAAACATGTTATCCAGACATCAAAATCATTACCTTTGTTTCCATTCCATCACATAGCCATGATTTTTTTTACATGATTAGCTTAAATTTCCATTATGATGATTTTCAACCAAAGTACTATGGGATTGAACAACATATTTTATTCCCTATGTGCATTATAAAACATAGAATGCATATGTATGTACCTTGGCCATGCATTTCTCATTTCCATCCTTTTTCACTTTACACTCATGCTCATTGTAATCCTCATGAACATTATTACAACAAAAATCTCGGTAGTGGCCCATATTTCCCACTTCCCAAACGTGTTCGAAATTATCCAAAACCATCAAATAACCCTACTAGTTTTCTTAACATGGAAATTGTGGTTTCTATTTCTCTATCTTCACATAAGTCATAAATTTTTAAAAAATAAGTTGCTTATCTTCCTACTATGATGGTTCTCAACTATAGCCTTATCAAAGAAGCAAATATTTGTATTCCTTCATTTCCCCATAATGCAAGGAATGCATATATATATACATTAGTCATCTATGTAATAATATATTACTCATCTATGTGATTTTGTGGTTAGAAATTCCACCCTCCCCACCCCCCGTTACTTTTCTTTGTTCCATACTGATTGTTGTCATATTATAATACATTTTATTCTCACCATCCTCGCCAACCTTCTTGCTATTTTGTTACTCTTTTCTTACCTTCCACTACACTTTTATTTATGTACGTGGCTTCACCTAGGTTTTATACTACCTATTGGTTTCCAGTCAGCTCTTCCGCAAAGCTCCATTACTCTTCAACCACACCCAACAAATTTCCAAAGACTGCAAAACATGAAGGGTTACAATAACATAAATTAAGGACAAGAAAAGATGATAATACCAATACAAAAATCACAATCGAAGAAACTGTTGTAGCGCTACAACCACCCTCCAAATTTTTTCCTTAACTTTGTTTTGTAGCCTCCCTACCAACTTTCACAGTAGCATGTCTTGCTTCATCAAGTACACAAGATCCACCGATTTTCTTGCAGAAAGACAACCTGTCGATCAAACCTTGATGCATTCCCCTCACAAGTTATTCATCTGGACTTGGTCGAGTAGTAGGATTGGAAGCTCCTTCAAGAATTTACGCAAATATGGAGGGAAACCAGAATTCCCTCCAGAAATTGCGCAATCCTGACTTGTAGCCTGCTGGGCTGGTCAGCTTAAAATTTGGTCAAATATGGGCAACAATCAGCTGCTCTACCCAGAAATTGTACAAATATTCTAAGCAGCTAGCCCAACTCCCATGTAGAAATGTGCATTTTCTCCAAGTAGTTGAGTAGCCTCTTGCATGTGTAGCTGAGTTGACTGGTTCCCTCCGAGACCAAGAAAAACAAACTTGCTTGCATGGGCTGCTTCTCCCAAGGTAGCATGCAAAGGCATCCCTTGTTTCAGGGATCCATTTTTGGCAATTGGAGGTTACATGCAAGGATCATTTCAGAAACCTCACATCAAGTGTCGCTTTCCCTAGATTTGTGGCATGCGCGTCACAACCTTGATTTTATAAAAGCTCTTCAACTGGATGCTACAGAGCTCATTCCTCATATCAACCTTGCTACTATGACATCGCATGTCGCAACGAGGAGTTGTCAGCACATTCAAATCAGCTGTTTTGGAGTAAGTTCGCTTGTGTTTCACTTCGTATAAGCATTGTCTACTTGACTTCAGTGAGCGCTTGCTATCATTTTGATAGATACTAGCTTTTACTAGGACCGTTTCAGTTTTTATTAACATCTCACTACTATCGCATGCATGAAACCCTTTTTCATGAATGACTGAAGATTCATCAACTCACCTCACCCACATGCATGTTGTTCAAATTTATGAATTTTTCATTCAGTGTTTCCATGCACAATCATTCGCTTATGCTTACAATCAAAATCTCCATGCATTCTCATTCACATTTGCTTTCAGTTGCCCGTCGGCAAGTCTGGGTAGTCTTGACCTGGACTCTGCCTCACCGAGACTGCATTATGCAATCTTGAGAGGGAAGGCTCTACCTTCCTCTCAGGAAATGCACATTTCTACCGAGTGACTATCCTCTAGTCTTTCATTGCACAATTGTGAGGGACAATGACTACTGGCCTAGAAGATTATGCAATGTAGTCACAAAGATTCCGACCATTGCTAGCTAAGATTACGCATTGTGCAATTCCAATAGTTAGCAGCTAGGTCAAACTACGCATTTTCCAGTTCCAATAGTCAGTTAGCCTCCCAGTAGCCCGGACTGTGCTTTGCGCAGTCTTGGCATTCAGTCTCCCGACCTCCTCGAGGAAATTGCACAACCTTCATGATCAGTCACACAGGTATGTTTCAAGTCAGTTCTCAAGTTCATTTTGGTTTTTGACTAACAGATTGCTTTCCATGAGTGTTTCAATGTCTCCGAGTATTGCAGGTGTTCATCTTCCTATCAGCAACAAAGCTACAATGGTTTCCAAGAGAGCAGTGTTGAAGACACTTTTCAGAGCACACTTGGATATGTAGTCGATCAAGTGTCTATGAGATTTCCTACTCATGGAGACATCAAGTTGTTCATATACAAGGACATCAAGATATGATAGCAGCAGCATCACAGTGAGCAACATCATGAAAATCCACTAACGGCAACATACAAGATGCAATGAATGCAAGAAGAAGGTTGTTGAGAACACAGAGATGGAACAAAGTTGCAAGCTCAAGAAGATCCACTGGTGATGAAAGTAACTTTGGAGACTCAGGCTATGACGTGATGGTGTGATTGCACGAAGAGAGAGAATGGAAAAAAGAAGGAGTTTCATGTGTTGAAGCAGCAACTCAACGAAGAACATGAGCTACACAGATAAGAAAATGAGTTGCAGAAGGAAGAGGAATAGCAGGGGGTGCAACATGCACTCACGGATGAAACTCCACCCGTACACGTTATAGATCCATCCCAGTAGGTGGCATGGAGCAGACATGGTGAGTAGTGTTATTGATCGCATGCAAGAGATTCAACAACATGCATGTCATTATGTGCATGCATGCGACCCAACCCATTCAACACACTCACCAAGGTAAAGGCAAGAAGCAAGTTTGACTGGAGCTGAGCATCTAGTTGATAGTTGATGTGCATGAACACCATCAAACACTAGAAGATCAGTACAAGAAGTATGCATTAATGTGTTTTTGGTTTTCTTGCACCATGAAGACCATGTGCATGCTAGCAGACGAGTTGGATGAAGTGGCCACAATAATGCACCTGGACGTAATGGAGGCAAGAGTTTGCTTCAGCAAGATGTCAGCATGGGGTGCATGTGCACCATCACGAATGACCAAGATTGGCATGAGCTCACCACCTTCACCATTAGAAGGATGTCAAAGGGTTGGTCTCACCACAACGTACTAAGTCTTAATGATGCCTTGCATGGCTTTCTCAAGTCATTTTATCTCACATGAGCACATGTGCATTGTAATGTAGCATTCCGTCAACTGGAAGTTCAAGTGTCAATAGTTGGATGTAACAGTCATAGAGTAGATGAAGAGTCATGAGGGTAGATGAACTATTAGAAAGGGGAATGTCAAGGGTCACCCCACTCTTTGCTATAAATAGAACCTCATAACTCATTATAGAGGCTTTTGGTGATGCAAGCTTCCGATAAGACTATCTTGGAGAGAGCTTGGATAGTACTTTAACGAGGCTTGGCTTCTCCACTGCATATAACTAGTACATCTCCTTGGAGGAGTAGGTGGTTGTGGTTGTAACAGTCCACTTTTGGAACTAGTGGTTGGGCATGGATTTGATGTATGACACGAACTTACACTTCTTAATATAACAAGAGCTAGCATGTTTCATGCATATGTTGTATTGTGTTCTATGCTATCTAGTTCACTCTAAATGATATATATATTTTCTTTCTTATGCATGCATGTATAGCCTATTCTGTATAAGTACGTATGAATCTTTCTGAAATGTGCTATTGGTTTAACCATCACTTTCGATTTCTCGCTAAATTGCCTTCCATGTTGTGATATATCCTTTCTCATGTGTTCGCTTCCAAGCTGAGTGCTATCACATGTTTCCAAGGGGCGCACTCACCTCGCCCTTAATGTGTTAGAACCTCTCATGCACCTTCCTTGTCTTAGTATAGCTGTCACACCCTTGCTACCAATAGAGTTATCTTACATGCCTTTGTGCAAAATCGTGGTCAAGGCATTACCATATGACCCACTATTGGAACTCCTACACCAAATGGTCTGAGGTCTAATTGGGACTTCTTACCAGGGAGATCCCCTTACATGTTGGCGGGTCCAGAACTGTCAACATTTTGGTGTTAGAAGGAGGGATAGATGAAAAGCTGAGTCCTCACATCTGTTTTGAATCTCTACATATCTATCATGACTAACTACTAAGTTTCTCTTCCAGAGTGTATGTCTTATGGGAATGATTTCATTATCATGGAAAAGCCCGCGGATAATTTATCTCATAAAACATATGATGGCGGAGACCATGTAGCCTTAGTTAGACATGCGACTGGTATTGTAGGCTCATGCGAAAGACATGGATTCTTTGAAGAATACACAAGTTGCACGTTGTTCGTCTACATGCCTCGAGGGAACCCAATGCACTGGTGTGCCACGCTGCCTGAAAAATATATTCATTCTCTTCCTCATTTGGTCACAGATATAGATCGTGCTTTCAATCAGTTTGACCGTGAAGCACTCAACAAAGGAATTATGAAATTACAAAATGGACCCAATGAATCCATTAAACAGTTGCACACACGCTTTTGTAATCTTTCATATCGATTCCCCGAAGATGATATTGATTGGGAATTTCTCAATGGGAGATTTGAGTATCTTCTTTACATATTTGAAAATCAGAAATTCTTGAAACCACTCGAATCATGCTCATACTCTAGTGATGGAATTGAACAATCACGAGCAAGCACAGTCGCTGTCACAAGTGACTTTCTGCCTTCACCTCATCAAACACATCCACTATCGTAGAGTGATGTCGGAGATCATGCACACACCTCTGTTGAAATATCACATCATTCCACCCCACATGCTCTTGATATCTACATAGATTTGGCTTGCAAGCCTCTTGGTTGTTACGTGGATTCATTCCCTCAACCTCTGTCCTCGAGTTCTATTGATCCTCTGAATTGTACTATCTTGTTCTCTTCCATTCCAAACTCCTCACCTTCTGTGAATGGGGATCAAGTTGTAGATGGAGTTGTTTTTTTGAAACCAACCTGTGCCATCACTCATGATGAGTGTGTGCGGTAATCGAAAGAAGAACCAACGTTGAAGGATTACTCCCTTCCAATTACACCTCATCTACTTTATCCTGATATCCCTTATGATTATGTCACTACTGATTTCCCTTGTGAAAACTCATTTCCAAATATTTCTACTTCTGATCATTCACAAGACATGTTGGATGTTAGTCTTTCATTACAGTGTGGTGAGGACACATCTTCCTCCGAAAATCCGTCCAATATGTCATGTGTCTTTTCTGAAAACACAAAGGTTGAACATATTTGCTTCTCATCTACCCCTTTGACCGATTCACCAAATCATGAGGATGTCGACAAACATCCTAAATTTTCTGATATTGGCTGTCATGATCTCTCTAAGTACTTCTTCATCTGATCACGATGTTGATTCAATCATTGTTAATCTATCTAAGGCACTAGTCTACAATGATCTATCTGTCATGAAGTCGAAACCCCGTAGACTATCAAGGCACTTCAACCCGAGTTGATGGTTATGTTAGGCCGTTACTCTCCTGAGGTTGGTTTCACTTCCGGTCACGAAATTGTTGAAACGCTCAAGGCTCCTCATCACTCTCTCCTTTGCATGGAAGATCAACCAAACTCCTAGATTTCTCTTCCTCCACTCGAACTACACGATACCATTTCTCATGCATTGGAGGAGTCTTTCAGAGCACGCACACATGCACAACATAAGTGGTCTACTTTTCTCACGTTTGTTTGCATGTCATAGTCAAGAGAATGCACACACTCAACATCTACATGCAGTGTAGCACAACACCATGGAAGCTCCACATAGTGCATGTCATGCACTCTCAATCATCTTTGTTATGTGGTCGCTTGTAAACATGGAGTGTAATTGTCTTGATTGTTATATATTTCTTGTTTGTTGGTTCACAGAGATGTCTTGTTCACGAACCATGCCTTCACCAACATGGGTCAACCAATGCGTTAGTGGCTGCAATGGAAGTATCACCTCATGTGAGATGACCCATGCACAATTAGCTTAGGAGTAGGAGTATTGTTTACTTTCAGTTTATTTTCTTGCATGCGTGTTCTCTTACCTTCTTTGTTCATTTGTTCGTTTGCTTGCTTGTTTTATTACTTACTTTGCTTTCACTTTTGCTTCTGCTTCTGCTTTGATCATTTGTTGCTTGTTTTCTTGTTTGGCCGCAGGTTAGATTCGGATAAAACCATGTATGACACTTGAAACAAGCTGGGTATAATACAAGAGGACTTGTACAACTATCAACATTTGGTTATCTGTTGTCCACTCTCTTATGTAAGAACTTTTTGTCCTTAGTCCATGATACATCAATGGAAAAAACGTATTGTTCGAAGTGAACCTTGATGAAAACACAAGTTTTGCACACTCACTAGTATCACCTACTCTAGTCATTTGTTTTTGGGTTAATCCTTGTTAGCTCAGTCAAGTAGAGTAAGGTGAGGGGGAAATCCTTAATAGGCATGTCAGAGATAAAATGAACTACTTGTCTATAATAACAACCTCTTCTACTCTCAATAAGTTAGGATCCCTCTTCTGCCTCTGAAATGAATAAGTGTTATGCACAGTTATGAAGATGAAAAATGAAAAATGAAAAAGGGAAAAAAGTTTGAAAAAATGAAAAATGAATAAGGAAAAATAAGAGAAAGGCTTCCTTTACAGAGAGGTGATGCAAGTAACACCACCGGGGTACTAACCATGCTCACTGGCAGCAGAGCCATGCTTGTGTTCCTGCATGACTCTGTCAAGGTACCATCCAGGCCTCCTAGTAGCGGAGCAACACCAAAGATGAAACTAAGAATATGACAACTATATCCCTGTGCATCAATATACCCCTCAACCTCAATCGAAACAACTGTGTTGACTGGGCTTGGAATGTGCGTCAATTGACCAAGAGATTAGTGGATGCTACATCTTACAATCAAGCAAGTGTGAAACTAATATGAACTAAGAACTGAAAAATACTTCTGGAAGTGTTAGGCTTGCTTTTCACTAACAAGGTCCATTCAAAGAGCAGGAGTTCTACCAGTGTTTCACCAAGTGTTGTAGTGGCTACAACCACCCTCCAAAATTTTACCTTAGCTTCAGTTTGTAGCCTCCCTACCAACCTTCATAGTAGCATGTCTTGCTTCATCAAGTACACAAGCTCTAGTGATTTTCTTGCAAAAATAAAACATGTCGATCAAACCTTAATGCATTCCCCTCATAGGTTGTTCATGCAGACATGGTCCAACAGTAGGCTGAGAAACGCCTTCAATAATTTGCGCAAATCTGGAGGGCAACCAGCCTTCCCTCCAAAAATTGTGCAATCCTGACTGGTAGCCTACTCAGCCCCATAGTTGTGCAATTCTATTGAGCAAGCTTCACTTAGAAGATTGTGCAATTCTTCCCAGCTGGGTTGCTTCACTCCGAGTTTGCACAAATATGGGTAGCAGTTAGCTTCTCTACCCAGAAATTGCACAAATCTTCTAAGCAGCTAGCCCAACTCCTAGCCAGAAATGCACATTTTCTGCCAGCAGTTGAGCAGCCTCTTGCATGTGTAGTTGAGTTGGCCAGTTCCCTGTAGGACTGAGTAAAATAGACTTGCATGCATGGGTTGTTTCTCCCAAGGGATCTATTTTTGGTATTTCGATGCTACATGCAAGGATCATTTCAGAAACCTCCCACCAAGTGTTGCTTTCCCTAGATTTGTGACATACGAGTCACAAATTTGATTTTATCAAAACTCATCAATCGGATGCTCTAGAGCTCATTCCTCACATCAACCTTGCAACTTTGATCCACATAGCATCTAGGAGTTGTCGGCACATTCAGCTTAGTTGTTTTGGGGCAAGCCCATTTTCCATGTCTTGAGCTACATTTTTGGCGCTTTTTGTGTTTCACTTCGTATGAGCACTATCTACTTGATTTCAATGATTATGCGTTGTCGTTTTGATACATACTAACTTGTACTAGCATCGTTTCAGTTTCCATTAACATCTCACTGTTGTCGCATGCATGAAACTATTTTTCACGGTGGCCGATTCGGTGACTCGCCTCACCCATATGCATGTTGTTCCACTTTTTGAATCTATCATTCACCATTTGCATGCACAATCATTTAGTTATGTTTACACCCATAATCTCCATACATTCACATTCACAATCACTTTCAGTTTCCCTTTGGCAAGTCTAGGCAGCCTTGAACCATACTCTGCCTCACTGAGAGTGCATTGCACAATATCAAGAGGGAAGGCTCTCCCTTCCTCTTAGGAAATTCATATTTTTGCCCAGTGACTATCCTCTAATCTTGCATTGTGCAATTCTTAGGGACAATGACTGCTAGTCTTGAAAATTGCACAATGCACTCATTGAGCCTCCAACCACTGCGAGCTGAGATTGTCCATTGCACAATTCCATTAGTCAGTAGCCAAGATAGACTATGCATTATGCAGTTCTAGTAGTTAGTAAACCTACCAATAACCCAGACTGTGCCTTGCATAGTCTCGGCAGTCAGTCTCCTGACCTCCTGGTGGAAATTGTGCAACCTTCATGATTAGTCACATAGGTATGTTGCAAGTCAGTTCTCAGGTTCATTTTGGTTTTTGACTAACATATTTCTTTCCATGAGTGTTTCCATGTCTCCAAGTATCGTAGGTGTTCATATACCTCTCAGTAGCACAGGTACAATGGTTTCCAGGAGAGAAGAGTCGAAGACACCGTTAAGAGCATACTTGGGGATGCAGTTGATCAAGTGTCTACGAGCTTGCCTACTCACGAACACATCAAGTTGTTCGTAGAAAAGGAAATCAATATATGATGGTAGTAGCATCAGAGTGTGAAGGATCATGAACAACAGTTGAAGAAAACATACTCGATGCAATGAGTGCAAGAGGAAAGTTGTTGACAACATGAAGGTGGAACAAAGTTGCAGCTCAAACAAATCCACTAATGATGAAAGAAACTTTGGAGACTCAGGCTATGAGGTGACGACACGATTGCAAAGATAGAGAATGGAAAAAGAATGAGTTGCAGCAGTAACAAGAACGGTAGGGTGCACAACATGAACTCACGGATGAAACTGCGCCCTTACAAGTTATAGATCCATCCCAGAAGCTGGCATAGAGTAGACATGGTGAGTAGTGTTTTCAATTGCATACAAGGGATTCAGAAACATGCATGTCATTATGCGAACGCATGCGATCCAACCCATTCAACACAATCACCAAGGCAAAGACAAGAAGCAAGTCTGACTGGAGCTGAGCACATTGTTGACAGTTGATGCACATGACCACCGGCACACACTGGAAGATCAACATGTATAGTATGCATCAATGTGTTGTCGGTTCGGTTGCACCAAGAATACCATGCGCATGCTAGTAGATGAGTTGGATGAAGGAGCCACACCAATGCACCCGAAGGCAATAGAGGAAAGGGTTTGCTTCAACAAGATGTCACCATGGGGTGCATGTGCACCATCATGGATGACCAAGCTTGGCATTAGCTCACCACCTTCACCATCATAAGCATGTGAAATAATTGGTCTCACCACAATGGACCGATTTCTAGTGATGTCTAGCATGGCTTGCTCAAGCCATTTTGTCTCACATGGGCACATGTGCATTGTAATGTAACATTGTGTCAAGTGGAAGTTCAAGTTTCAATAGCTGGATGTAATAATCATAGAGTAGATGAAGAGTCATGAGGGTATATGAAATATCACAAAGGGGAATATCAAGGGTCATCCCACCCTTTGCTATAAATAGAACCTCATAACTCACTGTAGAGGCTTTTGGTCAGTCAAGCTTCTGATAAGACTATCTTGGAGAGAGCTTGGAAAATATTGTAATGAGCCTTGGCTTCTACACTACGTAGAGATAATACATCTCTTTGGAGGCATAGGCGGTTGTGGCTGTAATGTTCCACTATTGGAACTAGTGGTTGGGCATGGATGTGGTGTATGACTAGAACTTACACTTCTTAATATAACAAGATCCAACATGTTTCATGCATATGTTGTATTATATTCTATGCTATCTGGTTTATGATAAATGATATATGTATTTTATTTCTTACGCATGCATTATAGACTATTTTTTATAAGTATGTATGAATTTTTCTGAAATGTGTTGTTGGTTTAACCATCACTTTGGATTTCTCGCTAACTTTCCTTCCATGTTGTGATGTATCTTTGCTCGCGTGTTCCCTTCCAAGATGAGTGCTATCAAAAGTTTCCAAGGGCGCACTCACCTCAACCTCAGTGTGTTAGAAACTCTCATGCACCTTCCTTGTCTTACTGCAGCTATCACAGCCTTGCTACCAACAAAGTTATCTTACTTGCCTCTGTGCGAAATTGCGGTCAAGGCATTACCATATGACCCACTTCTAAGACTCCTACACCAAATGGTCTGAGGTCTAATTGGAACTTCTTACTAGGTAGATCCCCTTACATGTTGGAGGGTCCAGCACCATCAACAGATTCATGGCCATGCTAACATTCAACAATCAAAGAAACAAGATGTAATAAGAGGAAAACACCAAAGCACAAAACATGTAAAACATTCAATGCTCCCACATCTGACTCAATTCCCATGACTTTTAGTGCTTCAAACATTTTTACACCACTATATTGTTGTTCCTCTTCAATTTATCCAAGGAGGGGCTTTCAATTCTTATGAGAGGGCCTTCGGGGAATTTCCCTTACCCCTTTCCCTTATGCTCCATCATTATACAATACTAATTCAAGTTCCTAATAGCTAACACAAGTTTCTCTCTTCTTGTTGTACCAATTCTTGATGTGATACTATATATACCTGGTTGTTAGTGACTTCAATGCATAAGAATTACCCACTACCACTCAACCATGTTATACTAACCATGTTTCCCTATAGCTACACACACACACACATCTCAAATTTCATATCAATCACATGTGTCAAAACTTGTGACACCAATACTATATATATATATATATATATATATATATATATATATATATATATATATATATATATATATATAATATTTAGAATAATCCCTTTTCATGGCATTATTCAGTTCTAACATCAACCTCTATAACTAGGAAAACACATTAATGAAAATCAGTTTCCTTACCAAAATCAACATGATTAATAAACTTCAACTTATTTAGCAAGGCTAGCAATCATCAATCTAATTTATCCTCTTTACCAAGGCTAGTAACCATGCCACCTAAAATCTAAAAAGGTCAGTTAGAAAAAATTCTAACACATTAGAATTTGTCTTATTTACTTCACAATTATAAATAATTATGGATATGCATGTAATACTCAGTCTTTAATCAACACATAGCCATCAGCCATAATTCTTAGTCCAACACTCACTTGCACAAGTAAGAAATTCATCAATAATGCGCTATAATAGAGTCACAAATATCTCATCTTCCCAAAGGTACATAAAATAACATTTTCCCTACATCAATCTACTCCAAGCATTTAGCTTGGATGCTCTGTCATTACACTATAATGGCATTTCATGATGATATTGTACTACCCTTCAATCCAAACTTTATCTCTGAGGTCCACTGTTAAACATTTTTCTTTCATTCCACTCTATAACACCCCCATCCACCCCATAGAATATCTTAAGGGTAGAAGAGGGAGTTAATATCAATAACTAGAATCCTATGTTCTTGTCATGAAAATGGGGTCTTCAAAATTCCTCATTGTTTGGATTCCTCAGGACTCAAAATAAACACCACCATCATGTCTAGCTCATAAAGAGCTTTCTAGAGATATATTTTGTATAAAAAAATTGACTCTCATATTAGATGATATGGAAGTTAAAAGTATGCCATTAATCCCTTGTCATGTCGAAAATATGCTGCCACATGGCACCAACATGGTCCCCAAGTGGTGCATAAGTGGAAACCCTCAACAAAACTTGTTATTGCCACATCACTTTTTGTATACAAATTTATACCCACATCACATTTCAAAATTCTCTCCTCTTTTTGTACCAATTATCTTATGTTTTGCCATATAGCCTTGGTCGTTACTAGCTCCAATGCATAAGAATTACTAGAAGCCACTTAACAATGTTATACTAAGCATGCTACCATATAGCTACAAACACACACATCTCGAATTTATTATCAGTCACATGTGTCAAAACCTATGACACCAATAATATATATATATATATATTATTTAGAGTCAACCATTTTCATGGCATCATTCATTTTTAACATCAACCTCTCTACGTAAGCCAACACATTCATGAAAATCATTTTCTTTAGCAAAATGAACATCACTAATAAATTTCAACCTATTTACCATGGCTAACAATCATCAATCTAATTCAAGCTCTTTAAAAAGGGTAGTAATCGTGCCACCTAAAATCTAAAAATGTTAGTTAGAATTTTTTTTAACACATTAGCATTTGTCTTCTTTACTTCAAAATTATAAATCACTATGGATATGCATGTAATACTTGAGTTGCAATCACCAAAAGCCATCAATAATAGTGCTTAAGCCAGCACTCACTTTCACAAGAAAGGAATTCATTATAAATAAGACTCTATAATAGAGTCACAACAATCGCATTCTCCCAAAGGTACAACACAGAGAATTTTCCCTACAACCATCCACTCCGAGCATTAAGCATGGATGCTCTATCATCGCACTATAAATGGATTTCATTATGATATTGTATTTCATTTTAGTACATACTTTACCTCTAAGGTATATTGTTTAACCCTTTTCTTTGATACCCCTCTGTAAAAACCTCATCCACACCATAGACTATCCTAAGGGTAGAAGAAGCAATTACTATCATTGACCAAAAGTCCACAGTCCTATCATGAAAAGGGATTCTTAAACATTCCGCAAGGTTTCACTTCCTTAAAAGTCAAAATAAACATAACCATAATGCGTGAGTCTTCAAGAGCTTTCCAGAGATATAATTCTTAAAGAAATATGAATCTTAGATTAGAAGATATGGTTGTTTAAAGCCAACCATTAATCCCTTGCCATGTCAACAAGTTGCTACCATGTGGCACCCACTTGGCCCCACCATGATGTATAAATGGAAACCTATAAAAACACTTTTTTTGGCCACATCATTGTGTCTATACAACTTTATTCTCACATGGCATGTGCTACATCATAATCCCATGTCGATCCCACCAAACTGGACCTACACATTCAAAACCATTCCCTATTATACGAAACCTCAACCGTTGGCCTATCTTAGCTTTCGATGAATTAAAAATTATCAAAAGGTCAAGGTGGGAAAAATTCTTAACACCACTCAGTGGGATGACATTCCTAAATGGGGACCCATCAATCTCACGCTTTCTTATGTTAAGCCATTTTGTTATAGGGTTGCAATGCGATTGAGACCCTGAGGTCAAAATACACATAAATATTTGCCACCTTCCAGAGAGACATTCCATCTCTCAACGCTATCATTGTTTACCAAGTTTCCCCCAATTCTACCACTCAAGGCGCAACATTTCACTCAAGCCTGAGAAAAATATGACAATATTTATGTTTCAAAATAAAATATCTCTTTGTCAACCACCACCCATCTTGCCTCCCCTCACCCATCTCATGAATGTGAACACTATGAAACCTAGTAAGGTCTAAGGGCTTGAGGCCCCAACATGACACTAGGATGAGGTCTCTCAACTTGACCTACTTCATCCTTTTGGAATTTCGATATCAAGGAAAACTCTCATTTTCTTAGGGCGCAATTGGAATCTACCATTATATATGTATATATGAGGAGCTCTCATCTATCAATTCCTAGTTGTGATCCCTCCCTGGCTCTCTTGTATATATATATATATATATATATATATATATATATATATATATATATATATATATATATATATATATATATATATATATATATATATATATATATATATATCAAGGCCTCCCTTGACATATCCAAGTAGCTCACCCCCCCAGGGAGCTTAAATAAATGCTCCAACTAGCTCGTCTATCTATGTAGACATATATATGTTTATATATAGTTAACCATCCTTATTGAGGTTATACATGTGCATAAAGGAAGAGTTCCTCTAAATAACTCAATAAATCGGGGCCATAACTAACAAGCATATACCAATATTAGAACTAATAACTCATTACACAAGTATTCTTCCCTGATGCCTCTCAGACTATGACAAATAGACGTACATCAAAATTATTATTGAATACAATACCATTCATTTCCTATGTACTTACTGAGGAAATTAGTTTTCTTCATCATTGTCATATGTAAAATAACAACAATGGTAGGTCTATACATATATGTTACATTCTAGGAATATGATAATGCATCATTTGACCATTAATCAGAGGATTTCCACCAACAATAATACAAACAATCACATGGGAAGCCTTGTAAACGTATAGGAAAAACATACGCACTCAACTCTCCTTGAGGAATCAAATATTCTAACTAAACATTCGGTGTCACCATGTAATTAGCCACTCACATTCATGTCAATAGATAATAAAATAGTGCACTTGAGACCATACATAATATTCCTCCTCGACATACACATTTATCAAGAACAACAAGCATTGGCATTGAATTCGAATTCACAGGAACATACATTCCTCATTAACTACATATCCATTTCAACCACAGTAATGTTGGCTTCATGGGGCCTGACCCAAGTTCACTGTTTAATTAGCCAAACAAATCCCTACACTATTGGCCCTTTCGGCATCAGCACATGGAGCACAGATTGAAGTCTCACCCGAAGCAATATGGGGGGATGCTAGAACCAAGTTCTTGCACCCTAAGATGGTTATGATGTCGTTTGATTCCATCTATCCCTGCCTTCATGTAGGTCACTTCACTCTAGGGCTTGCAAGACGAGTCCTTTATCTTGTCCTTCAATACCTCAGTGAAAGGGTATGAGCGACCTTCGTGTAGCCCTAGCCCGCTGCTCAGGTACTTTCGTGCTTCTATGGCAGCATGCCATACAAATTCCCCAATTAATCTAAGTGACTTGCTTATCTTATCAGATAATTATATTTAACACTACGTAAGTAAATATCCTTGATCACGTTCAATTATCCAATGTACTTGTATTCATCCGTGCATTATATAAGCATATTAAAGGAAATTCATACATAACATATTAAGATGCAATAACAGATCGAAGACACAAAAATTGCAGAATATATTTCTTTATTAATATCTTCCAAGTGGTTACAAACTCTCTCCACCCTGTGCACACAGCTGTAGGGCTCTCCACACTCAGTTGCAAACTTCTACCCTAGGCCTCTGCGCACTCAGCTATAGAGCCTCTACCTACACTACGACCTAAGACTTAGAATTCTTACTTTAGAGCTACGATTCTTTTACATTATTCTTCATTCTATCTCTCCTTAAAACTACTTAAAGCTTAGCTCTTTTTATACAATCCCATGGTCCGTAGACCATGGGTAGATATCTTACAACCAACTTTAGTTTACAAAACTAAGGGCGGACTACCCTTTATGACACATAATACCTTTTCATTTCGTGACCATAAATTCCAGAGTATTTAAATTTTTATTACAAAATTTGACTCAAACATGGGCTTTTAGACGCAAAATTGCCTTGGGGGATCCCACTCGCAACAGGCCCCCAACACAAACATCGTGACTTGCGCTCAAGTCACTGGGTAGGTGTGGAGATCTTTGAGTGAAGCCCATCCAGCTCAACCCGTGTGACCGCTACCACGGTTGTGCACTGAGTTGCTCCCTGCTTTGCATCTTCCACTGTCTTCTCAGTCACTGCTCTTGCGTTGTCAGCCTGAAGGTTTTGTTGTGTCGCTTGCAGAGTCACAAGCTTTCCTTCAATATTTTCTATGACTGTGTAAGATTCCTCCTTCCAAGGCTTTAGTTATGCCTTCGGCACTGCTTCCTTGTGTAGCGCTATTTCCACCTGTTCCTTTAGCTGCTTGGCCTCCTACAGCTTGGCTAGCCTCTGTCTCAGCGCGACGGTTCACACTATGCCCTTAACTTCATCATAGCATTGTTGTAGCTCATGCACTTCCATATCTAGCCTCTGTACATTTGGGTCCTCCTGCAATCTTGTTAGGACCTCAAATTATGCTTTGAATAGCTGTGTGTAATCTGCTACTACACTTTCCACTGCCGTGACTACCTCTGTGACAGTGGTCACCCACTGTTCCTTTACTTCTGGTGGTGTTGAAGGCTGGGCCCTCAACTACATCTCTGTAATCTATAGGTTCAACTCTAGTTGAATGCAGGCCATCTTAGTTCGAGTGTCATGCACCCCTGTGGCCAATTTGTGGCTGTGGACCTCGACTAGCTCCTCCTCCGGAATGGCCAACTCTGGGACCATTCAGCATGCCTCCTTAATGACTTGCGTGATCTTCTTGCTCTGGTTAGTGGCCTCTATCTCAGTAGCTATGGCAACATTTCTCTCTAGGCCTACTTGTTCATTCTTGATTGAATGTTTGCTGATCACCTAGAGGGCGCGGTTCTCTCAAGCCCTCATTTATGCAATTACTCCATCCTGCAAGAGGTGGAGTACCTCGTGTGGGAGCGCTGCCTAGTTCAGCCAAACTCTATTCAAGGCACTGACACTAGGCCTGTCAGCCTCATTTTCTGTGGGCAGTGATCGATCCAGCACCATTATCGCACTAGAAGCCTTCATGCATAACATATTGGCAGCCTCTGAAGTGCCGACGGTCAAGCTGGTAGACACCATACCAGCCTATGACACATGGTTTTGCAACTCCTGCAACCCAGTTTGGATAGCCCCTAGTACGATCTGCTACAACTGTTCAGATTGTTGTAGGGCCTCCGTGGTGACATCTCTAACTATTTCACCGATATCATGTAAGTTGCCCTTCTTCAATGTGATAGGGTCTAGTGAGGTCTTCATCACCTTGGATTTCTTTCTGGGCCCTCCCTTCTCTAGCTCTCTTAGGTGCTTAATGCGGGAAAATGCCTCCTAAGGGTCCCTGTCGTGTTGTTCTATTTCTTCCTCTTCTATCGCAGGTGAAGGAAATCGCGTGCCTTCATTAGAGCTAAGCTCTGTTCCCCCTATCTACTTACCTACCTGCTTTTCTGCTTGTTCCATCTAGGCCTTCTTAGTGGCTTCCTCTTTCATATTCTTGACAAGCTGCACCATCTTCAGCTTGGCCTCCTCCTTCTTCTTCTATGCGACGGACTTGCTTCCACCCACCGCCAAGTCCGTTGTAGTGCACCACTCCACCGGCCATGGATCGAGCACCACATTGATGCCGTCATTTGTGGCTAGGTACATTAAGTTGTATCGCTTATGTGCAGGGTCCTTCCATGCCCTAATAGATACCTAATGGAAATTTTCTTTAAACTCGGTGTAGCTTTGTAGGTTAGCACACACCATGGGCAGCAATCGCAGCTTGAAATTGACAACCATCCTGATATTCATCTCCATCAAGATCCAGAAGATCTTGTTGTGCCAAACTCACATGCGCATCCTCGGTCGCCCACAACGAAGCATAGTTTTATGCTTTAGGGAGGTCTGGCATGGCGGAAGTGAACTGGTTGTCCTCTAGTAGCTCCCATGCTACCAGCACAATCGACAGCAAGAGCCACGCATAGTGGAAGGCCTTGATCTTCTCTTGTGCTTCGTGGTAGTTTGCCAAGAACTCTCTATGAAGGTAGTCCAACTAGTTAAACTGGACTCATTCCACACACTGTTGTGTGAGCGTGACTACAGGTGTGGACACCTCATTAGCTGGACACTTTCGAATCACCATCCCTATAAGGATATACATTGATACCTTCATAGCAGGTTTCAAATGCTGGAGATATCTTACCTGTGTGACTTCTTCACCAGCTTGAATTTCTCCTTCATTGACTCTGCGAGAAACTACTCGCCACCCTTGCCACCAAAGATCATCATTGGATTCTTGCCTATATATAGCAGGCGCATTATCCAGTGAATCAACATATCTGTGATGGGTATCAGCTCCTCCACTAACAAACACCCATCATGCACCAAGCACAACAACTGCTTGATGACCAAACCTGTCACTGGGGTGTAGTTATAGTGCGACACTAAGAGCAGGTTGAGCAACCCTGCCTTCTCTACTCCTTTGAGCCACCTCTGCGGCTCCAACACAGACATTCTTTTATTTGTGTCTATGATGTGGCGCATCAGCTGCTCAGTCGCCAGGTGTGGGAACTTCTCATGGTCGACCAAGTCCCATTCTTCTAGCTTTAGTATCAACACCCATGCCAAATGTAGACTGCCGAAAGAAATTTCACCCGGTAGCAGAGGGGTTTGTAGTGGAGTCTTACTCTCATCAATGTCCTTTGGGACCTTGGACTTAGGCTTGTGCAGAGGGACATACTCCAGCAATCGTGTAATAGGGTCCACACCCTAGGTTTCAACCTCATCTACTTCAACCTCCACATCCTCATCATCCATCAAAATGCCTTTGATGTCCTCCTCCTCTCCCTCTAAGTTTATAGCCTTGCCTTTCTCCTGTATAGTCGTATTTTGTGGGTTTCACCTTGGTGAGGCACAACACCAACATGGCAGGCTGCTTGCCCTCCTAGTGTCTCCTTGGTTGGGGTTGGCTTCGGTCTCGGCATTCTCGGTGACTTAAGGACCTC
The DNA here is from genome assembly GCA_031772625.1 of Pinus tabuliformis. Classification (NCBI taxonomy): domain Eukaryota; kingdom Viridiplantae; phylum Streptophyta; class Pinopsida; order Pinales; family Pinaceae; genus Pinus; species Pinus tabuliformis. The sequence continues at coordinate 1,135,909,574 of CM062818.1, read as the reverse complement.
TACCAATACTTCAACAACCTTTGGGGAAGCTTCTTTAGCCTCCATATCAATTTCCTACACATTCTCCTCGGTTGCCACTTCTTCGGTGTCTATAGCTTTTGTGCGTGTCAATATGATGCTATTCACTAGTTCCCGTGTCTCCTTTGACAACTATTCAAACGCCAGACTCACTATCGGATCTTGAAATAATTCATGGTTCATGTGCACCTAAGAGCGCAACAACTCAATTCTCAAAATGCCAAGTGTTTTTTGTTGGGCGGCCACTTGTAATTTATAGGGCATTTCTAATTCAAATCTGATCATTGCCCCAAAATCAGTTCATTAATGTCGGATTGGAAGCAAATTTTCAAGGATCTAAGCCATAAATTTCATCTTAAATATCAGTCGCCTGCTGCATTTGGCCTCACTTTCTGGTTGACTTCCTCCATGCTGTCGTGGACCCAATGGCACTTCCTTGCTTCACACCATTTGCCAATCACATTGCTCCCCAACCCGAGGAGTGCAGTTTATATTACTGCACCTCCTTTCAACTGACTTGAGTGTTAAGACTACGCTACCTTCATTTAGTCACATCATTAGACCGCCGGTGTATGGCTTCAAGCGTGCCATTCACCTTTCTTGGGAAGGGTTCTCCATTCAATTTGACTAGCTTTAACGTTTCTCCATTGATAATCTCCTTAATAACATAAGGCCCTAGCTAGTGCATCTTGAACATCCCTGGAAATTTATCAAACTTACTATCATATAACAAAACTAGGTCATTTACCTTAAATGTGTGTAGCCTGATGTGTCGATCATGCCATGCCTTTTTCCGCTACTTTTGGACCTGCCGGTGAAATATAGCTAAAAATATCTCTTCTTCGACCTTTCCAGCTATGCGAGCCTCTCCTCCAGGGCTCCGCGATCCATCATACCTGTGAGCGTTGTTAGGCACAGACTGGGCACAGTATACTCCATAGGCATTAACGTTTCAATGCCATAAAAAAACCTAAAATCTTTTTGTCCACTGAACTTCTTGCATGTCGTTCGATAAGCCCATAATACTGCAGGTATGCATAGGTCCCAATCACTTCTCTGAGAATTATAAACCTTGGTCAGCATGTTTTCGAGCACTTTGTTGAATGCTTCCACCATCCCATTAGCCTGCGGGTGATAAGGCGTGCTCTTTTGGTGGTATACCTGAAATTCCTTCATCAGAACGCTGATCGTCTCATTCAGGAAGTGCGCACCACAATCACTCATCAAGATCTTAGCAAAGCCAAATCACGTCAATACATGCTCAAATAGGAACTTCATAGCAATCGCGCTTGTGTAATCCTTTACCAACTGCACCTTCGCCCAATGAGTCAAATACTCTGTCACGGTGATAATGTACCTTGCTCTTATCTTTCCTTGTGGCTGAAGGGTTGCAACGTCATTTGTGTATTCAAAGGCATCTCATCTCTCCTCGCTGGTCTACCAGTCCTTTGACATAGATCACATGCCTTGCAATATGATTTTGAGTCCTGATGGAGGGTTGGCCACCACAATCCTCCATGTAGAATATTCTGTATGGTCACTTTCCCTGCATAATGTCCTTTCGCGGCACCCCCATGAGTATCGGTAAGGATGCTGCTTCTTTCGAACTCTGGTACATATGGTTGCAATATCTCATCAGTCCCCATTTTGTACAGATGCCCAGTAATGACAAAGAAATCTGCCACGCACACCACTAATTCCTTCTTTTGCTAGACAGTGTATCCGTCCGTTGCAGTACCTTTCATTAGGAACTATATTATATCCTCGGAATGATCATCTGTGATGCGCACTGCAAATAGCTACATGTCAAGCAATCCCTCCAAATTAGTGGGTTCCTCCCTTGTTTCGATGCGCGACAGATGGTCTGGTTCCACGTTCAATCGTCCAGGCTTCACAACAACTTCAAAATCACACTCCTGAAAAAATAAGAGACACCCCCAGATTATCCCCCCCAACATAGGCTTATTGACTAGGTACTTCAGCACGAAGTGATTTGTATACATCTTAAAATGGCCTCCCAGCAAGTAGTGCCTATACTTCTGGAGCACATACACCATAGCTAGCCCTTCACACTCAGTGGTGAAATAGTTCTTCTTCACTTTTGATAATCATCAACTTGCGAACACAATAGGATGGTCCAAGCCTTCTCTGCCAACCTGTGTCATTACTGCTCCCAGTGCTATACATGACGCATCGACATGTACATGACACTCTTTTCTCCAGTTCAGGAAGACTAGAATCGATGCGGTGACCATCTTCTCTTTCAATATATCCAAGCTCTTCTGGTAGTCAGCGTTCCAACAAAATGTGACATCCTTCTTCAACAATTTCTCCACAAGCGTGGTGATCTAGGCATAGCCTTTGATAAACTTTTAGTAATATCCCATATGTCCCAGAGTAGCGCGCAGCTGCTTGACACTCCGTGGCACTTCCAAGTTTAGTATCACCATGATTTTCGTGAGGTCTACCATTAGTCCCTACCTGCAAACCACATGCCCCAACAAGTTTCCAAAAGGAACACAAAACAGACACTTATTGAGATTGAGTGTGATCTGGTATCTTCAACAGGTATCCAAAATCAAGTGAAAGCTTGCTACATGGTGCATAACTAACCAAACATAGTCTAGTCATCAAAGAATACCTCTAGGAATTTATGAATAAATTCCTTGAACACAGCAACAACTACGTGTGAGAAGATCGCAGGTGCATTCTTCAATCCGAACAGCATTACATTGTACTAAAATCAGCCCCACTTAGTCGCGAAGGTTGTATTTCTCCTGTCCTCTAGCACGATTTTGATCTGGTGGCACCCAGACAACCCATTAGTGATGAAGTATGCTTCCTAGTCACCTACATTTTCCAACACTTCATCAATGAACGGAGTAGAGAAAGGATCATGTACACAAGCGTCATTCAAATTTATGAGATCCACGCATATCCTTATTTCATCCTTCTACTTATTTTCCTGTACCACCATTGGACTTACCTAGTCAGATTCTTCCATGGGCTCAATGGTGCCTTCCACAAGCATCTTATCTTGCTCTAAGAGGACCTTCTCCTTATATTTCGGATTGAGACAGTAAGGTCTTTTTGTAACCGACTTCACGTCAGGCTTTAACATAATCTTCATCATTCCTAGGTCCCCGATTATTTCTTTTAGGTCCATAAACTTGGTAGGGAATAAATACTGATATTCATGTAGCAATTCAGCGACCTTATTCACTATCGCGTCATCCCAATAGTCTCCAATCTTCATGAATTTGTGTTCTCCCTTTGTACCAATGTTTATTTGTTTTGTTTTCAATGGTGCGGTTATGTCAAGGTTCTTAATGTACGGTCCTTGAACATCGCGGTGACCTTTTGTTTTTGGAATGTTAATCTTTTATGGATCCTCATCCTCTTCTTTAGCAGTTACATTATAACATTCTAGCGCGTGACTCAGGTGAGTAGCCCATGCAGGCTATATCAGGTCCAAAGAATCCTGTGGTATCCTAAAGATTGCTTCGTTCACTTCTTGTAGTGCTTCATCAATACTATGAAACCCATCCTCAAAACTCAATGTCATCATGAATCTCTCACGCGGGATATCCCATTTACCTATCCCATGATAGAGCTCGGTTTGTACATACCATTTCATTGGGATGATATCCAGGGTGTGATAGAACAAGTGCACCCATTTAGGTTGGGGCTTTTCTCCATATCCTTGGGTCCATTTGGCCAAATGCGTGCATAGATCGTCCTGCCCATCATACTTATTTGTCATTCACATCTTCGGCTTCCCAAACTGAGTACTCATCATTTTCCTGCATTCGCACCAATCATCAAAGCATCCCATGTGCGTACCCCACCATCTTGGGGCGTAGCGCGTAGTGCCTAGTCCAACACCTGGAAGCGCTACTTTTCTAGTACCTCCCTTTCAAATGCATCCAAAAAGATATCTACCTCATTCGGACCATCATAAATAGGTAGATTTCCTATTTCTGAGGACACACAGTGCAGTGATCGGGTCATCATGTTGTAGTTAAGCATAATCACTTCATGCAACCGGTTCTGCCATCATTCTAACTCTTCATCGAAGTCCAAAGTACAGGAACTCTCGCGATCCCATGTAATTCGTCCATCCATGATGGGATTCACCCAATATTTATCTCGCACCGTTCTCTTATAGATATAGTCCAAATCGTCTTCACTCTCATAATCGTGGACTACTTCCATATAGCGCGATCCCTCAACAATATCTAGAGGTACTATTACGCGTAGCGATTTCTTCTCAAAAATCATCTTCTGCTTCTTCAGATTGATTACCCCATTCATATCAATGGCCTAGTCAATTCCTAAGAGTGCATTATAGGGATTTTTGTCATCGACTATCTCTATCACTTGAAAGTCAGCGAGCGCACTCACTCCCTCAATATCTGCAGTCACCCCCTGCAGCCACCCTATGGGGATGATCTTTTGCTGATTGGCAATCCTTAGCTGAATCAGAGACCATTGTAGCGCAGGTCTACCCATTCATTCCCATGTCTGCTTTGGTAGGATTTTCTTGTCTTACCCTAGTTCCAAAATAACATGATCCATCTCATACTCTCCTATCTGCACAGTCAATCTCATGACCCATCCCATCCTTGTTTTGTGGTTGCCAATCTTTTGTACTACACGCAGCTCACCCGATGCGGTTCCAACACATCTATTGATAAGCTCTTATAACCCTTTCATAGACTTATTATCACTCAATAACTTCATACAAGTCTCCAAGAAAGTTGTGAGCATAGAGGTGTCCATCTCCTACTCAGGCTTATCCTTGCTTCCTAAGGTGGAGGCCTCAGCGAAGCTCCTTTTAGCTTCCATGAAGGTTTCATGTGCATGCTCCAAATCGAACTCAACCTCTTTCGCCAGAGCTTTACGAACCCATGTACTATCTTCTGGAATTTTTTCCCTTGTCATCTCCTGTCATGATTCCACTCTTGAGAACTATGTTTACATTTGGATCCTCTTCATGCAGCTCAGACCTCATCATCTACAGGTTCTAAGTTGGCAGAGGTGGTAGTGCCCCTTTGTCACGTATCTTAGCTATCAGTGTAGGACAATTTTTCATTTCATGATCAAACAGCTTGCAATACTTGCATCAAGGACATGTTGGGTTAGTGAAATCATGGGCATAATGTCCCGACCCTTCACAATTGTAGGAAATTAACTGTCCCCGACCTCTACCAGGTCCTTGTCTGCCTCAACGTCTTCCGCGTCCCTGAAATCTTGTCCCCACCATCCCTGCACTTTGCTCAGGGGGAAACGTTTTGATCTGAACCCTATAGGTTGGAGTTCTATCCATCATCAATTCATAGCTCCTGCAGGTATGATCATCACGCCCTACTGACATACAATATTTTCAAAACAGTTTTTGTGGTGTCTGTACAAAATTTTGTAGCAAATTATAACTATCCATGGCATGTTTTCCTACTACCTTATAGATAGCGCACCATAATGCAGGCCCTGCACTAGGTCTTGCTTGAGCTTCTGGCCTTAAAGGCATCAGTGCCCCTCTTGCAATATAGTTCGCAAAGACCAGGCAATGGTCCTTATCATGCCCCTGACTCTTTCATTTCAAGCACCATACCTCCTCGTGCATCTCTGGTCGACCTGTCCTGTCGTGCTTCAGACTTTGCATTTCGAGGCATATATTCTTCAGTTGCGCATGGATCTGCTAAATCCCCAGGTTTGGATCTTCCATCGGAGTCTCATGTAGTCTCATGGAAATCTCCAAAGCCTCTACCTGAGTGGTTATCTTTTGCTGCGATAGTGCAACCCTTAAGTGTGGCAGGAGCGAAGCAACAAACCACTTGTGATGCTATCTGTCTGTTAGGTTCATGTTTGCTTCATGGATTGTACATTTGAACCTCTAATCTATTTCCCAAGGTGTATCACCTAGTTGCATCGTCATTTCTTTGAATCCGACAATCAACTGCGCTTCAAATTTAAGCCTACTGAATTCATAATTTAGTGTTGTCTGGATGTCTGCCATTGCAGCATTCAGGTTATCATTAGAGTACTTAATATACTAGGTTAGCGGGCGATCTTGCAAAGAAATAACCACCATCACCTTCCTTATATGATCATCTGTAACATCTTGAGCTTCCCAGACAACCCTCACAATGAACCATAATTGGTCTGGGTCCGCATTTCCCAAGCCTTTTAACAAGGGAAACTTCACTGTATTTGTCATACTGGACTGCGGTGGACGTGGACGTGGTATGGGTGAAATTGGACTCGATGATGGTGATGTCATAGGTGGTGTGGGTGGATGTCGTATTCATGGGAATCCTTGTCTTATTAACTCAATAGCACTCCACGGAGAAACCTTTTCTATTCCTTCTTCATCACCTGGTGGAGGTGAGATAAATGGACTATACTTCAGACCCTTTTTTCCTTCATTCCTGTAATTTTTTTCGCTTCGTGTAGTTCCGAACAACAATGTGGTTGCATAACCCGTTTTTCGCACATTACCATTTTAATCCAGGTATTCAAAGATTTTACGTACTTACCTCGCGGTCCTTTGAAAAAGCGTCGCTCCACCTCGCTGTAGCTGGCTGAGGTGTCAACCGAAAATTCAGTTACAAATCCTCCTATGGCACAATAGAGCCAATGATCGACAGTGCAGGTGACCTTATTCTCTGATGCTTCCAATTTCTATATTAGCCCCGAGGTCCACATAATAGGACGGTCAAGTTTCCACCTTCCTTAGCTATTTGCTAGCTTTGAAATCCACCCATATAGCTCAATAGGGAAGGAGCAGAAAAACATCTCATAGATCTTTGTATATAGGTATCTGTCCAACCACTGTTCCATTGTCAATCGCAGGTTTTTGTTCTCCTGCGTCGCAAATTTGTGGATCTTCCTATCCAACCAGTCTCCGATCTCCTTCTTAGTTGGATTCCAGTGATACGACATCACAAATCTATTATGCAGATTCCAGTCCCAGCAACGGAACCATTTGTTGTCTTGAGGGTGCCTGACCCAGGTTCCATATTTAATTAGCCAAACAAATCCCTACACTACTAGCCCTTTCAGCATCAGTCTGTGGAGCGCAGACCGAAATCTATCCCGAATCAGTATGGGGTGATGCTGGAACCACGTTTTCGCACCCTGATATGGTTATGATGTCGTTATGATGCCTTTTGATTACAAGACGAGCCCTTTATCCTATCCTTCAATACCTCCACGAAAGGGTATGAATGACCTTTGCGCAGCCCTAGCCTGTTGCTTGGGTACATTCGCACTGCTATGGCAACATGCTGTACAAATTCCACAATTAGTCTAGGTGACATGCTTATGTTATCATACAATTATAGTTAACGCCACGTAAACAGATATCCTTGATCGTGTTCAATTATCCCATGTACTCATATTCATTTGGGCATTATATAAGCATAATAAAGGAAATTCATACATAACATATCAAGATGCAATAACAGAACGAAGACACAGAAATTGCGAAATATCTTTCTTTATTAATATCTTCCAAGTGGTTACAAACTCTATCCACCTTGCACACGTAGCTGCAGGGGTTCGCACACTGAGCTACAAACTTCTACCATAGCCTTTGTGAACTTAGTTGTAGAGCCTCTACCTACTCTACGACCCAAGACTTAGACTTCTTACTTCAGAGCTATGACTCTTTTACATTATTCTTCATTCTATATCTCCTTAAAACTACTTAGAGCTTAGCTCTTTATATTTAATCCCATGTTCTGTGGACCATGTGTAGATCTCTTACAGCCAAGTTTAGTTTACAAAACTAAGGGTGGACTACCCTTTATGACACATAATATGTTTCCGGTCTGTGACCACAAAATGTAGAGTCTTTACATTTTTATTACAAAATTTGACTAAAACATGGGCTTTTAGCCCCAAAACTTCCCTTCGCAAATCCTGCTCCCAACAAGAAATAATTAACTATTTTGAATATATATATATAGGAATAAGCATTCCACGCCACTGACATACACATTTTAATAGTAAAAATAATCATTCACATTGTTTTCATTTACATAATTGTAGCAAAATATGAAACTTATCTAGTCGTTAGAAGACTTCTAAATGAGATTGGTACTACAATATTCCACCCAACATTAGGTTGATTTCACTGCAGTCTTTCTTGTAGTCAAACACCCCTAAGCTATGTTCAATTCCTGAGGAGGAATTCTCAGGGGAAATAAACCAAAACAAATAGGTATTATAGGGATTATAGGGACCACACCGCCTCCACCGTTTTAACCATGCAAGGATGCCTTCAATGCTTCAACCCTGAACAAGGAATCTAGAACACATTGTCGGAACGACATGCCCACAATAAATTCATGAAACATAGAGGAAAAATCTACAAGAGAGGAATCCAAAGGATTGTAGAGTCTCCACAGAAACCAAAACTGCAGAGAGCTATGTTCCTTCATCGTAACAGTTCTTTTGATGCTCATGTGCATTTACCCACAACTTTGTTCGAGACTGTCGAGTCCTTTTTATCCTCCTATGGTATTATTTGATGCATCTATAAGACATATCTCTAAATAACTTTACTCATAGAAGAATATATGCACATATTTTAATTATAATTATTACTTATGAATACTTATGAGAAGGAGTAAAAAAAAGGATTGTCATTATGTTCCTCTCTAGTTTTTGGTTGTCAACTTCTTTTCTCTTAGCGTAATCATTTTTGGAATTCTTATTTTGTCCAAGGAATCTTATGATAATCATGCTTGTAGAATTTTGCAAAACAATAGAAAATGATGTCATACCTCCTTATAAATGAAACAAATTGACTTACAAAAATTGATATAGTTGTAATTTTCATGGAAGAAGAAAGGGAATAAAATCCTAAAACTTCAAAAGAATATTGAGTAGAGAAACATGTAGTGAAAAGAGAAGATCAGTGTTTTATGTTTAATTCAAAAGAAGTATTCTAAAAATTCAACATAGTTTTATAATAAAATCAATTTAAAGAAAATAGGAATAATATCTTTATCTTTATTTCCTAATTCTCTTTTAATTATACAACCTTTCCTAATGAGAGAAGCATTGGAAATCATTATAATAAATCAAACTAATATTTTATATTAGACATTGTGCACAATAATTGAAGACCCAAAATCTTTTGAAGAATCTCTTTTTCACAAACGGAGTGCATGTGACGTATTTTTTATATGCATTTTAACTTTTACATTCCTACTAAATATGAATCTAACCAATTGTTTTTGTTCATGAATGTTAGAGTACCTATTTTGATTCTTAAATAAAAATATGTATATGGTTTAATAATTTACTCAAACTATTTATGAGTTATTAAATTTATTATAACATATTTGATCTTCATCTTGTTACTTACAAAGTTTATTGAGAGGGAGGGGGTGAATTAGTAATTAATGAGAGTTTAAACTTATAAACTGAATTCTTATGCTTCTTTTAGTTTAGTAATTTCTCACGTGAAAACTTACAAAAAAATACATAAATTCAATTTAAATCGTTCACATGAATGTACACAAGATCAATATGTAATTAATACACATATGGACACATGGTTTTAACATGGAAACCCAAATGGGATAAATAATTTCTTTTTTTATTGTTTGTTTGTGATGGCCCACTCACATTAGGCACCAGGCCCCTTAAAAATAGCGAGCCACTACTATACAAGATGCACCAAGATCTTATAGTTGTAGGCCACAACATGCTTTAGCCAACTGTTCTAATTTTCATATGATTTTCAAAGTGAAAAACAAAGGCCTACTTATGCTATATAGAAATACAATGAACATTGTCTATTGTCACACTCAACTCCTTCTCTACTCTGTAGACTCACTTTCCACTACTCTCTTCACTACTTCATCAACTATGCCCTCAACCCTTGTTATGAAACCAGCTCAAGAAAAGATAGAAAAGATAGATCAATGCCTTAGAATTCAGCCTCTTCAAGGGGGCAACCTCCTTTACATTACATAAATGAAAAATTCTTGGATGATACAAATGAAAAGACCTCCTTTCTATATATAGTAGTCTAAGGGGTCATAACATAATCAGAGCCGACATAACAATAATAATGTAAGGGCACAATAATAACAATAGTGGGCTTCTATGAGGTACAATAGTAGCAATATGGGCACTACATGGGTACATCAATATAATAAGTGGGTTATACTAATAACAATAAGGGGTTACACTAGTAGTATAGGGGCCTAACATGCCCCTCACCTTCAAAAAGCGTTGTCCTCAATGCTTGAGTAGTTATTGATGCTTCTATATAAAATTCTTGTCCTCCCATATGGAACATTCAGCGAGTAAGTTCTTCCACTTGATGAGATACTCTGAAATTGATCGATTTCATAGCTGTCGGGTTCTTGTTTCTGTGACTGCTCTAGGTTCCAATATGATTTTTCCTTCCTCTTTAATTTCTAGCAATATTGTTTGAATTGGGATCTTTTTGCAACTTTTGAATAAGTGGCCATACTTCTCCATCCTTCTTCCATTCATCCCTTGCTTTGTTTATCCAATCCAGTTGGATAATAGAAATAGCACAAAACAATTCTTCCACATCCTCATCCTTGAAGAGTCTTCGCATTTGGTAAGGTCACCATTTTTTAAGTGCACGTAGTATTGCCAACATTTCCTTCTCATAAATAGCTTGCTTGAGATGTAGCAGTAAAAATACCCAATCACCTACATCAAAACATTTTTCACTAAAATGTTGATCTACTTGTTGTTTTGTTTGATTTTTCACCGAAGTGGTGTTATCCTTTAAAAGTAGGAGAACTTGTTGTTGATGCTCGATGTGATCTTTCATTGCTTGAACCTTTTTCTTCTTGATATGTCCTTCTATCTCTAGATTTTGAGGAGTGCTAATTTCTTCCAATCCTTTACAAGATATGGTCGGATTCATTTCTTGATGCTCAATGTGATCTTTCACTTCTTGAACATTTTTCTTATTGATATGTCCTTCTATCTTGATAGTTTGAGGAGTGGTAGTTTCAACCAATGGATTACAAGATATGGTTGGATTCATTTCTTCTTTATCGATGTGATCTTTCACTTCTTGCACCTTTTTCTTCTTGATATGTCCTTCTATCTTGAGAGTTTGAGGAGTGGTAATTCCTGCCAATGCTTTACAAGATATCATCTGATTAATTTCCTCTTTCTCTAGGGTTGGGTCCTGGCGTATATCTTCTTCCTTTGATGTTTCATGATCCTTTTCTTCCTCCTCTTCATATTCTATGTAAAATAATTTCTTCTCATCACACTTACGACCTTTAGTGCATTTGATATCACAATTGTAACAAAGCCCTCTTTCACTTTTTTCTTCCAATTGTTGTGGTGTCAACCTTATAGGTTGTGGAAGACTAGGGGCAACAACACTTCCATCTTTATAGTTGTGAGTGGTATGCTTCCTAGTTCCCATAATTTTGCTTTCCATTTTTCTTGCTAACCTGAATGCCTTCTCTAATGAATCAGGTTCCCAAAGGCGAACATCATGTTGGATATTATCCTTTAAAGACCCTATGAACACATCAATCCTATGCTCCTCTGGAATATATTTTACCCTTATGTTCAATTTTTGGAACTCCTCAATGTGCTCCATTACAGAACCCTTTTGTTTGAGACTTATCAATTGGCTAAAAAAAGTGTTGCTTTTTGTATCTTCATAATGTGCTATTAATTCTTCCGTAAAAATTGCCCAAGTGATAAATTGTTTACGAGAGCAAAGCCATTGATACCATACAAACTGATTTGGTTCCAAATATACAGTTTCCATACGTACCTTTTGTGTGTTTTGCACATTATTGAGATCGAAGAACTGCTCCATCTATAATATCCATGTGGCAGGATCCTTGCCATCAAACTTCCTCATATCGATTTTTGGAATATGGTGAGTCTTCAATCCAACATTAGCATCTATGGAACCATGATTAACATTTCTTTTGTTCTCATCATGGGTTTCCTTTAGTACCCTTTCACCCTTAGGGACCATTTCTTGTAGCAACTTATTCATATTTATCTTCAATTCGTCCATGTCTGTCTTCAAATCTATCTTCAAATCATCCATCTTAGCTTCCATGTCAATCATATTAGCTTCTATTCCTTTCTCTAAACAGTCCATCTTAGCCTCTACATCTTTCTTTAAACCATCCATCTTAGATTCTGTTCCTTTTTGTGCAAGGGACAGTTGTTGCACTTGGTCTTGTAATTTTGATATATCATGTTGCATTTCTTCCTCTTCTTCATGAGTCATGCTAGAGATTTCAGGTTCCTTACTAGGTGTTTGCATTTTCTTTCCTCGGGGCATCAGTTACCGATAATAATGCTCTACTATGCCCTTTGAATTCCTTCAAAATAAATTTTCAAACCAAGCTTAAGAAAAAATTTAAGAAAATCTACACACCTTTTTTCACTTTGTAGGAGCTCGATATTGCCTCTGATGTATCTCTGTACTTCCCAATCATCTACTTCTGAATTTGTGAGTAGTAGTAGCCCTCTATGTCCTCTTTCCAATGCCACAAGTCTGACCCAAATTGGATTCTCCAAGGAAGAGTTATGTGAAATCTCCCACAGTGACTTGCGTATAGACTAGTTCAGTAGAGTGAACTTGTATAACGTGCCACGAGTCACTGTTTCGACCTTTGGATTTGAAACATGCATAAAAGAAACTACAGTTTGTCCTCTTTCTGTACATTCTTACTAAATTTCAATCTGATCCCCAGAGAGAAAGTTATGACGATTTTCCCCAGGTCACCTGTTTTGAATGTAATTCAGGAGTCTGCAAAAAGACCAACTTCCTCAGATCATATCTCCATAAATATCGCACGAAAAGATCTGAAATTCACACCCAGGGTTCAGTGAAATTTCTTCTCAAATGGGTTTTTTTATGCAACTTCTGAAACGTCACAGAAAGAAAGTTATAGTGAAAATTCCCCGATGATCTGTTTGGAGCAGCGAAACCCTGGAATCCAAAGCTCTGATACCAAATGTTATGAAACCAGCTCAAGAAAAGATAGAAAAGATAGATCAACACCGTAGAATTCAGCCCCTTCGAGGGGGAAACCTCCTTTACATTACATAAATGAACAATTCTTGGATGATACAAATGAAAAGACCTCCTTTCTATATATAGTAGTCTAAGGGGTCATAACATAATCAAAGCCGACATAACAATAATAATGTAAGGGCACAATAATAACAATAGTGGGCTTCTATGGGGTACAATAGTAACAATATGGGCACTACATGGGTACATCAATATAATAAGTGGGTTATACTAATAACAATAAGGTGTTACACTAGTAGTATAAGGGCCTAACAACCCTCAATTAGTTTGTACAATTATCAACACTCAACAACCAATCTCCTTATGCACACACAATATCTTATTGCAATTCACACATTCACACACAACATACAATACTGCTCAACCTACTACAACTCAGTGTTTCCTAAGGTTTTTATTCAATCAGCAACACAATGAGAAATATAATTTGTGAGCTCATCACCTACAAAATTAAACATAAAATACATCACAGTGGTACTTAATTAATAACATGCATATGGGAATAATTTACTCAACCATTAGGCACAAGCATGTTCTCAAATGCAAATTCATAAGGTTCAACAACTCTAATTGCACATTATCATAGATTTATTTACACAATAGTTGCATCTATAAATTAAGGAACAAAATATAGAGGTTTTTCTATGCTTGAAGATAATTATTAGACCTCCTACACACATAGAGGGTTCAACATTTAAATTTAGCTTTCTTAAATTGTATTTCTCTTGAACACTGAAGATGTACTCTAGTGTGGGATATAGAGATCTTGGTCTGATCTCCATTAATGCCATCAACCCATGTATTTACATCATGCAAGTCAAGCAGTTCTCGACCCATTCATTACCTGAACAAACCAACTACAAAAAACTCTAGATATGTCATAGATTCTATTAGTGTCAGCCTTTCCTGCTTTCCTCCAGTGATCAAACATGCTCTTACAAAGTGATTTTAAGGTGTCAAGGTCAAATTTTATCATTTCAGTGAGTCTTCAAGTAAAATTTGGTCACTAGGCATTAGGTCTAGGGTTTGCTCTTACTCTTGTCAAAGTTGTCCAAATGTCCTTGTCACTGTTCAGCTGAGTGTACAATCATTCAGAAGGCTTTCATTATCATGTCAGGGTCTAATGGGTCATGTTACACCTTGTTCCTGCTTCAGTCGTGCCTAGGTAAGGTTCATTTACCTCTCCTAGGGTTTTGAACGCAATTTATCTTGAATGGTCAAATCATCGGAAAAACTTGTATCCTGATGTTCATATACCTTCCCCTATCCATAATGTACCTTATGAAACACTCCCCATCACAGAGATCCCCCAAATTCCTCATTTTCACATAAACCCTAGTTTCTTGCTACAACTTGACAATTTCCTAGGTTGGGCCTGTGTTTATCCTTTTAGATCGCTTCCCCTCACTCAATATTTGAAATTCCAATTTCCCCTACTTCTTAACATCCCTCCCTACTTCCAAAAATTTTCCCAAGAATTTAGAAGCCCCTTATCCCCTTCATTTCGATTCATTTCGACAAATCCACTTTTCCACACATCGGGGTGGGTTTTACTCAAATGATGTTTTCGAGCAAGAAAAGATGAATTTTAGAAAACTGAGAGAGGTTTTTTTCCAAAATATACCAAGGAAGAAAAATATCCTTCACTTTTTACATAGGCGTCATGGTTTGCGAGAAATGTCAAAAATACCGTTGCCTGAGGGAATTGAATGCACCTTTGGAGTGACCTTAGGAAAATCATCTTTCCTCCTAGCTTGGTTAGGCAAATGACTTTTTTTATGAGTAAAATGATAATTAGACACAAACATATTTCCAATGAGCTATCATGAGCTCAATTTGGAGTTGAGGAAGGCATTCCAAAGTTAACTATAACAGCACTCTGCCTTTAGGCAACCTCATTTGGCACATTTTGACCAGTCTTGGGAAATTTGATTTTTGATAGGCCAAATTAACTCCAAATTGAAAAATTCTAGTTGGGTTGGAAATTACACTCAAGTACCTTTCCAACATGCTATCCTATGCCCAATTTGAACAAAGGAAAGGCCTCCAAACGTCTCCTGCAAAAAGCGCTATGCACAAGCTCTATGCCTGCACCTCAAGCCCAGTGCGTCGCGCCTCCTCCCTGTGCGCCGCGCCATGTGGCGTGTGCTTATCATAGGAGGCTCCAAATGCAAAAAAAAAAATATTTTTGGATTTTTCATGAAAACTCATGACTACTGGTGCATGGCCAAGAAGTTTGGGCTGGTTTTGAGTCCTCAGGAGGTCAAAAACACCCTAAAAATGACCTCTCTGCCCCTAATTTCACACACAGGAAGCAGTCTTGGGAGATTGAGTTTTTGGAGGGGAAAATGGGAAATAAATTTAGAAATTCCACTTGGGTTGGAAAGTAGATAGGCAGGGCTTTCCAACAAGCACACTTGGGCTTAATTTGGACTTCAGGAAGTGCCTCAAACTCAGCCTCAAAGTGGCGTGACGCACAAAGAAATTGGTGCGGTGCACAGAGAATTTTGGCTTGTTTTTTACTGTTCAGCTCAGCAATTCACCCAGTTTTGACTAGTTTTTCTTCTTGAAGTTATTCTTGACTTTTCATGATGTAATATTGGCACGTTTTTACTTGTTCTAGAAGATTCATTCACCAAAAGGTGAAATGTGAGGGAATGAATCAATTTCCTCGCATATAGGGGTAAGTTGTTTGACTACCTAGATTTCAGTTCCTTGTTTAGAATTAGTTCAAACAGCTCCTAGAATGATGAGCTCGACCCCTAGAGGCAAGCGAATAGGTTTGGCTTGTCTATATTATGTAATTTCTAAGTCATTTTCATGGTTGGACTCTTGGGAAAAGCTTGGCACTCTATTGTACATTCTATCTCCGCATTTTTGGCTAAGGAAACACTAAGGTTTTGCAGCACTGTTTGGGATCCATGTGGCTTTATGTTTTCATGGTGTGTCTCTCTGAATAATTGTAAGTTTATCTAGTGTTATTTATATCATTTTCTTGCTTCTTCTTCTGAATTTGAAACAAATGAGTGATTAAGGTGGAATTCATAACTTTTATGCTCTGCCTTTGAATTTGTTTAAATTTCCATGTTTTCATCTATCTACGGAGAAAGCTTGAGACTTTCTTGCTCTCCTTAGCTCCTCACTAGTCTGATCTATCCATCTCACTTGATTTAAAGCATCAAAATGATTTCCTTCCTTGCCCTAATCAAATCTTTCCTGAAACTGTGCCTCATCCCTGAGCCCAAATTTGCCTTTCCCATTTTTTCAACAAAACCCTCAAATACCCAAATCAAATCCCTGCACTTAATACCTAACCTAAGATCAGTTGCAAATTTAGTCATCTCGAGCCTCATTGATTACCTTTTGCCAATATTGACCTGAAGAGAGCCCTCTCCTGTCCTTGTAGGGCTAGATACGAGGCTGAGCGTGGTTTGATGTGGACCTAGAACCCTATCTTTTCAGTCTCAGACAAATCTAGGCCCTAACATAGTGGCGACCATACTGGGGAAGAAATGTTTTGCTTGTTGATGTCATTGGTTTTATAAGTTACAGACGCAACCTGAAGTTATTCCACGAAGCCTTCGAAACGCTTTTGCTTTGCATTAGAGCAAGTAGATAAATGCTGCTTCAATCAATCTCCGGTCTAGCTTGTAAACGTGACATCTAACTTGTTAATTGCCTCGGTACATTTATCATGTTCAGATCTGATTGTTAATGGTGGACAAAAATTAGACATAAGAAGGTTGAGATCATTCACCTGGCGACTCCATTCACTGAAAATTCCATAAATCAGTCCTTCATGGTGACTCCACTGCAGGAAGATCAGTAGCTTTAAGGTTTTGAAGATGGATCAGATTGCAAGAAGATACGCTCCCATGAGCCGAGATCACATCCCAGGTTTTCCAAATGAAATGCCCAAGGTAGATTGGTCAAAAAATTTGCCTATGTTCATAAATGTGGAAGGTAATGATGTTGCTCTTTATCTGGTGAAATTCCACATTCATTTGCATAAATTAAAGATCAATTTTCCTGAAGACTGTTTGATGAAACTATTTATGGCTACTCTGGAAGATGAAGCCCGATCTTGGTATGAAAGTTTGCCACCTGTGTCTATTTATTGTTTAAAAGATTTTCATGCAATATTTTTTGAAAGGTATAAAGAATCATATCCATCCTTGGCTTTAGCTCAGGACTGTTGTAGCCATGTTCATAGTTTTATTGAAGATCTTGAGAATTTTTATGGACATGATGACTTGATGGATAGAGAAATCATGGAAGCCCTATACAAAAATCCATTTCAGCAGCATAAATACGATCATGAAAATTTGCAGCAGGATCAAGATCTTAGTATGGTGGAAGATGAAGGAGTTTTGCATCTTGACAGTCAACAGGAATTACATGAAATGGATCAACAGTATGAGGAAAATTTGTACACTTCTTCACTTGAAATTAATGAAGACAATCACTGTTTGAGCAAGAGAAAACAAAATGTATTATCTCCTCTGTCTGAAGACGAGATAGATCAACTCTTGAATAGTCATGTTCCAGTTCAAGTTAACGCAAATCTGTAGTGTGCACATGGTCAAGAAAGTGATGGTGGAACTTCTTCCTCTTTTGAAAAGGATGACAGTCTTGTAAGTAGCTTTATATATTAGCAGGTTGAAGATTTCCATATGGCTGAAAGTGATGAAAGAGAAAGTGTCATTTCAGATCTGTCCATAAAAGAAGATAGCATGCAAGGAAGTCCAGTTCTAATTTCAGAATGTGATAATGTCAGGACAGCTAATTTAGATCCAGATTTAGATTGTGATGACCAAGACTACCTTGTACTTTATCCCATGAAGGAGAACCCTACTGCTGAAAACATCTGGAATAAAGAAGACAGAGTTATGGATCCAAATGTTCTCATGTCATCAACAAAATGCCTTCATAAAGAGGTCATCCAGTCAGTTCATAAACAACAAGATGGGATTTGCAATCAAGTAAGCAAAGAGGTTTCTCTGGATGAATTGTGGTAGATGATATAAATGATATTGTTGGGTTTCACAAATCATTTGAAGTTTCTTTTCTAATGATTGATGAATGTAAAGACAATCTGGCTATCATATCATAAGAAGATGATCTACAATATATTCAGACTTCATAAAACCAGACCATTCAGGATTCCCTTTCAGATTCTTCTTCATATGTCTCATGTTTTGAAGTGTTCTTTGAAGAGGAAATCTGCTCATCTACTTGTTAAGAATTTTTTGAGGACCAGGACCATACTTTTTCTGAAGTACATTACGAAGGAAGATCAGAATCAAAAGAAAAAGACATCTTGTTTTCTCAGTAGGAGGTGGCAATGGAAAATCTTCATTTTTTTCATGATCCAATGGCAAATCTATTGCAGTCAGCAGTAAAGGTGATTATTGCAGTATTCAGTGATGAAGGAGATCATGGTCAACTATGTTTTTGAATGCCCAGTTACCAATAACAATTGTTGACAAGAAGATTTGATCGGAAGAATCAGTTAAGAAGCCATCTTCTTGAGTGGTTACATTGGCATTTTGATATAGTTTGATGATATATTGTCTTGTAAGAAACACAGGTGGTCAAGTACTGCCACGAAGCTTTAAGTTTTAAGTTCAAGTCTTAGTATTTTGAGTTATTTTTTTAGAGTCAAGTTTTTTCAGTCATTTTAGTATTGCATCGAGTTAGTTTGAGTCAAGTTTCAATCAATAAATGAGTCAAAGTCTTGTGTTGTTTGTCGAGATAATGACTCCATAGCCCAATGGACGAAGGCATTGATCTGCTCTCCCAAAGATTTGTCGTTCTTGGCACCTCCAAGGAGCTACCATCCCCATAGGAGCCAATGTTAGTGTCAGTCTTTCCAGCCTTACTCCAGCGATCAAATATTCTCTTACAAAGTGATTTTAAGGTGTCAAGGTCAAATTTTATCATTTCAGTGAGTCTTCAAGTAAAATTTGGTCACTAGGCATTAGGTCTAGGGTTTGCTCTTACTCTTGTCAAAGTTGTCCAAATTTTAGTCCTTGTCACCGTTCAGCTGAGTGTACCATCATTCAGAAGGTTTTGATTATCATGTCAGGGTCTAATGGGTCATGTTACACCTTGTTCTTGCTTCAGTCGTGCCTAGGTAAGGTTCATTTCCCTCTCCTAGGGTTTTGAAGGCAATTTCTCTTGAATGGTCAAATCATCGGAAAACTTGTATCCTAATGTTCATATACCTTCCCCTATCCATAATGTACCTTATAAAACACTCCCCATCACTGAGATCCCCCAAATTCATCATTTTCACACAAACCCTAGTTTCTTGCTACAACTTGACAATTTCCAAGGTTGGGCCTGTGTTTATCACTTTTAGATCCCTTCCCCTCACTCAATCTTTGAAATTCCACTTTCCCCTACTTCCTAACATCCCTCCCTACTTCCCAAAATTTTTCCAATAATTTAAAAATCCCTTAACCCCTTAATTTCGATTCATTTCGACAAATCCACTTTTCCACACATCGGGGCAGGTTTTACTCAAATTATGTTTTCGAGCAAAAAAATATGAATTTTGGAAACCTAACAGATTTTTTTGTCCAAAATATGCCAAGGAAGAAAAACCTCCTTCACTTTTTGCACAGGTGTCATGGTTTAAGAGAAATGTCAAAAATACCGTTGCCTCAGGGAATTGAATGCACCTTTGGAGTGACCTTCGGAAAATCACGTTTTCTCCTAGCCTGGTAGGCCAAATGACTTTCTTGATGAGTAAAATGATAACTAGATATGAATATATTTCCAATGAGCTATCATGAGCTCAATTTGGAGGTTAGGAAAGCATTAAAAAGTTGACTGTAACAGCACTCTGCCTTTAGGTAGCCTCATTTGGCACATTTTGACCAGTCTTGGGATATTTGATTTTTGACAGGGAAAATGAACTCCAAATTGTAAAATTATAGTTGGTTTGGAAATTAGACTCAAGTACCTTTCCAACTAGCTATCCTATGCCCAATTTGGACACTGGGAAGGCCTCCAAAAGTCTTCTGTAAAAAGCGCTACATACAAGCTGTATGCGCTGCGCCTCAAGCCCAGTGCACCGCGCCTTCTCCCTGTGCACCGTGCCACGTGGCGCACGCTTATGATAGGAGGCTCCAAATGCAAAAATTTTATATTTTTGGATTTTTCATGAAAAATCATGACTGTTGGTGCATGGCCAAGAAGTTTGGGCTGGTTTTGAGTCCTCAGGAGGTCAAAAACACCCTAAAAATGACCTCTCTTCCCCTAATTTCACACACAGGAAGTAGTCTTGGGAGATTAAGGTTTTGGAGGGGAAAATGGGTACAAAATTTAGAAATTCCACTTGGGTTGGAAAGTAGACAGGGAGGGATTTCCAAGAATCACACTTCAGCTCAATTTGAACTTCAGGAAGTGCCTCAAACTCAGCCTCAAAGTGGCATGATGCACAGAAAAATTGGCACAGCGCATAGAGAATTTTGGCTTGTTTTTCACTGTTTAGCTCAGCCATTTGCCCATTTTTTACCAGTTTCGCTCATTGAAGTTATTCTTGACTTTTCATGATCTAATTCGATAACCATGATGTAATACTAGCACATTTTTACTTGTTCTAGAAGATTCATTCACCAAAATGTGAAATGTGAGTGAATGAATCAATTTCCTAGCATGTAGGGGTAAGTTCTTTGACTACCTAGATTTCAGTTTCTTGTTTATAATTAGTTCAGTAGCTCCTAGAATGATGAGCTCGACGCCTAGAGGTAAGGTAATAGGTTTGGCTTGTCTATATGATGTAATTTCTAAGTCATTTTCATGGTTGGACACTTGGGAAAAGCTTGGCACTCTATTGTACATTCTATCTCCGCATTTTGGCTAAGGAAAGACCAGGGTTTTGTAGCACTGTTTGGGATCCATGTGGCTTTATGTTTTGATGGTGTGTCCCTCTGAGTAATTGTAAGTTTATTTAGTGTTATTTGTATCATTTTCTTACTTATTCTTCTGAATTTGAAAAAAATGAGTGATTAAGGTGGAATTCATAACTTTTATGCTCTGCCTTTGAATTTGTTTAAATTTCCATGTTTTCATTCGTTTAAGGAGAAATATTGAGACTTTCTTGCTCTCCTTAGCTCCTCACCAGTTTGATCTATCCATCTCCCTTGCTTTAAAGCATCAAAAATTTTGCCTTCCTTTCCCTAATCAGATCTCTGCAGAAACTGTGCCTCATCCCCGAGCCCAAATTTGCCTTTCCCATTTTTTCAACAAAACCCTCAAAAACCCAAATCAAATCCCTACACTTAATACCTAGCCTAAGATCAGTTGCAAATTTAGTCATCTCGAGCCTCATTGATTACCTTTTTCCGAGATTGACCTGGAGAGAGCCCTCTCCTGTCTTTGTAGGGCTAGCTACGAGGCTGAGTGTGGTTTGATGTGGACCTAGAAGCTTGTCTTTTCAGCCTGAGACAAATCTAGGCTCTAACAGATTCCTATAAAATAACATGGGCCAAAACAATTTTCAACCCATTAAAAACATCTCCTCACTTTCATAGCACATTTCTCAATATGGAATAAGCACCTGTTACACAGTGTTCTGTCACAACTCCTACTCTTCCCTGTGACATACCTTGAAGTGCCCGAAACATGATTATTACTCATTCTACTCATTCATAAATGTAGCTGAGATCCTCCCTAATACATTGATTGGAAAATGCCTTGATCTTCTCCTGACGAAAACAGCTCTAAAACCCTAATTTGAGGGTCATCGCTCTTATAAGGCCAAAAAAATGGAGGATCACCTATTGCACTATACTTTACCGGTGATGGCATTGATCTCTTCACTTGTATACCCATGATGATCCCAAAAAGGAAATTTTCCCAAAGAGGATGAGAAGATTTTTGATGTAGATGCTTCCAGAATGGCAAGCTGGAGGTTGTCTGGAATAGATGAGGTTGAATTCTCCCAACTTGGCCTCTAGATCTTATCCCTATGACCTACCTTCTTGAGATGAGGACCTACTCTTATCTTTTGAGATATCCTAATTACCTTTCCCAGCCTATATATTCATCCTATCCCATTCCCAAATGGTTGGTTTGTTTCCATTTGCACCCTTATTCTAAGATTGTGCCTATATGCTATTCATTTTGTAGGGAGAAGGAGTGATTAGAGGGCTAAGCTTGGACTTGGATATTCATTCAAGGAGAGCCTATGAGCATCAAGGCTTGGTTGTATGCTTCCCCTTATTTTCTATTAATATACAACTACTAGTTCATTTTCCCTAAATTAGTATGCTCATGTATCATTTATCTTAACAAATTACTTGATAAGTTAACTAGGTTTATTTTGAATATACTATTTGTGTTTGTGGGGAGCCTATGATTCTTTCCATTCAATACTTCAACTTGTTTGTGATGAGTTTGACCAACCATCCATTCCCATACTTATTTGATTGTCAGTAACTATTTTCACTTCCTGGTAATTGCTTGAAGTTTTTTAATTTGTGTTGCTCTTTAAGATATATGTGTGTATATATATATTATCTTTCTCGACCATCATGGTTTTGTCCCTTACAATCTCAATGACATTGTGGATATGTTGATTACAGTGGTGATGATCACTGCTTCTATTTTAATCGGTGCAATGATATTAGAAGTTAAAGAAAGTTAGGGTTTGTCTTCTTGTTTTCATTATTTTTCCTTATGTCAATGACTTAACAGTGTGATTTTAGTGTCCTTATCTTGCTTGATATGTTTGCCTGACTGTGATTTCCTCATGATTTGGTTTTAGTTTGTTCGAGGCTTGATTTTCCTTCTAGGGTTTCTAGGACTTCTAGGTCATCCTTCATTCACCCATTGGTCTTCTATTTAGAGATCAATTGCCCTTGTTCAAAGACTATTTTTGTGTTTGGATGTATTTTGCAAATCACTTTTGGTTCTTGGGTATTAAGTTGTTCTCATTAGTGTCGAATTGAGTAGGTCCTTTGAAAGTCACTTTAGTTCCATTTGGAAAGCAATAGATTACAAAATTGTTTGTTTTGATTGAACTGAAAGGAAGTATTTTCTTTGAATTTTGTGTTTCTAAAAGTGAAAGCAAAAGTGTTAATCTTTTAAATAGTTTTCGAAGCATTTATTACATTCAATATCATTAATGTGAAAGAGATTTTCATGATTATTGAGTTGTTTTCAATCTCTTTTTCCCTTTTGCACTAGATTATAATGATTGCATTAAAGTGAAAAAGAAATCATCATTATATCTTAAGATAGATCACTTTAAGATTTTATTTTGGAATTACATTTGCTTATGGAATGAAATATTATATTTCATGTTTTCCATTTAGGATTGTAAAATTTTCATTGATGCATTGTTGCTTGTTTGATGCATGATTTGGGTATTCCTCTTCCCTACATAGGTAGCCTTCATCAAATGAAAGGATTTCAATTTCATCATTTAGCAGCACTTTCGAAACATGTGACATCATTAAGGCCTTGAAATTGAAACATAGTTTAAAGATTAACTTTAAAATATATCAATTAATCTCAGGAGCATTTGAAATGTTAACGTTCATACTTAGTAGTCTAGATTAGAGAGGTGTTCCGACATCTATAAAAATTAGTAATTGTCACTCACTCTTGCATTAGACAACACTAGCACGGAATTGCGCTTCGCATACCATCGATTATATAAAGGGAGACAATCATAGGTGTCAAACCTTTATCCCTCGGAAGTTGAGTATGCCGCCCTGTAAAAGTGATATACCAAACACAACATTCAGCGAGAATGCCTGCATGTACGTCAAGTCCTTGGTAAATTTATTTGTTGAGGTGTATATTGTAGTTCACAGTTACTTGGTACTCCTTTTTTTAGAGTAACTTGAGTTTTCATTTTAATCTTTTCCAAACTCCTTAAATTTGAAAATATCATCAAGCACTTGCCCTTTCAAGCTCATTAAACCAATGAAAGTGACTAGAGTCACCTTTTCATCCTTTTTTCAATTCTTATAACATGAAAAGGAAAAGTTTTTGTTTCCAAAAATAACTGCCCACGATAAACATGTTGAACATAAGCAGTTTCTTCTTCGACCAATATTGAGTAATTCCCTATTAATTTCAAGATTGTTGATAAGCCCTCAACGAATCTCTTTCCGTTTTCTGCTCTTGAGAGAAGGTCATCATGGCTGAACCATTGAGTTCATATCACAGTTCCCCTTCATTGTATGAGACTGAAGGGTCCTCCCAAGGAGTTCACATGGAGCTTCCTAATTGACTTGAAGATCAAGGTTTTAAACTTGGGATTATTTAAGGTATCCAACCCCTATCTTCTCACCCACCTCCATCAGATTCCTTGTCACCTCAAGAATCTAATCCTGAGACCTCAGATAATCCTATACAGACTGCTGAGAGTTCGCGAACCCTTGATAGTCAGCAGAGGCTTGTTATTGATCCGCCTAATCCATTACTTGATTTTGTTGTGATATCTCCTCAGCATCCTTATAGTCCTTATTATCAACCTGGTATTCCTTTGGAGTTATCTCCTCACACATCTCGGATTCCTCAACACTAGTTGCTTCCATCTATGGAGTCAGAGGGTGAAATACCAACCTCTTCTCTGAGTCATTCGAAAGTTTCCGCTACTCATACTCCTCATGTTGATGATGAAAAAGGGCACGAAATTCCTCCAAAAGGCTTTCCTTTTACAGGAAGAGTCCCATCTCTCACACTCCCTGAAACTAGTGGGACCATGTTTCCACCTAGTTATACAACTTTATCCTAGTTAGTTTTACGTACTCCTAGTTCTTAATCTTTGTATCAAAATCCCATTTGGTCTACAAATTCCATGCCTATGTCTGGTGCGTTCATTCAAAACGTGACCTCTCAAACTCCTATACAAATTGTTTTCACGTTAGTTCTCATTTAACCTACAATTCCAACACAACATGTATAATCGTTTCAACCGATCCTTTCGATACAACTAACTATTTCAAGTCATGTTTTAGTTATTTCTTCCACCCCTCCATCGGGTCAATAGAATGTGCCACCGCCTGAGGGACAAAATCTGAATATTCCTCTTGTGTCAGGTGAAACCAATGTGAGTGGATTACAAACTCACATGGTTGGAGTTAATCAACCTTATTTTGGTGGTATTCCTAACCCTTTTGGGCCATCTGATTCAAGTAACATCTAGTGTCAACAACCTTATATGGCTGAGATTCCACTCCAACAAGTTTATGTCCCATATGGTTCACAAGCCTTGGTCAATCCATCTTACATTCCTCAAAAGGAGCTTATATCTAGCCTATTAAATCTGTTGTTCCTGTTGGATATGGTTATATTAATTTCAAAAATTACCAATACCCACAGGGTATATCGCAAGGAACTATCGAACAAACCTTTCAAGAGTAAGGGAAACTATTCCAGCAGCAAGGGCAACCTTTGCAACAGCAGGGGAAACCTTCGCAGTAGCCTCAGCAGCCTGGGCAGTAGCAAACTCAGTTTATTCCACACTCTACTCAACCTTTGTACTCAGAAGGCCAACCTTTGCAACAACAAGGACAACCTTTACAGTAGAAAAGTGAGCCTTTATAGGAGCAAGGTCAACCTGTGCAACAACAAGCTTCATATGTGTATTAACAAGGTTAACCGTTTGCAAGCACAAGGTCAACCCCTGTAGCAGCAAGGGAATTCTCTTCATGTTTATGGTCAACAAGGTCAACAACCTTATAATCCCTACGCCACATATAATGTTTATCAACAACCTATGGTAGGTCAATATCAAACCGACCCTGCAAAAAATCCACCTTATGGTCAAGGTAACCCTTAGTGCTGGAAAAATCAAATCCTCTGTGGATAAAATCCTCCACTGTGGGGGAAAAATCCTTACCAATAATGTTGGAACCCATAGTTTGGGTTTCCTCAAAGGCTCTACACGTTGTTCAATCTGCAATTGCCTTTATTGGCTACATTGGAGCTTCCTGATGTCTCACAACTCACAAATGATACTATTTTTCATTTTCTTTACTGGCCTCTGGTTCCAACTAAAATTCCAAGCGATTTCCCTAAATTCGAAAGAAATTCTAAAGAGGACCCACAAGCTCATGTGATGACATATCACTTATGGTGCTCCTCAAATTCATATGTTGATGATTCTATCCATTTTCACCTCTTTCAGAGAACCTTAATAGGTGCTACCACATAATGGTATATCGAGTTGCCTTGAGTTACCTATGCTGACTTTAACTCCTTGGTTACGACCTTCCTCACCCACTTCCAATTGCCGGTTCAATATGAAACTGAAACTCATTTGCTCACATCCCTTAAGCAAGATACTGTGACCCACATTTCTGATCATATCTATGAATGGAGATGTTGACATCCCCTCATTAGATTCGAGATTTCTGATTAGTTGTGACTCAATGGTTCAAAAAATCATTCATTAACAAGATTTCTAAGGATATAGCTATGGGTGGATGTGTTACTAAAGAATAAGTTGTTGTTCGTGCCTAGTATATAGACTTAATCTATTCACAATTTGGCATGTTATATGAGATGTTGTGTGATGATCCAAGACCATATTTGGATATGGCAGCCTCAAAGTCTCCTGATGTACCACCTGTTGATGGTGTAATTGGTTCAGTGTCTTAGACTTCCACTAAGGCTTCCTCGAAGTAGAAATTTGTTTCAAACACCCATTCCAATAATTCTTCAAATTTTTTGTCAAATCCTGGTAAAACCTCTGAGGTACATGTTGTTCAGTCTACCACAATAGATAGGGCCTTAAAAGCTCAGAAAAGGGGTAAATTTGAAGCCAAAAATGATGCCCTAAAACAGGATCCACCCAAATCATCTATTGATCATGTTTCCAAGGGCAAGCTAAAATATCCTTGCCTCATCTCTGAGGAAGACCATTACACCAAGGATTGAACCTGATGTTCTAAACTTAAATACTTATTGAAAGGGACTCTGGCTATTTTGAAAGAACCTTTTCCATCTTAGTAGATGCAGTTGGTAGACCAACCACAGTCCTCTGCCTCCTCTTGTTCCAAAGTTTTCATGATGCAAGGTTCATCGCCTATCTTGATTGCTACTTGAACAAACGACTGTCAAACCCAACAAAAGTAGGTGGTGGAGAAAGAAGTCATTGATATACCTTCTACTTCTATTCCATCCAGTTCTGATCCACTCCACATTGAGTGCCCTAACAGTGAGTCTGTAATCCAACCACCTCCCAAGGGTGTACTTCAGAAATCATCTTATAATCCAAATGTTAGAGCTGCACAACATTATAATATTGTCTAGGTTTTAACTCAAGCACCTTCGGCGATGTCTGCTTTGGAGGTTCTCCAAACCTATCCAATGTAGAAAAAATCATTGTTGTTTGCTATAGGCACTATTGATCCTGCTAATTCAATTTTAATTACCTTTTATCTTGAAAACTACGTTCCTCATCTTCGACATCAAATTGCGTTTTTAATTCAGGTTATTTTTAAAGGAAAGATGATCTATTAGACTATTATTGATGAAGGTTCTTCCACCTACATCATGTCTATTTTGTGTTGGAAGGCTAGTGGCTCTCCTTCTCTTAATTAGTCCTCGGCCACTTTAGAGCCCTTTGATGGTAGAGGCTCTTGTCCATATGGTATTCTCACAAACTTGCTAATCACGTTGGAAGGAAAGATCATTGAGCTAGAATTGGAAGTTGTAGATGTGAATCTCAACCACAACCTTCTTCTCGGGTGAAGTTGGACCCACGCTATTTTTGTGTGGTTTCTTCCTTCTTCCAAGTGCTTTGCTTTTATCATGAAGGGAAACTTTTTCACCATCAACCAACTGTTCTTTTTTTCTTATGGTACATCGAACGACAATGTCCCATATCTGGGAAATACTGAGATTACTTATGAGAGTGTTGGGGAAGGTATTTTCAAAGACTCCACTTTAATGGGTAATTTTACTCTCCCACCTCTGAATGTCACTTCAATCAATATGATCTTGATTTCTATGGATCCTTGGATTATTCCTACTCTAGATCATGTTGATTCATTTGGCAATTCTATGCCTTTAAGTTCATTAGGGAAAGACTATCAAGAAATTGTCTTGGCTTCAATGGTTGCTTCAGAAAGTCATGTTGTTTTCAGTATGAACCTAGATACTTATGTGCCATCTACCTTGCTTGGTTCTTTGGATTCTCTAGATCCTTTGAACAAGACATTCCCCACCGATGAGAGTATCGTTGAGGTTATGTCTCTGGACAAAACTCGTTAGAATGGTCTCCATCATCATTCTTCATTTCTTCCCAGCCTTGGTGAGATCCATTCATTTCTTGAATTGTTTGTTTCTCATTTTCCAATGCATCCACTTCAAACACCTATCATGGTGCACAAAGTCCTATCTAAGGGTAATCTGGGAAACATTACTAGTACTATGCCTCTTGAAATTTCCATTAAACTTGGAATTGTCCAAAATATTAATATTGGGTGTCCTATTCTCCTGATGAGATCATGGTTTATACTCAACTTTTCAAGGAATTCTGAGATTTATTCTCATGGTGATACTAGGAAATGCCTAGTATTGACCCAGCAATACTGGTGCATGAAATACCAAATTATCCTTGTGCAAAGCCTATTCACCAACAACTTCACCCCATACATCCTCGAAACACTGCTGCTATTAAAGCATAAGTGGAAAATATTTTAAAAGTTGGTTTTATCTACCTAATCCCATTTACAGATTGGGTGTCCAACTTTGTCCCTATTGCTAAAAAGCAGGGTATGATCCATGTATGTGTTGATTACCATGGCATCAATCGTGCATGCCAAAAAGACAATTATCCCACTCCTTTTATTGATCATGTCATTGATGAGTGTGCTGGGAGTGAGATTTTCTCATTTATGGATGATTTTTCTCACTACGACCAAATCAACATCTCATCTGTTGATCAACATAAGACGAAATTTATCTATCCGTGGGGCACTTTTTCCTATAAGAAGCTCCTTTCAGTTTAAAAAATGTTGGTGCTACCTTCCAGAGAGCAGTGTATTATGTGTTTCATAATATTCAACACATTGTTCAGCTTTACCTTGACAAATTACCGACCCATTTTGCTAAGCATCATGACCATTCAAACCACTTAAGATCCACCTTTCTACAATGTCGACATTATAACATCCATCTCAATCCGCACAAGTGCATTTTTGGTGTTTAATGTGATCGGCTCTTGGGTTTTGTGGTGTCTCTCGATAGTATTTGAATTGATCCATTAAAGTTGAGGCTATTGTCAACTTACCCCCCCTACCTCATTGCTGCAATTGTAAATCCTGTAAGGAAAGGATAACTTTCTTCGTCGGTTCATTCCTAACTATGCTGAACTCGCCAAGGGATTTACTTATTTGCTTATGAAGGGATTAGTTTTATTTTGGATGAATTTTCCAAGAAATCCTTTGATGCTTTGAAAGACACGCCTATCAGTGCTCCTTTATTGCATCCCCATGATTATCGACGCAATTATTTCCTATACTTGGTTGCAACTGATACTACCACTATTATGGTGTTAATTCAGGATGATGACAATGAAAACGAACATGTGGTTTATTATTTAAGCTAAAATCTCATTGAAATCGAGTCTCGATATGCCCATGTCTAGAAGCTTGCCTTGGAACTAGTCCATGCTATCCAAAGATTTCGACATTATATCCTTCTATGGAAAACCATGGTGATTTCCAATTACAACCCCATAACCTATAGATTGACTCGTCAATTACTCATGGAAAATACTCCAAATGGATTTTTATCCTGCAAGAGTTTTATTTGGAATTTATTACCGCTAAATCAAAGAAAACACTTTTTTTTTGCTGATTTGATATGTGTCATTCTCTCTGTAAGCACTTCTACTGATTTTACTGAGAAGATTCCCGATGAAACTTTGTTTCTCATCATCACTCTTAACCCATGGTATGGACATATTATCATTTATCTTCAAACCCAAACCTTATGATCTGAGGTGTCTCGATCTAACCGATGCCACATCCGGCATCGGTCCCAACCCTATCAGATTCTTGGTGATACATTGTAACAAGTCGTTGTGGACTCTGTTCTTCACAAATATCTAACACTTGAAGAGGTTGAATGGTTTTGAATGACTTCCACTTTGGTGCGTGTAGTCGTCATATATCTGGCTATGCCACTGCTCAAAAAATCCTCCGTGCTAGTTATTTTTGGCCTTCCATCTTTAAGGATTGTATTCTGGCTGTTTAGAAATGCCATGAATGTCAGATTTTTAATCACAAGAAGCGTGCCCTGCCTGCCCCCTTACACCAAGTAGTTATCATTGGCCCATTTTCTAAATGGGGCATATACTTCATGACATATAACCCTCGCTCGGCCAGGGGGCATGGCTATAGTATTGTCACCATTGACTATTTAATTAAATGGGCTGAGGCAATGCCCACACAAAATTTTGACGGTATCACTGCTACTCATTTCCTCTTCAACCATGTCATAACACTTTTTGGTGTTCTTCAAGGCATTCTAACTGACCATGGATCAAATTTTCATTAGTACATGACGACAGAGCTGACTACTTAGTTAGGCCTTCATCATAATATCTCAACTCCTTAATATCCACAGGCTAATGGCCAAGTCGAAGCAATTAATAAAGTTATGATTATTATTGCTCAACACATCATTGGGAAGCACAAAAAGGATTGGCATTTTATTTTATTCTCAGCTCTCTAGGCTTATATAACTTCTACTAAGATGACCACTATATTCACTCCATTGCAGCTGGTTTATGGTTTAGAGGCAACTCTTCTGATTGAATGTGAGGTCCCTTAGCTCAAATTAGCTATAGAACTCCTTCCTAACACCTCGCTTGAAGAGGAGAGGTTACTCTACCTTGAGAGGCTTGACGAGACCCGTCACTTTGCCATGATTGTAATCGAAGCCCAAAAGAAATGTGTCAAAGCTCATTTTGATCAAACTGTTTCTCCCAACACATTTTTCGAAGGTGACTCGGTCCTCCTTTATGATCAAGCTAACGATAACTTATGCACTAGAAAGTTTGAACCTATGTGGAATGGGCCATATATTGTCAAATGTATTTTGCAGAAAGGCGCCTATGAGCTAGTTGATTATTAAGGAAATGCATTTTCACAACCTCGAAATGGGTTGTATTTGAAAAAGTAGTATGCATGAAATTCATGTAATGACATTTTGTACTTTAGTGTGTGAATTCATTAATGTGCATTTTTTATTTATTTTTGGTGTGTTTTTTTCTTTGCAGACATGTGTTTGTATGCTTACCTTGTGTTCCACTTAGTTTGTAGATGTCGTCAAGTCATTATGTTTGTTTTACTAATGGTGCTTGTCGTAGCACATGGAATCTGTCTTCTGCATCTTGGGCACTCTTTCCCCTTGATGGAGAGTTGATTAAATTACAAGGTATATGCCTCTATCGAACAACTGACAATATTGTTGAATATAGTGTAGTCATTTAACTATTGTCAGAAGCAGTTGCTCTTGCCATTATGGATTTAGTTGTCAAGTTAGATTCACATCTCATTTTGTTACAATTAAACAATCATTATTCAATACGAAATCCACAGATATTGCATATGTATATACGTATTCGATTACTCGAAATAAATTTTGGTTTTATCACATATCAACATATTCCACACAATTTGAACACGTTAACTAATGCATTAGAAAATTATGTTCTTGATAGACATTTGCATCATTTATAAAACTTATTATATTCTGGACACATAAGTAGAAAATAAAGGATGCATATATATATATATATATATATATATATATATATATATATATATATATATATATATATATATATATATATATATATATATATATATATATATATATATATATATAGATATATATCAAGTTTGTCGAAGTTTTAACATCAAAATCTCAAAAAATAAAGTGTTTTGGGACACTTGGATTTCAAAGCCTACAAATGTGTAAAATAGCTAGAAAGGCTATCAGCCTGCACGATGTTCATGGTAGCACGAGACTTCTCTGATCACTCAGCCTAACAGCTGACGTAGTCTTGCAAATACTCCTACTGTGTGTCCCTTCCACTGCAGTGGCACCTCGTCTATAGTAGTATACTCAAAAATCCACGAGTAATCGCTTCTAGGTTGTACTCCATCTCAGTTAAGGGATTTGACCCCTTCATCATAGTCAATGCCCACTATATGATGAGCATAACACCATGCTATTGGTGACATTCCAGGCATTCTTTCGGGTCCCACATCTACACATTTATCATAAGTTGAGTCTCAGTTTACATTTTTACAAAAAAAAAAAAATCATAATACT
The DNA here is from genome assembly GCA_031772625.1 of Pinus tabuliformis. Taxonomy (NCBI): domain Eukaryota; kingdom Viridiplantae; phylum Streptophyta; class Pinopsida; order Pinales; family Pinaceae; genus Pinus; species Pinus tabuliformis. Next base: position 1,135,877,146 of record CM062818.1, on the reverse strand, counting down.
TGAAAAAATCCAAAAAAAAAGTCTTTACCTACATCAGTCCATTGTTCTCCCATGGTAGAGGTAGATCTAGATCCCGTTGGAAATATGTGAAGCATATGCATAATCATCCACCAGGAGTCATTGGTGCTGCAACAAAGTAAAAAACTGTGGCGGAAAGTGAATTTGCTGACTCGTCCCTCCTCGAGGCATGAGTTGAATCCACCTCACTAAGCTTGGGTCTTGGGGGGAAGGATCTTGTACCTGTGCCCATTGATACTAGAATAGAGGCGCTCGCTGTAGGAAGAAATTCACCAGTATTGAGCCAAACCCAAATTGTCTCAGGTTTCCCGGCTGCTCTTTGGTCAGTTGTCTTTTCATATTCGCCAAAATGTCTCCACACCAGTTCAATATGGTGGTGGTCACACACTCAACTCCCTATTAGAATTGGGATTTTTAACTCTCATGTAAGGCTCGTGTCCCAGACACGTGAGCTATAATGAATAGGATGGTTCGTAAAGGAAGTTTGTTGGTGTTTGCTAAGTACTTGCCATTTTGAACTCATTAAATTAAATGAATTGACGTCACCTCATTATACGTTTACCACATTTTCGAGTTCATATTGACTATTTATGAAAAAGGTACACCTTGATCAAAATGGTCAATAGGTTCTCTTGGATATTGTTTTTTACCTTTTCAAGTTCAAGAGAAAATTACAAAAAGGGACATGATGGAGTTTTCATTTTCATCTCTTTTTCAAACTCTCTAAATATGAAAAAGACAACGAGATATTCATACGTTGGACTCATTAAAATTTTATGATGAAAGACTCGTCACCATGATGAGACCGAGTTTCTCCTTCCTGGGACTCATAGAACTTACTAGGATGGATTTATTCGAAAAATGAACTTACATGACAAGCATATGCTATCCCCTTCAAGATTATGATAAAAATAATTGGGGTACTTGCTAGAAATAGTGGGGAAAAATGATCATGAAACATCCTTTGTATAGGCAACATGTCGCTCTTGAACATGACACTCTTATGATTTCATCTCGAGTTTGGGCTATCCTCACTCAGTCACTTGTCCTCCCAGGTTTGGGTGATCCATTTTTCCTCTCATTTGACTTTTCCATTTTGTCATCATGACCTTTAGTCCTATCTTGAGTCAAATGCTTGCACACTCTAGAGTCGAGTTGCTAGTGTTCATGAGAATTCCTATAAGGAATTATTTACCTATACATTGTCTAACCCATTTTTACAGTCTTGGATCTTATTCATTTCATTCAACTTTATTCCTTGTTTCGTGTCGATGATGGGGGACTCGTCATTTCCCTCCTTTGATGGGTCGCTTCTTGTTGACTTCAACTCATTATCTAGGAAGATTAATTAGAAACTCCATTTTAGTACCTTAGGGCTTGCATGCCCTAATTGAATGTTCTTCAATTCAATGATAGGTCTTCATCATTGGCTTTCGATTGGATGATTCCATGAGTGTTCGACTTTAGTTTCATTATCACATTCACAGATTGTACTGTTGTACCTTGAGAGCCATTGTCACTATTGGTGGTTTCTCTCATACATGTTGACGGTCCACATCATTGGCCGATAATCAGGTGGTTTTCTCTCATGTTCGACTTCAACACATTTATTCGCATGTTATAATTTTTACATTCATTAGGTAGGTTGGAGCGCAAGTCCCTGAGTCTTGTATGATATTACTCAAGTTGCATGGACTTATATGTTATTCATGATTTTACACATGTTTCTTCTATATATATGGCTGTGACCATACCATGGGACTTTACCTTTATGATGATCCTTTTATATCGGATGGCTGTGTCCATACCTTGGATCTTAGATTCACAGATGATCCTTCTCATTTGGATGGTTGTGCTCATACCATGGGTCTTTTCATATAGTCCTTATCATCAGGATGGTTGCATTCATAGCGTGGATTCATGATATCATATATGTATATGTATATGTGCCCTTGATTTGTAGGTCTCCTGATAGTGATTTTCCTCATCCTTGTAAAAGCTCATAAATCTTCTTAGCCATCACTCCTCATCCTATCGTCATGCTTTAGGGGGATATGTCACATAGTATTTTGTCACACCTCCTGCACTTCCCTGTGACATACCCTGAAGTGCCCAAAACATGATCATTATGCAGTGTACTCATTCAAATATGTAGCTCAAATCCTTCCTAAGACATTGATTGGAAAATGCCTTTAGCTTCCCCTGAAGAAAATAACTCGAAAACCCTAATTTGAGGATCATCGCTCTTACGAGGACAAAAATAGTGATGATCACCTGTTGCACTGTACTTGATCCAAGATGGCATCACTCTATTCACTTGTATACGTGCAATGATCCCAAAAAGAAAAGAATTTCCAAAGAGGATGAGAAGCTTCATGATCTAAAAGCTTCCAAAGTGACGAGATGCAGGTTGTTTTGCATAGATGAGGTCGAATTCTCCCAACTTGGCCTCTTGGCCTTATCCCTATGACTTACCTCCTTTATATGAGGACCTACATCTATCTTTGGAGATATCCTAACTCCATCTCCCAACCTATATATTCGTCCTCTCCCATTCCGAAATGATTGGTCTGTGTCTATTTGCACCCTTATGCTAAGATTGTGCCTATATGTTATTCATTTGGATTGGAGAAGGAGTGCTTGGAGAGATTATCTTGGACTTGGATATTCATTCAAGGAGACCCTATCAACATCAAGGCTTGGTTGTATGCTTCCCCTTATTTTCTATTAATATACAACTACTAGTTCATTTTCCCTAAATGTGTATGCTCAAATATCATTTAGCTTAACATTCCTTGATCAGTTAAGTAGGTTTCTTTTGAACATGTTATTTGTGTTTGCATGCCTTGTTGTGCCTTGATCGCTTGTGCAAGTGCATAAATGTTGAGAGTAGCAAGAACGATTCCATGATGCAAGTGATTCAAGGTCTTCAACAAAGGATATTGAGACAACATCAGAATGAGGTAGGCCATATTCTTCATCTCTCTTTTCAATTGAAACTTAGGAAAGTGTCTTGTAGATTTTCACTTTAGTTGCAAAACCCACTCGTTGGGCTACAAGTATTGTCTCTATCCGTAGAGAGGATTTACATAGACAACAACACCAAACATAACACATAGTCCTAAAGATTTGTCGACATGTTCATGTTTACAGGTGTTAATACCCCCTTTTTAAAATCCCAGAGAAATTTTCATTATAATAAGCCCAAAGGCTCATGGTCACAAAACACATGAAAAATCCACACAAATAATACCTTAGTGTGCCTTTCTATGGTTGACAGAACCATCAAATATCTACAATATATATGTCTCTCATATCCATTTCCTTGGAATTTTCATAATGTGCCTCCTCTGATATTTTATTGGGTATAATCCTTTGGGATGATGTGTCATGTGGGACTGTTTTGATCACTTGGCCTAACAATTGATGCAGTCTTGTGGATACTCTTACTATGTGTCTCTGCCAATGTAATGGCACCCCTTTTATAGTAACATACACCGGAACTACCTCAGTAATCGCTTGTAGGTTGCGCCCCATCTTAGTTAAGGGATCCACCACTTCCTCATAGTTAGTGCCCACTATCAGATGGGAAGCCTACCATGCTATTGGTGACATGCGAAATAGTCTTTCAAGTCCCACATTTGTACATTTATCATAAGTTGAGTCCCAGTTTACATTTTTACAAAAAAAAAAAAATTGTAAGGCTTGAAAAAATCCAAAAAACAAGTCTTTACCTACATCAGTCCACTTTTCTCCCGGTGGTAGACGTAAATCTGGATCCCACCAAAAATGTCTGCGAGCATATGCATAGTCATCCACCATGAGTAATTAGCGCTACAACTAAGTTAAAAATTATGGAGGGTAGTGCATTTTCTGACCCGTCCCTCCTCGAGGCATGAGTTGACTCCACCTCACTAACCTTGGGTCTTGGGGGGAAGGAACTAGTACCTCTGCACACTGATACCAGAATAGGGGCACTCACTCTGGGAAGAAAGTCACCAATATTGAACCAAACCAAAATTGTCTCAGGTTTCCCTTCTTCCCTTTGGTCAGCTACCTTTTCATATTCGCCAGAAGGCCTCCACAAAAGTTGAATATGGTGGGGGTCAAACACTCAACTCCATAGTGGAATTGGGATTTTGAACTCTCATGCAGGGCTTTCATCCCAAACACGTGAGCTATGGTGAATATGATGGTTCCTAAAGGAAGGTTTTTGGTGTTCGTGGTTATTTTCACCTTCCCACCCCTCATCATCTCTACACCTAGGCAATGTCTCTTAATCAGAGCATTATTAATCTCACCACCTAGGTGAGATCCGAAGAGTTGGACTCTCTCTCCTTTTCGGGAGAATCTCATGATGAAATAGATTTCTAATTCTTCTATTTCCACTTCCCAGTCTTAGATTATAAATGTATCTCGATACACATCCAAAATACTGATCAAATAGATCAATAATTCCATCTCAGCCCTCAGTGTTGCGGTTCTGAAGAACTTCAGCAACCCACAATTTCTCAAGGCATTGATGCATTCTAGATTCTGGGATGCTTGGCGGTCTTTAGCCTCATCACCTCTTTATTTCCATTCCAGAACCATGATCTCCTACAAAACATCATTTAACACCAATTAAAACCTTTTTCATGGATTGAAATTAAAAAATTTTGCTCAAAGGAAGAGTTTTTCTTCAAAACATTCTACCTCAGCACCATCATGCCTATTTTTAAAGATAGAGTGATGTCATCATGGGCATATTTTAGTTGAAGATTGATTATTGCAGGTTTGATGAACAAAACCGTGATGATCGCCGGCGCTCAAAAATTTGCAAATCCTCCCATTTAAAACACAAAGTTCCATTAAAAATCCATGAAAATCTCATGAAATGCAAGTGCAAGGATAAACCTCTTACCTGCTACAAATGCTTCATGAAATGGTGTTATGAAATCAGCTCACAAAAAGATAGAAAAGATAGTTGAACACCTTAGAATTCAACCTCTTCGAGGGGGAAACCTCCTTTACTTTACACAAATGAAAAATTCTTGGATGATTCAAATGACAAAACCTCATTTCAATATATAGGAGTCTAAGGAGTCACAATATAACCCAGCCGACCTAACAATAATAATATAAAGCCACAAAAATAACAATAGAGGGATTCTATGGGGCACAGTAATAACAATATGGGGACAATAGGGGCACAACATTATTAATAAGGGATAAAACTACAATAGTAATGGGGTAATCACTAGCATTATAGGGACCTAACATGCCCCTCTCCTTCAAAAAAGTGTTGTTCTCAACGCTTGAGTAGTTCTGGATGCTTCTGTATAGAAGGACAAATCAAGAAGAAAAAGGTAATAGTGTTGATTGATTCAAGAAGTACCCACAATTTTATTCATTGTAAGATAGCAAAACAATTGAATTGATTCCTATATCTAGCACCAGAGTGTCAAGTGATGATTGCAAATGGAGGAACAATAAATTGCTCTAATACCAAATGTTATGAAATCAGCTCACAAAAAGATAGAAAATATAGTTGAACGCCTTGGAATTCAGCCTCTTCGACGGGGCAACCTCCTTTACTTTACACAAATGAACAATTCTTGGATGATTCAAATGACAAAACCTCCTTTCTATATATAGGAGTCTAAGGAGTCAGAATATAACCCAGCCAACCTAACAATAATAATATAAAGCCACAAAAATAACAATAGAGGGATTTTATGGGGCACAATAATAACAATATGTGGACAATAGGGGCACAAAAATATTAATAAGGGATACAACTACAATAGTAATGGGGTAATCACTAGTATTATAGGGACCTAACAAATGGTTCCATGAATCTCCCGCAATAGTCACTTGCAAATCGAGAAAATTAGGTCACAAATCCATTTTCAAAACATACTATGGTAAAATGGTTAAAAAATAATGTTAACTTTGGTTATTTATAAGTTTTGAAGTAATTTTTTTTCAATATTTTAATAATATTTTATAACTATTTCTCGATATCGGTGATGCATGTGTTTCTTTTTGTAGTTATAGGTACTTTTGGTGGACAATGATTATTTTTTATTGATTCTCATGATTTTTTGTTCTATCTCTTTTTTAGAATCGTTAAAAATAAACAAAAAAGCAACCCCCATGGAGTCATCTTTAAGCCCTTTTTTGACTCTAAAAGATTGAAAGATCGTTGAGTACTTGTCATTTCGAACTTGTTAAATTAAATGAATTGACATCAGCTCAGTATACGTTTGCCCCTTTCTCGGGCTGAGGTTGACGATTTATGAAAAAGGTACACCTTGATCGACATGGTCAAGAGGTATTCTTAGATATTGTTTTCTACCTTTTTTGGTTTGAGAGACAAATTACAAAGGGAAATGATGGATTTTTATTTTTTTCCTCTTTTTCAAACTCTCTAAATATGAAAAGACACCGAGATATTCTTACATTGGACTCGTTAAAAGTTTACAATGAAAGACTTGTCACCATGATGAGATCGAGTTTCTCCTTCTTGGGACTCGTAAAACTTACTAGGGTGATTCATTCATAGAATGAACTTACATGAAAAGAATTTATTGCTATCCCCTTCAAGCTTGTGTTAAGAATACTTGGGGTACTCACTAGAAATGGTGAGGAAAAATGAAGATGGAACATCCTTTGTATAGACAACATGTCGCTCTCGAACATGACACTCTTCTACTTTCAAGTCAGGTTTGGGCTATCCTCACTCAGTCACTTGTCTTCCCTGGTTTGGGCGATCCACTTTTTCCTCTCATTTGACTTTTCCATTTTGTCATCATGACCTTTAGTCCTATGTTGATTCAAATGCTTCCACGCTCCAGAGTCGTGTTGCTATTGTTGAAGAGAAGTCCTATATGTCTTTATTTACCTATATATTGTCTAACCCATTGTTAGAGTCTTAAATGTTATTCATCTCATTCCACTTTATTCCTTTTTTCATGTCAATTATGGGGGACTCATCATTCCCCTCCTTCGATAGGTCGCCTCCTGTCGACTTCAGCTCATTATCTAGGAAGATAAATTAGAAACTCCTTGTCAGTACCTTAGAGCTTGCATGCCCTAATGGCAAGTTCTTCGCATCCGACGATAGGTCTTCATCATTGGCTTTCAATTGGATGATTCCACAAGTGTTCAAATTTAGTTTCATTATCACATTCACGGATTGTACTGTTGTACCTTGAGAGCCATAATTGGTGGTTTCTCTCGTACTTGCTAATGGTCCACCTCATTAGCCAGTAATCCGATGGTTTTCGCACATGTTCGATTTCAACACATTTATTCGCATGTTAGAATTTGTACTTTTATCAGGTTGGGATGGAGTGCAAGACCCTGACTCTTGTTTGATATGACTCAGGCTGCGTGGAGTTATATGTTATTCATGATTCTACACATGTTTCTTCTATATGGTTGGTTGTAACCATACCATGGGACTTTACATTTATGATGATCCTTTTATATCGGATGGCTACATCCATACCTTAGATCTTAGATTCATGTATGATGCTTCTCATTTGGATGGCTGCGCTCATACCATGGGTCTTTTCATATAGTCCTTATCATCTGGATGGTTGCATCCATATCGTGGATTCATGATATCATATATGTATATGTATATGCAACCTTGATTTGCAGGTCTCCTCACATTGATTGTCCTCATCCTCACAAAATATCATAAAGCATCTCAGTCATCACTCATCGTTCTACCTTCATACTTTAGGGGGCATCTGTTACAGAGTATTTTGTCACACCTCCTACACTTCCCTATGACATACCCTGCAGTACCATAAAAATGATAATTATGTAATGTACTCATTCATATATGTAGCTAAAATCCTTATTAAGACATTGATTTGAAAATTCCTTGAGATTCCCCTGAAGAAAATAGCTTTAAAACCCTAATTTGAGGATCATCGCTCTTATGAGGCCAAAAAAATGATGATTACCTATTGCACTATACTTGACCCATGATGACATTGCTTTGTTCACTTATTTACCCGTGATGATCCCATAAAGGCAATTCTTACAACGAGGATGAGAATATTCGTGATTTAGAAGCTTCCAGAGCGGTGAGCTGGAGATTGTTTGGCATAGATGAGGTCAAATTCTCCCAACTTGGTGTTTTGATCATATCCCTATGACTTATCTCCTTGAGATGAGGACCTAATCCTATCTTTGGAGAGATACTAACACCCTTTCTCAGCCTATATATTCATCCTCCCCCATTCCCAAATGGTTGGTCTATGTCTATTTGCACCCTTATGCTAATATTGTGCTTATATGCTATTCATTTGGCTTGGATAAGGAGTTCTTGGAGAGCTTAGCTTGGACTTGGATATTCAATCAAGGAGATCTTATCAACATCAAGGCTTGGTCGTATGCTTCCCCTTATTTTCTATTAATATCAATTGCTAGTTCATTTTCCCTAAATTTGTATTCTCATGTATCATTTAGCTTAACATTCCTTGATCAGTTAAGTAGGTTTATTTTGAATATGATATTTGTGTTTCCATGGATTTTTGTGTCTTGATTTCTTGTGTAGGTGCATAAACTCTAAGAGTAGGAGGAACAAGCCCATGATGCAAGTGGTTGAAGGTCTTTGACAAAGGAGAACGAGATAGCATCAGAACGAGGTAGGCCATCTTCTTCATCTCTCTTTTAAATTGCAAATTAGGAAAGTGCCTAATAGATTTTCACTTTGTTGTCGACATGTTCATGTTTACAGGTGTGAAGCCACCATTTTTAAAATCCCTAGAGAAATTTTAATTCTAATAAGACCAAAGGCCAATGGTCACAATACACATGAAAACTCCACATAAACAATACCTCAGCGTGCCTTTCTATGACTAAAAGAACCACCAGATGTCTACAATATCTATGTCTCCCATATCCATTTCCTCGTACTTTTCATAATGTGCCTCCTATGATATTTCCTAGGGTATAATCCTTTGGGATGATGTGTCGTGTGGGACTTCTAACCATGCACATTGACCAATCAAAACTTGATAGCATGATCTATTACTTATGGGCCTGCTCCGCTTTCACTACCCCAATCACAACCATTTTTTCCTTGTTGTGTATTCCCGTTGATCTTTTAACCAAGCGCTAAAGTTTGATCCTTTGTAGAAATTATACTAGGATGAGGTGTCTCCCATGCAATCACTAACGAATCACCATGCCTTTTTGCTACTAAATCCTCTTGGGTTTATGTCATTCCAGGTATTCTCTACTACACACAAATTTACATCGTCCAAGGAACCTCCACCGAGGTTACATCTTATATGTGCTCCATCATAAACCAATGAACTCTACTTCCACTACTATGTTTTCATCCATGTGCTTCCAACCTCTTGTCATCCTGACTCTCCCTCAGTTGTGCCTTTTTCGTAACATCTAGGGAAGAACCCCTCTGATTACATGTCTTGGGTGGGACCCATGCTATACCTTTTGAGCTTAAATGTTGCCAAAGGCATTCTTCCACATTTCCCTCATGCAAGCTATGTATGTTGACAATGAAGTGGGGTGCATGTCTACGTCACAAGTTTGAGTTTTTTCCTACTAGTTTTGACCAATCCTAACTTTTAATCCTAGTGGCCCTTTTTGGACTTCAACACACAGTTAGAAATCCTTGTCTAAGCATTATTAAACTATGTTTATTCCAAGAGAATATGAGTTGATATCCTAAGGCAGAAATGCATTCAAATCCTAGGACTCCCAATCACCATAATTATAAGATTTGATAATTATAATTGTACACTAAAGGATTGGTTTAACACGCAAAGTATGGATCCCACTCTCCACATGGTTTATCAGCTACCCTTTAATTACATACATGAAGGGTTTTATTAGTTGTACTACAAAGAGCACCGGGGAGGTTTATTAGTTGTTCCTAACAATAAGCACCATACTGAGCCATTAATCCATCTAAGTTCATTCCCATGGATTCCCCCAGTATTTAAATGATGTATTCCTTAGTCCTAATACCTGGAATCCACTATCCATGTGGTTTATTAGTTGTCTTTTCATAGCAAGCACCACAGGGGTCTGATGTCTACTTTCCTGGTGGTTTATCAACTACTTGAAAAGCACCCCATGACCTAGAATTCCCTATCTAAGTGGTTGGTCAACTGTGCAACAAGAATGATAGTTACTCAATAATCCACTACATTTTCTACTCACCACATAGGCTTAAACAACATAATCCATTTTCCTCACTCATAGTTTCTAGAGAATCGACCCAAAGTTACAAGATATAACTCATGCACAAGGATTTTTGTACTGAGCTGAGGAACCACTGTGTCTCCCACAACCACTTCCCAATAACTCCCATACACTCTAATGATCAACAATTATATCCATTTCTATTCTCTAGTTAGTACTCGAGTAAGATCCCACAACGAAAACTAGTCTAGCTATCACGTTATTCTCTTTGGATATCTCTTTATCTTTCTTCTCACTGTATTTTGCTGCAATTAAGGATATCTCAGCTTATTTATGTGATTTGATATGGGATAGGGAAATATCATCCTAACCATTTCCCCAGTCAAATCTCATAAAATTACTACCATCATGTAGCTTTCCTCCAATTGTATCACATGAATTTAACTATTAGTAAGTGGTTGGATCAAGAATGCAACTGGTAGCTCATTACATAAAAAATTACATTCATGGATGGTTTATTTCCCTTTCAAGCAAGAAACTCCATTAGAAATTTGGATCCAAAGCATTTTATTCTCCTTAAGTTAATAATTAAATTTACATGTTAAAATACAAATGGTATCATCCAGTCATGGATTTGATGCCCACATTGGGATTACATTGTGTTAGGAAAACAAAATGATGCCTTGTGGACAATACAATATATCCCTAGATTAAATGACTTAATCTAGTAATAAATAAACAAAATATTGAATATTTCCATAGGTTCATTCCTATTGAATCATAAGGAAGAGTACTGGAAAATGACATGCATACATTCCAAACAAAATTCCTAATGAAGATCCTTGCTATGGTTTGATGAAGCTTCTCAATACTCAAAATCCAAACCTGCAAACATAGTAAAAACAAAGGATTAGAGGAATATGATATATAATGATTCATAAAACCTAGACTAGTGATCAAGGAGACTAGTACCTGTTGGCATTTTGGCACAGGTGTGGCGCTATGGTACAAGTGATTGTCCTTGATGGCAACTCTCTTTGATGACAGATCCCCGTTCAGACTACAGAATGAAGAGAAATCTTATATACACAGGTTAATCAAATCCAAGTTGCGTATACACGCCGGTGATCTGCATACTAAGTCACGTATACGCAGGTGAGCTATATACTAAGGAGCGTATACACGCAGATGCATGAACAGAAAAGGGCGTATATGTCGGGAATCTTCCCTTTGGTCCGTGGTAGTTAGTCCTCGGTACTTGAGCCTATGTCTTTGGACCAAAGTATCTCGACAGACGTGTTGATCCCTTTTTTTAAGTTGATGGTATTGGATTTCTATGGTTTTGGCTCTTGGTATTGAGCAAGGCCTAAGGCTATATAAGGAGAAGAAGATCATTAGGCAAATATATCTTTTGAAGAGGCTTGAATATCTGAAAAAGGAAGAGATCTGGTATGCAGGTTCTGGGTTGCTTGATCTAAGCTAAGGAGAGATCACATCGGTTGATGGAAGACTAGATCTAAGGATAGATCGGGATCTAATGGTTTGAAATGCACTATTATGATATGGTTGATTATGCGTATTTCTAGATCTGCATACTGACGCAATGTTATGTTCTGGGTCTAACTGATGTCTGGTACAGCTGCAAGTTGAGAGAATTTATTTTTAGATCTGTACGCAGGTTGTCTTCGGTAAAAGCGCGTGTATACGCGGGTTTCTCTCATTGAAGTTGCGTGTATCTTTTGAAGCTTGATTTTGGGGTTGCAGTTGGATCTGACTGCTATTGCAGAGTTCTGTAGTCTGCTCTGTGTTCTTGTGACTGGTGTTGACAGGGTTTCAGTGGTTCAGTGATTCAAAGATTGATGATGCTAGTATTGGTTGTTTTGTGCTTCAATGATCTGTTGTGAAAGTTGAATGAATTGTGGTCTTCAGATTGTAATGTTGTGCTTCAGGAATATCCAGTCTGAAAATGTATGAAAAGTGGTACCTGAAAGAAAGAAGATTGTAGGTCAGCACCTACGTACTAGTATCTTAGCTAGTACAAGAAGCAAAGGGGGTTGGAGCTCCCTTCCAAGGAAGTTTGGAGAACGAGAGAAGGTTGTAGCCTTCTGCAGGTTGTAGCCTGCGTACTGGTATAAGGCTGCACCAGTACAAAAGATTGTAAACTGAAGTTTCATATTAAAGAAAGATAGAGACAACTTGCAGCAGGTGGTTTTCACCCACATTGGGTTTCCACCTTATATCTTGGTGTTCATGTGTGTGGTTTTTGTGTGATGATCTGTTCCGTTATACTGCATCTGTTTTACTATCATGGTTAATAATGTCCTGATGCATTTACTGGAGAAAAACTGCTGAATCATAAGTTTTCTTGTTATACGCTGGTTTATTTAGACACAGTAGCGTGTACACGCAGTTTTACTTAACTGAAGTAGCGTATATGTTTCTGAGCATTGAAAAAGTTTTACAGATCCGATAATACTGATTCACCCCCCCTCTCAGTATTATTTCCAACAATTGGTATCAGAGCAGGTCCTTCAGAGAAGCTTGATCGCTTGAAGGTAGATCATTCATCATGAGCAACTACGAGAGAGAAGCATCAATCAGGCCACCGGTTTTTGATGGGACAAACTTCAATTATTGGAAGGTAAGAGTTACTGCATATCTTCAATCTCTTGGTACAGAAGTTTGGGACATTGTAGAAACAGGCTATGCTTTTCCTTCAGCTACTCCTACAGTTCCAGCTGAGAAAAAGAAGTATGAAACAAATGCAAAAGCAGTCAGTACTCTATTAGGAAGTATATCCCAAACGGAATTCATGAAGGTAATGCACTTCAAATCCGCAAAAGAGATATGGGACAAAATGGTCACAAGCTATGAAGGAGATGAACAGGTAAAGCGTGCTAAACTTCAAACTCTCAGGATTCAGTATGAGACTCTCAAGATGTATAATGATGAAAGTGTGGCTAATTATTTTCTTCGGGTAGATGAGATTGTTAATTGTATGAAAAATTTGGGTGAAGAAATAAAAGAGGCTATAGTAGTTGAAAAGGTTCTAAGATCATTGTCCCCCAAGTTTGAATCTAAAGTATCTGCAATAGAAGAAAAGGAAAATCTACGGATTCTCACTATGTCTCAGCTTCATGGAATTCTAACCGCTTATGAAATGAGAAAGGGAGGTCCATCAGACAGAAGAGAAGCTGCCTTCAAAGCTTCAGGCAAAGAAGATTATTATGAAGCAAATCATGTGCCAGAAGATGAAGAAGAAGAATCAAATTTTGTCAGAAATCTTCAAAGGGGTTCTGGAAGATTCAGAGGTAAGTTACCTTTTAAATGTTTTGCTTGTGGAAGAGTAGGTCATTATGCTGCCAAATGTCCTCACAAAGATAAGAATGACAAGGGAAAGGAACCTGTTAGATGGAACAAGAAACAGAATGAAAAGAAGAAAAGCTATTACACTCATGAGGATAGTGATGGTCTTTCAAATAGTGATGAAGATGAACAAGGTAATAGATATAAACTCTTAATGGCTTTTGAAGATGATGACTACATGGATGCTATAGATGCAGATGGATTTTATGAAGAAATGAATAATCTCAAAGTTTCCTTAGAAGAGAAAAGTGCTATTATTGATTCTCTGCAATTTCAACTGACTGAAAAGGAAAAACATCTTGAAAAATTGGAATGTGAGATTGTTTGTCTTAGAAAAGAGATTGAGAAAACTAAAGCAATTAATCTCAAATTTGTTAAAGGATCTGAAACCTTGGATGAGATTATCAATGTGCAGCGATCTCCTCTGATCAAGACAGGTCTGGGATATAATGGAGAAACATCTCAAGCCTCTACCTCTAAAAACTATCTTGATGCAGCAAGGAGAAGCGAGCAAAGGCCAAATAAAAGTCATCAGGTGAATCAGGGACAATCTACCTCAAGAACAAATAAAGACCATCAAGAAATTCGGGGACAAACTGCCTTAAGGACAAACAGAAGCTACAATCAGCCACAGGTAAAATCTTCCCAATTTGCTCCAAGAATGAATAGAAGCTACAATCGGTTGGATGACAGATCTGATTATCGCAGAAGTTTCTTTAATGGCCAATGCTTTTCTTGCCATAACTTCGGTCACAAAGCAGCTCAATGTGTTGCCTACAAAACGATCATGACTAGAGAAGCTCAAAAGCAAGGGAGAATGACTGGAACCATGAAAAGAACTTATAACACTTTTTCGGTTCTTGAAAATGAAGTTGAATGCTCTATTTGTAATAACTTTGGTCATGAAGACTCTGAATGCAGGAGCAGGTTCCAGAAGACAACTCAGAAGGAACAAACCTCAAATGCTAGAACATGGAGAATAAAAGAATCACAACCAGAAAGATGTGGGATAGCCTTTTATGCAGAAGGTCAAGAAAGTCTATGGTACATTGACAGTGGATGTTCGAAGCATATGACAGGGGACAAAGAAAAGCTTGAGTCATATACCGCATTAGAAAAGGGGAAGAAAGTTTCTTTTGGGAACGATATCTCTGCAGCCATAAAAGGAAAAGGTGTTGCTCCGTTGAAAGAGAAGGTCAAAGCAGGAAATGTCTTATATGTTGATGGACTGAAGCATAATCTTCTGAGTGTTAGTCAGATGTGCGATCAAGGAACCGAGGTAATATTCAGATCAAATGGATGTTGTGTTCGCGATCTTGATACAGGTAAAACAGTCATCAAAGGAAGAAGGACTCCAAATAATCTATATATCTTTGAAGAGAGACAACAATGCTACTTAAGCAAGGATGATGAACATTGGCTATGGCATCGGAGGTTGGGGCATCTAAGCTTTTCACAAATAAGGAAAGCATGCAAATATCAGGCAGTTCGTGGTCTTCCAGATATCAAAATTCCAGACAATACTATATGCAAATCTTGTCAGTTTGGAAAGCAAACCAGAACTAACTTTCCAGAAAAGGAAGGATCAGCTAGCATGCCTCTCGAGCTAGTCCATACAGATGTATGTGGTCCATTTAGGAAGAGGACACCTCGAGGAGAAGAATATCTGATATTATTCATTGATGATTTCTCTAGATTTGTTTGGTTAGGGCTCATGAAGCACAAAGATGAAGCATTCGAAAAATTCAAATCCTTCAAAGCCTTGGTTGAAAATGAATCAGGACACAAAATTAAGTGCCTCAGATCTAACAGAGGTGGGGAGTTTACCTCAAACGAATTTTTCGATTTCTGTGAAGAACATGGGATAAGAAGAGAATTCTCTACAGCTAGAACTCCTCAGCAAAATGGGGTTGTGGAAAGAATGAACAGAACAATCCAACAAATGGCTCGTGCTATGCTTGATGAATCTGGTACTCCCGCAACCTTCTGGGGTGAAGCTGCACATGCTGCGGTTATTATTCTTAACAAAACAAATGTCCGAGTAAACAGCACTCAAACTCCTCATGAGCTCTGGAGTGGTGAGACTCCTTCGGTCAAGCACTTCAAAATCTTTGGGAGCAAATGTTATATTAAGAATACTGATGAGCAACTTGGCAAACTTGAACCAAGAGCAGATGAGGGCATTCTTCTTGGTTATTCTCCACATAGCAAAGCATACAAGTGCTACAATAAAAGACTTGGCAAAATTGTTGACAAAATTGATGTAGTGGTTGATGAGAAGGGATATATTCCTAGGCAAGTTCATCATGAAGACTTTGAAGAAGATGAAGGCTACACTCAAAGGCGGAATGATGAAGAAGAAGAACCTCAAGAACAACCAGAGGAGCAGACAAGAATAGAAGAGAAGACTCCATCCAGATATGTTCAAAAGAATCATCCAGAATCTCAGATTGTGGGGCAGAAAGAAGCAGGAGTACAAACAAGAAGGACACTTGCAGAAGCTTCAAGCTATTTGGCATTACTCTCCTCCACTGAACCAAAAAATGTGAAAGAGGCATGCAAAGATGAATGTTGGGTCAAAGCAATGGATGATGAACTTGAGAAGATCGAAAAGAACAACACTTGGGAATTAGTTCCTAGACCAAAAGATAAGAATGTAATAGGAACAAAATGGGTCTTCAAGAATAAATTGAATGAAAACGGAGAAGTAATTAGAAACAAGGCCAGACTTGTTTGTAAAGGGTATGCGCAGCAAGAAGGAATAGATTTTGAAGAGACCTTTGCTCCTGTGGCAAGACTTGAGGCCATCTGAATGTTCCTTGCTCTCTCAAGCTTTCAAAACTTCAAGGTATTTCAAATGGACGTGAAATCAACCTTCCTGAATGGAGACTTAGAAGAAGAAGTATATATTGAGCAGCCAGATGGTTTCATTCTTGGGAATGATCCAAATCTTGTATGCAGATTGAAAAAGGCTCTCTATGGACTCAAACAAGCTCCAAGGGCTTGGTACTATCGGTTGGACAAATATCTTCACCAACAAGGTTTTTCAAAAGGATCAGCAGATAGCAATCTCTATATAAAAGTTGAAAATAACAAATTGCTAATTCTTGTTGTTTATGTAGATGATATTATCTTTGGCAGCAATGAAGAGACTATGAGTCAAAACTTTGCCTTGGTTATGCAGAAAGAATTCGAAATGTCACTACTTGGAGAATTGACATATTTTCTTGGATTGCAAATCCAACAAAATGAAGGAGGTATCTTCTTGTCTCAAACCAAATACCTCAAGCAGATCTTGAAGAAGTATGGCATGGAAGAGTCAAAGCCAGTATGTACACCCATGGTTACAGGATGCAGCCTCAGTGCAAATGATGAATCAGCAGCAGTTCACCAACCCACTTATAGATCCATGATTGGGAGTTTGCTTTATTTGACAGGTACCCGACCAGATATTACACATGCAGTAGGAATTGTTGGAAGATTTCAAGCCAACCCAAAGGAAACTCATCTTCAGGCAGTCAAAAGAATCTTCAAGTATCTTCAAGGGACCCAAAACTATGGCTTATGGTATCCTAGAAATACAGATCTCACTCTTCATGCTTACACAGATGCAGATTGGGCTGGAAGTGTGGATGATAGGAAAAGCACAAGTGGTGGTGCTTTCTTCATGGGTTCCAGATTAGTATCTTGGTTCAACAAGAAATAGAGTTCGATTGCCTTATCTACAGCTGAAGCAGAATATGTGGCTGCGACATCTTGTTGCACACAACTTCTTTGGATGATGCAGACCTTGCAGGACTTTCAAATCACATGCACTCCACCAGTCTCTATCCTATGTGATAATACAAGTGCAATCAGCATTTCAAAGAATCCAGTCATGCACTCAAAGACCAAGCACATACCAATCAAGTACCATTTTCTTCGGGAACAAGTACTTGAGCAGAAGGTCAAGTTGGAGTATGTTCCTTCTAAGGAACAAGTTGCTGATATTCTCACAAAACCACTGCCTAGGGAAACTTTTGAATATCTCAGACAAAAGCTGGGAGTAGTTGATGCTTCATCCTACTGTTAAAGCTTGTCTGTTCTACAGAAAAGTTGGTATACACAAGTTACGTAAGGGATATCCGCGTATATACGCTGATTTATGCGGGGTAAGTCGCGTGTATGTTGTAGTGTATATTGTACGCTTGTTGCAGAAAGTATATCTGCGTACATACGCTGGTTTATGCAGGATAAATCGCGTATATGGAGTTCTGAACAGCAAGGGCAATCTCTGGTTTGAAAAGGTCTGAGATGGGTATGTCAGAATTCTTCAGGCACAGTTTCAGGGGGTGCAGCAGGCACAGGTTCAGGGGGAGCAGCTTAAAAGTCTCATAAAGCATTGTTGGCATTTAGATGTTTTTGTTGTTGGTTTCAGGAGAAGGAGCTCCGAAAGAAATCCTGGTTGCTGATCTAAAAGATGTTTATCAGATGCTATTGGTGACTTTCATAAGTCTTGGTCTAAGAATCTGTTGTCTCTATGTCATGTATCTCTTTTGTGATATCTCTTTTATGGTGTCAAGGTCATGTAACGGCCTATGTTGGTTTCCCCACTATGCCTGGGATGAATGATGTAATCTAATTGGTTGTTTCTGATGTGTCCCCTCTTGGTAGGGAGTATGGATGTATGTATTGAGTCTTTTGGTAATAGGAAGGTCCCTTATGGTGTATAAGTCTTGGTTCTTGTTGGAGAACATCTTTTGCAGATCTGGTCTACAGTCAGGGGGAGCATGATTTAGCACAGCCAAGCAAAGGTATCAGCATGTCCTCAGGGGGAGCACAGCCCTTTGCCCTTGATGACAAAGGGGGAGAATGATTCTAAGGAGCTTGAGGTTGCCATCAAGTCCAAAGGGGGAGATTGTTGGCATTTTGGCACAGGTGTGGCGCTATGGTACAAGTGATTGTCCTTGATGGCAACTCTCTTTGATGAAAGATCCCCGTTCAGACTACAGAATGAAGAGAAATCTTATATACGCAGGTTAATCAAATCCAAGTTGCGTATACACGCCGGTGATCTGCATACTAAGTCGCATATATGCAGGTGAGCTATATACTAAGGAGCGTATACACGCAGATGCATGAACAGAAAATGGCGTATATGTCGGGAAGCTTCCCTTTGGTCCGTGGTAGTTAGTCCTCGGTACTTGAGCCTATGTCTTTGGACCAAAGTATCTCGACAGACGTGTTGATCCCTTTTTTTTAAGTTGATGGTATTGGATTTCTATGGTTTTGGCTCTTGGTATTGAGCAAGGCCTAAGGCTATATAAGGAGAAGAAGATCGTTAGGCAAATATATCTTTTGAAGAGGCTTGAACATCTGAAAAAGGAAGAGATCTGGTATGCAGGTTCTGGGTTGCTTGATCTAAGCTAAGGAGAGATCACATCGGTTGATGGAAGACTAGATCTAAGGATAGATCGGGATCTAATGGTTTGAAATGCTCTATTATGATATGGTTGATTATGCGTATTTCTAGATCTGCATACTGACGCAATGTTATGTTCTGGGTCTAACTGATGTCTGGTACAGCTGCAAGTTGAAAGAATTTATTTTTAGATCTGTACGCAGGTTGCCTTCGGTAAAAGCGCGTGTATACGCGGGTTTCTCTCATTAAAGTTGCGTGTATCTTTTGAAGCTTGATTTTGGGGTTGCAGTTGGATCTGACTGCTATTGCAGAGTTCTGTAGTCTGCTCTGTGTTCTTGTGACTGGTGTTGACAGGGTTTCAGTGGTTCAGTGATTCAAAGATTGATGATGCTAGTATTGGTTGTTTTGTGCTTCAATGATCTGTTGTGAAAGTTGAATGAATTGTGGTCTTCAGATTGTAATGTTGCGCTTCAGGAATATCCAGTCTGAAAATGTATGAAAAGTGGTACCTGAAAGAAAGAAGATTGTAGGTCAGCACCTACGTACTAGTATCTTAGCTAGTACAAGAAGCAAAGGGGGTTGGAGCTCCCTTCCAAGGAAGTTTGGAGAACGAGAGAAGATTGTGGCCTTCTGCAGGTTGTAGCCTGCGTACTGGTATAAGGCTGCACCAGTAGAAAAGATTGTAAACTGAAGTTTCATATTAAAGAAAGATAGAGACAACTTGCAGCAGGTGGTTTTCACCCACATTGGGTTTCCACCTTATATCTTGGTGTTCATGTGTGTGGTTTTTGTGTGATGATCTGTTCCGTTATACTGCATCTGTTTTACTATCATGGTTAATAATGTCCTGATGCATTTACTGGAGAAAAACTGCTGAATCATAACTTTTCTTGTTATACGCTGGTTTATTTAGACACAGTAGCGTGTACACGCAGTTTTACTTAACTGAAGCAGCGTATATGTTTCTGAGCATTGAAAAAGTTTTACAGATCTGATAATACTGATTCACCCCCCCTCTCAGTATTATTTCCAACAGTACCTAATATAATTCTCAATGGAAAAATGGAAGTAAACACAAAATTCATCAGCTCCATTGAACAACAGAGTGAGAAAGAAATACTCTTTTGTATTATAACTAAATTAAAAGGTGAAATACAACATGAAACTTGATGTTTCAAACCTCCTTCCAATAGTCTCCAATTTTCCCTTATGTGACAAGCTTCCAACCTCAATTTGACAACATAAATTTACATCAAAAAGTGCACCCTTTTCCTCTAGTTTGTGTTGAATTCATAGGGAAAGAGGAAGAGGTCTGAGATCCTCTTCTCAAGGTATGAGATCCATTAAGAGAGGGGTTAGGAATCCACAAAGAGAGTGAGTTTGACACATGAACCAAGGGATGAGGCCCAAGTAGTTAGGGGCTTGAGGGCTTTTAGCTGAGAAATATTCCCCCAACAAAGCTTGTAGAAATTTCTTTTTATTTATACCTATGTTAAGAGGTTGTCGCACCTTTTAGTGGAGAAAAAAACACAGGATTGTGTAGGCCATAATGATCATAAGTGCATTTAAGCAAGTAGTGACTAGGAAAAGTGTGACACTACTTGAGACTAGGTTTTTTAAGCAATGTAATCCAAGATGATTGTTATCATTGAAATTGTTTTTCTTCCAACATTGTATGGGATTTTGTTGGAATACTTCATTGGATAGTGAGAGATCTGGATTGGCAGTAATTTTCCCAATGGTAAAAAAATGACGTGTAAAAAAATGACATTATAAAACTGGAATAAATGAGAGGGTTGTCACAAGAACCTCCAAAATGAATACATGTCTGAGCACTATATGGGAGGAAAATGTGGGAGTTCTTTGATTTTGAGTTAGGAAATATGATAATGAAAGAGTGAAGTTGTAAATTCACTAAATTTTTCATTGTATTAACTTCATAAAGGATGAAAAGCTAAAAATGTAGACATTTGTGAGTGGGTTTCCTATATTTCATGGTGATAAAATTAAATTTGATCAAATGAGGAATTTAGATGAACCTATTAGGTAGGAAGAGTGACTTTATGAGTAGGAGAAAAAAAACTAGCCTTTTACAAAAATGGGGATGACAAGAGAAAAACCAAGGTTGAGTAAAGATAGGAGGCGTTTAAACATTTTCTTTGAGAAAAAATTTCAAGAAAATCAATAAGCTTAGTGAGCATAAAGAAAACCAAAATGGGTTGATCCATTAAGTAAGAGACCAAGGTTTTGTCCCATTAGGTGTTGGGGTTATTGAAGAGAACACATATAGAAGGATTTTCCTCACACAATGGACAAAATGAGGACTATACATCATATTCACGGGCTAATATATTGGAGGACATGGGTAGAATCATGCCCAATATATATGAAGCAACAAAGAATCGGGATGATAATCGTTAGGCACAAATGATTGAAGTTGAAGGTAAGATAAACAACCGACCCATTTCCATTTTAATTTATTTCAGACCTAGTCATGGTTATCTTTATCCTGAACTTTTTGGAAATATTTAACTTAAGAGGATACAAGAATGGGAGGACATGGTTAGTTCAATTAGCTACAAGAGCGAAAAGAAGAGTAACAAAACTTGTAAAAGAATTCCAAATTAATATGAATAGTTGAACATAATTGCATATTTGAAAATCATGTCATCAAGGTCATGTGCTTTCTTGATTGGTACTAATTAGATGGAAAATAACCATGCACTACTATACTTTTATAGTAAATAATTTAGTTTCCTTAATAAGAAAAAAGAAAAGTATAGGGTAATGCAAGACCAATTCTTGGTAAGGAAATATCAACCATGTAGGTAAAGATTTTTTTATAAAATGGTTCCAAATTTCCGCAACTCGCATGGAGGAGATAACCAAGAATTAAATACCACTAGGTACTTAACTAATTTGAAGAGGTATTTTTTAAAAATCCATGTTAACCACCTAAAGGGATATTGACTTCTCTACAAACTTAGTAACTAGAGCTTCCTCATTGTCCAAAACACCATACAATTAGAGAAATTTTGAGGTAAAAAATGGGCCTCAAAACAAAAATGTACAACCAAAATCAACTTTATAAGAACAAATAGAACTAAATATTATGATGTCAACCATGGGGGACGATTCACCATTATTTGAGTAAAAAGGTAAAAATGATTAAAAAAAGAAAAAAACTACTTTTTCAACTTGTATTTTCAACTTATCTCCCTACGATTTTACTCAAATTTATAGTGGGAGCCCATGTTGGATGTCGAATTTAACATTACATCCAAGGAGTACCCATGTTGAATATTTTTCAGTGGATTCAACTACACTAAATATGAGAAATGCATGAAAAAAATTATTGTAATAATGTTTTTTAATGTATTTTTAATTTTTTATGTAGCAGGTTACATCGAATGTATTAAGCATGGGTACTACTTGGATGTGAAATTAAATTCCACATCTAATGAGTGCTCTTGCTCAAAATTTGAGTAAAATCATAGTAATATATGTTAGAAGTACAAGTCGAAAAATAAGTTTTTTCTTCTTTCACTCCAAATTTGATGAGGCAATATAGTCATATTTTATTATTTGCACCATTATTTTGCCCCAATGATATTTGTTAAAAACAAGGACACTAGACTAAGGTTTTCTATTTATTTTCAATAGTTGAACAAAATAATAAAGAAGAAAAAATACCCTTTTCCAAGTGTTATCACAAAAATCCACCCCTGATAGGCTGCTGATCAGGAAGACCTTGTGTAACTATTTCAAACCAATCTTTTAGCTAAGGCTTAGCCTCCTCAGCCTGAGAGGTCTCTCTCAAAGGGTTCATTATATTGATTAAAGATATGGATAGATGGCTAACTCTATGCTTTGTGATTTTATAAGTTTATAGATTGGAAGATGGAGACTTGCTACCATTGGGCTATGGAGTCAGTGACAGAGATAACGATAACAAATAGATCTTCTTATAAAAATGATGCTTCTAAATACTTCAATGAAAGAGTGACACATTAAGGAAAGTCTCAATAACTGGAAGTCCATAGGAGTCAGAGCATGAGTAACCATGAATTCTGAGTAATAAGTATTTAAACATTGAAGAAAAACATCCAAAGATAGGACCCAAGAACTCAATTCACCATAGTTTAACACTTAAAGGAAGTCAGAGCATGTGCCTCCATGAATTCTGAGTAATAACCATTAAGACTATTTAAGTAAATCATATCAAATATAAAAGATGAAGCTCACTAAAGTACACTAAGAATCTCAGCTTCAGAAAAGTCCAACTGCTTCTGTATATATCAGTCCCTGCACAACATTTACAAAAGTAGTATTTTTTTCTAACATTTTCCAACCCTTAATACATTATTTCTTCTCCCATATATAGAGTTCATGTATATTCCTTCCTCTAGAATGATGGGAATTCGAATTCCTAATAATTTGACACCTATTGACACTTAAAACTAACTATTTAATACAAAGGACAGCTAACTAGGAGTCCTAGAGACCTAATACAACTAGGAGTGTAACTCCTTATTATGATTACAAAAACCTTATATAAACATTTAAAACATTATTTGACACCGAAAACTCCATGAAGTCGAATTTGATGGTGCCCATAACCTTCCAGCTGGCCATTGATGATTCATCCTTTTGTTGTTCCTAGAAACTAGGAGACCGTCCCTTGCTCTGTTTTGGCTGAAAGATAGGTCTTGGGACAGAGCTCATAACTTCTCATATAAAATCTATTTGGAAAAATTGAAGGAGGCTTTTATGAACCAATCCATGTTGAACAAAAACCTCTCTTTGTTTTTTGAAACATCTTTCTTACCGCCCAGAATGAGTCTTTGAAAAACAAGTGTTAAACAGGAGAAATATGTTTGTGAAAAACTGCACCTACAGCAATTTCGTAGTGCAAGTTTTGTCATCCATTTCTCCTAGATAATAATGGATTTGAAGAAAATGAAAGAGGTTTTTCTATTTAATTAGGTTAGGAATAAAAACCTCTTTCAATCTTCCAAAATATTCTTTTAGTTGCTCTAGATACCTCCTGAACGTTGACTACTTAAAAGAGTTTTTCTCCTGAAAAAGGCTGCTTCAATGATTTCATAGCACAAGGTTTGGTATGTGTATATGCATTCATTTCTTGAATTTACCTTTTGATTAGGGCTCAAACTTCTCAAGTGATCTTTCTTAGAATTTTGGCACATGTGTGGCCCTATGGTACAAGTGTTGCCCTTGATGGAAACTCACTTTGGTGTCAGACCTCAATTCAGGTGCTCAGAATGAAGGAAATCTTGTATACGTAGGCTCACCTTGCCGAAGATGGGTATACACGCGGGTTATACGTTCAGAAGTCGCGTATGCGTATACATGGACTTTTATGCACAGAAAAGCGCGTACATGGTGGAAAACTTATTTTTGGTCCATGGTTGTTAGTCCTTGGAATTTGAACCTATGGTTTTGGACCAAGGTATCTCGTAAGAAGTGTTGACCCCAGGTTTTGGGCCCTTGGTATTGGTTTATTATGGTTTTGGACCGTGGTATTGTGGAAGGCCTAAAACTATAAAAGAGGAAGGAGATCATGTGACAAGGAATTATCTGAATTATTATTGAATATCTGATAATGTAAGAGATCTGAAATATTAGTGATTAGCATTGTGGAGCAGATCTGGATCTGAATGAAGGAGGAACCTTAGCGAAAAGAAGGATAAGTTCTATTGATGGGTCATAATCTCTTGGCTTGAATGATAATATCTTTGCATGATTTTGATCGGTTTATCTGGCACATGCGTGCTCTATAAATCTGATAATCTGGGTTAATCAGTGCCTGAATACTTGAAAGAGTGAATTATGTTTGTAGATCTGTACATAGGTTCAGTTCAGCTAAGGCGCGTATATGCGCAGGTTCAGTGAAGGAAAACAGCGTATACACAGGTTGTTCCATACATAGAAGTGTATGCACGCATGTTTCAGGCCATTAAAGTAGCGTATACATTTTGAATTCTGTTTTTTCTCCTTCTGTTTATTGCTGCAGTGTTATGGGTTCAGTTTTGGTGTGTGGTACTGTTACTGTGATCTGGGTACAGTCGTCAGAGAGATGTTTATGTTGATTTAGTTTTGGTGAAAAGGTTATTGGTTGATGCAGAAATTCTTGATGGTTGATTGATGTTATTTGTGGATCGAGTCTGAAAATTTATGAAACGTGGTCCTTGAAAGAAAGAGAAGGTTGTAGCCTTTTGTAGGCCAGCACCTACGTACTAGTATCTTGGCTAGTGCAAGAGCTAAGGGGGTTGTAGCTCCCTTCCAGGAGAAGCTGGAAAACAAGAGAGAGTTGTAGCTCTCTGCAGGTTGCAGCCTGCATACTGGTAAAAGGACTGCACCAGTACATTTGTAAAAAATAAGTTTCTAATTAAAGAAAAGATATAGACAAATTGCAGCAGGTGGTTTTCACCCACATTGGGTTTCCACCTTATATCTTTTGTTCTTGTGTGCGATTCTCTTTCTGCTTTACTATTTCTGGTTACTGGTTATTTGCTTCTGAATCACAAATTAATAACTGACATCTGAAAGATAAATCAAATTATAAGTTTGCTTTGTATACGTGGGTTTCTTTATCTATAGTTGCGTATATACATGGTTTTTATTATGAGAAGTAGCGTATATCATCTGGAATTTGAAAAGGAAATATTTGACTTGATAATACTGATTCACCCCGCCCCCCCAAGTATTATTTCCAATAATTGGTATCAGAGTAGGTCCTTCTGAAGAAGCTTGATCGCTTGAAAGAAGATCCTTCATCATGAGCAACTACAAGAGGGAAGCATCAATCAGGCCACTGGTTTTTGATGGGACAAACTTCGTATATTGGAAGGTAAGAGTTACTACCTATCTTCAATAGTTGGGTACAGAAGTCTAGGATATCATAGATACAGGATATACTTTTCCAGCAGCAACTCCTACAGATCCGGCTGAGAAGAAGAAATATGAAACAAATGCAAAGGCGGTCAATACTTTATTGGGATGTCTATCTCAATCAGAATTCGTGAAAGTTATGCAGGTAAAATCAGCAAAAGAAATATGGGACAAGATTGTCCTAAGCTATGAAGGAGATGATCACGTAAAACGAGCAAAACTTCAAACCCTCAGGATTCAGTATGAAAATCTCGAGATGTATAAGGATGAAAGTGTGGCTAACTATTTTCTTCGTGTAGATGAGATTGTTAATTGTATGAAAAATTTGGGTGAAGAAATAAAAGAGGCTGTTGTGGTTGAAAAAGTTCTAAGATCTTTTTCCCCTAGGTTTGAATCTAAAGCTTCTGCAATAGAGGAAAAGGAGAATCTACAAAGCCTTAAAATGTCACAGCTGCACGGTATTCTAACTGCTTATGAAATGAGGAAAGGAGGACCATCAGACAGGAGAGAAGCTGCCTTCAAGGCTTCAGGCAAAGGCGAGTACTATGAGTCAGGACACGTGTCAGAAGAAGAAGAAGAATCAAATTTTGTCAGAAATCTTCAACGGGGTACTGGACGGTTTCGAGGTAAGTTACCTTTCAAATGCTTTGCTTGTGGAAGAGTCGGTCACTATGCTGCCAAATGTCCTCACAAGGATAAGATTGACAAAGGGAAGGAACCTGTTAGATGGAACAAGAAACCAAATGCAAATAAGAAAAGCTATTACACTAATGAAGATAGTGATGGACTTTCAAATAGTGACGAAGATGAACGAGGTAATAAATATAAACTTTTAATGGCTTTTGAAGATGATGACTACATGGATGCTATAGATGTAGAAGGTTTTTCTGAAGACATGACTAATCTCAAAATCTTCTTAGAAGAGAAAAGTGCAATTATTGAGTCTCTACAATATCAACTGGCTGAAAGGGAAAAACATCTTGAAAAATTGGAATGTGAAATTGTTTGTCTTAGAAAGGAGATTGAGAAAACAAAAGCTAATAATCTTAAATTTGCTAAAGGATCTGAAACTCTGGATGAGATTATCAATGTGTAGCGTTCTCCACTAATCAAGACAGGTCTGGGATATAATGGAGAAACATCTCAAGCTTCTACCTCCAAAAGTTATCTTGATGCAGCAAAGAAGAGCGAGCAAAGGCCTAATAGAAATCATCAGGTAAATCAGTGACAGTTTAACTCAAGAACGAATAAAGACTATCAAGAAAATCAGGGACAAGCTACCTTAAGGACAAACAGAAGCTACAATCAGCCACAGGTAAAATCTTCCCAATTTGCCTCAAGAATGGATGTCAGTAGAAACTACAATCGATTGGATGATAGATTTGATAATCGCAGGAGTTTCTTCAATGGCCAATGTTTCTCTTGCCATAATTTTGGTCACAAAGCAGCTCAATGTGTTGCCTATAAGACAATCATGACTAGAGAAGCTCAAAAACAAAGGAATATTAATGGAATCACGAAAAGGACTTATAACAACTTTTCGGCCCTTGAAAATGAAGTTGAATGTTATATTTGTAATAACTTTGGTCATAAAGATTCTGAATGTAGGAGAAGGTTTTGGAAGACAACTCAGAAGGAACATACCTCAAGTGCCAGAACATGGAGAATGAAGGAACCACAACTAGAAAGATGTGGGATAGCCTTCTACGCAGAAGGATAGGAAAATATATGGTATATCGATAGCGGATGTTCAAAGCATATGACAGGGGATAAAGGAAAACTTGAATCATATACTGCAGTAGAAAAGGGGAAGAAGGTGTCTTTTGGAAATGATACCCCTGCAGCCATAAAAGGAAAAGGCACTGCTCAGTTGAAAGAACAGGTCAGAGATGGAAATGTTTTGTATGTTTATGGCTTGAAGCATAATCTACTAAGTGTTAGTCAGATGTGCAATCAAGGAGCCGAGGTAATATTTCGATTAAATGAATGCAGTGTTCGTGATCTTGATACAGGAGAAACAATGATCAAAGGCAGAAGAACTCCAAATAATCTATACATATTTGAAGAAGGACAACAACAATGCTATTTAAGCAAGGATGATGAACACTGGTTATGGCACCGGAGGTTGGGGCATATAAGCTTTTCACAAATAAGGAAAGCATGCAAATACCAGGCAGTTCGTGGTCTTCCAGATATCAAAATTCCAGACAACACCATATGCAAATCATGTCAGTTTGGTAAGCAAACCAGAACTAACTTTCCTGAGAAGGAAGGATCGGCTAGCAGGCCTCTTGAGCTAGTCCATAGAGGTGTATGTGGTCCATTTAGGACAAGGTCACCTCGAGGAGAAGAATACCTTATACTATTCATTGATGACTTCTCCAGGTTTGTTTGGTTAGGACTTATGAAGCACAAAGACGAAGCATTCGAAAAATTCAAATCCTTCAAAGCCTTGGCTGAAAATGAATCAGATTATAAAATTAAGTGCCTCAGGTCCGACAGAGGTGGGGAATTTACCTCAAATGAATTTTTTGATTTCTGTGAAGAACATGGAATAAGAAGGGAATTCTCTACAGCTAGGACTCCTCAGCAAAATGGAGTGGCGGAATGGATGAACAGAACATTCCAACAAATGTCTCGTGCTATGCTTGATGAGTCTGGAACTCCCGCAACCTTTTGGGGTGAAGCTGCATATGCAGCGGCTGTTATTCTCAACAAAACAAATGTCCGAGTGAACAACACTCAAACTCCTCATGAGCTCTTGTATGGTGAAACTCCTTCGGTAAAGCATTTCAAAATTTTTGGGAGCAAATGCTATATTAAGAATACTGATGAGCAGCTTGGCAAGCTTGAACCTAGAGCAGATGAAGGCATTCTCCTTGGTTATTCTCCCTACAACAAAGCATATAAGTGTTACAACAAAAGGCTTGGAAGAATTGTTGACATAATTGATGTAGTGGTTGATGAAAAAGGATACATCCCTTGGGAAGTGAATCATGAAAATATCAATGAGGATGAAGACTACTCTCTAAATCAGACAGATGATGAAGAAGAACCCCAAGAGGCACCAGAGGAACAGATAAGGATAGAAGAAAAGACTCCATCTAGGTACGTTCAGAAGAATCATCCAGAATCTCAAATTTTGGGGTAGAAAGAAGCAGGTATACAAACAAGAAGAACAATAGCAGAAGCTTCAAGCTATTTGGAATTGCTCTCTTCCACTGAACCGCAGAATGTAAAAGAAGCATGCAAAGATGAGTGTTGGGTTAAGGAAATGGATGAAGAGCTTGATTAGATCGAAAAGAATAACACTTGGGAGTTGGTTCCTAGACCAAAAGACAAAAATGTCATAGGAACAAAATGGATCTTCAAAAATAAGTTGAATGAAAATAGGGAAGTGATTAGAGACAAGGCCAGACTTGTTTGCAAAGGGTATGCTCAACAGGAAGGAATAGACTTTGAAGAAACTTTTGCTCTCGTTGCTAGACTTGAGGCCATCAGAATGTTCCTTGCTCTCTCTAGCTTCCAGAAGTTCAAAGTATTTCAAATGGACCTAAAATCAGCCTTTCTGAATGGAGACTTAGAAGAAGAAGTGTACGTAGAGAAACTAGATGGCTTTATCCTTGGGAATGATCCAAATCTTGTATGCAGACTTAAAAAGGCTCTCTATGGGCTTAAACAAGCTCCAAGGGCTTGGTACTATCGTTTGGATAAATATCTTCACCAACAAGGTTTTTCAAAAGGATCAGCAGATAGCAATCTCTATATAAAAATTGAAAATAACAAATTGATAATACTTGTTGTGTATGTAGATGATATTATCTTTGGAAGCAATGAAGAAGCTATGTGTCAAAGCTTTGCCTTGGTGATGCAGAAAGAATTCGAAATTTCCTTGCTTGGAGAACTGACATACTTTCTTGGATTGCAAATTGAACAAAATGAAGGTGGTCTCTTCTTGTCTCAAACCAAGTACCTCAAGCAGATTCCGAAGAAGTATGACATGGAAGATTCAAAAACAGTATGTACCCCCATGGTTACAGGATGCAGCCTCAGTGAAAATGATGAATCAGCAAGAGTGCATCAACCAACCTATAGATCTATGATTGGAAGTATTCTTTATTTGACAAGTACCTGACCAGACATCATGCATGCAGTGGGAATAGTTGGAAGATTTCAGGCAAATCCAAAGGAAACTCATCTTCAGGAAGTCAAGAGAATCTTCAAGTACCTTCAAGGAACTCAAAACTATGGCTTATGGTACCCTAGAGATACAGATCTCACACTTCATGCTTACACAGACGCAGATTGGGCCGGAAGCGTGGATGATAGGAAGAGCACAAGTGGTGGTGCATTCTTTATGGGTTCCAGATTAGTATCTTGGTTCAGCAAGAAACAGAGTTCGATTGCTTTATCTACAGCTGAAGAGGAATATGTGGCTATTGCATCTTGTTGCACTCAACTTCTTTGGATGATGCAAACCTTGCAAGATTTTCAAATCACATGTACTCCACCTGTCTCTATCTTATGTGATAATACAAGTGCAATAAGCATTTCAAAGAATCCTATCATGCATTGAAAGACCAAGCACATACCTATCAAATATCACTTTCTTCGGGAACAAGTGCTTGAGCAAAAAGTCAAGTTGGAGTATGTTCCTTCTAAGGAACAAATTGTCGATATCCTCACCAAACCACTGCCCTGGGAAACTTTTGAATATCTCAGATAGAAGCTGAGAGTAGTTGATGCTTCATCCTGCTGTTGAAGCTTGTCTGTATCAAAGAAAAGTTGGTGTACGCGAGTTGGATGAGGGGAATCCACGTACATACGCCAATTTATGCAGGTGCAGTCGCGTATCTGGAGAAAATCAGCAAGGACAGACTCTGGTTGAAGAGAGTCTAATATGGGTCTGTCAGAGACCATCAGGGACGGGTTCAGGGGGAGCAGATAATCTTCTAATAATGCATTGTTGGCATTACCTTAGAAGCTCTTGGTTCTAGTACTCAAGCTATTTTTGGTTTAGGTGGATCAGCTGCAAAAAGGAGATAAGAAGGAGAACATGGTCGCTGATATATACAGTGATTGTCAGAAGCTGTTGATAGTAATTATTGATCATTTGGATAAGTCTTGATATTTCATCTCTATGTCATGTATATTATTTTATCAAGGTCATGTAACGGCCTATTTTGGTTTCCCCACTATGCCTGGGATGATTGATGTGATTGATTGTCATATGTAAAATTCTGATGTATCCCCACTTGGTTGGGTGGATAATCCCCACTTGGTTGGGTGATGGTTGTATGTATTGAGTCTTTTGGTGATAGGAAGGTCTTTTATGATGTATATGGTTCTTCTTGAAGAACATCTTTTTGCAGATCTTGCATACAGTCAGGGGGAGCATGTTCAACACAACATAGCAGAGATATCAGCATGTACTCAAGAGGAGCATAGCCCTTTGCCCTTGATGACAAAGGGGGAGAATGACTTTGAGGATCGTGGGGTTGCCATCAAGTCCAAAGGGGGAGATTGTTGGCATTTTGGTACAGGTGTGGCCCTATGGTACAGGTGTTGTCCTTGATGGCAACTCACTTTGGTGTCAAACCTCAGTTCAGGCGCTCAGGATGAAGGAAATCTTGTATACGCATGTTCACCTTGCCGAAGACGCGTATACATGCAGGTTATACGTTCAGAAGTCGCGTATGCGTATACACAGACTTTTATGCACAAAAAGCACGTACATGGTGGGAAACTTATTTTTTGTCCATGGTTGTTAGTCCTTGGAATTTGAACCTATGGTTTTGGACCAAGGTATCTCGTCAAAAGTGTTGACCCCAGGTTTTGGGCCCTTGGTATTGGTTTATTATGGTTTTCGACCGTGGTATTGAGGAAGGCCTAAAACTATAAAAGAGGAAGGAGATCATGTGACAAGGAATTATCTGAATTATTATTGAATATCTGATAATGTACGAGATCTGAAATATTAGTGATTAGCATTGTGGAGCAGATCTGGATCTGAATGAAGGATGAACCTTAGTGAAAAGAAGGATAAGTTCTATTGATGGGTCATAATATCTTGGCTTGAATGATAATATCTTTGCATGATTTTGATCTATTATATCTGGCACATGCGTGATCTATAAATCTGATAATATCGGTTAATTAGTGCCTGAATACTTGAAAGAGTGAATTATGTTTGTAGATCTGTACGCAGGTCCAGTTCAGCTAAGGCGCATATATACACAGGTTCAATGAAGGAAAACAGCGTATACGCAGGTTGTTCCATACGCAGAAGCGTATGCACGCATGTTTCAGGCCATTAAAGTAGCGTATACATTTTGAATTGTGTTTTTGCTGCTTCTGTTTATTGCTACAATGTTCTGGGTTCAGTTTTGGTGTGTGGTACTATTACTGTGATCTGGGTACAGTCGTCAGAGAGGTGTTTATGTTGATTTAGTTTTGGTGAAAAGGTGATTGGTTGATGCAAAAATTCTTGATGGTTGATTGATGTTATTTGTGGATCCAGTCTAAAAATTTATGAAATGTGGTCCTTGAAAGAAAGAGAAGGTTGTAGCCTTCCATAGGCCAACACCTATGTACTAGTATCTTGGCTAGTGCAAGAGCTAAGGGGGTTGTAGCTCCCTTCCAGGAGAAGCTGGAGAACGAGAGAGAGTTTTAGCTCTCTACAGGTTGCAGCCTGCGTACTGGTAAAAGGACTGCACCAGTACATTTGTAAAAAGAAGTTTCTAATTAAAGAAAAGATAGAGACGAATTGCAGCAGGTGGTTTTCACCCACATTGGGTTTCCACCTTATATCTTGTGTTCTTGTGTGTGATTGTCTTTCTGCTCTGCTTTACTGTTTTTGGTTACTGGTTATTTGCTTCTGAATCATAGATTAATAACTGACATCTGAAAGATAAATCAAATTATAATTCTGCTTTATATACGCGGGTTTCTTTATCTATAGTTGCGTATATACGCGGTTTTTATTAAGAGAAGTAGCGTATATCATCTGGAATTTGAAAAGGAAATATTTGACTTGATAATACTGATTCACCCCCCCTCTCAGTACTATTTCCAACAATCTTATTACACCTCTAGAGAAACATCCCTTTCAAAATAATCCTCTCTTTCTTTCAAGGTAGATCCTCAAAAGCAAAACTGTCACCTTCAGCAGTTTCATAGCATGCTACGAAACTGTTGTGTGAGTCAAAAACTCATAGTTCTCTTTTTTTAAAATTTTCTTTCTTGGGATTTCAGTGACTGCAGATATAACCTCTAGAGAGATTGGTAATTCAAGCACTCCAACCTTTGAATTAAATCCTGTGAAATTGGAAGAAAATTCTTTGGTGACTTGCATGTGACCTCCTTGAAATTTTTCGCAGAATCTCCAACATCCAACCTGTTTGAAAGCTTGTTCAATATTAGACACCTGCCTAACCTATGATCCTTCTTTTTTGTAAACAACTCCATGGAATTCCTGCAAGATGAAAATTGAAAGAGCCTGCACCATATTAATCTCGATCATTGCCTCGCTTGAAATGAAAAGCGCAGCTACCTCACTTGGACTTCAAAGAGTTTTTATTAAGTACTTGTCAATTTGCTTCTCATAGATGAACCCATAAATAATCATAACTGAAAATACTTGGCTCCTTTTTTGAAATTTGAAAATTGAGTGCACCAAGACACCTAACGAACCTAATGATAAGAATGAGCAATTGAATGTGATAGGCAAGGTGTATGGATTGACAATTGATGATGAAAATCTAACAAATTCTAGTAGATTTGATAGTTGGATGACATTTGACACGGATCTACATGAATCCCTGATTTCGCAGCGTAGCCAGTGCACATTTTGGGTTTTGCGCTACGAAAACTCCCAGACTCGGTTTTGCGCTACGAAAACACTTAGACAATTTTGATGCGCATAAGAACTTTGAAATAGGATTGACATATGGAGCTTAGGTGTGATGTGAGACCAGTGATGGATGAAAACGGAGTGTTGACCTTTATTTAAACATACCAACGAGACTCCTATGACTTAGACACTAAAGCAAACATGGAAAAATTAAACCCAGACTAACACCTAACCTTTACAATCAAACTGATGTGAACAATTTAGAAATTGTTTCCTAAGTGATAATAATCTCAAAAGCAGACCCTAGAAGGCTGCTAACCAGGAAGACCTTAAGTAACTATTTCAAACCTACTTTAGGCTGAGACTTAGCCTCCCCAACCTGAGAGGGATCTCTCAAAGGATTAATGTTTTTGATTATGATCAAGATGACTAAGTCTTGTGAAACAAAGGTAAAAATGTAAGTGGTGGAAACACAACTAAAAAGTGTCAATTGGGCTTATGGAGTCAACATTTTTTCAGTATAACAATGACATCAACCTTACATAGAAGTAAGGGCATTTATGATTCAACACATTTAGAACATACAAGAAACATATAGGACCACACAGTCTATGAATGTATAAAGGAAGTTAGAGCACCATGAGTGATTTCTAAATAATTACACATTCACACTACTGAAAATATTGAGAAAAGAATAATACAACACATTCTGAGCATCGAATCCCTCTTGATTCCTGAGAAGCAAAGCCAATATTGCATTACGAAAACAAAGTCTTTACATAAATCAAAATACCAAAGCTTTTCTGAATAATTTTCCAACCCTTGATACATTAGTTCTTCTCCCATATATAGAGCTCATGTAGATTCCTTCCTCCAGCATGAGGAGAATTCGAATTCCTCCTAATTTGACACCTATTGACACTTAAACTAACTATTTAATACAAAAGACAGCTAACTAGGAGTCGTAAAGACCTAATACAACTAGGAGTGTAACTCCTTATTATGATTACGACAACCTTATATAAAAATTTAAAGCACTCTTTGACACCTATAACTCCATAAGTCGAATTTGATGGTTCTCATAACCTTCTAGCTGGCCCTTTATGACTCATCCTTTTACTGTTCCTAGAAATTAGGAGACTGTCCCTTGCCCTGTTCTGGCTGAAAAACAGGTCTTGGGAAAGAGCTCATAACTTCTCATAAAAAACTTACCTGGAAAAACGGAAGAAGGCTTTTGTGAACCAATCCATGCTGAACAAAAACCTCTCTTGTTTTTTGAAACACCTTTCATACCGCCCATAATGTGTATTTGAAAAATAGGTGTAAAACAGAGAAATATGCTTGTGAAAAACTGCACCTACAACAGTTTTGTAGCGCAAGTTTGGTCCTTCATTTCTCCCAGATCATAATGGATTTGAAGAAAGTAGAAGAGATTTTTGTACTTTAGTATCTTAGGAATGAAAACCTCTTTAACTTTTCAGAGAGGAGTTTTCCACTGCTCAGAAACTCTTCTAGAAGTTGACTGGTAAAAACTAGGAGACAAAGTTCCTCCTTTTTAGAGTTTCATTTTTATTCTTGTCTTCGACCTTCTCCTACTTGTTTTTCCCTTGCTGGATGTTTAAACCTTGTAAATACTCCCTTTTAGAAACCCTTCTTCACAAATATTTACTTTTTGTCTCTCAAAAATGGTCCATCAAGTCATAATATGCAGCTACAGCAGTTTCGTAGCGCACTACGAAACTACTGTGTGAATAAAAAAAACACAGTTTTTTCAAAAAAAATATTCTTCTTGTGATTTCTTCACAACTTAATCTTATGCCAATAGGCCACATATCTTTGACATAATTCATCCATAAACAGCTTCGAAAAGGTAATTTTCTAACCAAAATTGTGTTAAGGATCTAATCACTTACAACCTAGTTCTTTTATGTTAAGATTGTCCTCCTAATTTGCTGAAATGAATTTGCAGGTACTCAATCTCTCTCTCTTACCTCTGGCTCTGCCTCTTGTAATATTCTTAAATGCCTAGTCACAGGCTTTCTTGGCTTTGAAAACAAACTTTGAGACTTGGTCATCAAATTGAAGCTTTTTAGAAGATTTAACGCCTTTGGTTTTGTTCTTGTTGGCTTCAAGTAGCTCTGCTTGGACCAGAGGAGTCTCTTCCATGTAGATGGTGTGAAGGAGATTGTTCAAAATTCCCTTTGAAGCTGGGCTTTCATTAACAATCATTGTCTTCCCATTTTCCTTGGCTAATTTACTTCTAGTTACTCTTCTTTTGACTGTTTTATCAATAGACTGCTCTTGTACCACTTCCTTGATCTGAACCTTCTTCTTCTATGACTGTTTGAATGCTTCTTCAACCTCTCTATTCCTCATGAGAACATCTAAGCCTTCAGGCTTAGGTCTAAGACACTAGCCTGATCTGTGATTTTTCCTTTCTTCAGACATTTCTATGAAATCCCTGCAAGGAAACTTGAAGATAAACCTGCACTGTATTGGTTTGAATACTGCCTTACTTGAATTTGAAACTAAGAGATGCCTTGCTTGATCTTCAAAGAATTGAACATCTGTTAATGTGCTCCTCATGCATGAACCCAAACCTAAATCA
The DNA here is from genome assembly GCA_031772625.1 of Pinus tabuliformis. Classification (NCBI taxonomy): domain Eukaryota; kingdom Viridiplantae; phylum Streptophyta; class Pinopsida; order Pinales; family Pinaceae; genus Pinus; species Pinus tabuliformis. The sequence goes on along the minus strand of CM062818.1, from coordinate 1,135,840,813 downwards.
TAACTGTGAATACTTGGCTCTTTTTGAAACTTGCAACCTAAGCATACCAAGACTCCTAACGACTCTAATAATGAGAATGAATGGCTGCATGTGATAGGGATGGTTCAAGGACTGACACATGGTGATGACAAATTGACGAATTTTGATGGAAAATATAGTTAGACCAAATCTGGCACAAATCCATAATTTCGTAGCACAACCAGTGTAAATTCTGTGTTTTGCGATACGAAATCTCCTAGTTACGAAATTGTCTAGGTGTTTTCGTAGCGCACATAGTGTATTTTTGTGAGTTTGCACTACGAAAAATCCTAGTTGATTTCATAGTGCATGTAATTTTTGAAACAACCTTAACACATAACACTTTGAATAAATGTGGGACCAATGGTGGATAAAACAAGATTGTTGACCATATTTAACAAAGGGAACAAGACTCTATATTATGTTTTAGACTCCTTAAATAAAACAATAGAAATGACTTGACCAAGACTGACTTACAACTTTGAAACCATACAAGTTGTCCAAATTGTTTTTGAAATTTTTCAGTGATAACAGTGGCTCCACTTGGGATAGTGTGCTCCTGTAGTACACTAAGAACTCGCAGGTCCGGTGCTTTATCCTTTTATGATAAATGGAAATTTGTTTGACAAGCATCCCCTTTAAGCTTCTTGGGACTTCACCTTGGGCTTAAGCTTGACGATCAATGTAGGAAAAAGAAATCTATATCTACTGAAAAATTGCTCAGTCAACCTTGAGCTTACTTGCATTTTCCTAGCTACCTACCCTATCAGCTACAATCTTCACTTGTAGCTCAAGGAACATGAAATTTCCAATGAAGCCAGTCATCGATGTGATCTGACACTTGAATCTCTTGACTGCATTCAACCTCAAAATAACCATGATAGTGAGATGACCAAATCAACTTATAATGTATATGATCTTCATAATGCAAATGAAAATGAAATACTGATGTGCAAAACTTTGCCATGTATTCATTTATAGGGTCAAAGAAAACATGGTTATTTTGATAATCATCATAACATTCTATCTCTTTAGACAACTAATCCTTAGCCACACAAAATTCCTTTGATGTGCTATCCAACTGCCTTTTTGCATGATTCCCATAGACAATGTAATTTTCCTCATTATTGTGATCATTCTTTGAAGTAATTTGCTGCAAAGAATTACATAAAATGATCAACCGTTTCCTCTACCTGAGGGTTATAAAAATTTTCTTCCATTATTTCTTCTTGTTGTGTGTAATCATTTTCATCTTCATTATGATTCAAATACTGAGAAGACTGTTGCATCTATAAATCAATATCAGAGGATTGAACATGGTTTTCATAAGTAAACCCCTGCTGATTTTTATGTTGCATTTCATGGGATGTTATACTTTCTTCTTGGTGTTGAAATCTATTGTTATGAAAAGCCTCTAAAATTTCTTCATCCATAAATTCATCATCATCATAACAACCTCCAAGTACTGAATAAGACTTAAAGGATGTCTACAACAATCTTTGAGAAACAATAAGGAAGGATGACATTCTTTATACATCTCATAGAATTCATCATGAAAATTAGCAAGCGAATATATTGAACCATTTTCCAAACTTTTATACCAAGACCATGCTTTTCATTCTAAAGTGGTCATAAACCTCCTCATGAAACAATCTTCAGGGAATTGAACCTTAGGACTGAGTACATGCATATGAAACCTAACCAAATGAAGAGCAGCATTGTCTTTCTTTTCATCTTTGAATATTGGAAGATCCTCTAACCAATCAACCTTTGGCATAAGATTTGGAAAACCAGGGATATGAGATCGCTTCATTGGAGCATACCTAGCATTCATTATCATAGTGGAACTCATCTTGGAACTTCATCAAGCTACTGATCTTCTCGCAGTGGAGTCAATTTCCAATTTTTTATTTGATGTGTGGAGTCGCCAAGGTAGTTTTGCAGCCTCAAAAAGATGTCTGAGCTCCTGCTACCTTCAGAAGTTTAGCCTCTTAATTTCGGGAAAGAATAAGCTTCAGGCTCTCGGGAGATGCACCAAAACATTATCTCAAAATCAGACCCTGGAAGGCTGCTGACCAAGAAGACCTTAAGTAACTATTTCAAACCTACTTTAGGTTGAGACTTAGCCTCCCCAACCTGAGAGGGCTCTCTCAAAGGATTAATGTTTTTGATTATGATCAAGATGACTAACTCTTGTGAAACAAAGGTAAAAATGTAAGTGGTGGAAACAAAACTAAAAAGTATCCATTGGGCTTATGGAGTCAACGTTGTTTCAGTATAACAATGACATCAAACTTACATAGAAGTTAGGGCATTCATGATTCAACACATTTAGAACATACCAGAAACATATAGGACCACACAGTCTATGAATGTATAAAGGAAGTTAGAGCACCATGAGTGATTTCTAAGTAATTACACATTCATACTACTGAAAATATTGAGAAAAGAATAATACAACACATTCTGAGCATCGAATCCCTCTTGATTCCTGAGAAGCAAAGCCAATATTGCATTACTAAAACAAAGTCTTTACATAAAGCCAAATATCAGAGCTTTTCTGAATAATTTTCCAACCCTTGATACATTAGTTCTTCTCCCATATATAGAGTTCATGTAGATTCCTTCCTCTAGCATGAGGGGAATTCAAATTCCTCCTAATTTGACACATATTGACACTTAAACTAACTATTTAATACAAAAGATAGCTAACTAGGAGTCCTAAAGACCTAATACAACTAGGAGTGTAACTCCTTATTATGATTACAACAACCTTATATAAACATTTAAAGCATTATTTGACACCTATAACTCCATGAAGTCGAATTTGATGGTGCTCATAACCTTCCAGCTGGCCCTTGATGACTCATCCTTTTGTTGTTCCTAGAAACTAGGAGACTGTCCCTTGCTCTGTTCTGGCTGAAAAGTAGGTCTTGGAACAGAACTCATATCTTCTCATGAAAAATCTATTTGGAAACACTGAAGGAGGCTTTTGTGAATAAATCCATTCTAAACAAAAAGATCTCTTGGTTTTTTGAAACACCTTTCCTACCACCCAGAATGTGTATTTTAAAAACAGGTGTAAAACAAAGAAATATGCTTGTGAAAAGTTGCAGATACAGCAGTTTCGTAGCGCAAGTTTGGTCCTTCATTTCTCCCATATCATAATGGATTTGAAGAAAGTAGAAGAGGTTTTTGTACTTCAGTATCTTAGGAATGAAAAACTCTTTCACTTTTCAGAGAGGAGCTTTCCACTGCTCAGAAACTCTTCTAGAAGTTCACTGGTAAATGCTAGGAGACAAAGTTCCTCCTTTCTAGAGTTTCATTTTTATTCTTGTCTTCGACCTTCTGCTACTTGTTTTTCCCTTTGTGGATGTTTAAACCTTGTAAATACTCCCTTTCAGAGACCTTTTTTCACAAATATTTACTTTTTGCCTCTCAAAATTGGTCCATCAAGTCATAATATGCAGCTATAGCAGTTTCGTAGTGCACTACGAAACTGCTGTGTGAATAAAAAAAACACAGTTTTTTCAAAAAAAATATTCTTCTTTTCATTTGTTCACAACTTCATCTTATGCCAATAGGCCACATATATTTGACATAATTCATCTATAAACAGCTTCGAAAAGGTAATGTTCTAACCAAAATTGTGTTAAGGCTCTAATCACTTACAACCCAGTTCTTTTATGCTGAGATTGTCCTCCTAGTTTGCTCAAATGAATTTGCAGGTCCTCAATCTGTCTCTCTTACCTATGGCTTTGCCTCTTGTAATCTTATTAAATTCCTAGTCATAGGCCTTCTTGGATTTGAAAACAAACTTTCAGACTTGGTCATCAAACTGAAGCTTTTTAGAAGATTTAACTCCTTTGGTTTTGTTCTTGTTGGCTTCAAGTAGCTCTGCTTGGACCATAGGAGTATCTTCTATGTAGATGGTGTGGAGGAGATCGTTCAAACTTCCCTTTGAAGTTGGGCTTTCATCAACAATCATTGTCTTCCCCTTTTCCTTGGCTAATTGACTTCTAGTTACTCTTCTTTTGACTGTTTTATCAATAGACTGCTCTTGTACCACTTCCTTGATCTGGACCTTCTTCTTCTATGAATGTTTGAATGCTTCTTCAGCCTATCTATTCCTCGTGATAACATCTAAGCCTTCAGGCTCAGGTCTAAGACACTGGCCTGATCTATGATTTTTCCTTTCTTCAGACATGTCTACGAAATCCATGCAAGCAAACTTGAAGATAAACCTGCACTGTATTGGTTTGAACACTGCCTTACTTGAATTTGAAACTAAGAGCTGCCTCGCTTGATCTTCAAAGAATTCAAATTGAACATCTGTCAATGTGCTCCTCATGCATGAACCCAAACCTAAATCATAACTGTGAATACTTGGCTCTTTTTGAAACTTGCAACCTAAGCATACCAATACTCCTAACGACTCTAATAATGAGAATGAATGGGTGCGTGTGATAGGGATGGTTCAAGGACTGACACGTGGTGATGAAAAATTAAAGAATTTTGATGGAAAATACAGTTAGACCAAATCTGGCACAAATCCCTGATTTCGTAGTGCAACCAGTGTAAATTTTGTGCTTTGTGCTACGAAATCTCCTAGTTACGAAACTGTCTAGGTGTTTTCGTAGCGCACATAGTGTATTTTTGTGAGTTTCCACTACGAAAACTCCTAGTTGATTTTGTAGTGCATGTAATTTTTGAAACAACCTTAACACATAACACTTTGAATAAATGTGGAACTAATGGTGGGTAAAACAAGATTATTGACCATATTTAACAAAGGGAACAAGACTCTATCTTATGTTTTAGACTCCTTAAATAAAACAATAGAAATGACTTGGCCAAGACTGACTGACAACTTTGAAACCGTACAAGTTGTCCAAATAGATTTTTGAAATTTTTTCAGTGATAACACCAAGAGTATATGATTTGTTTGATCAACTTATGGGAGCTAAGGTGTTCTCCAAAATTGATCTAAGATGAGGGTATTATAAAGTAAGGATTAAGAAGAAATATATCATTAAGATAAAATTTGAAACTTGATATTAGAATTATGAGTTCGTAGTGGTATCATTTGGGTTATGTAATGCACCAGGTCTATTCATATGCCTTTTGAATGAAAATTTCTAAAACTTTTTGGATAAGATTGTTGTTTTATTTTTGGATTAAATCTTGGTGTATTCCAAATATGTGGAAGGCATGAAAGTCATTGGGGGATGGTGCTAAAGGTATTTAGAGAGAATTACTTTTATTCCAAGGTGCCATAACTATTCATTTTATCAAAATCAACATCATTATTTGGGCCATATAATTTCAGAGGAAGGGATAGCAATAGACCTAGAAAAGATCCAATGAATAAAATATTTTTCAGCACCCAAAATATGATAGAGGTGAGATCCTTCATGGACTTGGTGGGATACTGTAGAATACTTATTAAGGGATTGTAAAAAATATCCCATTCTATCACTTCCTTTCAAACTAAATGTGTGAAGTTTCAATGGTATCCTAAATGTGAAGAGGCCTTTAAACATTTTAAAATATTATTAAAAATTGAACCTTTTTTGAAGATTTTTAATCCAAATGAAGTTTTAATTATGTGCACCGATGCATATAAGGAGGGGCTTGGACAAGTCCTGATGAAAAACATGCATGCGATATGCTATACATAAAGGAAATTGAAAGAGAATTAAAGGAATTATGAAACTCATGATATCGAGTTGGAATCCATTATATATTACCATAAAATGTGGAGCCATTACCTCAAGGGGAAAATGTTTTAATTGAAAATAAAAAACAATGGATTCAAGCACTTGCTTAGACTGCCAAATTTAAATGCTAGAAAATTTGGCTAGAAAATCTATCTAATTATGGCTTTGAAATTAAGCACATAAAACATAAGGAAAATAAGTTGATCGATCCGCTCAGTAGAAGGATTCTTACACTTCATGCTACAAAAATAAGTGTATGCCAATATGATTTAAAGGTTCAAATTTTACAAGTTAAAAATTTAGACCAACAATACATGGAAGTAAAAGGAAATCCACAAGGAGCCAATATATCAACGTATTAAAGGGGTTAATGAATTCGGAAATATGGAATTAATTTTTACAAAGGTAAGATATATGTTTGAAATTCTCAAGAGCTAAAAAATATATGATTGAATGAGATACACAAGGTACCTTATGCTAGACATCAACAATGCAAAAGGAGAATCTCAATAGTTATGAAACAATACTTTTGTCTAGATATGAGAAAAAAGGTGAATAATTATATAGGAAGGTATATAGAATGTCAAAGAATTAAGGTTGAGCATATACATTTAAGTCATTGCCACTGCTCATACCCCTTTCTCATTAGAAATAGGAGGTTATTTCTATTTATTTTATTGCAAACAGACCCAAGACTATGAAGAAAGATGATTCCACTATGGTAGTGGTAGAAAAAATTGTTAAAGCTACCCATTTTATTATAATGAAATAAACACATAAGACATCAAATGTTGCTAATATTTATATCAAGGAAATTTCCAAGCTATCTGGTGTTCCCAAGGAAATCACTTTAGAGAAGGATCCAAAGTTTACATCAAACTTCTCGACAAGTTTATTTAAAGGATTTGGAACTAATTTAAATTTTGGCACAACATACCATCTAGAATTATATGGCCAAACAATAAGATCTTGTCAATTTATTGAATATATGTTGAAGATGTGTGTGATGGAAAAACCATCAAAATTGGAAGAATGTTTGCACCTGGTATAGTTTTCTATAAAAATGAGTGCCAAGCATATGTGAAGATCATACGATTCGAGGTCTTGTATCAAAATAAATCCAACACACCTATCATTTAGGATAATCTATTAGAGAGAGTCATTATTTGTAACAACCCTAATGAAAATTCCATGTAAAAATATATAAATACCACAGATGATGGGTACATATTCCAAGATGAATGTTGGGTTGGACATCCTAGTGGGTGTTCATTTGGTTTTTCATGCCTAAGTAAATTAGCAAAGGGAAAGGCCAAGGCTTTGGAAAGGAAAAATGACATTTTTTTGCACATTTGTTTATGAAAATAATGGAAATTAGTAGAAAAGGGAGGCAAAAGGTCACAATTTGCATGAGAGGAGGAAAATGACGTAAAATAATGGAGAATGAAGAAAATAGAGGCCTCATTCACAAAAAGGGTTATGACGATCAGTTGGAAAGCTTATTTTCTTTTAGTGTTAAGATCTTAGTGAGTGTAAGATCTTAGCTCAAGCTTTGGCTATGGTTATGCATGCGATCAAGAAAGGAAAAGAAGGCAAGAGGAAGGAAGAAACAAGAAAGGAAGAGAAGGATAAAGAAACTACAACATGAGTCCTTGTAGGTATCAATTTGCATGTGTATTTTCCTTACTAGATTTGGCATGCATGGTATTGCATGTGGTTCTTTTTTTGTTATGGCATTGGTTTTTCCAGGTGTAACAGTGGTTTCAGCCTAGCCTTGCCATTTGTAGATAGCGATGATGTGATGGGGTTCTCATGTTTGGTTGATATGGATTGCTGGATGGATTCAAAGTTGTGGAGTGGATCTCTGAAGGATAGAGCACATGGCCTAGTGGTCCCTGAACCAGATTCTGCATCATGGTAAAGCCATTGGCCTAGTGACCCTTGAGCTTGACTATGGGTTACTGTAAAGCCATGATTTTTTTTCCTTGAATGGCCTGGGAATCCTTGTCAGTGAATGGAAGGATATACAGTAAAGCCGAGAGGTGGTTTTCTCTCCATTGGGCCTAGTAATCCTGGGTTTGGGATATGCCGTAAAGCCTGGAGAATGGGTCTCGGTTTAGGTCCTAATGATCTGGGTTTAGATTTTTGTAAATCCTAATAGACTAGGAGACAGGAAAATTCCTCACAATTCAAGTGGAGAAATATGATGGAATCCATGCTTGTTTGGCCTAGTGATCAGGTGGGGAACACAGTAAAGCATGTTATGATGTTTTCATTGTGTTGGCCTAGTGATCCAAGATGGATTATGATCAAGCCTGGTTTATATTGATAAGGGTGAGGAGGTTTAGACTTGGTATTCCCTGATTGCATTCTCTTGGTTTATGTCCCACATTCATGCTTGGAATATGGCACATGGTTGAATGCTTGAAGGGATACTTGGTTCAACCATTCTATAGCTGTGTGGAGCATGGTAGTCCCATCTTCATTTGGTTTATTGCACTCATCAATGAGAAATTTATTCCCTTGATTTTCACGTGAAAATGTAGTGATGTATATATGGATTTTGATGGCTGACATGTTTATCGTAATTATGTTCCTATTATGTTGTTTAGATGCACATTTTATGACAACATCTATGTATGGCTCTCAACATGTTTTTACTTGTATATGAATAGATATTGTGTCTATGAGCTAAGGGATTAATATGAAGTGAATGGCATGAGGGACCAAGAGTTTATAGTGATTTTCAGATGAGTATGAGATACCTACACTTAATAACATTGTTTAAACTTGTAGTTTACATGTGAATGATATTTTTAATGAAATGCTTGTCATGGCTAGTAGGGGTCTTGTTAAGGTATTGATCAATTTCTTTTGCATAATTTTTTCCTTGTACTTTACTTAATCCTGAGCTTTCATTCCATTCTTGGTAGTGGTCTAGGCACTGGGCCTGAAAAAGTGGCTTAAATCCTAGGGTCGCTAATACAAAACTGGAAACTTTGTAGGTTTTAACCTCATACAGAAATTACCTGCATACCAATTCCGAAAATAGAAAATAAACAATGGCGAGAGCATCAAACATAAAATAGATGTACATAAAGGTTTTCCCTTGCATCCCAAAACTGGGACTACTAGGTTAATTTTTCATGATATTCCTTTCAATGTTACATATACATATATATATATATATATATATATATATATATATATATATATATATATATATATATATATATATATACATGTCGAAGAATCCATAAACCTGAATCCATTAACCCTATATTAGAACATAACCATAGCTCCCTTGACCAGATCTATAAAATACCATGGACAGAAAACAATCATTTCCGAAACTGCATGTAAAAACCATGCACAAAACCATAGGTAGGTATTCCCACCTAATATAGGGTCCAAAAATAATTTTCCCTCGGGCGCTGCCCCTGACCCCATAGAGGGGACCTACAGTCCACCTCAAAACCCCCGAAAAGGGGGGCTACTACCCCCATTGTTGCACCTGACACAACAAACATGGGGGACTATCAACCCCCTGTGAGCCCCCCACGCGTGGGGCTACTCATGGAAATAATGTAACACACACCCAACAATCTCCCACTTATTGTTTTCTTTGGATGGAGGGCCACAGGAGAGCTTAGGCGCTGGTCCAGCCCTAGAACACCCATTGCTTCTCTACACCAAGAGAACTTCTTAGTTTTCAAAACATTTTTCAATTCATCTTTGGTATTCTTCAAAGTGTCCACCTTTACCAGCAACACCTTTTTCTCCTCAACCATATCCCTCACAAAATGATACTAAACATCAATGTGCTTTTTCTTTCAATGATAAGCAGGGTTCTTTGCCAAGAAAATTGCACTTTGGCTATCATAGTCTATTCTTATAGCTCACTATACCAACCCCATACTTGAAAAAAATCTCTGCAGCTAAACTGCTTCCATGCTTTCATGAGTAGCTACCATGTATTCTGCATATGTAGTTGAAAGTGCCACTACAGACTGTGTCTTTCTCATCCAACAGACTACACCTCCAAATAGGTTAAATACATACCCAATTTTAGATCTTCCCTTATATAGATATCTAACCTAGTCTCCATCAACAAATCCACAGATGTGAAAAACTCTATCCAACCCTAGTCTTCCTTGGTAACACACACCATAATCACTAGTTCCACACAAATACCTCAAAACGCACTTCACTGTTGTTGATTGCTCCTTCCCTGGTTTGGGAATAAGCCTGCTCAATACTCCCACTACATGTGCAATGTATAGTCTAGTACAGATCATTTCATACATATGGCTATCAATTTTACTTGCATATGGAACACGAGACATGTCCTCTTCCTCTTCTTGTGTATTGGGGCATTGTTCAACAGATAACTTTACACGTATAGGAACAGGAAGCTTCACTAGTTTATTATCTTGCATACTAAGCCTCTGCAATATTTCTTCGAGATACTTCCTCTAGTTCAACTAGGGCTTCCTCTTTGCCTGATCTTGTTTAATTTCCATGCCCAAAATATAGTTTGTAGCACCAATATCTTTCATGTCGAATTTGGAGGACAATTGGGTCTTCAATTCCCAGATAATTTCTTTGTTATTTCAATTCAACAAGATATCATCCACATGCAAGAATAAATAAATAACATGGTCACCAATTAATTTAAAATACATAATGATATTGTTTGCTTCTAGTGAAGCCAAGTCCCTATATATATGTATCAAATTTATGATACCATGTCCTTGGTGATTTTTTTAGCCCATACATAGACTTTTTAAACCTGCATACTAGTTCTTTCTTACCCTTCACCGCAAAGCCTTCATGTTGCTTATGTAGTTATCTCCTTCCAAATCCTGTGAAGAAATGTTGTATTCACATCCATTTGTTCTACCTCAAAATCAAAAGTAGCAGGAACAGATAAAAGTAATATAATAGAAGCTATCTTGGAAATAGGAAAAACAATATCACCAAAATCAATTATTGTCACCTGCGAATAATATTTTTCTACCAACCGAGCATTATATTTCTCCACCTTGCCTTCTACATTCACCTTATTCCTAAACACCCATTCGTTGGCAATGGGTTTCCTTCCAGCCGGAAACTACGCCAGATCCCAAGCCTCATTTTTGTGTAAAGACACCACTACATCAAACAAGGCATGTTTCTAGACTTTTCCATCCTCTGAATCTACTACTTCCCTAATAGTTACGGGATCATCATTGGTAATAGATAAAGAAAAATTTGAACAAAAAGCAGTTGGACTATACCTTTCTGGTTTCCTTCTTTCTCGAACTAATCTTCTCACAGCTTGAGTTTGTGGCTCTTCATGTTATGATTCCTCGTCTGCTGTAGAGTCTGATTCCTCCTCCTTTAGCTCAAATTCTATATTCTCAAGTTCCTTTGGTAGGAATTCATGTTTAATAACATCATTCACCTCTCTAAACACCACATTGTGGTTCTACACAACCTTCATTGCTTTTTCATTGAAAAGCTTATAACCTTTTAAACCACCCTTATACCCAATAAATATGCACCTTTCAGATTTACTATCCAACCTGGTTCTTTTCTCCTTTCCAACATGTACATATGCATCACATCCAAATACCCTCAGATGTGAAAGACAGGTTTTCTTACCACTCCATACCTCTTTTGGATTCTTTTCCTCCAATGATGATGTAGGTTATCTGTCAACCAGGTAACATGCAGTCTCCACCACCTTTGCCCATATTTCCTATCCTGATCTAGCACTACTGAGCATGCTTCTTTGCTTTTCCATCAATGTCCTATTCATTATTTCTACAAATCCATTTTTCTAAGGTGTGTATGGAGTAGTATTATGCCATTCCATACCACACTTCCTACAGAACTCTTCAAATTCATTCTTGCAATAGTCTCCACCGCTATCTATCATCAACACCTTTATCTTCTTCTGGTTTTCCACCGGAGCCTTAAATTCTTTAAACCTATCAAAGACTTAAGATTTATTCCTAAGGAAATATATCCATGTATTCCTTGAGATATCATCTATAAATGATAGATAATACACAAACGTACCCAGTGATGGAACCAACACATGTCCAAACACATCACTATGCAGAAGCTCTAATATTTGTTTCGCCCTCTTAGCACTAAAGGGGAAACTCATCCTATTTTGCTTTCTATATACACAACTTTCAAAATAAAAGAAAAAAATCTAGGGAGAAATTGTACATACCTTATACCATACCATTACCATGAAATGTTAGAAGGCCATTCTCTCTAATATGTCCAAGCCTTTGATGCCATAACATGGTCTTTTCTCTAGAGACCACTAGATTTTCAGCTACACTTTTAGGAACCATATAACTATTACACCCATCAATAACAATGATACCCTGAAGCTTGTACAAATTTCCAATCCTAACTCCCCGCATAATTACCAGTTCTCCCTAGACCATCTTGTAGGTATCTTTCTCAAACACTGTTTTTACACCTGCATCATCTAGTTTTCTTAGAAAAATCATATTTTTGGCGAATGTAGGAATTTGCAGAACATCCAGAAGTGTTATAATCATTCCATATTGCAATTTCAACTTCAGTTTTCCACAACTGATGCTTCTAGCCTTCCTGTCATCGCCTAATAAGACATCACCACCATCATATTTATTATACTCGTAGAACCACTCCATCTGGCGAGTGAAGTGAAAGGATGCACCTGAGTCAATCAACCATGCCTCATGATATACATGTGTACTTGAAGGAGAAGCCAAGTAGACATCCCCACCTTCATCTAAGGTGGTTTTTGCCTTTATAGAAGGATAATCATTAGACCCCTTTCCTTTCTAAGGAGCTTTAGATCTACAGTCCTTTTTGAAGTGCCCTTCGTTTTCACATTTCCAGCACACCTTTACAGGTTTTCCTAGAGATTTAGATCTCCCTCTAGATTTAGATATCCCACTCAAGGATTTATTTGGTTTTTGTTATGGGACTATCCTCATATAGATAAGGCATCACCATTCTAGCCCTCCATATTTTTCTGACTCATATCCTCCAACAAGAAGGATGAGACTATCTCATCAAACTGCAAGGTAGTCACATTGCTACCTATTGTAACAACTAGATGATCCCACAAATCTAGTAGAGCACACAACAAACTGATGCACTTATATTCATCTAAAAAATTTATATCAATAAATAAAAATTGGATTACCACAGTATTAAAGGTGTTTAGATGCTCTGTCACAGATTCTCCATCCTTCGTCCTCTGGTTATACACCATTTTCCATGCGAACAATTTATTCGCTAAAGGCTTAGATTGGTACAAAGTCCCTAACCTGTCCCATAAAGCCTTCCCTGAAGCTTCCCATGATACATTCAAAAATACTGAATCTGTGATACACAACCATATTGTGCTCTTTTCCTTCCAATCCAAGCTCACCTAGGCTTCAGATGGCATTTTCATTGGTTTAGTACCCATATCTACCGTGATCCACATATTTTTATCCACCGGCAGATCCTCCAGCTTGAGTTTCCATAACTAAAAACTATGACCATTAAATTTATCGATCTCTATCTTTCCACTTCTCATCATCTTCCTTCACCACAAGAATTTATCCCATATATCTCCCACTGAACACGATCTACCATAGGCCTTAGTAAACCCCCTCATCAGAAAAGGCATCCATAGCTTACCAACATAGAACAGGGTCAAGTTTATACTCATCTGAACGAGAATTTCACTATGATTCCAGCCATGTACTCCATTTCTTCATCTGTGTAGCAAAATTTTCACCCATCACCAAGAGAGAGTCTAGTGAGGAATCTAAAATATTTACAAGGAGCCCAGATTTGACCGAGGCAGAAAGGGGTCAAGTTTATAGTCATTTTTTCACGATTTTCCATGAGGAATTCAATGGTGCAACCCATTTCTTCAGTAGAGGTGTGCATTTCTATATCATCTTTGAAAGTGGATGTATAAGGTATCCTTTGAAAATGTATGCAATTTGATTTTTCATTGAATATTAATGGAAGAGGCCTCCCCACATTGAGCAAGCCCCAGAGACATAACCCACTGTGGGTGAGCTTTGTTATTAACTTGTTGTGCCTTTGTTTCTCATGGTTACCTTTATTTCCACTTCTTTTATGTGATATGTTTTCATGGTTACATGCTCTTTTCTATGTAATTTTGTATGCATCTTTGAAGTGAAAAGATTTGAATCAAGTTTGGTATCAAAGTGGGTCTTTTGTTGATGTGAATTACAAGTGTATGATAACCAGGGAATAACTATAAAGAGATGAAGGAAAACATAAGTCCTTTGATCTATAAGTGTGGTGTGCAACACAAGGAGGGAAAATGGCAAAGGAAGATGCTTGATTGGAGGAAGACATAAATTATCACAAGGCCTTCTACTTCATGATAGAAAAAGTGGAAAAATTGTTTACAGAGTATGAGAAGACAATGGAAAAACTAGAGAAGATAGAAGGACCAGATGATCATGCCTCAATAAATCATGAAGGCAGAGGAGAAAAGCCTCCCAAAACTCCCTCTCCATCTTCTAGTGAAAGTTCTTCTTCTTCCTCTTCTCATCATTCTATAGGCAGAAAATATCATAAAATGCCCTTTTCCAAGTTGGATGTCAAGTTGGATTACCTATGTTTAGAGGAGAATTTAATGCATAGAGGCTAGATAAGTGGATTAGAGAGGTTGAAGTATATTTTAACATACAATGAATCAAAGAGGATGTGGCTAATATTTAGTTAGCATCCCTTTAATCGAGTGGCCCTACTCCCATATGGTGGGAAAGAAAGCTACAGAAAGGTGGTAAGAGTAATTGTAAAATTCTTTCATCTTGGTCCGAGTTTGTTTTGGCTTTAAGAGGATAGTTTTACCCATTTGGATATAGACATAAGGCCATGATGGAATGGAAATATTTGAAATAAAGTGAAGCACAAAATTTTCATAATTTTACAAAAAAGTTTAGGAAACAAGATTTAGCATTGAATGTTCTATTACACTCTCTTGAGACATTGACTAAATACATTGGCCCTTTGCATAATTATTTGTGTAATTCATTACTATTATTTGAACCTAAAACCCTTGATAAAGATAATGTGAAGGATGCACATATGGAAAGTAGGGGGAAGCATTAGCAAGATGACCGGACAAAGAGGACGATAATAACTAAGATAACAGAAGAAAATCCCTCTTGTACTCATTATGAAAAAGAAGGGAATGATGGGGAACATTGCTAGAAGTTGCATCCAGAATTAAGGGGAAAGAGGAATGGAAGAATGGAGAAGAATAATACAGTCACAACTATGCAACAAGAATAAGAATATGAATCAGAGGATCATGAGAAGGTCACAACTGTGGGATTTGTAGGCATTGGACCAATCGACTTGGGATCAAACTCAAGTGATGAGATAAAAATTACATCTATTGGGATTACAGAAGATGGACCTATTGACTTATGCTTCAAGTCAGGAGATGAGACATAGGTTTCAGCAGATGTTCTGCAAAATATGTGAAGGAAATGAAAGAGTGCATGGCTTTAAGAACTTAAAAATTACAAGCCAAGGATGAGGCCTTGGAAACGTTGTAGCATAACAAGCCTAAGGTAAAAATTGATTCTTCAATTTCATGTTTTCTCTATGATGATGCTTTTCTCATTGTTGAGAAACATACTACAAGAATTGGATTAAAATTGATAAAGAAAATGGGGTGTCAAGGAAAGAGCCTCAAATTAATAGCCAAGGTAATGTGAATGCGATCAAAGTTGAGGAATTGCCTCGCTATGAAGGACATGATTAGGTTAGAAAGGAGGATGGAGAATGCTCCAAGTCAACCAATAACCAATCAACGACAGATGATGGGAGCACATTAGAGAATTCTAGTGATAGTGAGGATTCTAGAGGAATTTCTCATCATTAGGGACTCATTAGGAACAAGAATTTAAGTAAGCTCCACATAAATTGGAGGAGAAAGAATCGTTGTAATGACTACAACAAGGATGAACATGAGAGAGCCACATGTCAGTTACTCCATGATGAGAAAGAATCTATGAAGGAACCAACTGATGGAGTTGTTCAACAAGAAAATAAGCCGTAGGGAGATGAGCCATTCACTGTAAGAGATGGTTTTATTAGATATAGTATCTTGTCACGGTTGCATTTTGTAAATCACATGTTGTGAGGTACTTGTAAAAGTGATAAAGTATTTTCCATCACTTATGAAGGCAACATAGTGATCTTTTGGGCCTTTTAGTTGATTGTTTGGGCATTGGTTTTTGTTGTGATTCTATTGTAAACTTGACCAAAGAATGTGTTATCAACTTCAATCATGACTTTTCTTATATGTAATTTGTGAAGAACGTACTACAAGTTTGCATATAATTCAGGTGTTGGTTCATCATTTATGGATCCAAAGTACAAAGGCAAAGGAGAAGGAAGTGTTGCTTAATAGGGAACTTGCAGATGAGAGAGTGGTAGCAGGTTGGAGATTAGGTTCATGGTTTTGGGCGATAAAACATTCCTTAGTGGGAAGGAATGATCTAGGAGGATCCTAAAAGGCCAAATTTTCAAAGTCCTCTAAATGCAGCAGAGAAAATCTCAAATAGAATATATCGTCATTATGAATCCAACGAAATGAACAACAACTTAATCCATCATCTTATGAGAAAGTCATGGTTTGCTGAACTTTGTGAGAAACAACTAAAACATTTGCAGGAAAGACCCGCAAGGATGATGATGTGGCACTAACATCAGAAGTGCAAATGCTAATGTCAGTCATACAGATGTCGACCTTAGTTTTATGGGTGATGATGTGGTTGTATGATCAACAATAAGCCAATCAGAAAGTGAAATGTGGTAGGTGAGACATGCATGACATCAACAACCTAGTCAGTGGCCTAGTGGATAGAAGAAATAAATCAAATTATGCCATATCACACCTAGTCAGTAGCCGATCGATTTATTAATGGGGTGAAATTTTTCACTATCATGGTTGTTGTTGATGAACAAATTGTCACCTACTTAGCTTGTCAAGTAACACCAAAAATTCTGACGAATGGTTTTGATGGGCTTCTATATTCAAATAATAATAAAAAAATAAATTACTAGTGTTGTGCCAGATTGATGAAACTACTGGCATTGTCTAAACAACATTTCGATAGTACTTGAACCCACATGGGAGGGTCGCTGACCGAACTTCGAGTGGTGAGAAAATATCGGCACCAAGAACTAACAATTGGCACCAATTTATATTCAACGAAGGGGAAAAACAAGTAGAAGTGGGGGGTTCGTGGTGTTTGAACCGTTGATGTACCCCAACTAATTCACTATTATATGATCATCGATCATTGGGCCAACATCTCTTGGTTAGAATAGTTTCTTAAGGACATCCATATAAACTCATATGAATGTCGAGCGAGGGGAGGGGAGGTCAAGGAGGTGATGACATGGAACCCAACCCTGTACAAACTTACATGCACGAGGACCGAGATAGGGAATATTCTTGAGTACATTCCAAGAATATTATTGGAATATTTTTGTGAGGGAATCTAAAGATTCCCTAGATCTCAAGAGGTCACGAACATAGAATAGGAACAAGTTTATGCACATATAACATAAAAATTTACTAGGACTCCATCCGTGCACTCCATTTCTTTGTCTGAGAAACAAATTTTTGACCTGTCACCAAAAGAGAATCTCTTGAGGAATCTAAAATATTCCCTAGGAGCACAGATTTGATTGAGGCAAAAGGGGTTGAGTTTACAATAAAGTTTCACAATTTTCCCCTTGAAATTCAATGGTGTAGTCCATTTATTCATCATAGGTGTACATTTATAAACCATCCCTGGAAGTGGAGTTATAAGGTGTCTTTTGAACATTTATGCAATTTTATTTTTCACCTAACACCAATGGAAGAGGCCTCCCCATGTTGAGTAGGTCCCAGAGACATAACCCATGTTGGGTGAACTCTTTTAGCAACTTGTTGTGCCCTTGTTTCTCATGGTTACCTTTTATGCCTGCTCCTTTTATGTGATATATTTTCATGGTTAAATGCTCTTTTATATGCAATTTTGTATGAATATTTGAAGTGAAAATATCTAAATCACTATGAGAAGGAAAATAACATCAATCATTAAGTACTATAGATTTTAAATCAAATGAAAAGGGAAGGTTAAATGGGATTAAGTTCAACATATGGAGAAGAAGGAATATCCCATGCAACAAGAGAGAATTATAGAGCAACAAAATATTCAAGGAGTGATAGTAGGGATGATATAACACATCATTCACTTCATTAATTTGTTAGAATAGCACATTCCTTTCCAGAACCGTGAAGCGAACTGGAGATATCTCTAATCAAGCATCATAAGAGAAGGCATAAGTTTGAGAATTAACAAGGAGAACTCAGGGAGTGAAAGTCATTAATATTTGATGAGGAGAATAATGATGGATAAGAGGTTGAAGCTTTGTTACTTAATATTAGGAAGTGATTGTAGCTACATAACTATTCATCGATATTCGAGGATAGAAATTTTATCTATCACTTGCAAGGGAAGGCTTCTACTTGCTAGGACTAGTTCGTACAAGTTATGCATTTTACTAAGGAGAAGATTACTTGGAAGAAGTTTGAGAAGTATTATCAAATGTAATACCTATCTATTGAGCCCTCAATGACTCCCTTAATTTCGAAAAAAAATAAAAGGCCCCCCATTGCAATTTTGAAAATCATTATCTTCATTATGGTTTGACTTTACATTTCTCGATTTTAAAGTATGGTTCTTTTGGCTAGACAACTTATTTTTTTCTTTTAGATTTTTTATATTTTTATAGTTTATTTGATTTTGCATGATATTATGGATGATTCTTTTAAAGTTTCATAACTTCCCATTTTTTAGGGTTCCAGCATTTTCTACTCATTGAGAATATTTTGGTGATATAAAATTTTCCTCATTTTGAGCTTTGGATGAAAAGTTATGGTCCTAAGAATTTTTGTACTATCACTTCATTTTGATGATGTGTTAGATGTTGTGTTCCCTAAATACACGTGGAAAATAATTCTAATGAATGGGATGACATGGAGACAAATGTGGTGGATGATATGAATTGGTGATGTTCCCTCCAATTTGGAAGTTTTCATTTATTTATTTTATCGCTTGTGTGTTTTTCATTTATGTAAGTTTAACTACATTACTATTATTATTTATTTTATCGCTTGTGTGTTTTTCATTTATGTAAGTTTAACTACATTACTATTATTATTTATTTTATCGCTTGTGTGTTTTTCATTTATGTAAGTTTAACTACATTACTATTATTATTACTATTATTGTTCAAATTTATTTAGATACATAAAGGAATTTGGACATCTATACACACGCATGTGTGCAATATAGTGGCAAAGGATCCACATAATACACCTTCGATAACTTCTTAAACAACTTATGACGTGAGGAAATAACAATATGTTTAAAACCATAAATGTCTTCCCACAGTGCATGTGGGAAAATGAATAAATGAATTGATCAATAATTCATCATTAATTTAAAAATAAAATTAATAGTTATTGAGTGTTTGCTTCTGGGAGCCATATCTTGAGTTGTAGAGCACCAAATCAAGTAAGAAATGGCTTGTTGTAAAGAAGGGAGTCTAAAGAATATGTTGGAAGATTTTTTTTTTGTCAAATTTATAGCATACGTTCTCAAGAAAATTGAAATAAATCTGTACCTAATTTGTTTTTTTTTTACATTTTATTAGTTTTGATAAATTTACTATCTTCATTTATTATTAATACGATTTTTTTAGATTTATTAATGTATAAGCGTGAATTTAAATTGATACAAAAGTAACCCTAATAGGGGTGGATAATAAGAGTGTTAGTGGCACTAGTGCTAGCCATGCCACTGACTCCCAAGACTCATAAAGGAGGTGGTGGTGTGGCATGAACCCCCCAAGCACCAAACATGTGACAGTCAAGTTTAATTTAAGGTGGGTATCCCTCGATGTCTCAAGCCTTATATTTGCTATTTCCCATTAGTGCTAGTGATCTCGTCCATTCAAGGGTGCAAGGGTCAACTTAGTGTAGGCCATGTAAGATTGGAATTCAACCTTTGTGATGGAAATATCTTGGTACATTGGATGTATTCTACACGAATTCATGGATGGAAAGTGCTCAGTAGTAATGTCTAGAACCCTATCGCTATAAAAATGTCAAACACTCAAGTGTTATTAGGTACAAAGGAGGAATGGAAAAAGTTTCTTCACTCATTCATGGGACTACAACGAATCCTTCCTCTTCACATTAAACAAGTTGAACTAGAAACTCGTAGTCCAAGGATGGAACGGTTCTTAGTCTCTGTTCTTGTGTTTTGATAACTTATCTTTGGTTTCTAGCCCCTCTCTCTCTCTCTTTTGGATGTTTTTTATTATGGTCTACCTATTTTACTTCAATTAGTCTTGTTTGTTCTTTCATGGTTCAGATCTAGTGAGGTTGGCTAGGAATATATGCCACTAGACTCTAACACTCCTTTTCTTTTTTATACCCTCCAACAGTCTCATATTAGTCTTGGAGGGGCCATAGTGTTAGCCCTGATTTGTACCTGCGTATGGACATAGTGCCTACACCACCTCTTAATTCCTTAGGATTGTGAGAAACCTCAACCCATAGAATCCTTTGATGTTAAATATTTTCTCAAATGTTTCTCCTCCACATTGATGCGGGAGGCCCTTCTACTAAAACATTCTTGTGAATTTGTAGATTATGGAGATTTTGGGTTTTGGTCAGCCCCACGAAGCCATGAGAGCGTGATTGTTCCCTTTGGGGGGCTAGTTAGTGAGGTCAGTCTAGCAACCCTCACCCTGAGGCTCTAGCTATGGTGGAAACAACAACCTTCCCAACACCAAATTCGCATATGATGCAACAAGATACTTATCACTAAAAGGGGTTAGCTCATAGAAAAACGAAATTAGTATCTAAATATGACCTACTAAGTGAGGTACTCATCCTGCATAGGAAGAAAAAAACAATACTAAAGCAACTTCTAACTGCATGGCGTTATGGTCAAAACACATTTATTTATTTCATCGATGACACCGAAAGGAACTAATGGCATATATAGGAAAATACAGTTTGTCTTCAACAGTTCCAATGGTGCATGCAAGAAATCCTAGAACATTTAGATGGTCACTTGGGCCATATGGAGAAACATGTAGATTATGAATTTTATCCTCCACCTACCCTTGCCTCTAGCCTAGAGAATCCTTATTTGGTAACTCCATTAGAACCCTAATGGCAATATATGGTGCGTTCGTTTTGATGAAATTTTTATTTTGTGTTTGTAACACCCCCATCCATCCCATAGATTATCCTATGGGGGAAATAAGGCATTATTATCATTCACCCCACCTCCATAATCCTAGCATGGAAATGGAGCCTTAAAAACTCCTCATTGTTTCACTTCCTTGAGACTCAAAATCAATGCCACCATCGAATTTGGATTTGAAGCTTTGCTTCTTTGGCATTTCAGTCACCTGCATATATATTCTCAAGCTTGTCCCATACATTTTTGGTGGTTTTAAAACCCAACACCTTATGATAAGCAGATTCAATAAGTCCATTGATAATAATATTCTTTTCCTTTACATCATTTACCAAATTCTTCTTACCTTGTTCATCCGTTGTTGGTGTAAAGCCATTTTGAACAATCTCCCATACTTCATAACCTTGCGCCGAGGGATAGACTCCATTCTTCCTTTCCAGAGTGCATAATTATTTTCATTGAATAGAGGTACACCATTCTTAGTATGCTCCATGATCTCCTTCCAGTTGTTAAACTACTATTGAAGGAACCAAGATTTGATACCAATTATTGGAAAATACTAAGAGGGGGGTGAATCAGTATTCCTTAGCAATTAGGACTTTTAAATATTTTTAGAGAATTAGTTGATATTCAATTAGTATTAACGTTTATGTGGTAATAACAGTAAATAAAAGAACCCAGGAGGCACAAAGATTTTAGGTGGAAAACCCCCTCCGGGACAAAAACCACTGAATGCTTTTCTAATAGATTCTATAATCTTCAGCCCCAACTTTAATGAAAGAAACAACTTCCTAGAATTCTAGAAAAGAATTCTTCTCCAGCTCCCACTTGATGGATGCTCCAATGCTCGAGATTCTTTAGTAGTCAACTGAATGGATGCCCCAACGCCCAATGAGTTACAACTCACCCTAGCACCACCCTACCACCCTGAAGCTTTCACAGGCTTGAACCTGTTGGTGACTTCATGCACCAGCCTACCACCAGCCTACCACCCTATAGAATAAAAAAGAAGAATGGATTCCTGTACCAGGGAAAATGGTCCATTTTACAATGATTTTGAATGATGTAGAAGAAGACGACACACTAGAGCATAACCCCAACTATGAAACCATCTAATGATGATCCTAGACCTCCCAACACTACCTATTCAACTCTTGGCAGATAGACACTTGTACAACTTTACAAATATGCTTTTATAATGACTTTGTACAATGATACTTTACAATGTGTGTATGTAGTGTTGCCCACTTGAAGACTTCATGTGGTGAACTTCTTGCTGTTGTTTTGCACCTTAATTGTTGCTCTTGTCATGCTACCCTTTCTCATTCTTCAAAATATTAGATTATGCATTGAGTCTTCTCTTGATGAATATATAATACCTACAAAAAGTCTTCAAGGAAATACCCATGACATGATAATAGGAAAAATTACCTCATCCTGCAGAGCATATGTCAGTGCTAAACAAAAACAACAAATTAGAATACAAAGAATCTAATCCAATTAAGAGTTGAACATGCATATACATAAGATACTTACCTAGATCTTACCTCTGATGCATTATTTTGCTGCACCTTGCTCTTTGCTGCCCTAGAAAGTCTGGTCCTTTGCACCCCTTGACAACACTTGATCTAGTTTTTCTTGCCTTCTAGGAGCACAATATTTAATCTAATGTGTCTCTGCAATTTCAGATCCCCAACATGTGATATTCACTCCTATCGAAACCCTCTGAGTCTTCTTTCAAATGCCACAGGTCTGACCCGATTTGGACTCTTCAAGACAAAGTTATGCCCAATCTCTCATAATTACCTAATTATGGACTAGTTCAGTAGAGTGAACTTGTACGACGTGTCACTATTTCCTCCTTTAGCTCTAAAATTAATGCACATAAAACTACAGTCTATGCACTATCGGCCACTTGTTACAAAATTCCAATCCTCTTCCCAGAGAGAGAGTTATGACAATTTTCCTAAGGTCACTTCTTTGCAATGAATTTCGAATAGCCTACAAAACCCTAACTTTCACAGATCATATCTCCAAAAATATATTGAATAAGGACCTAAAATTCAGTCACAACGTTCATCCGGATTGCATATAAAATGGGTTTTAATTTCATAATCTAATACTTCACAAAAATGACGTTATAGCGAAAATAACATGATCACTACGTTTGGAGGATATATGAGATTTCTTTTATAGAGTTGAGAGGGGCTTCTATAGAGAATGTTGGAGGGATTTTAGGAGCTTAAAAAAGCATTAATTAATGACTATTCAATGACCAAAACCAATTATGAATGCCATGCCACAGCCCCATAGGGTTTTAGCCCACTAACTGGGTTACTAACTTCAAACATGAATATCTCTCAAACCGTGAAGAATTACTTGGCATGCCATTTATGAATGGAAACATCTCGACGAGTAGAATCTATCTATAAGATCCTTGAATCAAAATAGCGTAAGTTGTCGAGTCAAAATTATCTTTCAAGATCAAGGTAGCCCCTAATGCTTCTTGGGTTGACATCAATGACAACCTTAGATCATATTTAGATCAACAATCTCCCCCTTTGGCATTGATGGCAACACAAGTAATCCCCCTGCAATCAGGGTGCCTCTTCCTACTGCCTTCTCTCCTCCTTTGACATCAATGGAAAAGGGTAACTCCTCCAGACACACAACCATCCTACAGACTTTTACACACTTCCACTCCCCCTTTATTTTCTAAATAAGGAAAATCTAATGAGAACTTGGGAGAATCACAAGCTTGTGGTGAAGATATTCAAATGTTTCATGAGGTAAAGGTTTAATGAAGATATGAGTGATTTGTTCTTTTATACTAACATATTTAAGTTTGATATTCTTTACAACAAATTGTTCTCTAACAAAATGATATTTTATTGGAATTTGTTTTTTTTTTAATGCATGACAGGATTCTTGGAGATGCCGATGGCACTAGTGTTATTACAGACAATGGGAATATGCTCACTAAATTGTACTTGTAGATCTTGCAAAGTTTGTTTCCTGACTTGATTAAACAAGCTCCTGCTACAATGTATTCTACTCTGTTGTTGATAATGAGATTGAATTTTTCTCTTTGCTCAACCATGATAAGAGACAACCACTAAGATAGAATGATGCTCCACTAGTACTCTTATAATCATCAATGCTTCCTACCCAATCTGCATCTGTAAAGGCTTGAATAATGAGATTGCTTCCCTTGGGATACCACAAGCCATATTATTTTGTGCCCTTTAGATATTGAAGATTTATTTTGACGATAATAATATGTGATTCTTTTGGTGCTACTTGGAATCTTGCTACTTGTCGAAATTCTTGCATAACATTTGGTCGGGAGGTTGTTACATATAGAAGACTACGAATCATACATTTGTACAACCTGTGATCCACATCCTTAGACGAGTCGTCTATGCTCAATTTGCAACCTGTTACCATCGAGGTAAGGACTGGTTTGCAATATTCCATCTATACTTTTGAGAATTTCCTTGGTGTAATGGTTTGATATATGAATATTACTTTATCCTGCTGAGAAATATGAAGCCCCAAAAAGTATGTCAACTCTCCAAGCATAGACATTTCAAACTAACTTTGCATTTATGTGGCACGAGAAACATCCTGATAGCTTCCATTCTACCAATGGGACAAAAATTTTCTTCAAAATTGATTCTTTCAACCTCTGCATATCCTTTTCAAACTAATCTTGCCTTGTTCCTGGTAACTTGTATTCCTTCAACTATTTTTCTCCCCCTGAACATGTAATAAAACTGCCATATTGTTCAAACTACCTATTTGTCAATCGTAGACTTATATCATATACTATTGCATAGACTCCTCATCTTCAAATATCGAGGAGTCCACAAGCTGAATTGTTCAAAATAATGTGTCATTTAACGAATCATCTTAACTTCAGTCATTAACCGAAGCAACTGTTGATTCCTCACAATTTGTTAAGAATCGTGAAAGCATAATTGTTGAGACCTTATTGCCTTCTTTCTTTTCGCGGTCATCTTGTACTTGTTCATCCTGTACCTATTTTCCTTTCCAAACCTTCTTATTCTCATCGTCAAGCATTTCATTCATGGTTGATTCCATCTTGTACCTGCAGTTATGAACTATGTGTCCATAGTTATGATATTTGTAACATTCTATGTTATTAATAGAAGATTCCATTTGGTGTTTATCTCGTGATCCTGTAAATTTGCTTCTAGGTTCTTACCAATAATAGTTTTACATATTAGAACTTCACAATCCCTAGCCATATGTCCAAAATTGCTACATTTGTAACATTTGACATCATCGCTCAAATGATAAAATTTGTGGATATTATGCTGAGTTCTGAAATATCCATTTCTGAGAGATATCGTGGAATTATATTCATTTCAAACATACATGCGACATTCTAAATCTCTATGTCCAAATTTTCCACATGAATGACAATAGCCATGAAAAATATGTTGGTACCTGGATGAAAATCTTCGTCAGGGAATTGTCTCCCAAGGTTGTTCTTGGGAATCTTGTCCAATGAAGTCTACATGCCTGTCAGATCTTATAGGTTTATTGTATTTTTTTGTAGAAGGTCATGCTTCTTCTTCTTTGTAATCGAGGTTGGTTCTATCGTTGTAAGATTCTTAATTGTTGATGAGTTCTTCCAATTCCCTTGAGTTGTTGTCATAGTTTTGGACAGTTTTTCCCTTCCTCACTTCCTTACGCAGTGGGACTACTTCAGCTTCTAACGCTTCCCTTTCTTGGTTGCTTTCTACCAATTTCTTTTGAAGTGACTCTTCAATAGATTTGTGTTCTTCAACTTGAATTTTGAGATCTTGAACTTGTTCTTCAAGAGTATTGGAATGGATCTTCTCAGCCTTGAGCTCTTTTATAAGCTTGATTGCCTCCTTGGAAAATTATTGTATGGTCAACCCTTATTCTTCATTGTTTGATACCTCTTGTTTATTGTGCATGGCCATAAGCAATACTCTCTCATTGGCTTCTTCTTCACTTTCACTATCTTCATCGGATGATGAGCTATCTTCTTTAGAGAGAAAGTTCGTTTTGAATCCTTTCTTCTTGCCTTGATTGCTGAAATTCTTAAAGCCTTTCTTTCTTTTTGAGTTTCCATCACTTATGTTCGGACATTTTGCTACGGAATTCCCAACCTCACCACAACCGAAACATATCAATGGAAGTTTACCTTTGAATTTTCCCTTACAAATTTTTAGTTTTCTTGTAAAGTAAGCATATTCTCCATCTAGAAAACCCTCTTCATCAACTTCCTTTTCTTCACACTTGCAGGTGTAGGGCTTTGCCTTTGAAGGTTGTCTGTCTTTATTGGTTTTCTTAGACGCAGTGAATGTAGTTTCTAGATGCGAAGTACCCTCTTCTTCAGCAAGTCTCGTTTCATGTGGTATGAGAACTCCATGTAATTCCTCTTTTTGAGTTTGTCCAGATTTGCACTCTATTCTAAGACCAATAGCTTTGGGCTGAATCTTCCTGGTAACGTTCTAAGAATATTTCGTATAATTGTATTCTCGTCCACATGCTCTCCCAATCCTTCCAGAGTGTTGGTTATTTCATCAACGTGTTGGAATTACGCAACAATGTTGTCATCTTCTTTCATTATGAGTTGCTCAAATTTTGCTCTGTAGATTTGAAGCTTTGCTTCTTTGACATTTCGGTCACCTGCATATATATTCTCAAGCTTGTCCCATACATTTTTGGTGGTTTTACAACCCAAAACCTTATGATAAGCAGATTCAATAAGTCCATTGATAATAATATTCTTTTCTTTTCCATCATTTACCAAATTCTTCTTACCTTGTTCATCCGTTGTTGGTGTAAATCCATTTTGAACAGTGTCCCATACTTCGTAACCTTGCACCAAGAGATAGACCTCCATTCTTCCTTTCCAGAGTGCATAATTATTTTCATTGAATAGAGGTACACCATTCTCAGTATGCTCCATGATCTCCTTCCAGTTGTTAAACTACTATTGAAGGAACCAAGCTCTGATACCAATTGTTGGAAAATACTGAGAGGGGGGGTGAATCAGTATTCCTTAGAAATTAGGTCTTTTAAATATTTTTAGAGAATTAGTTGATCTTCAATTATTATTAATGTTTATGCAGTAATAACAGTAAATGAAAGAACCCAGGAGGCACAAATATTTTAGGTGGAAAGCCCCTCCAGGACAAAAACCACTGAATGCTTTTCTAATAGATTCTTTAATATTCAACCCCAACTTTAATGAAAGCAACAACTTCCTAGAATTCGAGAAAAGCATTCTTCTCCAGCTCCCACTGGATGGATGCTCCAACACTCGAGATTATTCAGTAATCAATTGAATGGATGCCCTAACACCCAATGAGTTACAACTCACCCTACCACCACCCTACCACCCGAAGCTTTCACAGGCTTGAACCTGTTGGTGACTTCATGCACTAGCCTAGCACCACCCTACCACCCTATAGAAGAACAAAATAAGAATGGATTCCTGTACCAAGGAAAATGGTCCACTTTACAATGATATAGAATGATGTAGAAGAAGAAGACACACTAGAGCATAACCCCAACTATGACACAACCATCTAATGATGAACCTAGACCTCTCGACACTGCCTCTTCAACTCTTGGTAGATAGACACTTGTACAAATTTTACAAAGATGCTTTTACTAACTGTACAATGATACTTTTACAATTTCTGTATGCAGTACTGCCAACTTGAAGACTTTATGTGGTGAACTTCTTGTTGTTGTTCTGCACCTTGATTGCTGCTCTTGTCATGCTACCAATGCTCATGCTTTAGAACATTAGATTATGCATTGATTATTCTCCTGATTAATATATAATACTTGCAAAAAGTCTTCAAGGAAATACCCATGACATGATAATAGAAAAACTTACCTCATCTTGCAGGTCATATGTCAGTGCTAAACAAAAACAACAAATTAGAATACAAAGAACCTAATGCAATTAAGAGATGAACATGCATATACAAAAGATACTTACCTATAGCTTACCTCTGATCCATCATTTTGCAGCACCTTGCTCTTAGCTGCCCTAGAAAGTCTGCTCCTTTGCACCCCTTGACAACACTTGATCTAGTTTTTCTTGCCTTCTACGAGCATGATATTTAATCTGATGTATCTCTATGATTTCAGATCCCCAACATGTGATATTCAGTCCTGTAGAAGCCCTCCAAGTCTTCTTTCCAATGCCACAGGTCTGACTTCATTTTGACTCTTCAAGGCAAAGTTATGTCCAATCTTTCATAATGACCTAATTATGGACTAGTTCAGTAGAGAGAACTTGTATGATGTGCCATGTTTCACTTTTTCCTCCATCTGTTCTGAAATTGATACAATGAAAAACTATAGTTTGTTCAATATCCGCCACTTTTTACATAATTCCAATCCTCTTCTTAGAGAGAGAGTTATGACAATTTTCCCAAGGTCACTTCTTTCAGATGAAATTTGGCAGCCTGCAAAAACCCTAACTTCCACTGATCATATAGCCAAAAATAAAGCGAACCAAGATCTTCAATTCATCCATGACATTCATCAATATTGTGAATCAAATGGGTTTTAATTTTAGAATCTAATACTTCGCAGAAATGACATTATAGTGAAAATGCCACAATCAATACGTTTGGAGGATATATGAGATTTATTTTATAGAGTTGAGAGGGGCTTCTATAGAGAATGTTGGAGGGACTTTAGGAGCTTAAAAAAGTATTAATTAATGACTATTCAACAACTGAAACAAATTATGAATGCCATGCCACAACCCCATAGGGTTTTAGCCCACTAATTAGGTTACTAACTTCAAACATGAATATCTCTCAAACCGTGAAGAGTTACTTGGCATGCCATATATCAATGGAAACATCTTGACGAGTAGAATCTATCTGGAAGATCCTTGAATGAAAATAGTGTAAGTTTTCAAGTCAAAATTATCGTTCAATATCAGGGTAGCACATGGTGCTGCTTGGGTTGACATCAATGACAACCTCAGATCCTCTTTAGATCAACAACAATAAGCAGTCACATTGTATTCATTTACATATTAGAATAATAAGAAACTTATCTAGTAGTTAGAATGCTAGAAACTGAGATTGGGACTGCAACTCTCCACCTAACGTTAGGTTGAATGAACTGTAATATTTCTTATAATCAATGACCCCTCTGTCAGGTTCCATTTCTAAGGAGGAATGTTCAATGAAAATAAACCAAAACAAGTAGATTTTATGGGGATTCTAGGGACCAAGCCTCCACCCTCTTAACTAGGCAATGTTTCGTCTAGTGCTTCCATGTTGAACCAAGAATCTAGAATGCATTCTCACAATTACATGTCTACGATGAATTGATGAAATAAAGAGGATTCCTCTGCAATCCATGAGTCTAAAATATTGTAGAGCCTCTGCGTAAGCCAAAAGTGCAGAGAGTTACACTCCTTCATATGAAAAATTCCTTGAATAGTCTTCTACATGCACCCATAGCATAGTCCAAGGCTATGGAGTCTTATTTTCTCTCCCCACGTTATTACCAATATGTTGCAGCCTCCTTGTGCATTATCAAACATTTCCCTATTGTGTAAAATTCTTGCGTATTTCTTAGTGTTTGTCTCCTCTACTTTTCCTCCACGATGTTATGCATTGACTTATTATATCAAATATTCATATTTGAGGCCTCTTCTCTACATTCTTCCATGGACAACACTTCCTACACATCTTTTATTAAACACTACATGTCTGTGTTAATCAAAATCAAGGGCCTCTTTATAATGCTCTTCAACCTACAATGCTTTATGTTCCTCCCTCTTAAATGCATTCTCTAGGGTTTCCTTTCCATGCATGAATGTCCTCACCCTCTTTCTGTCATCTCTATTACTCTTGCATGTTGACAGTGGCACCCCAGAACCCACCAATGTAGCAAAGAATAATGGGCTTATCCTCCTTGAGGAAGCTTTAAAAACAACAAATAATTTTAGTCATACTTATTAAAATCCAACCATCCAAGCCATGGTTGTCATGAATGATCATTTTAAAATTTCCTAAGCACTTTCCTCCTAAAGGAAACTGAACCTTTCTCACTTTCTCAACCAGTCTATTATGTTCACATTTCGACAATTTAATTATAAATATAAATCATGAATATTTACAAAATGGATTCTAACCAAAAAAGATGTCAAAAGCCCCACCCCCTTGGACGAACATCATCCTTAGTGTTCTATACCTTAAAACAATTAATAAAATGCTTTAAACAAAAGAATAAAAGTTTATTATAAGATTTATATATGCATTCCATTATGATTATACTTTACATCGATAGTTTCTTTCCCAACAACTCAATGGCTATAAAATCCCACTAAGTCACTCATTTGGCTCTTACAATTCATATTACTCTTTCTACAACACTATGAATTCTTTTATGTTGTTGCTATTTTACGTGCAACTAGCTTCACACACCCATAGTGGGAAATTCATTGCTCATCCCCATGAGCAATTTTTTCCATGAGATTAACCATACAATTCTAATTCAATTTGTATTCCAACAAAGCCAAATTAGTTCATCAATTCAAACATTGCAAATCATAACTTTAAAACAAAACTAAACCATTGTCATAGCTAGAAGTTTCGTTTAATTAAATAGTTGATATTTAACTTTAGTTTATTTTTTCTTCTTTCTTCTTTGATCGACACACACTATGTGATTGATCAAGCCATACTAGCACATAATTATGCACACACTACCCCACACATACCTTTCCTTCTTGTATTCGTTCCAAAAACACTCAATAGTGCTCAAGGGAATTGAAATAAAACCAATTAACCATTGAGAAGAATCCAAAACTACCTTGTCTCCAGCCACCTGAACTAGGCCCTACTGCCTCCAGCGTATCCACCCAATATTGGCAATCTAAAGCATTCAGAATTGAATACTTAGAATTAAACACTCCATGTCTATGTTAATCGCAATCGACGGCCTCTTTCTAGTGCTCTTCAACCTAAAACGATTTTTATGCCTCCCTCTCAAATGCCTTCTCTAGTGTTCTCTTTCCATGCATGAATTCCCTCACCCTCTTTCTTTCATCTCTATTACTCTTACATGTTGATAGTGGTACCCCCCCACCCTCCAGTTTAGCAAGGAAGCATGGGATTATCCTCCTTGACGAAGCCCATAATATTTATTTAAAACAACAAATAATTTTAGTCATATTTGTTAAAATCCAACCATCCAAGCCATCGTTGTCATGAATGATCATTTTAAAATTTCCCAAGAACTTTCCTCCTCAAGGGAATTGAAACTTTCTCACTTTCTCAACCACTCTATTATGTTCACATTTCGACAATTTAATTATAATTATAACAAATGAATATTTACAAAAGGGATTCTAGCAAAAAAATGATGTCACAAACCCCACCCCCTTGGAGAAACGTCATCGCCAGTGTTCTATACATGAACACAATTAATAACATGCTTTAAAAAAACATAAAAGTTTATTATAATATTTATATATGCATCCCATTATGATTACACTTTACATACATAGTTTCTTTCCCAACAAATCAATGGCTATAATATCCCACTAAATCACTCATTTAGCTCTTACAATTCATACTACTCTTTCCACAACACTATGATTTATTTTATGTTGTTGCTCTTTTACCTGCACCTAGCTTCACACACGCATAGTGGGAAATTCATTGCTCTTCCCCATTAGCAAATTTTTCCATGAGATTAACCATAAAATTCTAATTCAATCTGTATTACAACTAAACCATTGTCGTAGCTAGAAGATTCATTCAATTAAATAGTTGATACATAACTTTAGTTTTATTTTTTATTTTTTCTTCTTTGATCGACACTCATTAATTCATTTATCAAGCTGGAATAACACATAATTATGCCCATACTACCCCACACAAACCTTTCCTTCTTTGTATTCATTCCAAAAACACTCAATAGTGCTCAAGGGAATTGAAATCAAAACAATTAACCATTGACAAGAATCCAAAACTACCTTGTCTCCATCCACCTGAACTAGGCCATACTACCTCCAGTGTATCCACCCAATATTGGTAATCTAAAGCACTTAGAATTGAATCCACACAATACTTAGAATTGAGAGAACTTACACCTCCACTTGTATACCTTGTCCATGTTGCAATGCATTCTCTCACAACCCAAATCCTAATTCTGTGATTTCTTCAACTTGTCCATGCTCATTCCAGTGTGCTATAGGTCATGTTTATCCCAAGATTAGAAAATGTCCAATTTCAAGCAGTCTAATTTCCATCATAACGTTCAACAACACTTGATCATAAACATATGTGTCATAATCACATGATAATATAAATTTTAATCGGTAAAAATTCCCTCTTTCTCAATTGATTCATCACACAACTAGGAGTCCCATTGGATAAATTTATTATGTTATCCCAAACATGCCATTCATATACACATCAAATTATTGACTATAATAAATCATTCTTCCATAAGAATGACCTTTTATGACAACTTGTCAATAACAATGGCATTACATACGTTCACCATTGACATGTTTATGAATACAAATTTACATATGTCAAAGAAAATTAGGGTCAAAAGAACTGCCTATATCCATGAAAAGAATTTGTTCATTTGGAACAACATTTTTTCAAACTTAGCCAAGGAATTATTGACCCAAATTCTTTATTTTTACCTTTTACCTTGGTGCAATCACCAACATCATTAGCTGATATTATTGTAGTTGCAATACCTAGTAGTTTATTGGACTCAATGTTTCTTTACTCATGTTGTTCAAACATAATCAATTTTCAACCTAAATATATTTTTCTTTATTCATCCTCATTGCAAAGCTCATGAGCATCATTAAAAAATAATTTTTGACAATGGACTTGCCTTACCACTTATCCAATTGTGTTCTACGTTCTCTAGCACCCATTAGATAGTCTCAACATGTTATCCAAACATCGAAATCATTGTCTTTGTTTCCATTCCATTAGATAACCATGATTTGTTTTACATGATTAGCTTATCTTCATATTACGATGGTTCTCAACCAAAGTACTATAGGATTGAACAACATATTTTATTCCCTCTATGAATTATAAAACATATAATTCATAAGGATGTACCTTGGCCATGGAAGGCATCCATTGCTAATTTCCATTCTTGGCTTCTTTACACTCATGCTCATTGTAATCCTCATGAACATCATTACAACAAAAATCCCAGTAGGGGCCCATCTTTCCCACTTTCCAAACGTGTTCAAAATTACCCAAAACCATCAAATAGCCTTACTAGTTTACTTAACATGGAAATTATGGTTTCTACTTCTCTATCTTCACATAAGTCATAATATTTTTAAGAATAAGTCGTTTATCTTCCTGCTATGATAGTTCTCAACTATAGCCTTACCAAAGAAAGACATATATGTATTCCTTCATTGCCCCATAATGCAAGGAATTCATATATATATATATATATATATATATATATATATATATATTAGTTATCCATATAATTTCATGGTTTAGAAATCCCCCCACCCCCCTTTTCTTTGTTCCTATCATTGTTGTCATATTACAATACATTTTATTCTCACCGTCCTACCCAACCCTGTTGGTTATTTTGTTACTCTTTTCTTACCTTCCACTACCCTTTCATTCATGTACATGGATTCACCTAGGTTTTATACTAAACGTTGGTTTCCAGTCATCTCTTCCCTAAGGCTCCATTACTCTCCTTCCACACCCAATCAAATTTCCAAAGACCACAGAACATGAAGGGTTACAATAACATAAATTAAGGACAAGAAAAGATGATAATAACAATAGAAAAATCAGAATCAAAGTAATGTTTCCATGCCCACATTCAACAATAAAAGCAACAATATGGAATAAGAGGCAAACAACAAAGCACAACACATGTAAAACATTCAACACTCCCACATTTGAATCAATCCCCATGAGTTTTGGTTCTTTAATAAATTTTACACCACTATATTGTTGTTTGCCTTCAATTTATATAAGGATACCTCTTGCAATGCTTAGGAGAGGGCCATCGAGGAATTTCTCTTGCTCCTTTACCTTATCCTCCATTACTATACATTATTGCTTCAAGTTCCTAGTAGCTAACACAAGATGCTCTCCTCTTGTTGTACCAATTCTCTATATGATACTATATACACTTGGTTGTTAGCAACTTCAATGCATAAGAATTAATAGTTGCCACTTAGCCATGGTATGCTAACCATGCTTCCCTGTAGCTACACACACACACACATGTCAAATTTCTTATCAGTCACATGTGTCAAAACATGTGACACCAATAATATATATATATATAATCATTCCTTTTCATGTCATTATTAAGTTCTAACATCAGCCTCTCTAACTAGGACAACACATTAATGAAAATTACTTTGTTTGCAAAAATCAACATGACTAATTAATTTCAACCTATTTAGAAAGGCAGGAAATCATCAATCTAATTCCACCTCTTTACCAAGGCTAGTAACCATGCCACCTGAAATATAAAAAGGTCAGTTACAAATTTTTTTAACACATTAGCATTTGTCTTGTTTACTTCACAATTATAAATCATTATGGATATGCATGTAATACTCAGTCTATAATCAACACATAGCCATCAAGCATAGTTCTTAAGACAACACTCACTTGCACAAGAATTCAATTCATCAATAATACACTATAAATATAGTCACAAATATCTCATCTTCCCAAAGGTATGACACAATTTTTTTTCCCTATGACGATCCACTGCAAGCATTTAGCTTTGATGCTCTATCATTACACCATAATGGCATTTCATGATGATATTATACCACCTTTTAGTCCAAACTTTATCTCTAAGGTCCATTGTTTAACCTTTTGATTTCATACCACTTTATAACACCCCCATCCATGCAATAGACTATATTAAGGGTAGAAGAAGGAGTTACTATCATTAACCATAACCCTATAGTATTGTCATGAAAATGGCGTCTTCAAAATTCCTCATTGTTTGAATTCCTCAAGAGTCAAATTCATCAACACCATCAACTCTGGCTCATCAACAACTTTCTAGAGATATAATTTTTAAAGAAAGCTTACTCTTATATTAGACGATATGGCAGTTAAAAGTATGGCATTAATCCCTTGTCATCTTGACAAGGTACTACCAAATGGCACCAACATGGTCCCCATGTGGTGCACAAGTGGAAACCCACAACAAAACTTGTTATGCCCACGACATTATTTGTATACCAATTTGTGACCATGTGGCATGTGCCAATTCTCCCCTCTTGGTTAAGATTATATTATCAATGTTTTCTCTTTTGTGATCCTAGTCTACAAGTTTTTGTTTGAATGTGAAAAGGAATTTAATAAGTTGCTGATGTCTCAATAGGTAATAGGATAGTTGTTACTTTTTTTATCTAAAGATTTGATTTAAGAAAAGGGTTGTTGTTGGAAAAAAATTTACGTGGCTAATTTTGTAGGATTTTGTGCAAGTGAGCACAATAAGTTTCATCTGAGCTATATGTATTCATGGTTACAATCTTATGTTTTAATGGTTGTAGTAAACAACTAGTGTGCCTAATTTTGGCAAGTCCACTGTTTTATTTGGCAATTTTTGAAGAATAATATGCTTCTCAATTTATAATAGTGCTTTCTCTTGTTGCAACATTCATTATACGAGTCTCATGATTGAAGCAATGTTATAGGGAATTTTTTATTGATGAATTAATAAACATATCATATTTATTATATTTAATGATGAAAAGAGGCATATTCCTCCTTTAGCTATCTTGTTACAAGTAGGTTAATACTAATACACTTATATGTGGTTTTTGTGAAAGAAGCATAATATTTTAGGTTCTTGTGGCATACTTTTGTGGTTATTATGTCAAGAGTCGATAAGTAGAAATTATTTAGTATAATCTAGGAGATCAAATAGGTTGATCTAGCTTAATGCTCGCATATGGAATTATGGTGGAACTGATTTCCAACCTTACTTAGAGTTCACATATAACTATGATAAGAGAACATGCTTCTTTTAAACTTGAGGAGAAATGTGTTTTGGAATTGGTTTTAAGGGAAAGTTATCATTGACTACTTATCTGATATTATTATATTGAAATTGATGAAGGAACATGATTACATGATAAGTAAGTGAGTAATGTTACAAACAAAAAAAACAAATTGAGCATTAGTGATTAACGTGGCCTCTACTTCTCTACATTATTGATGATTGGTAAGGTGGGACCTTACATATGGTATCAGAGCCAAGTTAAGACACTAGGGCCTAATGGGGTAACATTCTTGCTTGTAGGTTGAAGCATGAATGTTAATTTTGCATGCACGTTGAATTATTCTTTATGTTGACTTGGAAGCATCTTTTTTGCATAAAGGATGTTATTATTATTATTTCATTTGGAAATTCATGAAAGAAAAATAATGCCTTCTTATATTCCTTTATATTTTTGTTAAGAGAAACTAATAGAAATATGATAAAGGACTTAAAAACATGTTGGGAAAGGATTTTCTTGAAAAAATGGTGTTAAAACCAAGCATGTGAATGGCTTGATTGTAAATGGGTGAGTGAGATATGTGGAGTGGATGCATGGTGTCATATATTTTTACTGCATCATTATCAATGTGATATGGGCCTGCTATCCATTCTTACTAGCTGAAATTATATCTACCAGGAAAAATATTGGCCTGATCTCATGTATATTATGATGACATTGGTGTGTATGCTTTGGAAATGTGTAAAAAGTGTAAGGCAAAGATTCAATTAACATGATCACTGAGTTCATCATGTTAATTTTGAATCTTTTCTTACATACACTAATGGAAAATTAACATAAGCTACCTTGAAGGATGTCAATTTTAAATGTGAATGTAGTTTCAAGAGTCATGTATGTGCATTAAGTTGATGTGTTAAAATATGATTTGGGAATACATTCTTAATGCGTAATAATGGAATTCCTATGATTTATTTGACATGATTTTTTGTAGGTTGTGTTTACATTCTGCATCAAATAAATTGAAATTACTAAAATGCTAGGTTGAAGTATCACCTTCCAAGTAAAAAAGAGGCTTAGATGATTGATTCATGAAGGGTTGTGGAAGCCATTTTATGGAACACTTGAAGGTTATGTTCTCCTTAAGTTATGTATGGGTGTGGAATCCATGCTAGCATATACATATGAGCTAATATATGGGGTTTTTTACGGTTCTGGACCCGCCAACATATCAAGGGATATCCCTAGTAAGAAGTCCCAACTAGATTTCAGACATTTGGAGTAGGAGCCCCTGCAATGGGTAGTAAAGCTATGCCTTGATGCGATAGTGTGTAGAGGTAAGAAAGATATCCTTGTCGAAAGAAAGTGTGTGACCTTGCAATAATTCAAGAGACATGGATGGGGAGGCTCTAACACACGAAGGGGGAAAATAAGTGTATCCCCTAGAAGCCTATAATAGTACGTAGCCTGAAAGGAACACACGAACTGAATGAAATCACAAGATAGAAAGAAGAATAGTCAACAATTGAAATTGATGGGTTAACCCAACAACATGACTTCAAAAATATTCATAAAATCACATACGAAATAGTTCATACATAAATTTATAAGTTAAACAACATACATTATTAAAGTAACCAGAATAGTCAAACTACAATAACAATATATGAATGAATATGTGTTGGCTCTGTTATATTATATAAATTTAAAGTTACATCCATACATACAACCATGACAGCCATTAGCGCCAATAGTGGAACATTACATTCAACACCTCCTACTCCTCCAAAGAGATGTACTCGCTCTACACTATGGAGAAGACAAGGCTCATCACAATACTCTCCAAGCCCTCTTTAAGAAATGCCTAGCAAAATATTGGCTCCCAAAAGCCTCGTCTATGAGTTATGATGTTATATTTATAACAAAGGGTGGGGTGACCCTCGACATTGCCCTTTGTGACTCTTGGACTACCCTTATGAGTCTTCAACTTCATTACACAACTTTTTACATTACATTTGATTGTTTGCATTCCACTAATGACACTTGGAATTTCACTTTACTTCATGTTTTCAATAATAATACATTTTCCACATATACTCATGTCAGAAAAAAATAGCCTTGAGTCAGCCAGACAGGAAAACCCTAATAGTCGGATGAATGTATAAAGACCAACTCATCAACATCCTCTCCTTGATCCTCGGCGATGAAATAATGCCATGCTTGATACTGCACAATGGTGTTAACATACTCTTTGATGATGTATTCCTGGAAACAAACTCTTTCCTCCATTTCTTCTGGGTATACTAATTTGAAACCTCTATTCAAATCGTCCTATAAAATCCACATCTTAGTCCTAAGCAAGGTTGGACCGGCAATGTACATCCACATGTTATCTGTGCTGACTTGTAAATTTAAACTAGTGGCCATGAGCATCAACTAATCAGAGTACACATTGAGCTCCAGTCTGACTTGGTTCTTCTCTTTGGTCTCATTGAGAGTCCCAATCGATGGGGTGCATTACTTTCTCACCACAACATCCAAACTCCTAAGAAAACCATTCTTATCAAGCCTCAACAATGGTGATGAGTAGTGATAGTTTTTCATAGTTCCAGATCAGACTCAAGATGCATGGTTTGTCGAACTCTACCTATGGCTTCATCATATTGTGCAGGTGAAGCAGGGCTCGCTTATATCGCATTATCCATGTTGGTATATCATCAACATCATTATGTATATCTATGAGTGTTTGTGCTATCTTGGTGCAACGTTATTGATGATCATGTAGATGGAAAAATACCTTGTGCACGTGATGAACTTGACATACAATCTATACCTTACTATATGAAGAGTGGATACTTCAACAAGTATTTCCTACTTCATCTATGCTTTAGCGAATATTGTTCCTCTCTTTGTCTAGCTGCTTGCAACTCCTTAGTGATGTGCTCATTTTTTGTTATCAATAACTTCACAATTGAGCTCGTGGCTTTGGCATAATCCTTTGTAGCATCAACCAAGGCAGCTGGATGTCTTCGTACATCTGACACAATCACCTATTCTTCAAAGTGTTTAGGTGATACATGCTCATCTGGGGTGTGTGTTCTACATTCTTGTACAACTTTGTGATGTGACTCATCAAAGTCTATGTTGTACACACCTATTCCCGAATTATCCTCAGGGAGAATGATATCCCCTTATTCACTCGAGACATTCTCTATTGCTGGAGCTCGTGAGGCCTTTGGGGTAATCTTAGTTTCTTTTGGCATGAGGTCAGTGTCTGGATCCTAGCAGCTGCTCCATCTCCATGTCCATCGGTTCTACTATTGATCCATCCTACGGAGCAAGTTATTGTTCCTGCGGCTGCTCACCCTGTTCCTCATCTGCTATTGGTTCAGAGTCTTCAACCTGTTTCAACATAATTTGTGTTGTCTATGTGGCTTTCACTTCCTCTTGTGCCTGTTCCTATTCCTATTCATGTTGTGCTTCCTTCTCTCTTCTACACAACTTTTGTTCTTCTCTGAGCTTCCCCTCTACTTCTTGAAACTTCCTCTCTCCTTCTTCCATTATTTTCTTCTCCATCTTTCTTTACACTACTCTCCTATTACACTATTGCCTCTTTGTGTCTGTCTCCAAATCTACTCTTTCCAAAATTTGGTATTCCTTAAACTTGTAGATTTTCTCTATCTATGTTCTTTCTACAATCTTCATCTTGCCTTTGCCTTGAATAGGTTTGATGCTTGTTGCTGCTATTGTTGCTACTCCCTACGGTCTTGTTGCCTTGAGTGTTGTTAGCCACTCTACTGCCATGTTAACTGGTTCATTGAGCCTATAGGAGTTATAGCAATATATTCATGGGTCTTCATCTAGCCAATGACATGCCTCATGGATCTAAGAATAGTACAATGTCACATAGTGTTCCCTGCATAAGCCATGGGGCTTGCTACCAAATGTAAAATTCTTGATGTCCTATACCTTAACATCTGCTTCTTCCAAAATCTAGATTTCGTATAAACCAAATTGCAAAGGAAGCATAGGCCATGGTGCCTTCATCTCTTGTGAAATCCAGTTGATAACCTTGTCGACATGTCATGTGCAACCTCCTTTATGACCAGCTTATCTGTGGCAAACCTTGGAAACACATGCGGAGCCTTCTCCACACTATAAATCCTAATTAAGGTGCCATGGGGTGAGGCGTACCAATCTACAATGTTTAGCAATGCCTCCATTGTTGCCTAGGACATGCAAGGAGGATCTTGTTCAAAGATCATCATGTATAGAGGGGCAATGAAATGTTCATATTTTTTTTCCATTACTAGTCGGTAGTTGTAGTCTGAGAGCAACTTGAAATATACATTTGCAACATTCTCTGAAATTGTCCATGCCCAGCCCATGACAAGAAATTATTCACAGTCACATATTGAATCGAGTAGGTAGAGAAAGATGAAGAATATTGTTTGATGATCCTTGGGTGGACTCCGGGCACTGGATACATGCACTTTCAGCTGGAGAGCCAACATGATAGACCAGTTGAAAGGTTTTCCTTCACCTGCTAGCTGATCCAACATAACAACCCAACTCTATAGGAAGGTCTCCATACTCCCTTGGCCACACAAGAAGCATGCAAAGATGACCAAGAATTGGTTAGCTTTCTTGAGATTCTTCATCTTGTATATTTGGTTGGGTGTCATCCTGAACTTTGATGGTGTTCTACAATTTGATGGATACCTTACCCAACACTTCCAGATGTCTCTTATATTTATGTTTCTATTGAGAGTGTAGAAAGGTGCATCCATCTTGTTTGTTGGTTGTGGAAAATGGTACATCTACTGATAATATTCCATCCCGAAGGAAGAAATCTCTACTCCACTCACATTGCTCTCTATCACCATCTCAAAATTAGTGTGTGAGACAATCCAGTGGATCGCATCTATGCATGGGAAGGTGGGATACCTACATGCAACCTTTTATAATCTTGAATTATGAATATTGACATAGTCCTATCAATGCTCCAGATTCTCCTCAAAGATGCCTGCAGATATAGTGTTGATGTATTTCCATGTGATCTTATCATCTTTCTCAATGAATGTGTGTGTGTCTGTGTACATGGCTAAGCTCATAGACCCTTGCTCAACAACATCTCTAGTATGAATTTCAACTATTTCTTTTGATCTAGCTCTCTTGGAGGCCATGATACTTGTATTGCTAAGAAGATGCTCAAAAACTTGTGGTACCTCGAGAGAGAGAAGATACTCATGACAAGACAATATCAACTAAAAAAATGAAGCATCTCAAGAATCAATTGGGCAACAAACTGGTGACTACTGGGCAAGACTATACATCATTGACTCTGGGAGGCTGGTAGACTATCAGGTGGGACTACACATTGTGTAGTCTCAGCTGCTAGTGAGGCTTACTATTGATTGGAACTACGAAATGCACAGTCCAATGAGGTTGACTACTGACTAAACCTGTGCAATGTGTAGATCAGTCAGGCTAGGTTGCTGGCTGAAACTACATAATGCATAGTTCTAGTGGGAAGGTCTGGGGAAATACCTCCTAGGATTACATAGAGCACAGTTGGGATCTAATGAGGGTAGCCTCTACACAATTCATAGAGGAAAGGTAGAGCATTGACTTCCAGGAATGTGTAGATCATGCTGGGAGAAACAAGATTTGGGCCAAGATAGCCTAGATCTACCCAATGGAAACCCAAAAACATGAAGGAATGAATGTGTTTGTGAAGCTGGTGCATATCTAAGTGAATAAACATGCATGCAATTGGAGCAAGTTCTGAAATCAATTAATCAGAAAAATTGTGAAGCTCACAAAGAGAGTCGTTGCAATGACGATTATTACTGGAGAAATAATGTTATGAATTTGACACTAAGGAAAGGTAATGAAAAGCTTGAAAGAACACTTATACAAGCTAAAACAAACTGAAACTCCAGTGGTCACTCCATAAAGCAATGAAAATATCACTCATACAAGCTAGAAAATAAAAAGCGATAGAAAAAACAGCAAAAGACATGAAAAGCAAAAATAAGCCAAAAAGTTGTGTTAACTATGCCGAAGGTCCCTAGATGCCTTGGGAATGCTAGAGATCCAAGATCAAATGTGATGAATGAGATATGAGGTTTCATTTAAATAGATTTGATGAACTTAGGGTTTATGACACACATGCCACAAATCTAGGAAAAAGCGACACTTGGCGGGGAGTTTCTAAAATCGATTTTTCATGTAACTCCCACTGCTAAAAATAGATCCCTTAAATCTAGGAATGTTTTTTCACTTTTTTAGTTTTACGTTTTTTGGAAAAGATACCTGGAATGCAAGGAAGGATTGCACATTTCTGGTGGGAAGGATTGCGCATTTTTGTGTTGTTTCTGGGCTAAGTGGCCTAGGGTGGTTGGCTAGCTATACACAATTTTCTAGAGCAGTGTTTCTGTCCAGTTCTATGCATTTGTTGTGGGAAGTGTCCACTGGCCTACTCTGCACATTTCTGGAGAGAAGTGTTGGCTACCTTCTCTGCGTAATCTTCTAGAGCAAGGGTAGTTAGCCTACTTTGCATAATTTTTGAATGTTGGGAAGCTACTAGGATGCTCTGTATAATTCCCAAGGGGAATACAG
Organism: Pinus tabuliformis; assembly: GCA_031772625.1. Classification (NCBI taxonomy): domain Eukaryota; kingdom Viridiplantae; phylum Streptophyta; class Pinopsida; order Pinales; family Pinaceae; genus Pinus; species Pinus tabuliformis. Next base: position 1,135,798,094 of record CM062818.1, on the reverse strand, counting down.
ACTGCCAACTAGGATTTTGTAGTTTTGCTCGACATCCCACTGATCGGATGTGAACCAAGTGCTCGATCGACTTATCGTTGACCGACGGGACAAGTGAGTGAACACAAGTTGTTAAGTGCCAGATAAAATAAAATAAACACAAGTACCTGATCAATTCAAGATAATTGTTATGATTTTGAGGAGGGAGGCTCCAAAAGGAAGCGAAGGAAAAATTTTGGAGGGTGGTTGTAGCTGCTAGAACATTGGTGACACACTGGTCGAACTCCACCTCTTTGTATGGACCTTGTTCGTGAAAAGCGAGTCTAACGCCTTTGGAAGTATTGTTCAATTATTTGATCATCACGGATTCAAAACTAAGCTTGAGTTAAAGATATGGTCCCTACCATCCTCTTGATCAATCAACACACATACCAAGCCAGGTCAACTAAGTTGTTTCGATTAGGGATGAGGGGTATATTGGTGCAGAAATAGTATAGATCTCATAGTTATAGTTTCATCTCTAGTGTTTCTCCACTCCCAGTAGGCCTGGACAGTACTCTAGTGGAGTCGTGCAAGGACACAAGCATCACTCTGCTACCAATGATCCTGGTCAGTACACTGACAGAGTTACTTGCATCACCTCTCTGCACCGAAAGGCTTCCTCTTTTTTACCTTATTTATTTTTTCATTTCTCATTTTTTTCATTTTCAAAGAATTGGGCATAAACACTTATTTATTTCAGAGGCGAAAGGGGAATCCTAACTTATTAAGAGAAGAAGCGGTTTTCCCTTTAGAGACGTATTTTATATATACCTCTGAAAATTGTTGTTAAGATCCTCCTCCTCTCCTTACTCTACTTGACTAAGCTGACAAGGGCTAACCCAAAATAACGGATTAAAGTAGGTGGTACTAGTTAAAAGTGCAAGCATTGTGTTTCCAACAAGACTCACTCAAAACAGAACATATTTTCCATCACGGTATCATTTATTGAAAGAAACAAGCTCTTCATAAAGGGAGAGGATGATAGATAACCAATTGTTGATAGTTGTACTAGTTCCCTTATAGCTTACCTTTCTTGTCTTGAGAGCGACACATGAATTCATGCGAAACAAAAACTATGGGTTTAAAATAAGACAAAAAACAAGAAAGAAAATGGCAGAAGTAAATGAAGGCAAAGCAAGAAAGAAAAGAAAAAAAAAAGGAACCGAAGGAAGGTAAACAAAGCAAGCATGCAAACAAAGAAAAATAACAAGGAAAACACTACTTCTACTCCTAAAATAAAGAGTGCATGGGCTTCCTCACATAAATTGATATTTCCATTGTGGCCATCGACGCATTGGTTGACCCATGTGGGTGAATGCATGGTTTACGAGAAAGGTAAGTGTGTAAACTAGTAAATAAGAAAAATATAACAGTGAGGACCAACACGCTCCAATTTAAAAAATGTCCATAGAAAAGAAAATAATAAAAGTGCAAGATAATCATTCTATGGATGTATCATGGTTATGCATCACACTCCACATAAACGATAAACATGCACACGCTTTTGACCATGAAAAATGAGAAAACATGAAAAATAAAGACAAATTACGTTTAGCAAGAGTGCTTCTTGTGTATGATTCCTGCAATGCATGAGCGATGGGAACATGTGATTGAGGTGGAGGATGTGGAATCTCTAAACTAGATTGATGTTCAATGTAAATATGAGAGTGATGAGGAGCCTTGGGTGTTTCATCAAATTTATGATTTGAAGTGAAATCATCCTCAAGCCAATGAGGGCCTGACATAACCATCAGGTTGGGCTGAAGTTCCTCGATAGCTTGAGGGGTTTCGACTTTATCAACAGGTAGATCATCAAAGATGGGTGGCTTAGTGTTGGTGCACTAAGATGACTTTATGAATAAATCTTAATCCTAGATTGATATGTCAAGATGGTATTCCTCTTTCTATTTCAAGGTTTTTAACATTGTGTGTGATAAAAATCAGAGATTAGGATGAAGGTAATTAATCCTAAATCCTAACTAATCATTTTAGAAATAGACAATTTCTCAACAACTCATTAAGTCTCGAAATTCAAATGAAAAACATAAACTGTTCTATGATTCAAGATTGGAAAGATAAATCAATTACAAACTATTATCAGAGAAAGATCCCAATCTAATATTAGAAATGCCAAAAAGAAATAAAATGGAATAATTGAATCCACACGTATTAAAGGGAGCTACTCAAATCATGGTAATCACAAGGAGCATCCAAAGCTAGAAATAACGAATTATGTAATTGCAGAAAGCATATACAGAGAGAAAAAAACACTCAATTACAAGACTTACTTTATTGTGAACTCTAAAAATGACATTAACTGAGATGTAAAACTTAATCTATCTCAACCTGTATAAGGAACACCAATGTAAATCTTGATAGGAAAGAGTAATTAAAATAATACAAATGTGCAGTAGAGATTGCAGTGACCCGGCCCAAACCCTCTAGAAGGAACTACTATAGAAACTCAATGCACAGATTTAATGTGAAAACTCCAAGTTCTTCATTGACTCTCAAAAATAAATTACAAAATCACTACAACCTTTAAGGTTGAATCTGCATTCATAGCCTTGCTAGAAATTAATAATAATAAAAAGTTACAATTCTTTTTCATTTTGTTGCCTTAGTGGGTCCTGACCCAGGTTCAGAGTTAAGTTTTCCAAACAAATCCCTATAGTATTTTCCCTTTCAGCATCAATCCGTCGAGCACAGACTGAATTATCACCCGAAGCAGTATGGGGGGATGCTAGAACCAAGTTTCCACACCTACAGATGGTTATGATGTTATTTTATACTGTTTATCTACCTTTGCACAGATCGATAAGCCCATAAGGTTTATCGATATGACTTCCTCTTATCAACCTCTAGACCTCTGTGAAGGTCTACGACTGTCGTTCATGGACCCTAAATAGACTAATCAACCTCTTACGCACCTTTGTAATCACTCCTATGTTTGTTATTACCCAGCTCAGCTTAAGTGTCTAACAAGTTTAACATGCATTAAGGTATTCTTCGTGTAAGCATATATTATTACTTGCATTCCTACAACAACGTAAACCATGAAGAATCATGCATCAATACAAAATTAAATCATATGCTCAATATTCATCATAACATAAACACATTCATTCATAATAAAAGTAAATAGATCAAACACATATTTCCAGAATAGTCTCTTTATTGATACTTCAGATTTACTTACAAACTCAATATACCCTACGCACTCAGCTGTAGGGGCATTCACACTCAGTTGTGGACTCTACTCTAGGCCTCTGCGGACACAGCTATAGAGGCTCTCTTCTACTGTAAGACCCTTTGCTCATCACTTCAACTGACCCATTACATTAACTATGAGCCTCTCCTCTATGAACTGCCTTACACTCTCTAAGACTCTCCTTTTTATACAATCCCATGGTCTGCGAACCATGGGTAGCTGTATACAAGCTGACACAACTTACATGAAAGAAGGGAAAGTCCCTTTATGAAACTTACGATCTACATGCTCCGCGATCATAGCTTGTGGAAACTTTACACTTTACATCACAAAAACTTGGGCTTTTAGCCCCAAAACTGGGGCTTTTCCCCAAAATTGACCTTAGGGGACCCTATCCCAACAGGCCCCCAACAGAAATATCATGACTTGCCCCCGAGTCACTCTGATGGTGCAGAGATCTTACTACAAAGACCTCCCAACTCCAATTGCGCTACTGCAACTTGAGTTGTGAACTACGTAGTTGCCTGATTGACCTGCTCCACTAGTTGCGTGGTTGCTAGTCCTGCTCTATCTTATGTTGTGTTCTTTGCAGGCTGGCCAACTTCTCCCCAATGGTGGAAAATATCACATACACCTCATCCAACGAAGGCCTGAATCTAGCCTGAATGACTACCTCTTTGCACTGCGCTGCTTCCACCTATTCTTGCAGTTTCTTTGCCTCCTCCAGCTTTGCCAATCTCTGCTTGATAACGACGGTGCACATTGTCGCCTTTGCTTTTTCATATTGTTGTTGTAGTTCCTGGTCCTCTATGTTCATCCTATGTAGCTTAGGATCCTCCTGGAGACTCGTGACTAGCCCCATAGACTGCTCAAAGAGTGTACTGCATTCCACAAGCACGACATCTACTGCAGTGACTCCATCCCTCACAGCAGCTCCATACTATTGTTTGACCTCTGGTGGAGTTGAAGGTTGTGTCTTCAACTCAAGCTCTATAATTTTTAGGTTCAGTTCAAAATGAACCTTTTCCATCTCGGTCTTCACATCACGCACATATGTAGCCAACTTTTGAATCTTGGCTTCCATCAGTGCTTCTTCTCAGATATGCAGTTTCGGAACGGTTCTGCATGCTTCGACTACTACTGCAGTAGTGTGCTAATTCTTCTCCTGCACCTTCTTCTAGGCTTCTAGCATGGTTATGTTCTCAATGAATATCTGTTCATTTTTTATTTTATGCTCACTGGTCATGCACAACGCATGGTACTCTTAGACCCTAAGCTCTTTAATGATACTTGCTAGTAGGGTGTGAAGGAATTCACTAGGCAACGTGGCCAAGTTGAGGCCAACGTTCCTCAGTATGCTGAAAGTAGCCTTTTTAGCTTCTGCCTCTACAATTAGAGCTCCATCTACTAGTCTGACTACCCAGAGATCCAAGGATCGAACTAACTCTTAGGCTTGAGTGGTCCCTAGTGCCAAACTAGTTGATGCCACACTACTCTGCCCTACACCATTCTGCAGTGTAGTGGCTTGGATTTATAGCTTGCATAGACCGATTTGAATGGCACTTAATGCCTGCTTCTGTTATTGCTCGAGTTCCTCTATCGTATCCCTTACCTTATCCCTAATTTCATCCAAGTCTACCTCTATCAAGGTGTTCAGTCTAGTGACGACTTAGTGGCCTTTGTCTTCTTCCGCAATCCTTCTTTTTCCTGTTCCCTGTTTCGCTTCACCCGAAAGAGAGTGCTTTCCAGATCTGCACCGCCCTATTCTGAGTGTTTGTCATCCTCTGTCTATGGTGAAGGTGATCTTTGGCTCCTGTGAGAGCCGTGATCTTCTTGCTCTACTTGTTCCTTGGAAGTGTGCTCCTCTTCTGCGTGTCCCTTCTCCTAAGTCTCCTTTCGCTTCTCAACCAACTTCTAAAATTTCAATCAGGTCGCTTCCTTTTTCTAGTTCTTCACGAACTTACTAGTCCCGGCATACAAATCGGATGTTGTGCACTAGTTCTCTGGCCACTGATCGAGGACCACTATAATGGCATCATCCATCTCAAGGTATGGTAAATCATACCACTTATGTTCTGGGTCCTTTAGCGCCTGGATAGAGATACAGTGGATGTCCACTTTGAACTCTACATACCTAGATAACTGCTCGAAGATGGTTGGTGACAACCACGACTTTTGGTTGATGGCCATATTAATGCGCATCTCCATCCATACCCAAAACACCTTGCTCTCTTGGACCCGATCAACGTCGTTTGTGGCCCATAGGAAAGAAAACTTCGCTGCTTCTAGAAAATATGGCGCGATCGAAAGAAACTGGTTGGGAAACTACCACACAACTAGTACAATCTAAAGTAATATCAATGAATAGTAAAACATCTTACTCTGGTCCTGTACCATCCTGTAGCTCACGAGGAACTTGTTGCACAGGTAGTGCACCTAGTTGAATTATACACCCTGCAAGCACTAGGCCACCAGTGAAACAACTAGTGCTGACAACTCTTATGTGTGACACTTTCTCATTATTTTTCCAGCCAAGATCTAGGCAGCCACCTTCATCGCGGGGTCAGTCACACTTGAAATTGAATACCTGTGTGGCTTCTTGACAAGCTTAAACTTTTCCTTCATCTTCTCGGCGAGGTCACGCTCACTCGTCTTACCGCCAAATGCCTTGGCCAGATTTAGTCTTGAATGTGGTAATAAGGTGATATTATCGATCACCATGTTAGTTATAGGGATCGTCCCCTCCAACCACAGGCACTAGTCATGCACTAGGCACAACAACTATTTGATAACAATCAAATTTATGGGAGCGTGGTGGTAATGTGGCACCCATAGCAGATTCAACAATCCTACCTTTTCCACCACATGAATCCACTTCACTGCCTCGAACATGGTGACACCAGACTCCTATAGTATAATCGCTGCATGAAATTATCGGTAGCCAGGTGGGGTAACTACTTAGTGTCCCCCAAGTCCCAATCTTCAAGCTTCAGATGTGGGATGCGTGCGAAGCGCGAACCCTCAAACGCCATATTCTTTGGTAGCAGGGGTGTATGAAGGAGGAACTTTCCCTCATCTAGGTCCTTTAGGGCCTTCACTTTTCCCTGGCGTAGAGGGATGTATCATGGCAGCTTCGAAATAGGGTCCAGCCCCTCAATGCGAATGTCCTCTACGCCCTCATCTCCCTCCAGTTAAACCACTTTTCCCTTTTCTTGCGCAGTTGGGTTTTATTTTCTCTCATGATTCCTTCATGACTCGCACACTAGCAATGTCTTCTTTTGTTTATCCTTATTCTTCTTGGTAACCTCTCTTGCTGGCATAGGCTTCAGTGATTTTGGCACTGCTGCGAGAATCTCCATACTTATGACCTCAAGGGTGGCTCCCTCAAATGAAATAGACTCTCCAGCACTTGCAGTTTCTTTGGGTTCATACATGAAGTTGTTAATAAGCTGTTGGGTTTCCTCTAATAACCTGTCAAACGTAGAATTAGCAACCAAGTCCTCAAAGAACGCATGATTCATGCACACCAAACAATGTGACACATAAACTCTCGTAATGCAAAGTGTCTCTCGTTAGGCAGCCATGTGTAATTTATAGGAAAGTTTGAATTCAAATTCAACCGTCCCCCGGTAAATCTGCTCATAAATGCTAGATTGGTGGCAGATTTCAAAGATCTCTCTCTTAAATTTAGCCTTAAATGCCTCCCGCCCACTCCTCTTAGATTTTTTCTCACTGTCAAATCACAAATAGTGATGGCAATGGTCACTTTTTGGCTACACTCTACAATCTCTCATCCTATAACACAGCTCCCTTCGCACGTCTGCTGATACTGTCACACCCGTCTATCCCATGTAGGCCCCTCATCATGTAGCTCTACAACCTAAGCAGTGTAGTTTAAGTCCCATGTCTCCTTCCAGCTACCTGGAGTGCTAACACTATTCTACCATCATATAGTCATCTGGCGAGGTCCCTAGTGTATGGATTCAATCAAATGCCATTTACCTTTCTGGAAAATGCATCTCAATTCAATTTCAGTAGCTGAACTGCTCCACCATTAGTAATCTCGTTGATCACATATGAACTCAGCCAATGCATATGAAATTTTCCTAGAAATTTATCAAACTTTCTTTCATATAATAAAACTAAATTGTTTACCTTGAAGGTGCACAGTTTGATTTGTTGATCATGCCATGTTTTTTTGCGCTCCTTCTAAAATTTTTGATGGAATCCAACCAAGAATCTATCTTCTCCAACTCTGTCAACTACGCGAGCCTTTCTTCTAAGGCTTCATGGTCTGTCATTCCTATGAACACCGCTATCTGTAGACTAGGCACAATGTACTCCATCGGGATCACAACTTCTACGGCATAGACTAGTAAAAAAGGTGTATGTCCATTCATCTTTTTACAAGTAGTTCTATAATCCCATAACACCATTGGTACGTGCACACCCCAATCATTCCTCCACACATTGCAAAACTTTGTCAGTGCATTCTCCAATATCTTATTAAACGGTTCCACCGTCACTTTAGCCTGAAGGTGATATGGCATGCTCTTTTGATGATAAACTTGGAATTCCACCATGAGCATGCTGATCGTTTCATTAAGGAAATGTGTACCACGATCGCTCATCAAAATATTTGCAAAACCAAACCTAGTCAACACATATTCAAATAGGAACTTCGCTATTGTTGCCCCTGTACAATCCTAGAGAAGCTATGCCTCTACCCATTTGGTAAAATACTTATTTGCTATGATGATATATCGTGCACCCATCTTCTTTCATGGATGCTAAATTAGTCCTACAAAATCAATTTCTCATTTTTCAAATGGTTGCAGTGACACTTCTGGATTTAGAGGCAACGCATCCCTCCACGATGTCATGCCCATCCACTGACATGCATCACATGCCCTACAATATGATTTCGAATCCCTATGCATTGTTGGCCACCACAACCCAACACGTAAAATCTTTTGCACTCTTTCTTTTCTTTCATAATGGCGTCTCGCAGCCCCTCCATGAGCTTCGGCTAGGATGTTTCTTTGTTCAAACTCAGGTACATAATGTCACAATAACTCATCCACTCCCATCTTATACAAGTGACCTGCAATAACAAAACAATCCGCTGCATGCACCACCAAGTCCTTCTTCTGTTGACTACTATACCCTTCTGGAGCTCTTCCTGCAGTCACAAAGTGTATGATGTCTGCAAAATGATTATCTGCTACATGCTCTGCAAAAAATCGTGTGTCAGGCAACCCCTCCTCTAAATTGGTAGGATCCTTCGCTGTTTTAATGCACGCCAGATGATCCGGTCCTGCATTCAATCACCTTGGCTTCACAATGACTTCGAAATCATATTCTTGAACAATAGCAACCATCTGCATATTTTCCCCCTAAACACATGCTTTTTGACAAGGTACTTTAATGCAGAATGGTCTGTATACATCTTAAAGTGTCTGCCTAGCAAGTAATCCATGAACTTCTGGAGCACATACACCATAGCCAACCTTTCACGCTTTGTCGTTGAATAGTTCTTTTTAGCTTTAGACAAATTCCTGCTTGCAAACACGGTAGGGTGATCCAACTCTCCCTCACTGGCCTGTGTTAGTACTACTCCCAGTGCAATACATGATGCATCTACATGCACATGAAATTCCTTCTTCCAATCCGGTAAAACTAGTATCGGCGTGGTGACCATATTTTCTTTTAACACATGCAGACTCTGCTAACATTCCTCATTCCAGTAGAGTGTAGCTTCCTTTTTCAATAGTTTATCCATCGGCGCAGTAATTTGAGTAGAACTTCTGATGAACATTCGATAATAACCAGTATGCCCCAACATTTCACGCAACTGTTTGGCACTTCTTGGCACCTCCAAATTGATTATAACCACGATCTTAGTTGGATCCACCATTAATCCTTGTCTGCATGCTACATGACCCAGCAATAAAGGGAACACAAAACAAACTTTTCTTCTAATTTAGTGCGATTTGATACCTCCGACATGTATCCAGCATCAAGTGCAAACTAGCTACATGGTGTTTTACCAACCCAAACACCATCCAATTGTTAATGTATACCTCCAAAAAGTTGCGAAAGAAATCCTTGAACGCCGCGATGACTATGTGCGAAAAAATCATCGACGCATTTTTCAGTCAAAAAGGCATTACCATATATTGAAAGTGTCTCGATTCAGTCACAAAGGTCATCTTACTCCTATCTTCCGGCACGATCTTGATATGATGGTACCAAGAGATCCCATCAGTGAATGAATATGCTTCCTATCCACCTAGATTATCCAACACTTCATCGGTGAATGGAGTTGGAAAAGGATCATGCATGCAAGCGTCATTCAACTTCCTGAGGTCTACGTATATCCTTCTTTCATCCTTCTACTTTTTTTCTGAACCACCATAGGACTGAACCAATTAGACTCCTCCATTGGTTCAATGATTCCCACTACCAACATTTGTCTAATTCTAAGTGAACCCTTTCTTTGTATTTATGATTGAGGCGATATGGCCTTTGTTTCACAAGCTTTACGTCAGGTTTCAATGTTATCCTCATCAATCCTAAATCACCTATTATCCCTTTCATGTCCAAAAACTTTGTAGGGAACAAGTCCTGGTATTCGCGGAGCAACTCAGTGACCTTATCAACCGTAGCATCGTCCCAGTAGTCCCCCATCTTCACAAACTTCGGCTCCACCTCTGTCCCAATGTTCACTTTTCTCATTTTCAGTGACATGGTGATATCTTGATTCTCTATTTGCAGCCCATCAACCTTGTGGTGATCTTTTGTCTCTGGGATGTTAATGTTCCTTGGATCCTCCTCTTCTTCTTCAGTAGTCACATTCTATCACTCTAGTGCATGGCGCAGTTGGGTGGTCCAATCTAGTTTAATCAAATCCAAGGGATCCTATGGGATTTTGAAGATCGCTAGATTGACCTCCTCCAGCACTTCATCAATGCACTCGAACCCATCTTCAAAACTAAATTTCATCAATATTCCTTGTCTCAGAATATCCCATTTGTCTGTGCCATGGTCATGCTCTACCTCCAAGTACCAATTCATTGGTATTACATCCAAGGTGTGACAAAACAAATTCACCCACTCCAGTTGTGGTTCTGCTCCATAAGCATCGATCCATTTAGCTAAGTGATTACGTGAATCATGCCTCCCATCATATTTATCTATCAATCGCATTTTTTGGCAACCAAAGTGTACCCTCATCAGTCTTCTGTATTTGCCCCATCCATCGAAATTATCTTTATGCATACCCCACCATCTTGCAGGCATAGCGTGAAGAACCAAGTACAAGGCTTGGAATCGAAGGTTCTTTGGCACTTCCCTTTGAAATGCATCCATAAATTTATCAATGTGAGTTAAACGATCACAGTAAGGTAGACTTCTTACCTCCAACAATATGAAACATATTGATTTGGTCATCATATTACATCATAATGTAGACACTTTGTGCAATTTATTATGCCTGTGTTCCAATTTCTCATTTGAATCTGATGTGTAGGAGCTTCCACGGTCCCATGCAATACGTCCATCTGCTGTTGGATTCAACCAATCTTGATCTGTTGCCGTTATCTTGTAAATCTAGTCCAAATCATCTTCACATTCATAATCGCGGACCGTTTCTGTATAGCGCGGTACTTGTGCAGGGTTCAACGGTACTACTACGCAGAGCGATTTTCTTTCAAATGACATTGTCTACTTTTTCAAATTGATCACCCCATTCATGTCGATTGCCTAGTCGATCCCAAGGAGCGCAGGATAGGGATTGCTGTCATCGACAATCTCTATTACTTCAAAATTTGCCAATGTGCTCGTGCCTTCAACATCAACTGTCACTCCCTGTAATCTTCGCATGGGGATAATCTTTTGCTAATTCGCCATCCTCAATTGAATAGGAGACCACTGTAGTGAAAGTCTCCCCATTCTCTCCCATGTTTGTTTTGAAAAAACATTCACATCTGACCCAAGATCCATAATAACTTGGTCCATTTCATACTCTCCTATTTGTGTGGTGAGCCTCATCTCACACCCTATTCTTGCCTGATGCCTAGCAATTTCCCTGACCACATGCGATCCCTCAGGAGCATTACTAGCACATTTATTGATCAACTCCTACAATCCCTTTACGTCTTTGTTATCACATAGAAGCTTCATACAAGTCTCCAAAATGGTAGTAAGCATGGATGGGTCCATTTCTTTGGACTACTTATCCTGACTTCATGAGGAAGAAGGCTCAGCAAAGCTTTTCTTCGCTTCCATGAAGGTCTCATTCACGCACTCAAAATAAAAGCCAACCTCCTTTTGAGGAGCATTGCAGACCCATTCACCTTCTTCAGGCCACATTCCCTTATCTTCACCAGTCATCATTCCACTTAGTAACAGAATATTCACATTAGGAACCTCTTTGCTGGGTTCAACCCTCATCATCTGTAGGTTTTGTAGGTTGTTGAGGGTATGTCCCCTTTTTGCATATGTTAGCTATTAGTACAGGGCAATATTCTCTCACATGGTCAAACTGAGTGCAGTGTTAGCATGATAGGTGCATCGGGTTCATTCATTCTCGTGCATAGTGTCCTAGACCTCCATAGTTGTAGAAAATAACTTGCTCCCGAACTCTCTTAGGTCCTCGTCTGCTTTGGCCTCATCTGTGCCTGTGATATCCTCCTTGCGGCCCCTCAACACCTTGATCTAGAGGCCTAGTTTCTATTTGCATTCGATATGTAGGCATTCTTTCCACCATTAACTCATAACTATGGCAATTGCACTCGTCGTGACCTACTGATTGGTAGAAGTTTCTTAAGAGCTCTTACGGTGTCTATACAAATTTCTGCAGCACATGGAAATTATCTGTCGCATGTTTTCCAACTACTTGACAAATAACACAATGCAGCGTGGGATCTGTACTTGGCCCTATTAGTGCCTAAATCTACCTTAAGCTGAGAAAGGTAGGATCTAGGGTAACATTAAACAATGCTTAACCTAGTAGCTAGCCCTACTAGGTCGGGAGAGGGCTCTCTCCTTGTCAGTCTCAACAAAATATGATCAATGAGGCTTGAGATGACTGATGTGAAGACTGATTTCAGGCTAGGTATGTGTGCAAAAGAGTTTGGTTGAATTTGATGATGTTTTGTTGGCTCAAATGGAAAGGCAGATTTGGGTCTACGAAATGAGGCTCAGTTTTGCAGAGATCTCTATGGGGCAAGATAAGCGAATGATTTAGTACTTCAAATTGAATGAGACAGAGAGCTTTAGATAGGTGAGGAGTTGAAGAGGGCAAGAAATTCTCAGGGATCCTCTTAAAATAGTTGAAAACATATATAACTAAGCAATCCCTAGGTAGAGCACTGCAATTTCAATGGATTCTACCTTTACCCTTGTTTGATTTAGTTAAGATGAAGCAAAGAGAGATAATGGCATACATAAAAGACATAACAATTACAGGAGGAAACACAATACCAAATCAAGATTCCACATGAATCCCATAAAGTGCTACAAAACCTGATCTATTCCTTATCCAAACTACTGAAATGTGTATACAATGAAGCTCCCAACTTTCTCAAATGTCCAACCATGCTAATGACTGAAAAATCACAAGATATAGGCAAACAAAATCTAATCCTAGTCTTTCGGGGCTGAGCTCATGAGTTTAGGAGCTATTCCAACAAAATCTAAATTGAGAACGAAAAAGTAGGCAGTGGAACAGCTTGCCTATAAAAACTAGGGAACTGATTCATTCAGTTGCAAACTACCTTTTCGTGGATGAACCTACCTCTATGAGTGAAAATTTAGCATAATTACATCAAGATCCATCAAATTACATTAAATTTCATTGTGTGTTTGACATTTAGAAAAAGAAAAGTCAAACTGTCAAGAAACTAGGTGAAAAACAGAGTATTTTTGGTTAGACTGAGCAAAATTTCCCCAATGCATCGTGCTGATTTCCCTATGCATAGCACCTATTTGAAGCCACTTTTGGAGGCCTTCTTGGTGTCCAAATATGCTCCAAGTGTGCATTTTGGAAAGTTCTACCTATCTACTTTCCAGAACAAGTGGAATTTGTTAATTTGGCCTCTATTTACCTCTTCAAAACTGAGTTCTCCCAACACTGCTTCTTGTGTGCCAAAATAGGGGTAGTAAGGTCATTTTTTTGGGTGTTTTTGACCTTTTCGATGGCTCATAACCTATCAAAATTTCTTGGCCATTGGTGGACATGCATATTTCTTCATGCCAAATTGAAAAAATGCTAATTTTTCCTCATTTGGAGACCTCCATCAAAAGTGAGTGCCAGGTGGCGCAGCGCATAGGGCAGAAAATTCTATGTTTTAGCCCAAAAATTTCAAAAATGCAAAAAGGGTCTCAAAATTTTTGAAATTTGGGCTGAGTCTTCTCCAACAAGTGTTGTGTTGGGCCAAGGAAGCCTCAGCCAATATCTAAAGTCTATCTTGCTCCTTTCGCCTGCTTGATGCCCTCTTCAACTTTGCTTCCAAGTTCTCGATTCTTAGCTTCCACACTTTGTTTCTCTCCATGTAATGATAGGCCATATGCCTCAACAATGTCTTCTCCCTATTGACCTTCTCTAAAAACCTTTCTATGTGGATATTATCCCTCTCAAGCCAAGATTCCCAACCAACATTGATTTCTTTCTTAATTGATGTGAGCTTCACCTTCCTTCCTTTCGCAGCTTGGCGGTTTTCTCGTATGTTTTGCAACACCATAATTGTTTGTCGATCCTCAAGCTGCTTGTTTCTTTGCTCCAGGTACTTTGTTATCCACTTCTCTTTCTAAGTTGAGGGACAAAGCATTGATGTCCGCCTGTTTCTCCTGGATGACCTCTCTAAGCTTTGAGCTTTGTGGGCCCAAATCAGTGTCATCACCCTCAATGAGAATGAAATTGGTCTCCTGCTCACCTAAAGGCCCCTCGTCCTATAATGGCCTCTTGACCTTGTCCTGAACCTATTTTTTTGATGAAGGAAGTGAGACCCCTTCCACCCCGGGTGGAGATAATACTCGCTTTGCTACTCCGAACAATCGTCTAGTGCTCTTTTGGTAGGTGAAAAACAACAACATATTAGCGGTCTGTGTCTCATGACCCTCCTGCTGATGTGAAGGTCCACCTGTCTCGTGATAGGCCTCTGGAGATCCCTGAGGAGCTGTGAAGAACTCATGAGAAATGAAATCCTCCCATGAGATTCCCTGCAAACCAAGCTGATGCATGACCATAATTTTAATGAGAGAAAAATGATATATACTATTAAACTGCTACTGAGGAGTCTTTTGTTGTACTAAGGTGGTCATCTTCTCAATATTTTGGCACATGAAGTAGGGGAGATTCATCATTCTCACCCTGGTAAAGTGCATCAACAATCTCATATGATAGGCATATAGGCGAGAAAATCGGCCCTCACAGCTGAAATATTTCATTATAAGTTTCATCAAAGGAGCATATGAATCTTTTAGGTACTGAAAGGGAAAAACTTTGCTGAGTTATGTCAAATAACCAGGCTTGATGTATGGTTCATAATGTTCCCTGTCAATTTTCTGCCTTTTAATCCATTGCTCTCCAATATTAGGAATGTTGGTTGCTAGAGAAATAGACTTTGGTGTTAAAGTGAATGTTACACCAGCTAGAGTGGCTTGGCCATTATGTAGATGAAGCACAAACAACTTGGCCAACTCATGATGATACTAGACTCTAGCAACCATCTCACAAAACTCATAGCAGGATTGGTGTTGGAAGCATCTGATAGCAAGAGGGCAGGCCTACAACTCGGAAAGTGTAGTAGGCTCCTCCCGTATGTGTTTAAACCTTTGTGAGGTCTCCTTGGTGCATGTATTTCTGTAGGAGAGTCATTGCGTGTCTCTTCATCACAGTCATATGAAGGACCAAACTCCATGTTTACTAGTGGGTGATTTTTCTTGATGAGTATGAAGAGATTTATGGTGTTTTCAGTTTTCTTCCACGAAGGGTAAGAATATATGAGGGACTGTGGAGGGAGAGGATATGAGGGCTTTTGGGACTATTATAAGAGGGTTTTGTTTGGGAAATAGGGGATTAGGGATTAATATGTAAGCTTAAGGACAACAATTAGTTTTTGGCGTTTTTAGTTAGGATTTGGGAAAGTGGGATTTGGGGATAGGGGTGGATGATTTCTTAGGAATATGGGAGTTAGGGAATGGGTGGATAGGCTGGGAAAATAAATGGAGGAGCGAAAATGTGAGGGAGTGGTAGAATGAACTTGGTAGCAAAATGACAAATGCAAACCTTAGGCAATGGTTTTTTGAGAAATTGAAAGGAATTAGGGTTTGAGTTTCTTCAGACAACCACCATAAATTTTTAAGAAAAACTCCTTCACTAGCAAGGAATAGGGCTTGACTTACTTGCACACTAGAAGATTTGAGTGATTTTGTCAATTTGAGGGTGTTTTTGAGGAAATCGGGCTTTACAACTCTATGCACTGTGCCTCAAACCCAACACACTGTGCCTCCTGTGTGCACTGTGCTAGTACAAATTTAACACTGAAGAAGGAGACCCAGTGCGTCATGCCACTTGTATGTGCCGTGCCTCTCACCGAGTGCGTCGAGCTCACAAATTTGCACAGTTTTTATCCAAGCTCACTTCCTTTGCTCAACATGACCTTCACTTTGCTCAATCTTTTTTCTTTGAATGAGAATGATCCTTTGAATTGAGAAAATGATTTATATACAAGAGCTTTTATTTTTTGATTCATAAAACCCACTTTTATAATGTTTGCAATGTGACTTTACTTTTCAACTCTGTTTTTTGACTAGTTTACTTTATTTGTGCTTTTGATGAACTAAATGAATTGATTTTTGTTTGCCTTGTAGGGGATGGAGATACTGAGGCTTGGCAAGGAGACCAGGGTTGCCACTGAATTGATTTACATACAAGATAACTGAAAATACATGAATTTATACAATAAAAACCTAAAATACTTTGTTTTTCCTCAAAACAAAGTTTTGAGGAAAAATACATTTCTGAGCAAGTGATTATGAATTTATTGATACTAGAACTTTATTCAACCTCCTCATGTGCCTGTTGACTATTATTGGACATTTTGGGGACCTTTTTGATGAAATCCTAGGCTTAATGAAACTAAAACCCTAGAACTGAGTCCTGTAAATTTAAAGACAAAAGGTGACTGCAAATGATCTTGATGAATAAAAATGGGCCATTAGGTAAACGACATGATGGAAAGTGTATAACAAGCCACTACCGTCAGATGATCCATGCTTCTAATGGAATGCAACTGACTGAGTGGGACACCTAATATGCAATGCAACAAGAGAATTTGGTCAGTGACAAAGGGATGAAGATCTCGACACTAACATTGGCTCCAATGGGGATGGTAGGGCCTTAGAGGTGCCAAGAACTACAGATCTCTGGGAAGGTAGGTAGTGCCTTCGTCCATTGGGCTATGGAGTCAATAACTTTGACAAATCAAAACCAAACTCTTGACTCAATTTTAGGACTGAAATCTAACTCAAAACAGACTCAATTTCAAGATTGAAATTGACCGAAAGACCTGACTGAAACAAACCAAACCAAAACTAAAATCAAAACTCAGTTTTATAGTCTTCACCTTGGTCCCCAAACTGAATGAATGACGACAGTAAAAAATGACTCTGAAACTATCTTGACACTGATTAAAAAAGAAAAATGACTCAAGACTTACTTAACTGAAACAAGTACTTAAAAAGCTTTTAAATGGCAGGAGACCATCGAGATTTGAGGACTTCAAATCATGATGACAACCACCTGCCTACTGATGAAATATGTACAATCATGTGTAGTAGGCCTTCCAATGTAACCAATCCAGCAGATGGCTACATACTAAAATTCTTCTCACTTTCCCCGAGCAAGCAGAATGATGTGCATGTAGGCTACTCACAATAAGAACTGAAACTAAGGCTTATGCTAGCAAACCAAGCAACATTCATCTTCTCTAGTGCTTGCAAAAGAATGTCGAAAGGATCTTGAAAGTCGTAAAGCACTAGCTTGCCTTGAGATCCAGCAACAAAAATACAAGTACTCCATTTTGATATGAAAGAACAACTGGTTGCCGAGTGATAGGAATGCACAGAGAGGTATAAGCTTCTGCCATCTGAGTGTTAGCTGTAAATTCCTTAACCATGAGAAATTCTGGCATATTGCCTCTCTCAAGCTCATATTCCTCAACTTCATGGTCTAGGTCATTCTTAAACAGAAAACAATCTTCAATATTATCAAAAATGACAGCCTTATCGTCTTCGTGAAGGAAAATATTATCTGTTTGCTGATCTATAAAGCTAATTACAAGAATGTCATCATTTTCAAAAGAGGAAGAAGTTTCAGCAACTCTTTCTTGACCATGTGTGCACTGCAAATTTTCATTATCTTGGGCTGTAACATGACCTTTTAGGAGTTTATCTATCTCATCTTCAGACAAAGGAGATAATACTTTTTGTTTCTTTTGCTCAAACAGTAATTGTCTTCATGAAATAACCATTTAAAACATGAAAAACTTGAATGACAGTCCTTAATTCCCCGATCTTCTGAAATTTGAAAACATTGTTGATCATCTTCATATGACACGACAATCAAATTATCATTTATCACTAAGTTATTGAAAGAAGATTTTTCACTTACTTGAACAAAGATCTCATCTTCTTTTTCATGAACTGACTGGATTACCTCCTCATGAAGGCTTTGTTCTAATGAAATGAGAACATTTGGATAAAAAGCTTTGTCTTCTTCATTCCAGATGATCTCAACAATAGATCTTGCCTTCATGGGATTCAAAACAAGGTAGTCTTGATCATCACGATCTAAATTTAGATCTGAAATAACCAACTTGACTTTATCACATTCTAAAATTGAAACTTGAATTTCCTGCATATTGTCTTCATCTCGATCTGAAATAAAATCCTCCCCTTCATCATTTTCCACGGTAGTAAGATCTTGATCTAGCTGCAAATTTTCCTATGCATCTTGATAAATATCCTCTTTGTGCTATTGAAATGGATTTTCATGCAGGGCTTCCATGATCTCATCATCCATGAAGTTATCATCTTCATAAATTCTCTCAAGATTTTCAATAAAACTATAAGCATGTTTGCAATAGTTCAGAACTAAATTTAACGATGAATAAGATTCTTTATACCTTTCAAAGAACATGGCATGAAAACCCTTTAAACAGTAAATACAGGCAAGTGGCAAACTTTCATAGCAAGATTAGGCTTCACCTTCTAGATTGGCCATGAATATCTTCATCAAGCAATCTTCAGGAAAATCAACCTTCAACTTGCGAATATGCATGTGAAATCTAACCAGATGTAAAGAAACATCATTCCTATCATCATCCTTAAACATAGGCAAATTGCTTTGCCAATTTACCTTCGGAATTTTATTTGGAAAACCTAGAACTTGATCTCGGCTCATGGGAGCATATCTTCGATCTAGGGAAGCCATTTTGATAACAATGAATTCACCAAGAGATTCTTCAGGCTACAGCTTCTTAAAAAGTAGAGTCACCATAAAAAGTCTAAACCTTGGGATTTTCAACATTGGAGTCACCAGGTGAATGATTCAGCCTTCTGATGTCTGATTGTTGTCCACCACAAATAATCAAATCTGCACTTGATACATGTTATTGGGGAAATTTACAAGTCAGATGTTCAACTTATAAGACTAGACCGGAGATTGAGTGAAGTAGCTTTTATCTACTTTCACTAATGCAAAGAAAAAGCGTTTCGAGGCTACCTGGCTAATCTCCAGGCTGTGTCTGTAGCATACAAATAAAAACAATGATAATGCACTTTTCTTCCCCAATACAGTTGCCACTATGTTAGGGCCTAAATCTACCTCAGGCTGAGAAAGGTAGGATCTAGGGTAATATCAAACCATGCTTAACCTGGTAGCTAGCCCTACCAGGTCTGGAGAGGGCTCTCTCCTTGTGAGTCTCAAAAAAATATGATCAATGAGGCTTGAGATGACTGATGTGAAGATTGATCTCAGGCTAGGTATGTGTGCCGAAGAGTTTGGTTGAATTTGATGATGTTTTGTTGGCTCAAATGGAAAGGTAGATTTGGGTCTAGGAAATGACGGTCAGTTTTGCAGAGATCTCTATGGGGAGAGATAGGCAAATGCTTTGGTACTTCAAATTTAATGAGATGGAGAGATTTAGACAGGTGAGGAGTTGAAGAGGGTAAGAAAGTCTTAGGGATCCTCTTCAAACAGCTGAAAACATAAATAACTAAGCAAACCCTAGGTAGAGCACTACAATTCCAATGGATTCTACATTTACCATTGTTTGATTTAGTTAAGATGAAGCAAAGAGAGATAATGGAATACATAAAATACATAACAAGTACAGGAGGAAACACAATACCAAAGCAAGATGCCACATGAATCCCATAAACTGCTGCAAACCCTGATCTATTCCTTAGCCAAACTGCTGAAATGTGTATACAATGAAGCTCCCAGCTTTCTCAAAAGTTGAACCATGCTACTGACCGAAAAAGCACAAGATATAGGCAAACAACAACTCATCCTAGCCTCTAGGGGTCGATCTCATGAGTTTAGGAGCTGTTCCAACAAATTCTAAATTGAGAACTAAAAAGTAGACAGTGGAACAACTAGCCTCTAAAAATTAGTGAACTAATTCATTCAGTTGCAAACTACCTTTTCATGGATGAATCTACCTCTATGAGTGAAAATTTACCATAATTACATCAAGATCCATAAAATTATATTAAATTACATCATGATTTTAACATTTAGAAAAGTAAAAGTCAAACTGTCAAGAAACTAGGCGAAAAACATAGTATTTTTGGTCAAACTGAGCAAAATTTCGCCAATGTGCCGCATTGATTTCCCTATGCATAGCGCCTGTTTGTAGCCACTTTTGTAGGCCTTCCTGGTGTCCAAATCTACTCCAAGTGTGCTTTTGGAAATTTCCACCTAGCTACTTTCCATAACAAGTGGAATTTTTTAATTTGGCCTCCATTTTCCCCTCCAAAACTGAGTTCTCCCAACACTGCTTCCTGTGTGCCAAAATAGGCACAGTAAGGTCATTTTTTGCGTGTTTTGACCTTTTTGGGGGCTCAAAACTTGTCAAAATTTATTGGAAATTGGTAGAAGATCATATTTCTTCATGAAAAATCCAAAAATACTGAGTTTTCCTCATTTGGAGGCCTCCATAAAAAGCAAGCGCCAGGTGGCGCGGTGCATAGGGTAGAAAATTATGTGTTTTAGCCCAAACATTTCAAAAATGCAAAAATTGCCCCAAATTGTTTGAAATTTGGGCTGACTCTTCTCCATAAAGTTCTATGTTGGGCCAAGGAAGCCTTAGCCAATATCTGAAGTCTATCTTTCTCCTTTCGCCTCCTCGATGCCCTATTCAAATTTGCTTTCAAGTTCCTGATTCTTGCCTTACACAATTTGTTTCTCGCCATGTAATGATAGGCCATATGTGTCAAAATTGTCTTCTCCCTATTGGCCTTCTCTAGAAACCTTTCTAAGTGGATATTAGCCCTCTCAAGCGAAGATTCCTGATCAACATTGATTTCTTGCTCAAGTGACGTGAGCTTCACCTTCCCTCTTTTGGCAGCATGGCAATTTTCTCGTATGTTTTGCAACTCCGTAATCATTTGCTGGTCCTCAAGCTGCTTGTTTCTTTGCTCCAGGTACTTTATTATCCACTTAGCTCTTTCTAAGTTGAGGGACAAAGCATTGATGTCCGCTTGTTGCTCCTGGATGACCTCTCTGATCTTTGAGCTTTGTGGGCCCAAATTGGTGTCATCACCCTCAATGAGAATGAAATCGGTCTCTTGCTCATTGAAGGCCCCTCATCCTATAATGGCCTTTGCCCTTGTCCTGAACCTACTGTGCCGATGAAGGAAGCGAGACCCCTTCCACCCCGGGTGGAGATAATACTCGCTTTGTTGTTGCGAACAACCGTCTAGTGCCCTTTTGATAAGAGACAAACACCGGCATACTAGCGGTCTGTGTCTCATGACCCTCCTGCTGATGTGAAGGTCCACCCGCCTTGTGAAAAGCCTCTGGAGGTCCACGAGGAGCTGTGATGAACTCATGAGAAATGAAATCCTACCATGAGATGCCTTGCAAACCAAGCTGATGCATGACAACAATTTTAATGAGAGCAAAATGATATATACTGTTAAACTACTGCTGAGGAGTCTTTTGTTGTACTAAGGTGGTCATCTTCTCAATATTTCGGCACATGAAGTAGGGGAGATTCATCATTCTCACCCTGGTAAAGTGCATCAACAATCTGATATGATAGGCATATAGGTGAGAAAATCGGCTTTCACAGCTGAAATATTTCATTATAAGTTTCATCAAAGGAGCATATGAATCTTTTAGGTTTCGAAAGGGAAAAGCTCTGCTGAGTTGTCTCAAATAACTGGGTTTGATGTATGGTTCATAATGTTCCTTGTCAATTTTCTACCTTTTATTCCATTTCTCTCCAATTTTAGAAATGTTGGTTGTTATAGAAATAAACTCCGGTGTTAAAGTGAATGTTACACCAACTAGAGTGGCTTGGCCATTATGTAGATGAAGCACAAATAAGCGAGCCAACTCATGATGGTACTGGACTCTAGAAACCATCTCATAGAACTCATAGCAGGATTGTTGTTGGAAGCATGTGATAGCAAGAGGGTAGGCCTACAACTCAGCAAGGGTAGTGGGCTCCTCTCGTATGTGTTTGCCACCTTTGTGAGGTCTCCTTGGTCCATGTATTTCTGTAGGAGAGTCATTGTGTGTCTCTTCATCATGGTCATAAGAAGGATCAGACTCTATGTTTGCTAGTGGGTGAGTTTTCTTGATGAGTATGAAGAGATTTATGGTGTTTTTAGTTTTCTGCCACGAAGGGTAAGAATATATGAGGGACTATGGAGGGAGAAGATATGAGTGGTTTTGGGACTATTATAATAGGGTCTTGTTTGGGAAATAGGAGAATAGGGAGTAATATGCAAGCTTAGGGACAACAATTAGGTTTTGGGGATTTGTAGTTAGGATTCGGGGATAGGGGTGGATGAGTTTTTAAGAATATGGGAGTTAGGGAATGGGTGGATAAGCTTGGAAAATAAATGGAGGAGCGAAAAAGTGAGGGAGTGGTAGAATAAACTTGGCAAAAAAATGACAAATGCAAACCCTAGGCAATGGTTTTTTGAGAAATTACAAGGAATTAGGGTTTGAGTTTCTTCACACAACCACCATAAATTTTTAACAAAAACTCCTTCACTAGCAACGAAAAGGGCTTGACTTGCTTGCACACTAGAAGATTTGAGCGATTTTGGCAATTTGAGGGAGTTTTTGAGGAAATCAGGCTTGGAAGCTCTATGCGCTGTGCCTCAAACCCAACACGTCATGCCTCTTGTGTGCGTTGTGCTAGTACAAATTTAACACTGAAGAAGGAGACCCAGTGGGTCTCTCCACTTGTATGCATCGCGCCTCTCACCCAGTGCATCGTGCCCACAAATTTGCATAGTTTTTCTCCAAGCTCGCTTCCTTTGCTCAACACGACCTTCACTTTGCTCAATCATTGTTCTTTGAAAGAGAATGAGCTTTCAAATTGAGAAAATGATTTATATACAAGATCTTTTAATTTTTGATTCATAAAACCCACTTTCATAATGTTTGCAATGTGACTTTACCTTTCAACTCTGTTTTTGAGCAGTTTACTTTATTTGTGCTTTTGATGAACTGAATGACTTGATTTTTGTTTGCCTTGTAGGTGATGGAGCTACTGAGGCTTGGCATGGTGACCAAGGTTGCCACTGAAGTGATTTACATAAGATAACTGAAAATACATGAATTTATACAATAAGAACCTAAAATACTCTTTTTTTCCTCAAAATAGAGTTTTGAGGAAAAATACATTTCTGAGCAAGTGATTATGAATTTATTGGTACTGGAACCTTATTCAACCTCCTCATGCACCTGCTGACCATTATTGGAAATTTTGGGGACCTTTTTTATGAAACCCTAGACCTAATGAAACTGAAACCCTAGAACTGACTCCTACAAATTTAAAGACAAAAGGTGACTACAGATGATCTTGATGAATAAAAATGGGCTAGCAGGAAAAGGACATGAGGGAACGTGTATAAGAAGCCACTATTGTCAGATGATCCATGATCCTAATGGAATGTAGCTGACTGAGCGGGACAACTAATATGCAATGCAACAAGAGAATTTGATCTCTGATGGAGGGTTGAAGGTACCAACACTAACATGCCCTTCTTGAGCTTCCAGCCTCAGGGGCATCATCCCTCCTCCTACAACATAATTCACGAAGATAGGGCAATGATCTTTATCATGCCCTTGACTCTTACATTTCAAACACCAAACTTCTTTGCGTGCCTCTAGCCGAGCCACTCTATCCTTCTACAGACTATGGAATTCTAGGCAAAGTTTTTGCAATTCTATGTGAATCTGTTGAACTCCCAAAGAAACATATTGAATTGGTGTCTCGTGCAATCCCATCACAATTTCTAGGGCCTCCGCATGGGTCCCAATATTTTGTTGTGATAAATCAACGCTTGGATTAGGCAAGAATGAAGCCACAAACAATTCGCAGTGCTACCTATCCATAAGATTCATGTTAGCTTCGCGGATCTTGCACTTTAGGCTTTGATCTAGCTCTGAGGGTGTCTCACTAGGCTTCATCATGATTTCCTTGAATCAAACTATTGATTGTACTTTAGACTTGGGCCTACTGAATTCCTTATTCAACATAGTCTGAATGTCCTCTAACGCAACCATTGGGTTATCAGTGTAGTACTTAATGTACCATGTTAATGCATGTTCCTGTAAAGTAGTAACCAATGTTTCTTTCTTCATCAGATCATTTGTAATACCCTGGGCTTCCCGCACAACCTTCAAAACAAACCAAAACTAGTTCAGGTCCTCAAATTTCCCCAAGCCCTTGAAAATGGGAAATTTTATTGAATTTTCCATATTGAATGGTGGTGGAGGTGGTGGCAGTGTGGGTGAAGGTGTATGTTGTGGAGGCAAAGATGGAGGTGGTGTGGGTGGATGTGGTATTCATGGGAACCATTGCCTTATTAACTGGACAATGCTCTCTGGAGAAGCAAATGCTGCTTCTTCGTCGTCACTCAGAGGAGACTCAATTAGTGGGCTATATTCAAGTCTTGTTCCCTTTCTATCCCAGAATAACTTTCCACTAAGTTTAGCTCCAAACATCAAGGTAATCACATAACACGCTTTCACACAAGAGCATTTTAATCCAAGTATTCAAAAACCTTAAATACTTACCTCGCGGTGCTTTGGAGAAGCATCGCTCTACTTTGATGTAGCTAACTGAGTTATCAATCACAAACTCTGTCACAAATCCTCCTATGATACAATCAAGCTAGTGATCGACAACACGTGTGATCTTAGCTTCAGAGGCTTCCAATCTTTGCACTAACTCTGGGGTCCACACTATCAGACCATCAAGCCTCCACATTCCTTGGTCGTCTTCCAATTCAGCAATCCACTCATATAGTTCAATTAGGAAGGAACAAAAGAAAATTTCATGTATCTCTTTGTACATATACCTATCCAACCACTATTCTTTTGTCAATCACGAGTTCCTGTTCTCTTGCGCTACAAATTCGTGGATCTTCCTATCCAACCAATCTTCAATTTCCTTCTTAGTTGGATGCCAATGATGCAACATCACACATATCTTTATGAAGATCTCGATCCTGACAACAGAACCATTTGTTGGCTTAGTAGGTCCTGACCCATGTTTAGAGTTATGGTTACGAAACAAATCCCTACACTACTAGTCCTTTTGGCATCGATCTGCGGAGCGCAGACTGAAGTCTCACCCGAAGCAGTATGGATGGATGATGGAACTAAGTTTCGCCACCCAGAGATGGTTATGATGTAGTCTTATACCTTTTATCTTCATTCGTGCATATTGATAAGCCCTTAAGGCTTATCGATATCACTTCCTCTTATCAACCTCTAGAACTTCGTGAAGGTATATGATTATCATTCACGAACCCTAAACAAGTGAATCAACCTCTTATGTGCCTCTGCAATCACTCATAAGTCTGTTATTAACCAGATCGGTTTAAGCATCTAACAAGTTTAACATGCATCAAGATATTCTTCACGTAAATAGATATTATTACTTGTGTTCGTATAAGAATGTAAACCATGAAGAATCACACATCAATACAACATTAAATCATAAGCCCAATATTCATCATAACATAAATGCATTACTTCATAACAGAAGTAAATATATTAAACACAGATATTTCCAGAATAGTCTCTTTATTGATACTTTAGATTTGCTTACAGACTCAAACTACCTTGTGCACTCAGCTGCAGGGGCCCACGCACTCAGCTGTAGACTCTACTCTAGGCCTCTGTACACACAGCTGCACTGCCTCTCTTCTATTGTAAGACCCTTCACTCATCACTTCTACGGACCCATTGAATGAACTATGAGATTTTCCTCTATGAACTACCTTGGACTCTCTAAGACTCTCTTTTTTATACAATCCCATGGTTCGTGGACCATGGGCAAGTCTATACAAGCCAAAACAACTTACAGAAAAGAAGAGAAAATCCCTTTATGGCACTTACTATCTACGCGCTCCATGATCATAACTTGCAAAGAATTTACACTTTACATCACATAAACTTGGGCTTTCAACCTCGAAACTTAGGCTTTTTCTCGAAAATTGACCTTAGGGGACCCTATCCCAACACATTTACTAGTGTTATATATTCTCTATGCAATGCCTACAAATCATAGATAATCCTTAGGATTGGAATATCCTCATTATTTCTCGGCTGAATAATTGGATGTTCCACGTCAATTCTGATTTTTTCCTCCTACCCTAAGCCTGGCCCGCATAGCTGAAATAATGACATCTTCCCTTCTTGGCACTACTATCTGATCCAAAGGAAGAACAGTTGTCCAATGCAGTCATCTTGTGCATAAATAAGAGAAAACTTAGTCTTTTAATGATAAATGTATGTAACTTGATCAACACTTCTCTTTATTTGTTTTTCATGGTATTTTCTTCAAGAACATGTTCAATACGAGAGAAAAATCATGAAAACCATATGATTAATCAAGTAAATAAGGAGTAAAAACATACCTTTTCCATGACCCAATATACTCCTCATCTTACATTTTTGCATCTCCTCATGCAATAAGATAATTAATATGCAACTGAGTCAAATATTATGCAGGATATGTTTCTTCATTGTAAAGACAAAAACCATTTTTATTTTTAAGTACTGTATAGGCTCAGCCTTCATGATATTCTGATAGCTCAAAATCATAATGACACCCATTAGGGGGATACCAAATAATAGGGGTTTTGTAACGACATCCAATGCAAATAGAACCCTAACACAGGACAATGTTACTGTAACAAAGAAGTCTAGTTGCATTTGCCTTAAAGTTTCTCTAACCAAAGGGTTCTCGATTTCTAACATTATTGGGAGAAGTTTTCCACCTTTGCTTTGCATCCAGGAGAGCTATTTCTCTGATGTCCTCAAAATATTCCAAACTTGAGATGATAACATTTGTGTGGATGGGGCCCTAGGTAAACACAACCCGTTCTTGTTCCTTAAATTTTTTATGATGTATAAAGATCTGCAGGGGCCTTGTAGGTTCACCTATTACCTAAGGATCCAATTTATTTTCTCTCTTTTGGAAAATATCATAGGCCTTTGCCCATTTGAGTTGGTTTTTGGCAATGGAGATGAAATCCTGGAACTAAAAATCCACGATGAAGGTTCTTTGATTATAATATTGTCATCTTCTAGGAAATAAATATGCAAATATAATTCACATAGAAAATGTTTCACATCCTCATTCCGTTTTTGGTGGCATTTAATAAAATTGACAGTAGAGCTAAACTCAAAAGGCTGACTATCTCTAATAGCCTTAAATTTTAACATAAACTATCGTTCAAGCATAACAAGTGCATAATGAAAATAATTTTGATTTTCTCCAAGGTGTTCTAAAACTATCCTTGTACTTCCTCCACTTTCTTTCGTTCCACTCTGAGACGGGCACAGGTCTCATTCTCTATCGTAGTTAAGTCACTAAATTTTTTTAGTAACTCCTCATATTTCTTTAAAGGCACAACTTCTTTTTTATGCTACTATAGAACTTGCTTTGACTTTGCTAATTCTCTCTTAAAATTTTGAATAGTAGCTTCTACTACCAAAGGGGTATAAGGAGGTATGACCCCTGTTTGAGTAGTCTTGCTGCAAGTTTCTACTGAATCTGTTTGAATGATTATTTCCACTGTTGACATAGGGACACAAAGGTCTCTTTGAAGATCTATTTGAATAGTTGTTTCCACTGTTGACACATGAACACAAAGGTTTGTTTGAAGATATGTTTGAATAACTACCTCTATTAATTCCTATTGGGATGGGGTCCCTTGGGTTAGTTTTGGGGATAAGATAATCCAAGTTTTGTTACAATTTTTGTAAATAATATAAACTCTCCATGATTTGTGGATGTGGAGGGTGTAGATGAATAGGATTCAAAGGAGTTTAGCTGCTTTTTTATGTAAATTTTGAATTGGTTTTGAGATTCACCCATGGTCCATGGACCATGGCATTGTATGAAAAAGGCTATAAACAATGAGTCTTAGCAAAGAGACAAGTATATTTAGATGTGGACTTAGTGGAAGTTCTAGTGAGAAGAAGAAGAAAGGCTCTATAGGTGACTGCATAGAGGCCCAGGTAGATTCCATAACTGAGTGCGCGAACCCCTGCAGCTGTGTGCGTAGGGCAGTTTTGAGTCTGTAATCTTGAATTGAAGATCAATAAAAATAGCTTTCAAAGAATTCTTGCGTATTTCTATTTATCTTTAATTCTATTAATTTTATATTCCATTGATGAATGATGTATTTTACGGAATATTGATTGACTATTATGCGATTCTATCGAATAAGTGTAAATAATGTATGCAATGCATGTATAGTACTTTCATGTAGACTCTAATGAATTCTCTGATGCTTATTAATAGCTTAAGTAAATCTACGTGAACACTAATTTAGGATTAATCTTTGATGCACATAAGTAGGAAATTTTACTGTTAAAGGTCCACAAGGATGGATCATAGACCTTCAGGAAGGTATAAAGGTTGTTTTAACAGAGTTGTAGTGACAAGCACTAAGAGTATATCGATCTGTGTGAAGGAAGATATGAAGAGTTGAAAGAGATCACACTAGTCTTTGGATGTGGAAACTTGATTCAGGCATCCCCCCATACTTATTCGAGTGAGATTGTAGCTTGTGCTACGCAAGTTATTTCTGAAAGGGCCAGTAGTGTAGGGTTTTGTTGGCTGGCATACCTAACTCTGAACCTGGGTCTCGACCCCCTAAGCCAACAAATGGTTCTGTTGTCGGGATCGGGATCTGGTTGAAAGAGATGTGTGATGTCGCATCATTGGAATTTGACCAAGAAAGAAATTGAAAATTTGTTGGATTGGAAGATTCATGAGTTCGCGGTGCAAGAAAATAGGATTCCACACTTGTCAAAGGAAGAGTACTTGAATAGGTATCTGTATACAAAGATACACGATATCTTCCTTTACACTTTTCCCATTGAACTGTATGAGTGGTTAGCTAAATGAACAAACAATCAAGGAAGGTGTAAGCTTAGTATTCCTATAGTATGGACTCCATAATTAGTGTGACAGTTAGAAACCTCAGAAAACAAGATCGTGTGAGCTGTTGACGATTGGCTTGATTGAATTCTGGGAGGATTTGTTATAGAATTTTCATTTAATACCTCGGTCAGCTATAGCGAAGCGAAGTGGAAATTTTTGAAAGGGCCGCAAGGTAAGTATTTAATATCATTGAATACTTAGATTAAAATGTTATTATGTTAAAAGCGCTTGATGCCTTTACCTTGATTTTTAGAGCTACGTGAAGGGGACGGTTCTTTAGAAATCGTGAAGGATCA
Organism: Pinus tabuliformis; assembly: GCA_031772625.1. Classification (NCBI taxonomy): domain Eukaryota; kingdom Viridiplantae; phylum Streptophyta; class Pinopsida; order Pinales; family Pinaceae; genus Pinus; species Pinus tabuliformis. Next base: position 1,135,768,842 of record CM062818.1, on the reverse strand, counting down.
GTACCAGAGTATACTCCATTTATTGGACCTCCTCCAAGTGATGATGAACGGTTGGAAGGGACTCCACCAGTGAAGTGCTATTCAACTAATCTCTTAGGGGATTCCTCAATTAAATCATCTGTCCACTCTACCTTCACCTCCACCTCCACCGCATGCACCTAGACCCACACCTCCACCTCCACCACCACCATTTGACATGGTGAATGCAATGAAGCTATCGATTTTCAAGGGCATAGGGTGTGAAGACGTAGAGTAGTTTTGGTTTGTTACGAATGTTGTGTGCAAAGCGCAATAGATTACTGATGCCAATATAAATAAGGCATAATTAGTTACCGCTCTACAGGATCATGCACTAACTTGGTATATTAAGTATTGTTCTGATAATCGTCTTGCATCACTAGCAAAGACTAAGGCAACTTTAAACAAGGAGTTTAGTAAGCCTAAGTATGACTCAAAGTCAGTAAATAGATTCAAATAAATCATGATGAGGGTTGATGAGACACCTTGGGAATTAGATCAAAGGTTGAAATGTTAGATTCGAGAAGCTAACATGCAGCTGACAGATAGTCAACATCGCGAATGGTTTATAGCTTTACTTCTGCTCCACCTAAGAATTTCTCTATCACAAAAGAGGATAGGAACATAGGCATAAGCCTTACAAATCATGATGAGGTTACATGCATCACCTATTTAGGATGTCATCTTGGGGGTACAACAGATCCACTCTTAGTTACAGAGCCTACACCTAGAATTACAGAGTTTGGAGAAAGACAAAGAGAGTAAACCAGAAGTGCACGTGGAAGTCTAGTGTTTGAAGTGAAAGGGCCAATGGTGCGATAAATACCACTATCCCATGTACACGAATTATATTACAGGAGGGCGACCAATTCCCCTGAAGCCAAAAGCCCCAATAGGGTCGAGCGTGAGGGTTGTGTTGTGGTGTGCTATTTGTCAAGTTACTCGACAACATGTGATGGATAATTGCCACTTAATTCGAAAGTGCATCTACACACCTCAGTAGAAGTTCTATAATTTCTACAAATCTATGGGCCACAATGAGTGACACTGTTGAAGCTAAGAGTTGATGATGGAAAGAACACCAACATATCAGATGCAAGCAGAGACTCGTCCTCCATATCAAGGCATCGAAGGAGCGTGCAGAGGTTATCAGGGATGAGGACAAGGTCGAGGAGGAGGAGGACCTGGTTGACGTTGGGGTCAGATTATATGTTACAACTGTAGACAACCAAGGCATTATGCATGAGAATGCCAGAATCAGACACACCCATCATGTCAATACTACAACCAGTTTGACCATACTATATAAGAGTTCCCAGTGTTGATAGCTAAAACGGAAGAGAAGAAAGCCTCAACAGCTTGTGCAGAACTTACAGATGGTGAGAGTTGAGCCCCGTGAGGAGGATCAAAGCATGAATATATTGATGAGAAGTGGAATAATGACTGGAGATGATAAAGGTAAACATCCTGAAGTGGATAGATGGGTCTACAAGGCCCCAGAGAAGGAATTTGGCTTTGATCTAAATTGTGTTAAGGAAACATTTATGGAGGCCAAGAAGAGCTTCATTGATGCCTCCACCTCAGGAAGCTAGGAAAAGATGAAAGAAACCAACATACCTATAGAATTTAATCCCTTTGTACTCACTATGATTTTGGATACCTACATAAAGTTGTTGTGTGGTAGAAAAGTTGTGGAGGGCCTGCAAAAATTAATAAAAAAATCACCAGCAAGGAGAAGGTCACTGATGGACACCAGGTGGTTAGAAAAATTGGACAACATAAGTCATGAATAGGGCATGAGATGAGGCTCACTGCATAGATAGGTGATTATGAGATGGACCCGGTCATATTAGATCTAAGGTTCGATGCAAACGTATTACCAAAATAAACATGGGAAAGAATGGGGAGGCCTGCACTGCAATGGTCTCTGATTCAACTCAGAATGGCAAATGAGCATAAAGTCATCCCCATGGGATGATTATATGGAGTAACAGTTGATATAGAAGGTGTCAGCGCGATGGATGACTTTGAGGTTATAGAAATTGTCAATGAAAATAATCCATACCCCATGCTCCTGGTAATTGACTGGGCCATTTATTTGAATAGGGTCATCAATTTGAAGAAGAGGAGAAATTTGTTTGAAATAAAATCACTTCAGTTGGTAGTAACATTGGAACCTGCAGAAGGGGCACGATATACTGAACCAGTCCCTAACTATGAGGAAAGTGATGATGAACTAGATCAAAACTAGAAAATAAGAGCATCAGATCAAGATTGGATCAATCCAATGGCAGATGGAAGGATTGCATGGGATTGGGAGAGTTCTTGCACCTATGATTTAGATGAGGAGTTAGAACATTGGTAGAATCACTTGCATGAAGTGTCTATATTGCGATGTAATATGATGATGAAGTCGCTCTGCTGTGTTTCATCAGAGGTAAGGAAATTACCCTATCATGATGGCTTAACTCACATTGATATGTTTTTGGATGAATTTGAGCGTGAAGTCCCTGAGTGTCACTGCTTCCAAGCATTGGAGTTGGCACTGTGTGCTACACCTACATGATGGTGGGGTATGCATAAACATACTTTTGCTAGATGACGAGACTACAGAAGAATGATAAAGTTGCAGTTTGTGTGTGTTAACACCAAAATGACTGACAAATATAATGGAAGGGAGATCCACGTGATCACCTAGAAAAATGGACTAAACCATGGGGGAGGAAACTGCACATATTTTTCCATACTTTTGATACAATTCCCATGAATTGGTATTTGAAAATGGAACTCCACTATGACACCACAAAATGGGATATATTTAAGGAAGGGATCTTATTTACCTTCAGCTTTAAAGATGGCTTCGCAAGCATCGATGAAGTGCTACAAGAGATTAAGGCTATTATCTTTAGAATGCCGAAGGAACCTATGGAGTGGAGCCAACTAGATTGGAGCATCTAACTGCGCCATGCACTGGAATACTATAATATGACCACTAAAGAGGAGGATGAAGATAGGAGAAACTTTAATATCCTAGAGGTAGAAGAGAACCACAAAGTCAAATGCCCATAAATACAAAACTAGAAGTCTCCACGCCATTAAAGACAAAGCAAGTAAACATTGGCACTGAAACAGAACCAAAGTTCACAAGGATTGGATATTATTGGGATGACGCTACCATGTATAAACTTGATGAGTTACTCCATGAATACTAAGATCCCTTCCCTACTATGTTTTTAGATTTGAAGGGCATAGTTGGTGAACTGGGCATTATGAAGATCACTCTGAAGCCGGACATGAAGTCTATTAAATAGAGGTTGTATCGCCTTAATCCTAAATACAAGGAAAAGTTTCACCAAGAGTTGGATAAGATGTTGGAGGTAGGAACCATAAAACCAGTTGAAGAATCTGATTTGGTGAGTCCGATTATGGTTTAGGAGAAGATACAAAAAGGTGAAATAAGTATTTGCATACATTTGCAGAAGCTTAATGATGTGTGTGCCCATTACCCATTCCCAATGCCATTTAGATATGAAGTGTTAGACAATGTCGGAGGGAAGGAGCCCTATTCCTTTATTGATGGGCTTTCTAGATATCATAATATTAAGATTGTGCTCGAGGATCGGAGAAAAACAACCTTTGTGATGGAGTGAGGTTTTTTATATTACATTGTGATGTTGTTTGGACTTAAGAATGCACCTGCAGTATTTTCCAGCGTAGTCATAGTAGTGTTCAAGGAGTTCATTCATAAGTTCCTGGAAGTATACTTTGATGACTTGATGGTGTTTGGATTAGTGAAGTTCCATGTAGAAATCCTGCTCCTAACGTTGGATATGTATCGCAGATACCTGTTCGAGCTGAATTTGAAGAAATGAATATTCTATGTTCCCTTTGGGATCTTGCTAGGTCACGTGGTGTGCAAGAAAAGATTTATGGTGGACCCTGCAAAGATTACGGTAATAGTGAATTTGGAGGCCCCTAGGAATGTAAGGGAGCTACATGCGACCCTGGGACATACAGAATATTATAGAAAATTTATCAATGCTTATGCCCAAATTACTATGCCCATGGAGAAATTGCTAAAGAAGGACACAAGACTCTGTTGGGATGAAGAATGTCAGTGCAACTCAGATGTATTAAAGGAAAAGATGGTCGTTGTCCCGATTTTGGTATTTCATGATTGGAAAAAGGAGTTTCACGTACATGTGGATGCCTATTGCATTGCATTGTGTGCAGTGCTAACGCAGGATGGTGAAGGAGAAATGGACCATCCTATAGCCTTCACGAGTAGGAATTTTTTGAAGGCCGAGAAGAATTATTGAATTACTAAATGTGAAAGATTGGCAATGGTGTATGCACTGCAAAAAATTAGGCATTATCTGTTAGGAGGGCATTTTGAGATGTATACAGATCATTCTTCCTTGAAATACCTGGTCAATAAGCCTTTTTTGGGGGGAAGTTATATAGATGGTTGTTGTTATTCCAGGAGTACGACTTTGAAGTCAATGTGAAACCAGGAAGGTTGAATGTGGGACCTGACCATCTATCACGGATTAAAATAGACGAGGAGCTTAATAACCAGGAGGAAGGGTTTCCATATGCCCAACGCTTTGCGGTGCGCATACCAAATGGTCATTTTGTCGATATTATTCACTTCATGACTATGGGGATGGCACTAGAAAGATATACAAGCCAACAAAATAATGAATTAGTAGTGGGTGTGACCAATTTTTCAATCATTGAAGGGCATTTTTATAAAATGGGGGCCGATGAAATATTACGTAGATATGTGCCAAACTTTGAACGGGATAGCATTCTCGCTGAAGATCAGGGGGGAGCTGTAGGAAGCCATTATGTGGGCAAGGAAGCTACACAGAAGATTTTACGCGCAAGCGTATGGTGGCCAACTTTGTACAAGGATTTGAAGGTGTATTGTAAGCCATGTGATGCATGTCAAAGAACTAGCGGAGCATCGCGAAGAGATGAGTTTCGACTACATCCTCAAGTATCTTTGAAACCCTTTGAGAAATGGGCGATTGATTTTGCTAGGCCAATTCAACCCCTTGGAAAGAAAACAGGTGTGGGCTATAATATCACCATGATGGAATATCTCACGAGATGGGCAGAAGCACAACCAGTTAAGGACTGTATAGGGGCCATGGCCACAAAGTTCCTGTTTGAGTATGTCTTAACCAGATTTGGCTGCCCAAAAGTGTTGATGAGTGACATAACTACTCACTTTCTGAACAAAATGATCAACGTGCTAACTGGAGAATTCCAAGTCTACCATCAGAAGAGCACATCGTATCACCCGTAGGCTAATGGAACTGTTGAAGCCTTTAATAAGATTTTGGAGAATAAGCTGATGAAGATCTACAATGCATAACAAAATGACTCAGATGTGCATGTACCTGCAGTACTATGGGCTTACAGGACTACTTGTAAGAAGTTGCTGGGACAAATGTCATTTAGATTAGTATATGGTGTCAAAGATATAATTTTGATGGAGTATAGTGTGCCTAGTTTGCATATATTAGCCCTAATAGATATGGAGGATCGCGAGGCCTTCGAGGAACGGCTCGTGTAGCTGATGGAGCTCGAGGAGGATCGATTTTTGGTAGGATTTCATTAACAAGTACAAAAGGAACATGAAAAAGTGTGGCATGATTTCAATATCAGGCTTCACACATTCAAGGTAAACGATCTTGTCCTATTATATGATAGTAAATTCACTAAATTTCTAGGTAAATTCCAGATGAATTGGTTAGGGACATATATTGTCAAAATGATTACATATGGCGGTGCAATTTATCGTGCGAAGATGAATGGGGAATCCTTCCTCGGAAGAGTTAATGGGAGCAGGTTGAAATTGTATACAGGGGATCCTGCACAATGACTATATGATAGAAGGATAGTCTTTGTGCTCCAGGTAGTTGCAAGGGAACATAGGACTATAAACTACAATGCCAGGTTTGGAGGAAAATGCGGCGAGCACGCCGCATGGAAAATGACGAAGATACAACGCACGAAGTTGTGCTCAGGAAGATGCACCATGGAGGAAGGCACCGCACAGTCCAACCAAAAAATGATTATTGGAGTTACTGTTCATGACTTGATGGCTAGAAGATGGTTAATAGAGTGGTGTGGTAGAATTTAAGGAAAAAATATTCAAAGATCTGTGACCAAAACAACATTTACTATCAGAAAGTGGGGGGAACATTCAGATTTAAATTCAAAACCCCCTATAAATTACACGTGTCGGTCCAACAAAGCACACTCTTCACTCTCATATTTTTTGGTGAATTTCGTTGTTTGTCACCCATGAACCGAGCGTTTTGGGAAGAATTACTGTCACACACAAACAATTCTCCTAAAGCCCACGAGTTGTTTATAGAGAGAATGACTCCCTCCAACCTTACTGAAGCCCTGAGTTTGGAAGCAGTTGTGTCTGACGCACTAGGACCATAAGTATCAAGCGTAGAAGCTACGCCTGTGGTGCCCACAATGCCGAGGTCACCTAAGCCGAAACAAACCATGACAAAAGACAAACAACTTGGAATGAAAGAGAAGCAATCCACAAGAAAGGAAAATTAGAAAAATTCAGTGCCGATGCACACCTCCTAAAGAAAGCACAACAAAACATAGAAGTAGATGAAAGATAAGCAACCACAGAAAGTAGTGGACTTGGAGGCAGACAAAGCCCAGGGGAGAGAGGTTATTGATGCTAAATGAGCGAAACCCATAACAAGTCTACCCAAGCATATCCCTCCACGAAAAGGAATATCAAAGGTCATGAAGGACCCACATGCCATGTAATTTACAATATCCACACCCCTTCTACCTGAGCAGGTCCCTTTTGAGGGCCCTCGGCTCGTAAGGGTCCCATTGTTAAAAATGGATGATTCGTACCTCATGGACCATGCTAAGTTTCAACACTTGGTAACAGAAAAATATATGAGGATGGTTTATTATGAAGAAACATGTGTTACAATGCTAGAAATAGAGGAATGGGTCCACGGAGTCGAACAATCAAGGTTGCTCAATTTGCTATGGGTGCCACATGACCACCACACCCACATTAATATGATATGTGTGCACTAGCTACTCAAGTTGGTGCATGATGGATGTTTATTGTAGGGCCTATCCTCATTAAAGACATGTTAATTCACAAAATCACACACCTCCCTTATAAGGGCACGAACCCGGCTAAGGAGTTTGGTGGAAAGACTGGGAAAAAATAACTTGCAGAAAGGATGAAGAGGGATTACGGACTGCTTAAGAAGTCACAAGGGTATTACACTATTTACATAACAAACTCGGTAGTTCAATTGGCTGCCCATATTTTAGCAGGGAAGGAGATGAGAAAATGTCATGCAGATGAATTTCTAGCGCCTATAGTTTCCCTTGATGCATAGTGTGCAAAAGGCATCCAATTTTTGGCAAAGATACCTCTGTTAGAATTTCCTAGCGAACTGCAGAGAGGCCCAGGATGAAACCAAGCCATTTCAATATGCTTGGTTGTTGCTATGAATTATGCTCATTGCATGGGAATTTCTGTAGGATAGCCAATTTCCTCCGCTCGAGGAAGGATTGCCAGAGGCAACATAATTTTCTTCCTTATGGTCTTGTTGTGGCCAGCAACAACCCCCCCCTTTTTTCATTTAAGTGTTGTCCAAAATACTAAATGAATGGGGACCCTTAGTTAAAATTTAGGAAAAGCAAGAGTTTCCTTTCTTCAAAATAAGGTTACCATCGTAATCTTAGGAAGGTCTTTTGAATATTTTAAAACCTAAGTCTATGACAAGGAAAAAATCTTTAAAGCCGCATTGCAAAAAAGATAGGAAGTGCTTCCATTTGAGTATAATCCTGGTATGTACAAGACCCTCATGCTAAGCAATATATCGCATCGCAATAAAGTAATACTCATAATGAAAAAACTTCAAGATTTACCGATCTACGATAACACCGATCGCAAGATCGCATATCCCAGAAAATGAGCTGACAAGATTTGGCAAGCATAAAACTTCTGCGATCTGTGATGTTGCGATCGCTGCGATGTTATATTCATGTATTTGCGTGATCTGCGATGGTGTGACTTGTGATGCCGCGATCTGCGATGTTACGTAAGCAAATCATAAAATCACTTCATCATGAATCCTTCGGGCACACTATTCAAGAAAAGCCACTTACCATAATCTGACTCAAGATCATGCACTTTTAATGATAGTAAAGGGATTAGTTGTTAGCTATTAAATGAAATGTAGACACGGGCTTTTGTAAAGAATTACTTCACTTAAGGTGTCATATTTGATATATCTGCTGCATTTAAAACTCTCCTTTCACCTTTCTTGATCAGTCATTTCCATTTCACTTGTGAGCTGCAGGAACGGAGAGCGAAAGACAACACACAGCCATATGTAGGAAGAAATGGGAAAGAAAAATAGAGCTCAGGGCTCTCACGCGAAGGAAAAGACGAAGGAAATGGCGCCTTTGTATACAGACACAACCTGTAACAAAGATGCAGGGATATCGACGTGGGAAAGCATGTACAGACTGCTTGAAGAAGAGAATCCCAGAATAGTGAAGGTTACTGATGTCGCAGGCTCACAATGCTCTTCCAAAGCGACCTTTGAAGAGCTAGCATGCTCATTTCTTCATCGGATAGCAGCAAGGCCCAAAATTCTACCATATACGGATATGATCAAGTGGATACTTGAAAATGCAGACATGGACAACAGACAACTCAAGATTCAAGGACAAGGGCTCATCGGATCATTCGCTGCACAAGATTTAAAGCTTATGTATCATCTTCCTGAACCGCAGGCGACTTACAATGCACAATTCATTAAGAAATTTGTGGCGGAGAACCCAGACCCATCAGAGACCACCAAAGATTGGTCCAGAAAAGAGGAACCGCTCAAGAAAGAAAAAAACGGAAATTTTGCGGGAAGCTCAGTCAAAATTTTCTCCAGATGACCTCCAAAAATTCATGGTATACAAGGAAAGAATACTGGCCAATGTTCCTTTAGAAAAGCTGTGACTGCCTGCCAGAGAACCGACTCCAAGCATTAGCCTCAGTGGGAACTCAAGCACTTCTAGATCTAAATCTAACACTGCGCAAGGAGTACCTGAACATTCTAAAGAGTCTGGAAGCGATCAAGGAAAGAACGAAGAAACAACTAAGGACACGGCTCAGTCAAGTGCAATGTCGCAACAGCATGTTATCGCCTCGCCGCCAAGAGATGTCCCCCCTCTCGTCATTAAAACGCCACCCGTCACGACAGAATTGGACAAAGAATGGGAAACCTTCAACGAGCTGATCAATCTTAAAGGGCAAGCCCCAAGAACGCCTGTGAGCAATACACAGGTAGCACAAGAAGTGGTTTCGACCATAGTTAGCAGTGTCACAAAAACGGAGCACATTCCTATCGCTCCACCTTCTGAGCTTCTACTTAATGTAGAAGAAATTCCTCCACTGGACGTATTCTATAGTCCCCAACATAAAGCAGTTGTAAGAAGACACAGAAGGAAAAAAAAACTAGAAAATACATTGTCACAAGATGCTGAACAATTGGACGTCTTATGGAAAGACCCCAAACAATAACCCATCTGAAAATCTCACTAAGTTGTCTCAGATCGCAGGAGCATATGCTTTTGCAACTATTGACAAGGCATCGGAAGTTCAGCAACTGTTGAAAGAACAAGAAGATCAAATACAGCTACTACAACGACAATTGCAACAAGCCAATGCTAATATTGAAGCTAAAAAACAGCTCGAGAAGTTGCAGGAAGACTTTGAGCAGATGCAGATAGGCTATCAAAGAAGTCTAGACGAAAAAGGAAAACAATTACAAATTTTCCAAGAAATGCATAAAGATGAACCTAAGCTTACAGAATTTATTTCAGAGTCTATTGGCTTAAATGAACAACTACTGCAGCAACAGGAAGAGTTGGGACGTAAGATATCACAGTGGAGTCATTATTGCGAACTGAGCGATAAAATCACCAATCAAGTGGTAGACTTGCGGAGTGACTATGATCAGAGTGACAAACGAGTAACAGAGTACTTGGCTTGGTAGGATGAAGATGAAGGGAAAAGAGCAAGTACACCTAGAATAAACGAGAATCATAAAGAATTGCTCTTTGATAAATGGGACGATCAAATCAGGCAGGCGGAACAAGTAGCGGAGACAGCGGCCACGCAAGCAAGCATTCTTATCGACTGTGTAAATGAAAATTTGCTCAAAGCAAATTTAATCGAAGAGACCACCCCGGGGTATCTGCCAAATAAACTATGATTGGAAGTAGAATGGAAGCAGAAGGCGCAGGAGAAGGGAAAAGTGATCCAAGCATTAAACAGGTTAAATTGGGAGTGTTACTGGGCATACTTGGTCAAGCCGCATAGTCAATGGATGACTGTGAAATGCATCATAAACGTGGCCGAAAAAGTAGTGCCAGCTCTCATAGATTCCGTTTTCACAGCCCAACTCAAAGCAGAAGTCAGTCAGCCGACTCTCCTCAAGCCCATGATGAACACTTGCAGCTTTAAAGATCAGATTCAGAAATAGCCTTATTTAGAATGTTGTTTTTTCTTTAAAATTAGATTAGAAAAAGGACGGTCATTTGAAAACCGCATCCTAAATTTTGTAAACAAACTATTATTAGAATTAGGAAGTAGTATTTTGACCCTTCTCATTGCATTTGGAGAAGGGTCCAGAAATTTGTCAAAAACTTGTCCTCAAAACATGCACTTCTGCACCCTCAGAGGAGGTTTTGATGAATGGATGGATTGAGGTTTATTAATGTTTGCATTTGATGTCTGCTACTGATGTTGCACTTTTGTACTCTTAGTAGATGTTAGAACAAGTAGAGATAAATCATTTTTGCTTGAAGCTTATGAGTAGGATCAATCATAAATGGTACTTTTTATCTCTTGGCCATTTCTGCTTATATTCTGAAAGTGATATACAGTTTTAGTTGTTTATATGTTATTGCATGAATGTGTGAGTTACCATTTGGCACTTTTGTACGGTGGAGCCATTTATTTATCTTTGATATATGAATAACTTATTATGCGATATGCTGTTCACAACTGTTTTGCCTAAATTTTTATGCAAAGTAGTTCATCTTAATTGATTTCTATTCTTATGATAGCTGAATGATCTTTATTACCAGTTATTGTTTGAAATCTCTTTAGATCGCATAATAGAAGAGATACACCCCGAGTTAGCATAGATTAGATGTCTTGTTTTTCATTAGATTACAATAGCATAGATTTAGTTTAAAAGGTTGAATTAGATTAGCTTTAAGTATTCCTAGATCAGCAACATCCAACTCTGCACACACACACACCCTTAGATTGGGAAACTAGTCCCATTATCCCCAGTCAGACCCACTATACCAAATGGATAAGGAGCTGCCAACCAAGGTCCAGACCGGGTGGGTATCCCCCTTGTTGTCAACCCAATTTTCAGGGCTTCAACATATTTGGCGCTAGAAGGAGGGCCTGAAGCATATTGTCTGTTGGAATTGTTTGAAATCATATCATTTGAATTAGGATGGCTGCTCACAAACTTCCCATTTGGAGTCGCATCCATGTTTGTGCCTCTTCCAACACTCCACCTGAAGTGGTAAGACTCTTGTCTCAGGTAAAATTCAATGGTAAGAATAATTGTTCTGCTTTTAATCATGCTCTTCAATTTATTCAAAGAGTTTCAAGTTCGAACATTCAAAGAATTGATGAAGGCGTTTTATGCAAAATTTTTACTCTTACATTCACGGCGGAAGCTAGAAAATGGTGTAGAACTCTCCCAGTTGCCTCAATTCACAACTGGGACCAATTTGTCAAGATTTTGATTTGTAAATTTGATTGTTATGGCTATGACCAGGTATATGATGAAATTGATTATCTACGGAAGCAAGATGAATCTGTTAGGGATTTTAATATGTGATTTCATCTTAATTGTCTAAAGTATGATCTTGAAAGTGAACTCATGGATAAAGAATCTTCAGATTATGCTGAGCATTCCCTGCCTCCTATGTCTGATCCAGCAGAAATGACTCCAAGCTTTGTCTCATTTTCTTCTAATATGAATGAGAATTCCAATTTGAATATACAAATCAGCCATGATGAAGAAGGTTCCCAAAGCCTAGGAGACATGCATGCTCTAATGCAAGAAGACAAAAGCGAGGATGTTGGAGGAAATCCTGCCTTGGAACCAGGAGATGACTTTGATACAAGGTCAGATAATATCATTGCAAGTCAACAAACGCAGATGCCAAGGTTAGAACAGTAAACTAATTCTCTTTCGAAAAGTATCAGTACACAAAGGTATGATCTAAAGCCTGATGTCTATGATGAATTTGATGAACAAAGATTTTTCCACGATGATATTTTCAAATGCATTGTTCCAGAATCGCATTTTTCTCTTTATCCTGATGTTTTTAGTGATGATAATTTTCCCCCTCTCAGTATTAAAGATATCTCAAAAAGTACAGAGGATTACTCAAATGAGTCATCATTAGGTTTTCAAGATAAAAAGACAACTATGGAACATCCTTTGATCATTTTCAAACAAGAACCACTTGACCTTCCTTGTCTGAAAATATTGGATAAAAAAGAGAAATCTAGAGAAACCTGTAAAGTCATTTATGATAGCTACTTTGATGATGATGATGTTGATTTATCCCAAGTAACTCAACAAAGCTCAGATAATGAGAGATATTTTAATTCAAGAATCATATTAGTCAATCCTCATTTCAAAGTAAAGGATCATTTTCATGATTTTACTATCCAAGACAATACCCCGATCTATGATTCATATCATGAGGAAACCCCCATGCCTATTCACAATCGTAACTTGTCTTCTGATTCAAAGTACGAAATTTGAAATTGCTCGGATCCCATAATTCTGGCCAGTTCTTGTGAAAAAGAAGACATTTCAAGTCAATCCCAGTTGTGCTGTAACATTAGCTGTAAAGATAATCATTACATTCTTTCTCACTTGCACTCATTTTGTACAAAATCGGATTCTGTTTTAATTTTTTGGACTTTTGGTAGATTACTATGGTATACTGAGCACCTTATCAAAGAACATTCGAAAGATGTGCTACCATTTTGGAAAACTAGATTGTGTCAAGGAAGTATAGAACTTTTTCAATTCCAAGATCAATCAATATCAAACTTACTTAAAAAACTTCTATGTCCTCCAAGACATCATAGACGAAAGAAAGTATTTTTGGAAACTTTCTGGCAATTCACGTTAATAAATAAATCTCTTGTCAGAAATTTGTATCTATTCCTCATTGATTTATTTAGTGATTTATATATGGAAACTTTCCTTTTCGCAGAAATTGCTAAAATCTTGACTTTAATGCATAATGGATTATAGGCCATTAAAACTGAAAAATCATATTCGCAACCTGGCTTGTCATCTTTCCTATTACACGATCACCAATCCATAACAGAAATTCATCCCGATTTTTATGATCCAATAGGTATCCAGCTAGACAGAAGATTTCATAAGAGAGAAATTTCAGCCGGAATTCCGACTGAAGTTACACTTTCTTACCCCACATCCAATGTTAACAGTCCAAGAAAAGCTTTGTTCTCAACACTGATGTTTAAAAGGTACATACGTGTAGGAATAAAAATGAAAAGATGGTTCCACTGGAAATATCATTTTACCTAGTTAATTTTTCTGTGTATAATTAGAATAGGAGTAGGAGTAATTTAGCTAGGTTATTAGGTGGATAATTTGGTTTTTAAATATTGGTAGGCAAAATAAGAGAAGAAATTATCCCTATCATGTACATAATCCAAGGGTATAGTTACTTCTTTTTTCATTAAATATCTTTCTTCATAATAAAATTTGTTGTGGTTAATAGCATTTGACATTTACTAAAGACACCATTTCTCTATCAGATTTTGAACTTTTGCTTGTATAAATAGCAAAAAGTTTTAGAAACTTGATCTTTATTATTAATAGATATAGTTAAAAACTTTAAACCAGATATGATACTAGTTTCAACTTCCAAAAAATTTGATGAAAGAAATCTTAGTGAAGAAATTGTTTTATATCAGTACAATGAAAGGTATTAATAACAAAATAAGGATTCCGTGTAGAAACAACCATTTCCAAAAAAATCTATTATTGTCGTCCAGAGCTTTCTTAAGGAAAGCGATGATATCCTCCCTGTTAGAGAAAATCGCAGCATTCAGAGAGACAATCCAAGAAACACTATATCTCAAAGAATAAGAGGTCTCATCACGAGTCAGCTTATCATAATCACAGATATTATAAACTTTGCTGACTTTGCCATTACTGTCCACCAAAACAGGGCAACGACTTAAGATTATTGAAATCACAAGACAAGGGGTCTCATCACGAGCCAGCTTGTTCGGCAAAAGTGTAAATCAAGTGAATGACTGTGTCATAATTTGGCTACCAAACCAAGACATTGTTCTTTAAGAATAAAAAAGGAAAAGGTGTCAATCTGGGTTTTTCTTTGAAAGTTGTAGATCACCTTAAACAGGATAAATGATCATTACTGGGTAATAGGTAAACCTGTCGAGGCTATGGACGCTTGCTGGCAGCAGAGGCTCTACCTGCGACAAAGGAGCATATTTAAAAAACTGCTACACAGGGAAGACTTTATTTTATCTTTACAAGACCAAGTAATGGATGATGTAAATGCAAGGACAAGCTGAGGAAACGAACAATTAAAATAGAAAGAAGTTGAAAGAAAATACCATTGACAGTTTGGAGTATAATATGCTTTATCTTTTTATAATGAATTTTAATTTTCTGAAATTTTTTTTGTTGTTTCGGAAGTTTGAAAAATTCAATAGAAAATGCAGAGATAACTGGTTCTCCCAAGTGAATCGCCAATTGTTGTGGCCAGAAACAACCCCCCCCCCCCTTTTTTTCATTTAAGTGTTGTCCAAAATACTAAATGAATGGGGACCCTTAGTTAAAATTTAGGAAAAGCAAGAGTTTCCTTTCTTCAAAATAAGGTTACCATCGTAAGCCTAGGAAGGTCTTTTGAATATTTTAAAACCTAAGTCTATGATAAGGAAAAAATCTTTAAAGCCGTGTTGCAAAAAAGATAGGAACTGCTTCCATTTGAGTATAATCCCGGTATGTACAAGACCCTCATGCTAAGCAATATATCACATCGCAATAAAGTAATACTCAACGAGAAAACTTCAAGATTTACCGATCTGCGATAACACCGACCGCAAGATCGCATATCGCAGAAAATGAGCTGACAAGATTTGGCAAGCATAAAACTTCTGCGATCTGTGATGTTGTGATCGCTGCGATGTTATATTCGTGTATTTGCGCGATTTGCGATGGTGCGATTTGCGATCGCGCGATCTGCGATGTTACGTAAGAAAATCATAAAATCACTTCATCACGAATCCTTCGGACACACTATCCAAGAAAAGCCACTTACCATAATCTAACTCAAGATCATGCGCTTTTAATGATAGTAAAGGGATTAGTTGTCAGTTATTAAATGAAATGTAGACACGTGCTTTTGTAAAGAATTACTTCACGTAACGTGGCATATTTGATATATATGCTGTATTTAAAACTCTCCCATCACCTTTCTTGATCAGTCATTTCCATTTCACTTGTGAGCTGCAGGAACGGAGAGTGAAAGACGACACACAGCCATACGTAGGAAGAAATGGGAAAGAAAAATAGAGCTCAGGGCTTTGAGGTGAAGGAAAAGACGAAGGAAATGGCGCCTTTGTATACAGACATAGCCTGTAACAAAGACGAAGGGATATCGACGTGGGAAAGCATGTACAGACTGCTTGAAGAAGAGAATCCCAGAATAATGAAGGTTGCTGCTGTCGCGGGCTCACAACGCTCTTCTGAAGTGTCCTTAGAAGAGCTAGCATGCTCATTTCTTCATCGGATAGCAGCAAGGCCCAAAATTCTACCATATATGGATATGATCAAGTGGATACTTGAAAATGCAGACATGGACAACAGACAATTCAAGATTCAAGGACAAGGGCTCATCGGATCATTCACTGCACAAGATTTAAAGCTTATGTATCATCTTCCTGAACTGCAGGCGACTTACAATGCACAATTTGTTAAGAAATTTGTGGCGGGGAACCCAGACCCATCAGAGACCACCAAAGATTGGTCCAGAAAAGACGAACCGCTCAAGAAAGAAAAAACGGAAATTTTGCGGGAAGCTCAGTCAAAATTGTCTCCAGATGACCTCCAAAAATTCATGGTATATAGGGAAAGAATAATGGCCAGTGTTCCTTTAGAAAAGCTGCGACTGCCTGCTAGAGAACCGACTCCAAGCATTAGCCTCAGTGGGAACTCAAGCACTTCTAGATCTAAATCTAACACTGCGCAAGGAGTACCTGAACATTCTAAAGAGTCTGGAAGCGATCAAGGAAATAACGAAGAAACAACTAAGGACACGGCTCAGTTAAGTGCAATGTCGCAACAACATGTTATTGCCTCCCCGCCAAGAGATGTCCCCCCTCTCGTCATTAAAACGCCACCTGTCACGACAGAATTGGACAAAGAATGGAAAACCTTCAACGAGCTGATCAATCTTGAAGGGCAAGCCCCAAGAACGCCTGTGAGCAATACACAGGTAGCACAAGAAGTGGTTTCGACCATAGTTAGCAGTGTCACAGAAACGGAGCACATTCCTATCGCTCCACCTTCTGAGCTTCTACTTAATGTAGAAGAAATTCCTCCACTGGACGTATTCTATTGTCCCCAACATAAAGCAGTTGTAAGAAGACATAGAAGGAAAAGGAAACTAGAAAATACACTTTCACAATATGCTTAACAATTGGACGTCTTATGGAAAGACCCCAACAATAACCCATCTGAAAATCTCACTAAGTTGTCTCAGATCGCAGGAGCATATGCTTTTGCAACTATTGACAAGGCATCGGAAGTTCAGCAACTGTTGAAAGAACAAGAAGATCAAATACAGCTACTACAACGACAATTGCAACAAGCCAATGCTAATATTGAAGCTAACAAACAGCTCGAGAAGTTGTAGGAAGACTTTCAGCAGATGCAGATAGGCTATCAAAGAAGTCTAGACGAAAAAGGAAAACAATTACAAATTTTCCAAGAAATGCATAAAGATGAACCTAAGCTTACAGAATTTATTTCAGATTCTATTGGCTTAAATGAACAACTACTGCAGCAACAGGAAGAGTTGGGACGTAAGATATCACAGTGGAGTCATTATTGCGAACTGAGCGATAAAATCACCAATCAAGTGGTAGACTTGCGGAGTGACTATGATCAGAGTGACAAACGAGTAACGGAGTACTTGGATTGGCAGGATGAAGATGAAGGGAAAAGAGCAAGTGCACCAAGAATAAACGAGAATCATAAAGAATTGCTCTTTGATAAATGGGACGATCAAATCAGGCAGGCGGAACAAGCAGCGGAGACAGCGGCCACGCAAGCAAGCATTCTTATCGACTGTGTAAATGAAAATTTGCACAGAGCAAATTTAATCAAAGATACCACCCCGGGGTATCTAGCAAATAAACTACGACTGGAAACAGAATGGAATTAGAAGGCGCAGGAGAAGGGAAAAGCGATCCAAGCATTAAACATGTTAAATTGGGAGTGTTACTGGGCATACTTGGTCAAGCCACATAGTCAATGGATGACTGTGAAATGCATCATAAACGCGGCCGAAAAAGTAGTGCCAGCTCTCACAGATTCCATTTTCGCAGCCCAACTCAAAGCAGAAGTCAGCCAGCCGACTCTCCTCAAGCCCATGATGAACACTTGCAGCTTTAAAGATCAGATTCAGAAATAGCCTTATTTAGAATGTTGTTTTTTCTTTAAAATTAGATTAGAAAAAGGACGGTCATTTGAAAACCGCATCCTAAATTTTGTAAACAAACTATTATTAGAATTAGGAAGTAGTATTTTAACCCTTCTCATTGCATTTGGAGAAGGGTCCAGAAATTTGTCAAAAACTTGTCCTCAGAACATGCACTTCTGCACCCTCAGAGGAGGTTTTGATGAATGGATGGATCGAGGTTTATTAATGTTTTCATTTGATGTCTGCTACTGATGTTGCACTTTTGTACTCTTAGTAGATGTTACAACAAGTAGAGATAAATCATTTTTGCTTGAAGCTTATGAGTAGGATCAATCATAAATGGTACTTTTATCTCTTGGCCATTTCTGCTTATATTCTGAAAGTGATATACAGTTTTAGTTGTTTATATGTTATTGCATGAATGTGTGAGTTACCATTTGGCACTTTTGTACGGTGGAGCCATTTATTTATGTCTGATATATGAATAACTTATTATGCGATATGTTGTTCACAATTGTTTTGCCTAACTTTTTATGCAAAGTAGTTCATCTTATTTGATTTCTATTCTTATGAGAGCTGAATGATCTTTATTACCAGTTATTGTTTGAAATCTCTTTAGATCACATAATAGAAGAGATACACCCCAGGTTAGCATATATTAGATGTGCAGTTTTTCATTAGATTACAATAGCATAGATTTAGTTTAAAAGTTTGAATTAGATTAGCTTTAAGTATTCCTAGATCAGCAACATCCAACTCTGCACACACACACACACACACCCTTAGATTGGGAAACTGGTCCCATTATCCCCAGTCGGACCCGCTATACCAAGCGGATAAGGAGCTGCCAACCAAGGTCCAGACTGGGTGGGTATCACCCTTGTTTTCGACCTGATTTTCGGGGCTTCAACAGGTCTACAGAGGATGTCATGTGGATTATAGAGATGAAGATATTTTGGGTTCCTATGGAAATGAATCTCCACATGGCCATCAGTAGCATCCGAGGTTGTCCCCAAACTTGTTCACATAGTTTTCACCCTACACGACATTCAAGGCTAACTTCCATAGAGTCTATATCCAAGCATGGAAGGATCGAGAGCAGAAATGGCACTAGTTTCCCTATTTGGTGTGAAAACCAAATGTGCGGTACATTGAACCGAAATGCCGTATAGAGTGGCACGCCCTGTAAAACTTAGCTTCTGGACCAAGCATGGGTGTGAAAAGTTCTGCTATTTAGAAATGCAAGGAGGCTGGTAAGAAGGCTACGAGTATCTTGGAAGAACAAGAAGAGAAGGAAGCCGAAGAAAAGGCCCTCATTGAGTAAGAATGCACTGTTAAGCAGCAAGCAGAAGAAGAACAACGTGATTCATAGAAAGGTGACACATCACCTTTGCTGGATACGATCAAAGAAGAGCTTTCAGCACATGTCGGCGGCGAAAATCAATGGAAGAGAACCCCATTTATTTTGAAAAGGAGTGGCAAGGAACAACATGGTGGAACACAGAAGAAGCAAAAAACTGATAGGACCCAGGTTTATCCCATGGTAGTAACAAAGTGTGATCTCGATGAGATCGGGGATAAAATTTGGGACACTGACACAAAAGTGCTGCAAAAATTCAAGAAGAAATACATATAGACATTGGGGAGCATTTACAAGGATCTGCGAGAGTTACATTTCCAAGCTACCATAATCTAGGAATATGTTGGGAAGATGAGAAATAGACAATCCTGTCTAGCACGAGGAAAGAATGCAATCAAAGATATGGCTTGGCCACAGGATCTGAAAGACTTCACCTTGCCTAAAGGGGTAGTCCATGCTAAAATAGGTGAACATCATGCACTACTTCACAAATTCATGAACATGGGACTGAACGTTGCTATGTTGTCCCTTGAATATTTACATGCATTACTAGAGGGAGTCATAGAGGAGCACGAGAACAAAGAGTAGCGTGCACTCTTTGCTGTCAGGGAGATTAAAGTAAATAACCAAACATTGTTCATTGAAATGACATAGGATATAAAGGAAAAGGAGGTGCTACAGATGCATAGTTCGCATCTGGAGTCAACGGTAGCAGAGGCATGTAAGACAGTTCCTGAGCTTCACATCCCAGTGGATGCATAGTGAGAAGGAAAAATTAGAAAAATCAACACGAGCCTACAAGATACTAAAGCAGAGGTTGGATGAGTCTCGTTTGAGCTCAACATGAAGATTATAGAGCTACAGTTAAAGTTGTAGCCCACAAGTCCACCTGAGGTCCAAGAGCAGCGTGGAGTTGCAATAAAAGAAGGCATGGCTACTTTGGATACCACAGTCACTTACTGTGACGCACTATTGAAGTAGGCTATGGAGCTAGTAACCAATCTGTAGAAGGATCTGAGCTTGAAGACGTGAATACAGAGGTATGGGAGTTGTAGTGCTAATATGATGAGGTCAAGGTGACTGCTTTCTCCTTAGCACCATCACAGCGCCTTGCCAAGTTACAAGAAGGAAAACTGCTGCTGGCACATGTGGAAGAAGTAGAGGAGAAGGAGGCCTTGCTAAAGCCCAAGTTGTAGCCTTGGTTGGAGGATGCTTATCAAGTCACGACTACCATATAGGATAAGATTAAACGACTACAAAAGAAAGAAAAAATGATGAGGCTAGCTGTAGAAGGACCAACCACGAAAAAATTTGTCAATGAAGTTCAGCAGGCAGTGACACAGAGTGTTGCATAAGTTGCAGTGGTCCAAGTGGGGCTAGAGGGTCTTCGTAGTAAGATCACAATGCCAACAGAGTGACTTGAGGGTGAGTCATGATCTTTGTGTTGGGGGCTTGTTGGGATGGGGTCCCTTTGGTCAGTTTTGGGGTTAAGATAACCCAAGTTTTAGTAAAAATTTTCTAAATAATATAAAGTCTTCATGATTTGTGGATGTAGAGCATGTAGACGAATAAGAGTCAAAGGGGTTTAGCCCCTTATTTTATGTAAATTTTGAGTCAGTTTTGAGATTCACCCATGGTCTGTAGACCATGGCATTGTATGAAAAAGGCTATAAATATTGAATCTTAGCGAAGATACAAGTAGATATAGATAGAGACGAGGAAGTGATAGAGAGAATAAGAAGAAAGGATCTGCAACTGAGTACACAGAGGCCTAGGTAGAGTCTGCAACTGAGTACACAGAGGCCTAGGTAGAGTCTGCAACTGAGTGCGTAGACCCCTGCAAGTGTGTACGTAGGGCAATTTTGAGTATGTAACCTTATATTGAATATCAATAAAACCAACTTTCAAATAATTCTTGCGTATTTCTATTTATCTATATTTCTGTTAATGTTATATGATGTCGATGAATGATGTGTTTTATGGAATATTGATTGAATGCTAGTGATTCTCTTGAATAAGTGTTAATAATGCACGCAATGTATGTATAATTACTTTCGTGAAGACTCTGATGAATTCTCTGATGTTAATTAATAGCTTAAGTAAATATGCTCGAACCCTAATTTAGGAATGCTGTCTGATGCGCGTAAGTAGACAAGTTGACTATTAACAGTCTGCAAGGGTGGATCATACACCTTCACGAAGGTCCAAAGGCTGTTTTAACAGATTTTCAGTGATGAACCCTAAGAGTGTATCGATCTGTGTGAAGGAAAATATGAAGAGCCAAAAGACATCACACTAGCCTCTCGATGAAAAAACTTGGTTCTTGAACTCCCCCATACTACTTCGAGAGAGACTGCAGCCTGTGCTAGAAAGGTTTTTCCAAAATGTCCAGTAGTGTAGGGTTTTTTTCATTGGTGCAACTAACTCTAAACCTGGGTCAGGGACCCCTAAGCCAACAATTCCACAAAAGAACAAAAAATTGTTTCGGTTTCTACAAAACTAGTACAAACATCCTCTGTTTGAGTTCCTATTGGACAAGTGCTAATGTTTTCCATTTGTATTCCAGTGGAATTAAGAAAATTCTCGCACTAGGTTCCTATTGATTTCAACTCCACTTTCTTCTTATAAGATTTGTTAGAGTCTTTCCCCATTTCCTAACCTACTTGATTTTTCTTTGCAGTTTCTTATTTTGGTTATTCATTAGTTCCAACTTATTATCATCTGTCTTCTTTGTTCTTACAATGGATTTCTTCATTGGGGAAGAAGGAATAGCAATAATATTTTCAAAAGTAGGAGAAGTTTGAAAATCATCAGGGTCACGTTCAAGTAGGACCGTGTCTCCTGAATTAGCTTTTGGATCCTCAACATTGTCAGGGTCTTGTTCAAGTAAGGATGTGTCTCCTGAATTAGCTTTTGGCTCCTGGGTTTTAGCTGCAAAAAAATTTTGTCCTTCCAATTCCTGTGTATCTCATTCATTTATGGAAGAAGGTAATATGTCTATGTGGTGAGATCTATGAGGAGAATTAGAAGGGATAGGAGTAGGGACTTGTTCTTGTGGATTCTCAAATTGACCTATCTCCTCAAAAAGGGTTCCCAAATTTTCCAAGACCTGAGCCGCTTCTTCTTCATAATCTTTAGGAAAATTGACTTGTTGGCTATTAGGGGATCTGTGGATCTCACCTCATTTGTGGCTACATTAATGCTTCTTCCTTACATTATTCCCTCCAACCATATTTTCTTAACAGGAATGGATGTCAAGACAGGGGATTTCCTTTTTGTCTCCTTTGGGGGGTTTATACCTCCGTAGTCTAATGTTCTTCCTTTGGTTGGGCATTTTTAGGGATTCCTTCTAGGGGTGGCACATTAGAACTTATAAAATTGTCCCAGGTTAGCTACAATTGAGTCAGTTCTTTGGCGACTATGAATTTGATCAAACCATCATCACTGATTGTAGCCTGTGGGTTTTTGGATTTCCTCGCTCTACTAGAAATTTCATGTAATAACGAGTTCAGGAAGAATAAAGATTTGGTTACTAATTTTTTTTTAATAGTACTAACAGTTTAAGTTGTCGAGGGTGTACCATGTCATGGAGGTCATTGCATGTGATGTATTTCGGGATGACCTTTTCTAGTTTGCGCCATGGCTCTCTTAGAGATTTAGGACAAAGACCTTTGCCTTTCCAAACTAATTCCTCACCAAGATCCTTGAATAATTATACAACTTCGTTAAGTGTCGTGTGATTTTCTACCAATTTTATGTGTTCTGTAGGGAAGCCTATGACCTATGAAAAAATGGATTTAGTCCCTGATATCATCCTTCCTTTAATAGTTGTTCTCTCTTTTTGTAGATTCTGCAAGAATTCCAGAGCGATATAATCATTAAACCATTGTAGCCAAGCAAGATATTGTTCCCGTCATGCACATTTTAGAATATCTTGGGCTTGCATGGTGATTTGTAACAATGTAGGATCACTGCGAACATAGGTGCCACCCATACCTATTATTTTCCTGAGAACAACTATAAACCTGCATGCACTATTAAGTCCCACAATTGTCATAATGAAATAACATACATTAAGCTACATGTTGGAGTATAAGGAATGAAAAATTAGTATAGAATCTCAGTAATAATATCCCATCACATCGACAGGTATAGTGGATGTTCATTAATAGTCCTCTCTCACATCGTCATAATGTATGACCGCCCCCGTTTAATTAAAAAAAGGGCGACCACGACCTTTGAAGCAAGGGGAAGGGAAAAGGCATATGGTATCATTAATACAACAAAAGGTGATCAGAGAAGTCATATGGAAAGAATTTAATGCAATGAATTCACAACCATATGATTAGTCAGAAAAGATCATGAGGAATAAAGGGTACAAAATATATATGAGGGAAGTAGATTTTCCTTTGGATTATGTGCAACAAAATTTGACGAACCGTTGTTTTAAATCTATTACTACTGATGTCCAATGGTCGGATAATGCTAACATGGTTCACGTAATATGAATATGGCTCCCATATGAGTTATTAAGGATATAATCACTAATCAAAGGTGTTTTCTTCCATTTTATTTAATAAAGAGAAACTAAGGACATAATAAGGGTTTGGCATCTTCAAAGTATACTTAAATACCATAGACAGAGCCACTGCTACCAGAAGGTGTCCATGACCTTGAAATAGTTTCCTTTTAACCCATAAATGATAGTATCCCTAACTTATAGTTAAAAGAAATGATTTCCCTAAAAAATGACATTTTTCTGGCACGATGACCAGATAGTAACAATTCCACTCACCAGAGCGTAACAAAGTGAATAGTTCAGGTCGTGATGAGACCTCCTATCCTTTGACATTTTAGTGTCAGAAGGCCATTACCTTTGTGTGGTAGCCATAATGGGAATGTCACTTATGTTAATTTCCTATGTTCATGGTAGGATGGCTCATGCTGAGATCCCCCATTCCTTTTGATAAAATATTACCTTAATATATTTCCAAAATTTATTTTTGTTTTTGTTTCTTCCTTATATTTTTTGTATTTTTAGAAGTTAAGGGAGGCTCATCAAATCCTTAAGAGTCAGGGATGGTGTAAAAAGTAAAAGCAATTCCAAGAAAAACATGCCTTAGTTTCTTCATAATGTTTGTGAAGGGAACCACCGTTTGAATGTGTAATAAGAGAAAAACTAATATGGTGCGGATAGACCATGCACAATTTATAATGTATCTGAAAAACAAACATAAGCAGGCATATTAATAGATAGAGCAAGTCATATTAAAAAAATATTCACCAAAAGGCTAAAAATCTTGATGATCTAAAGGTTACTTCTTTTAAATATTTAGATCAAACTCATAACCAGAAATAATTACCAGCATGGAATAATAGTACTTGGAACAACATCCATTCATTGAGATGGATAAGCAATTGTTCTTTTGAAAAAGGGAACATCAAATGTTTGATTTAAACAGGGGACAACAACTTCTCTTTCAAAAAGGGAACAACAATTATCTCATAGAGGAGGGAACTATAATTGCTCCTTCAAAAGGGGAACAACAGTTGTTCATTCGAAAAGATAACAACAACTGTTTCTTCGAAAATGGAACAACAATTGTTTCTTCAAAAAGGGAACAACAACTATTTCTTCTAAAAGGGAACAAAAATGTTTCTTCAAAAAGCGAGCAGAAAATGTTTCTTCGAAAAGGGAACAACAACTGTTTCTTTGCAATGGGAACAACAATTGTTTCTTCGCAAAGGGAAAAATAACTTGTGACGAAGGAAACAACAGCTGTGCTTCAAGAAAAACGGTCAATTATAAAAAAATGTCTATGTCGACATTCTAGCATGCTAAATAAGAAATAAGAAAAGAAAGAAAGAGCAAAATTTCTAAGCCATTTTCAAGGAAAATATGTACATTATTTATAATATGGAAGGAAGATAATTTTTATGGAGATGAAGTTGTCAGGTTACCATCCCCTGCAACTATGATTTGGAGAGTAGGATCATTACCTACCTTCTGATAAAAATACTCCTTTCTGAGTGGTTGTTGATAAAGTCACAACCTATGTCCATTCACTAGAAAGGGAGAAGCAGAACCGTCAATATTGACTAAATTTATGGTGCCATTATTATGCACTTCTTAAATCTCATAAGGGTTGAGCCAACTTGTCCGTATCTTCCCTCGGAATTCATGGAATATGGAGTCATAGAGGAGTGCCCAATCACCTTTTTGAATTGATTTCTTTTTAATAAGCCTATCATGTCACTTGGCCCTTTTCTATTAAATAATTGTTGTATGCTGCAGGGCAAGTAAGTGTGTTTCATCTAGTTCATTTAATTGTTGAAGTTGATGTGTTTGGGCTTCTGTAAGATCTAGTCCAACCTCCTGGGTTGTCCTAGGAGTCTTTATCTCAAAACTCTATTGGAGGGATTGACTCTTTGCCAAAAACAAGTTGGTAAGGGGAGTAACCAGTAGTATTGTACCATGTTGTGCAATAGGCCCACAAGGCCTCTGGAAGTTTAATGGGCCAGTCTTTTTTGATTTGTCACAACTGTCTTAGTTAAGATTGGTTATAAGACATTGTTCGTGCTCTCTACCTATCCATTTGCCTGTGGGTGATACAGATAGGTAACTCAATTTATGATATGATGATTTCGTAGAGTGGCCAAAATTTATGCCCTGTAAAATATAATCCTCTGTCGGTTTTTACCTCCCTTGGTAAGGCATATTATATGAACAATTAAAAAACAAAATTAATCACTATTTCTTTTGTGGATTGTGGCAAGGCTACTATTTCTACCGATTTAGTCACATGGTCTTTCATAACTAGTATATAGACCTTTTCCATTGATGGTGGATTAAAGGGCCTAACAAAGTCATGTGCCATTTTTAAAAGGGTTCTGCCACCAACTGAGGCTGCAATAGCATCTCATCAACCTAACCATGACATCCCATCCTCTGGAAGCTATTAGAGGGTTGGACATATTTCTTGGAATCTTTGAATATGGTGGGCTAGTAATATCCCATGTGAAGGATTTTGGTTCTGCAATTTACAAAATGTCTGCCACAAGGCTCGTTGTCATAGGCCTTCAAGGTATCATAGACCTCATCTTCTTGAATACACCTTTGGATTTGTAACTCAGATCCAATGTGCAAAATATACCCACCAATCCATGAAAATCGGGAGTTGCGTTGGAAAATAAACTTCCTTTCCTTGGGCGATAGATGTGCTGGTAACTTCCCCACTGCTAAATAATTCACTACATCTACATACCAAGGCGCTTTGATAGTTATAGAAAAAAGGTTCTCATCTGGAAATTTATCATCGACTGATAACATATCATTCGTCTTAGGCACCTAAGACAGGAAGCCTGCAACAAGATTTTTTTTCCTAGCCGATTCTTTATGGCAATATCAAACTACTATAGTAACAACAGCCATCAAGTTACTCGCCCATTAGTAATTGGTTTTTTGGCCATGTAACTAATTTAGTAGAGAGGTCAATATACAGGAAAGCTTGATAGCCTGCTATATAATGTCTAAACTTATTGATAGCATGTATAACAGCCAAAAAATATTTTTCTTTTATTGTATAATTTAACTCAGCAAGCGTAATATTTTTGCTAATATAGTAAATATCATAGGGCATTTTTTCCACTTCCCGTCCAATAACATCGCCTATAGTTGTTTCTGATGCATCTGTGGAGATATAGAAAGGAAACTCCTAGTTCAGGCCTCGCAATACTAGTGCAGTTGAAATCAATTTCTTTAGTTCTATAGAGGAATTGCCACATTTGTCAGACGAGTCAAATTTAAAATTACCTGTTAAGACATATAAATATGTAGCAAGTTTTGAAAAGTTTTCTATAAATCTACGGTAGTAACATTCATACCCAATGAAACTACATACCTTAGTTTGTGTGTGAGGCGTAGGTAGTGCGAGAATTACCTCTATTTTCGCTAGATCTACCTATATTATAGATTCAGAAATGTAGTGTCCCATAACCACACTTTCGGTCATCATCATGTGACACTTTATGTGGCTTAATCATAACGTGGTAGCAATGTATTGTTCAAGCACATTTTCTAGATTTCGTAAACCATACTCAAAGTCACTTCCATAGGGGGTAAAATCATCCATATAAATTTCAAGTGCTTCGTTAATCAAATTAGAAAAAATGCTCAATACTTCTCTCTAAAATGTGGCTGGGGCATTGCATAAACCAAAGGGTAAAACTCTGTATGTAAACATGCCCCAAGGGCAGCTAAACATAGTTTTATCCTGGTCTTCAAGGGCAATCTGAATCTAATTATAGTCGTTGAAGCCATCAAGGAAGGAAAAAAATTGTTTCCCTGCTAAGGTATCAAGAACTTTATCAATAAAAGGAAGAGAAAGATGGTCCTTCTAGGTGGCTTTGTTCATTTCTTTGTAGTCCATGCACATTCTCCATTTCACATTTTTCTTGGGAACAACTACCAATGGGGATACCCACTGACTATCTGAGATAGGATAAATAAAATTGGCATCCAACAACTTTTGTATTTCTTCTTTCACAATTTCTCTGAGGTGTAGATTCAACCTCCTCTGAGGTTGCGAGATGGTCTGAGCATCCTTGTCGATGTAAATATGATGGGTACATAGTTGAGGATCTATACCTTTCATGTCTGAGTATTCCTAGGATTTTTTTTTTAATATATTAGCCAAGAACCTGAATAAGTCTTTGTTGTTGATGATTTCCTAGCTTACCGTTAATGTTAAGCATTTTACCTGGTTCAATATCATTTGGTCTACTATTATAAAAAAAATTAGCGGTTATATGCTTATTGTCAGGGTCCCAGAAGGGATCTCCCTGTGATTCATTATCGAGGATGGCCTTTAACACTTGGCATGTCAGATTATATATGTAAACTGGTCTATTAATGAAGATATTAATCACATCATCTTCTATTTGATTCTTAAATTCAGTATCTTCTTCCAATGTGAGAGGATAGCTTATGTTTTCTTCTAGGTATCTAGGTGGGTGTAACCGAGTATTTACAATAGGAAGATTTTGTTTAGATTGGGGATACAAGGTTTTCACAACATTTCCTTTTAGTGATAGTCATGCTACCTGCATGACACCCTATATAAGCATCTGGTGCTTCTAACCAAGGTCGACCCAATATCAAAGGATGTCCATCCAACCTACTTCTTGGGTTGATGACTAGAAAGTCTACAGGATATTCCTAGGAGTTGAAAGAGATAGTCACATCCTGTAAGGTTCCTTTAGGTCTAACCACTAATCTGTTGGAAATTTCTAATAAGGTTGAAATGGGTTCTAAAGATGTAATGCCCAAAACTTTAAAGGTTTTAGTAGTCATAATTTTAATGGCTGCCCCAAGATCTACTAGTGTGTTTGGAAAGGTGCAGCCTTGTATCTGAAACGTAACTACATGATTTCCCAGGTATTCATTTTTAATCAGTAGTTGTTTACCCAATAGCAGATTAGATAAAGTTCCTACCACATGTAATTTCTGTGGATTTTTTAATTTCCTCCTAGGCTTCTTCCCACATCATTCCTTAATTTTCTTTGCATAAATTGGGATGCCCTGTATGGTCTAGAGGAATGGAATCTCTATACATAACTTTTTCAATTCACCTAATATATCCAAATCAGGATAGAAAATAGGTTTAGTCATCTCTAGTCTCTCAGGAAATGGGGGAGAAGAAATTATAATTTTATCGGGGATTTTCTGCTCAACTGTGTCTTCTCCCTCTTTTATTTCCATGGTAATCAAAGTTGAAGGACTTATTGCGGGTTGTTTTTATTTTTCAGTCTCTTTACTTCCTTCTATAGTCCTATTTTAATCCGAGTAATAAGTGAGAAAAGCAATTAGGTAGAGGGGAACAACTTCAATGCTTGAGCATCAGTGGTGTAGCCATATCCTCTACATAGAACATCAAACTCAAATAGAAAGGCATATGAATCCTCTGAGGTCATCCAGTGAAAGGTTGGGATATTTTGTAAAGGAATAGCCGTCATTGAGGCATTTACTATTGGGTTGATGATAGGGCATTCCAATGTCGAGGTCTAACCTTGAGGCGGTCGATTTGCCATTTGATCAAATATGTGCCAATAATCTTCAAGGATTTCTTGGTCAGGGGGTGTTATCTGGGCAGATAAAGTATAAAAAATTCAAAGGGGCTTTACTGCAGTACGTAGATATGGGATATTAGGTACTTATTTTTTAGCTAGGGTCACAAGAGATCCTAATTCAGATCAATGTGGGTCTTGTTTACCAACACCACTAGTTTCTCCCTATCGTTCTTTTAAATTACATGACTAGAGTGTAGATTATTAATATTTTGAAAAATATGCTCATATCCTTCAGTTTTGCTATGGATCTCAACATAAGGTATAGTCGGTGATTCTACTACTTGAGGGACCAAAGTAGATCCCTTTCCAGATACTATCTGGGATCCTACAGATGCCTGAGATTTAACTATCCAAATGATTTTGTCTATAAAGGTCGGTCTCCCGAGGGTCATCGATCCTTGGGATTTAGTGTTTTTTGGTACTGATTTATGATCTATTGGTGTCTTTCTTCTCGTAGTCATTCATACCTACACAACCTCTACATATCTACTAAGAGCGGGCACTAGGAACAAGTTTTTTCTTGATGTGTACGTAGGTTCTTACCTCCTATTTTCAATACCCAATTCTCTTCAGAGATACAATTTAACTATAATCTTGACTAGCTCCCGGGAAACAACACCAAACTGTTGGTGCACTAAGATGACTTTATAAATCAATCTTAATCCTACATTGATATGTCAAGCTGGGATTTGTCTTTCTATCTCAAGGAAGTTAGCACTGTCTGTGTGATAAAAATTAGAGATTGGGATGCAGGTAATTAATCCTATATCCTAACTAATCATTGTAAAAACAAATAATTGCTCAGCCACTCATTAACTCTCGAGATTCATATGAAAAACATAAATTGTTTTATGATTCAAGATTGGAAAGATAGATCAATTACAATCTATTTTCAGACAAATATATCAATCTAATATTGTAAATGAAAAAAGGAAACCAAACTGAATAATCGAATCCACGCGTATTAAAGGGAACTACTCAAATCATGCTAATGATAAGGAGCATCCAAAGATATAAATAACGAATTCTATAATTGCAGAAAGCATATGCAGAGAGGAAATGACAATCAATTACAAGACTTACTTACTTTACTGCGAACTATAAAAATGACATTAACTGAGATGTAAAACTTAATCTATCTCAACTTGTATAAGGAGCATGAATATAGATCTTGACAAGAAAGAGTAATTAACATAATTCAAATGAGCAGTAGATATTCCAATGATGGGCCCAAAGCCCCTAAAAGGAACTGTGATAGAAACTCAATGCATAGATTTAATGTGAAAAATCCAAGTTCTTCATTGACTATCAAAAATAAATTACAAAATCACTACAACCCTTAAGGTTGAATTTTCATTCACAGTCTTGCTAGAAATCAACTATAATAAAAAGTTACAGTTCTTTTTCAACCACTAGCATTATATATTCTCTATTAAATTATAGAAAATCAGAGCTTATCCTAAGGATAGGAAGATCCTTAGGATTTCTAAGATGAATAATCAGATTTTCCACTTAAATTTTGTGTTATGCCTCCTGTCCTTAGATTGTCCTGTGCAGCTGAAATAACAACATCTTCCTTTCTTGGCACTGTCATCTTATCCAAAGGTACAACAGTTGTCCAACCCAGTCATCCTATTCATAAACAAGTTAAAACTTAGGCTTTTAATGCTAAAAGTATGTTGTTCAACACTGCTCTTTATTCAATTTTTAAGGTATTTTATTTGAGATCATGTTCAAGATGAGAGAAAATTCATGAAAACCATATGATTAATGAAGTAAATGAGGACGAAAACATACCTTTTCCATGACCCAACACTTGGAAATATCAACAACAATTGAATCATTATCAAAATCAAATGAAGGAGTAAAGATATCACAACCACCACAATCAGAAAATTGAAAAGGTTCATTGACATCCTTATGATTTGATGAATCATATTGAGGGGTTGATGAGAAGAAAGAATGTTCATCCTCTCCGTTTCTGGAAATGATAAAGGAAATATTGAGTGGATTTACAAACACAGATGTGTCCTTGCTGTAATGCAATGACAGACTGATATCTGGTGTATTCTATGAATGATCAGACGTAGATGCATTTGGGGAATGAATTCTCACACGAAAAATTAACAATGGTAGAATAACCAAATATGTCAAGGAAAAGTGGATGAGGTACGAACAGAAGGAGGTCATCCTTCACCATGAGTTATTCTTTAGATTCCCACACATAGTCATCATAAATTATAGCGCAAGTTGGCTTCTCAATACCAACTCCATCGACAACTAGATCCTCGTGAACAACAAGTGTGGAGTCTGAAACAAGAGAACACACTAGAGTACAATCTATAGGATTAATAGAACGTAGGGACAAAGGTTGATGAAACAAGTCCATGTGAAAATCAATAGTATTGCAAGAAAACTCTGCATAGAAATCAAGAGGAGGTGGGGTGGTAGCATGTGATAGTTCAACAGATGGATGTGCACCTTCTCCCACCTCAAACTGTGGGGCTAGAGTTATTTGATGAGATGATGATGGATAGTCACTTGTGATAGTAACCTCATCCACCTTCGATTGATCAGCTCTTACACCGAGGTATGCTAGTGTTGAGCCTCAAAACTGCCCTTTGCTTAGCTACTCTTCTCATCCCTTTTCTTTATTTTTTGATGAAGAAAATGCATCCCTATCATCAATTACCAATATACATTGCCTTAAGGAGAACATTATAATGATTTACATGTTATGCTTTTATGTTTTACTGTTTGAATAAGTTTTTGTCTTTTAGCTACGAAACGCAACCTATACTGTAGTTAATCGCTTGTTCCACAACTACTTCCATGCTTTAACAGGTTCCAGGTGTCAGAAGGATAAAATAGCTACATGGGCAGCTTGGAAAACATCATGACATGGATCGTGTCCTATTCACTGAGGCCTGGTTAGCAAGGAAGATGGTACAAGACTCTAGTCAAAGGAGAAGTCAAACATAGAGACCAAAGGCAAATAGGACTTTGTTTTGTAAATGTTTCACAGTGATGGGATCCGAAACAACTTCCTGAACCCACAAACTCCAACATCCATCTGTGCAACTAAATCCAATAGCCATAATCTTAGATTTATGTATCCAGAAATCGAGGAAGACAGTTTCGTGTGCCTGCCAACTACGTGCTTTTGGCTATAGCTTATTTTTCTCCACAAACAGTTGTATAATTTTCTTATAAATACTTGCGTAAAGAATGAAGAACAAGTTTTCAAATTTCCTCACGTATTAAGCTCAGACTACTACTCTTTAATTTTGAAAACTCATTTACTATGTTTTTAATATGAATACCGTGTGTTTTACAGATACCTAAAAGCGTTTCCTGGAGTTTTGATTAAGTACGCATAACCTGAGCAGTTGCAGAGGGCCCCTGCGCTGACTAATGTTTCATTCCAGTTTGTTTTGTCTTTTATAGTTGAACTATAAATTCATCATTTATGCCACAGTGTTCATAAGCATCTTTCATACTAACCCTATTTATAATGCAGTCTTTATCATTTTCTTACTAACACAGAATGGCTTCTTTCAGTACAGAATAGCTTTCTCTTTGCTTAATTTCTTTCTAGTTTTTATCAGTAATTAGAAGTTGAATTCAGTAGCGTAGAGTAGTTTCTTTCATTTTTTTTTTCATTAATCTTTAGGCCTTCAATTAGAATGATCAATCCCATTACACTTCTTGCCATTTTATTACTCGTTTATTGACTCATGGTGTAGATGAATGTTTCTAAAGAGCCCTTCTGGTTGATAACTCATCTTAAACTAAGTGGTTGAATACTTCATTAATGCAACGAGTCTTTTCTGCATTTTTATTTATCTTCTTTTAGAATAGTGAATTATAGAATTCCTCAAAGTGTCATCACAAGGAGGTTTTTCTCCCAAACTTGCAAGGCAGAGTAACTAAGCACTTCATTTAGTTTTTCTTCTATAGTAGATTAGTTGCAATTTAATTTTCAATCCTAGTATTTCATTTAGTTCTGTTTCCATAGTAGATTATTTGCAACTTCATTTTTAGATTTAATATTTCATTTAGTTTTGTTCTTGTAACAGATTAGACAATAGTTGCAATTTCACTTTCAATTTTTAGTATTTCATTTGGTCTTGTTTTGTAATTGAATAGACAATAGTTGCAATTTCACCTTTCATTTTCAGTATTCCATTTAGTCTTTGTTCTTTTGTAATTAAATAGACAGTAGTTGCAATTTTATCTTTTTTTTAGTTTGTAGCTCATGATTTGGAAATAATGATATGAATAGAAATAGAAACTTTGTTTTCATTTCTTGATTAAACTTTGCTTCCAAATCTTACTTAAGCTATTTTTAGTTTTCATTTCTTTAGGTTCTTAGCAGTCTTTACAAAAGTTAGATTTAAGATTTTGTTAAGTACATTGTAAATCATTAGGAATTAAAGAATAAAATATCCCCAAAACAACATAAAACTCAAAAACAATGAAGTAAGAAGGGTCATCTAACACATATAGTGCACTACATTTCATCAGTTTACGATACCCGGATTGATAATTTACGTAGAGCAATTTAAGACACTAAATTGACCAAACATTTTGGCATCGTTATCGGGAAAGTGTAACTATGTAGCCTTATCTCTTACATTCAAAAAAAAGACAATAAAACAATGGCGTGCATAGACAAAGAGACTCTAGGGGTAGATTTATAGCTAGGGGCAAAAGTTCAATTTCCACAACTCCACCTACTCCACCAAGAGTTAGAAAAGACTTACTTCCATCCCAGACTCATACTCCTAGCCATAGGATTCCTGGAATTCAAGGGGCAGAAACTCCATCAGAAGAATCTCCTACTTCATCTACCAAAACAGTCCCAGGAGAGAAAAATTTTGATTCTCCAATAGCAGGGATAACCTATTTCACCTCCACAGGAGAGCCTATTATAGTTAAAGAATTAGGAATACCTGGTGAGGAAGAAAAAGTAGAAACTCTCTCCCATAGTCCATTAATAGAAGAACTAGGGGACGAGGGAATAACCTTGTAGGTTGAACCCTATACTGACTCTGAAGAAACTATAATTGCAGAACAAGAATAAGATGGAAAATTCTCATTGTTTGGAGGAGGGGGTAGAGGGAGAGGTAGAGGAAGTAATGGAGGAGGTAGAGGTAACAATGGAGGAGGGGGACGAAATAGGGATGTAGATAACTCTTTCAGATTCTCTATAGTGGATGAGGAAACACATACCACAATGAAAAATATCTCACATCTATCCTCCCAAACTTCTATGGGTTGAGAAGTGAGGACCCTGAACTTTTTTTGTTTGAATTTGAAGTCTTGTGTAGAACTTATGACTATATAGAAGACTCTCAAGAACTAAAATTGTTCCCTTCAACACTAAAAGGGGTTGCTTTGAAATGGTTCATGGGGTTAGTCAGTCAATCCATTAGAATGTGGAATGACATGAAACTGGTATTTTTGGATAGATACTTGGATTATTGTATGCCTACCAATCATAAAGATGAGGTGTTCAAAATGATGCAAAGAGAGGATGAAAACTTAGAAGATTTGATTGAGAGATTCAACTATAATTTGAAAATAGCAAAGATGAACAATTTAGATGAAGAAACTTTGAAAGCTCTTTTGTTAAAGGCCATTAGAGATGAGTGGATAGATATCGTTAACATGATGGGGAAGGGAGATATCTCTCAACTTCCATTGAGTGAAATAGGAGAACTGTTTGTTCATCTCTCAAGAGGGAAATCTAAAATAGGGAAAGGGCCGTGAGATCCTTCTCTTGTTAGAGCAAACAAATCTGCAACTGGATCTATAAGTAGGGTAGAAATTGACAATATTCTGGATGAGTTCAAAATTGATATTTTAGGGAGCCTTAGTGAGCAACTAGACACCCTTAAAATTCAAAACAAGCAAAAGATAGAGGCTAGTGCTTTAGCCATTTTTTGTCCAAAATGTAGAAAGAAACATGCTCTAAGGTAATTCCCTTTAGATGTAAAAATTGTATAAACTTGTATGATCTGTTCGGAAAGCCATGAAACAAAGGGTTATCCCTGAATCCTAGGTCTTAAGGCTATCTTTCAAGAGGAAACAGTGCCAAATTCTATAAAATCTCTTTGTTTTGTTGCAAGAAGACCTTGGTAAGGGCCACAGAATTAGGGATTTAACAATCCAATGTATCTTTAGCCCCCACCAAATTGGAATTGTTGGCAGAAACCTTCGCCTCAACCTCAAAGTCAGTATCAATCTCAATCGTTGGTACAAGGGGTACAAAATCCTTATAGGAGATTTCCTCAATATTATCAATATCCTCCAACCTATCAAAATTGTCCTCCCCCACAAAACCAGCAACATAATCAGCAGCCACAACCTCAAAATCAGAATCCTCAACTTTCATTGCCATTTCCACAACAACTTCCATAACAAAGTCAAAATCCTCAACTCTTACTGCCATTTCAGCAAAAACAAAATCAACTACATGTCTAACCATTACCTAACCCCAATAATAAA
The DNA here is from genome assembly GCA_031772625.1 of Pinus tabuliformis. Lineage (NCBI taxonomy): Eukaryota > Viridiplantae > Streptophyta > Pinopsida > Pinales > Pinaceae > Pinus > Pinus tabuliformis. The sequence goes on along the minus strand of CM062818.1, from coordinate 1,135,732,982 downwards.
AACCCCTAAAATTCTTACATGGTAGAAGGACAACAATTTCCAACTTACATGATTACTCCTCTAGATCTTAATGATGTTCAACTAAGGTCTGGTAGGATATTAGAAAAGGAAAGACATTTTGTAGTTATTGAAGAACAAGACACTTCTGAGGAAGATTCTCTAAAATTCAATAAAAGTTTAGAGGAAACATCTATCCAAAACCAAAACATTGAAAAAGAAAAACAAAAAGAATCAGTGAACACAACTCCTATCATTGAGCAACCAGCATCTACTTCTACACCTCTTTTTCTTGAGAGACTACAAATTGATAGAGGGGTGGAAAAACAGATCTTGTTGCCCAATTATGATTAGATGAATTGAAGAATGTTTGTATCAAAATTCCTTTTCCCATTCTAGACAAAACAATAAAGGAGTTGAGTAGCAAAAGACAGGGAATAAAAGAAAAAGAAACAAAAATAATTCATATGGTAGGAAAGATAGCAGACATAATGATGGGAAAAATTGCCATACAGAAGTATGTGGATCCAAGGAGTCCAATTGTCAAGACACATATAAATGGAATTGAAATTCAAAATACATTGATTGACTTAGGGGTAGCAATAAACATCATGAGTAGACAAACTATGGAGTAACTTAAACTTCCTAATCTTCTTTACATACCTACCTTACTACAACTTGCAGATAGATCAATAATCAAAGTAGATGGTGTGTTAGAAGATATTTTAGTCTCCTTAGATTCTTGGGAATATCCTGTTGATTTCATGATCTTAACTCCCAAGAATAATCTAGAAGGACACCGACTCATACTACGAAGACCTTGGCTAGCCACAACGGATGCTTTTATTAGTTGTAGATCTGGTGACATGTATATTTCTGATGGTAATTCAACAAAGAAATTTACTTTGTATCCTCCAACAAAAGAAATCACAGAAAAAGATGACAAGGAATGGATTGATGATGAAGATGACATTCAACCTCTCTTTACTATTTCAAAAATTAGTGAAGATAGTCAAATTTTAAATACATCAAAATTTTTTGAAACATCTTGAGAATATGATCATTCACAATTTCAAGAAAAATCTAAGGTTGAATACTTGTCATCTAGGCAGATGTCTCTCTATTCTATGGAGGATTTTGGTAGCTCTACAGTTGAAATTTTTCTAGGTAGGACATTGAATATAAACAAAAACTTGGTGAAACTACAACAAGAAGAGCTAACCAAAACATTACAAAAACATTCCGCTGCATTTGCATGGGAGTACACTAACATGAAAGGTATTTATCCTAAGACTTGTATTCATCATATCTATATTGAGGAAAATAGTAGACCAATCAGACAACCTCAGAGAAGAATGAATCCAAATCTTAGGGAAATTGTAAAAGAAGAGCTCCAAAAATTACTCAATGTAAAAATCATTTTCCCAACTTCAGATGGCGAATGGGTTTCTCCTTTGGTAATTGTGCCTAAAAATAATGGTAAATGGAGTTTGTGCATTGATTACTGAGAATTAAATAAAGCAACCCTTAGAAATCAATTTACTTTGCCCTTTATAGATTATGTGTTAGGTACATTAGCAGGTAAGAAGTATTTATCATTCTTGGATGGTTTTAGTGGTTATAATCAAATTCAGGTAGCACCTAAGGATCAGGATAAAATGAAATTTACTTGTCCATGGAGAACTTTTTCCTACTAAGTAATTCCTTTTAGGTTGTGTAATGGACCCGTAGCATTCCAAAGAGCAGTACTAGGAATTTTTTTCTAATCTAATACATGATTGTGTAGAGGTATATATGCATGATTTTATAGTCTATGGAAACACATTTGAAGAAGCTTCGGAAAATTTGAAAAAAGTTCTTAAAAGATGTAAAGAAACAAACCTTTCACTAAGCCATGAAAAATGTTTTATGATTCATACAGAAGGTATTGTTTTAGGACATCACACTTTAGGAGATGGGATTAAAGCTGACAAATCTAAAGTTGAAGTCATCTCTAATTTATCAATTCCAAATTACCAAAATGATGTTAGAAGTTTTCTAGGATTTACAAGATACTATAGAAGGTTTATAGAAAATTTCACTAAAATAGCATCCCCACTCTTCAAATTTCTTATAAAAGATTGTGAATTCAATTGGAATCGTGATTGCCAACTAGCATTTGAAACCTTGAAAACAAAAATTTCTAAAGAACCTATTTTGAGAGGTCCAAATTGGAAACTTCCTTTCCATATTTCCACAGATGCTTTAGATACAGCTCTGTGAGCTGTATTGGGACAAAAATATTTGATTCCTTATGCCATTTACTATACAAGTAAGAATTTGACTCCCACTTCGTTGAATTATACTGTGACTGAAAAGGAATTTTTAGCTTTTGTTCACGCAATTAATAAGTTCAGATATTATATAGCAGGCTATGAAACCTTTGTTCATATAGATCACTCTGCAATTAGATATTTGATGAATAAACCTATTACTAATGGCAAAGTTACAAGATAGCTTTTACTTTTACAAAAATTAAACATTATTGTGCTAGATAGACCTAGAAAACAAAACACAGTTGTTGATTTCTTGTCCAGGATTCAGAATATGAAAGAAGACTCTCTGGGTTAAGATAAGTTTTCCTATGAATATCTTTTTGCAGTAACTACTCAAACCCCTTGGTTTGCAGATGTTGCTAATTACTTGGTTATAGGGAAGTTACATTCACATTTATTTACTAGAGAGAAAAGAGAGATTATTCAAGAAAGTGCAAGATATTCATGGATCACTAATGAATTGTATAAAACAGGGCTAGATCCTATGATCAAAAGGTGTGTCAGGGAAGATAAAATGCCTAATATTCTCAAAGCATGTCATGATGAGCCGTGTGGTGGACACTTTGCTGACAAGAGGACAACTTATAAGATACTTTTTCTAGGATATTATTGGCCATCCATATTTAAAGATGCTGAAGAATATGTCAGGAGGTGCGACAGTTGCCAAAGGGTAGGGAAACCTTCTTCCTCAAATGAAATGCCATTACAAACTCAGGTACTTATTAAACCCTTTGAAGACTGGGCTTTAGAATTTATTGGAACAATTAATCCTCCATCTAAGCAAAAAAAATATATATTGGTATGTACTAATTATGTCACCAAATGGGTATAAGCCAAAGCATTACCTTTTGCTAATGAAAAGTCTGTAGTTAATTTTCATTTTGAGGACATCTTCACTCGTTTTAGTGTTCAAAGAGAAATTGCGATAGATCAGGGATCTCAATTCACATCCAACATGATGGAAAGGCTTATGGAGGAATACAAGATCAAGCATAGGAAATCAACTCCCTATCATCCACAAGCAAATGGTCAAGTGGAGTCTACAAATACAGTGATTGAAGGAATCCTCACCAAGATTGTGCATCTACATAGAAGAGATTGGGCAGAAAGGCTTCCTGAAGCCTTATGGGCCTATAGAACTACATGGAGTAACACAACGGGACATACACCCTATGAACTTGTTTATGGGAAGAAAGTCATGTTCCCTAGAGAGTTCCAAATCAGAACTTTTATGATGGCAATCCAGTTGGGGATGGATTTATCAGAGGCTCAAAAACATAGGCTGGAGCAACTAAATGAACTTGATGAAATTAGGCAAAAGGCAGTTCAAAGGACTGGTATAGTCCAACAACAAAGGGCTAAGTGGCATGACAAATACATGAAGGACAAGAGGTTTCGAGAGGGAGATTGGGCACTGTTATTTGATTCAAAGTTTAAATATATTGAAGGGAAATTTCAAACTCATTGGCTTGGGCCATATGAGATTGAAAAAGTCTTTAGTAATGGAGCAATGAGGATTAGAACAATAGATTAAAGTCAAACTCCTCTTCTTATGAATGGTCATAGATTGAAAGTATATCAAAAACCAATTTCAAAGGAGGAGTTTAACAAGATCTTCCAGAACAATTCTAAAATGAAGTTAGTGAAGATCCTTCTTCTCCACCAACTTAGTCTTTATTTTTCCTATCTAAATAAAAATTGTATAAGGTTGAAAACTAATCATTGATTGGCATGCTTATACAGAAAATACAGGGTGAAAATCAGAAGTTTCTGAAACCCTGTAATTCCATTTCTTTTCTGAAAAAGTGCTGACGAAAATCCACAGTCCCTCTGCATTCTGCAAAATTCATTGTCTCATCTCATTTCACTCCATTTTACTTTACAGTTTACTTCATTCCATTGCCATATCTCACCAATAAATTTTTCCTCTCCCAACATTTCTTTAATCTCCATTTTTCATTTATCATCTTGTCTTATTTTCACTTACATAACCATTTCCATTTCATTCATTCGTAATCCATATTTTACTCTTAGTTTCACATTCTGCAAATGTTCTCACATTCTACAGCTGATTCCATTCTGCAGTTGATCCTGTTCTGTAGCTAATTTGCTTCTGCAACAATAGTTTGATTATTAGTCCAAGCACAAGTGGCCAGTTCATAATAAAATCCTGTATGTAGGTAATTGAAGAAAAATCAACTTTGAAGACCAATCATGCCTAAAACACTTGGGGAGCAAACATCAAAATATTAGCAAGCAGAAGGTAAAAGTTCCAAAAGTAAAATACATTAAATTATTTCAAAAAGAAATTTAAAAACATAAGCTTGTATAACATGTATGATCACATGTCTCCTTGATTAATCATCATGTGATTTAACCGCCACGATGTCTCTGCCATATCTTCGCTCTTGAATGACAAAAGATCCAATGATTCCTTCATAACTGATCTCTGCTTTAAACTCCATAACTCATACTTAACTGGTCCTCCACAGCTACATTTGTTAACAGTTAGTTTAATGACGCAACCTACCTATATACGACTCTTCAAACCTTGACTGCTATATATTACATGCAAACTCTTAGGTTTTTGTCTCATATTTACGCAGCCACTTTGTGCATACAATCACTCTATTTCCATACATTTTGTGTATACAGTTACTCTATTTCCATATATTCCATATATACAGTTGTTTTGTTTCATATTCACGGTCATTATGTTCCCAGTCATTCTATTTCCATATAACCTGACATTGCATTTCCATATCCATAATCATTCTGCTTCTATATACCCAGTCACTCCATTGCCATTTACGCAGTCATTCAACATACACAGTCTTCCTATTTTTGTATACACAGTCTTCTTATTACCATATACACAGTCATTCCATTTCTTAAACAATGAGAGTAGTTTTGAAGAGTAACCGAGAATAGAGGATATGGGGTTTATTGTTAGAACTGAACCCATAACGGTAAAATACATAGAGGGGTTTTCGCATCTGAAGGGAATGTTACAGAAGGTCGTGTTTAATTAAAAAATTTGATGGCTACCATAAGGAAACCACTAAATCCTTTGCCAGGTCATTTGATGGAATGGAAGTAGAAATAGGTGACAACCGATTTGAAGTTACCGAGTCCTTCATAACAGAAGCAAAAAAACTCGCAAGGCTAGGAGAAAGGTGGTTTAAGAACAAAGAGTTTCATGATGAAGCTTGGAAGGTGATTCTTAAAAACGTAGGTATGGACATTTCAGTTTTTAGAAAAGGGATTCCAATTTCTACACTCAAAAACAAATGGAGTAGCATGTTGTTAATACTGCAAAAATTCATTACCTATGAAGGGAGGTTTGGGTATGTATGTTTATCACATACAACTGTTAATGAATTTTCTAGAGAATGGAACCCTCAATCTTCCATTTTTCCTTTTGAATAATCTGAGAAGAATGGCAACTAATGTTCAAAAGAAAGTTGAATCAATAGAAACCACTCTATATCACCATCGATTAGTGAAGATTTTAGTTGAATTTCATTTGAGATGTGTAGGGGATACATGGGAGGAATTCTTAATAAGGAATTTCTTCCAAGATGCTCCAGATTTATCTGAGGGACGTCATGGTAAAAGGAGTAGAAAGAGAAATGTCAGCATTGGAAGCTCCTCACAAAAAGATGATGTAGAAATAGCTCCTAAAATAGAGATCAAAAAGCAGACTAAGCACAGGAGAAAAATGAAAGAAAGGGTTGAAGAAATCAACAAGGATATTCTTGAGCCTTCATCACCTAAAGAGGATAAACAACTGTTTTCTGAAAAACTAACCAAGATCAAGGAACAAATCAAGAAAGATAAGGAGAAAGGAAAGAGGAAAAAGGACACCAAAGAAGAAACCATAAGCTTCCAAAATGTGAGAAGGAGTTCTAGACTTTGAGGCAAGGTGAAGAAGATGAAATCAAAAGAGGCCCCATTTATAAATTTAGAAGATGAAACCCCAACATAGTCCCCTTACAATATTCCATATGAACAAAGTCCATAGAACTCTCCTCCACAAAACTTTGAAAGCAGCCCATGTAGAGCTTCTCCTAGCATTGATCCAATATGGCAACAAATCTATAACTACATAGAGTCATTAGAGAAAAAGAGTACCTAAGTATACCTAGGGACTTTAGCTAATCTAGAGTAGCCTGTTACCTCACAAGAAACTCTAAATAGCTCCCTTAAACAGGAGATCAATGAGCTAGAAGTTCTGAACAGGCACATCCAAAAAGAAAATGAAACCTTGAGGGAACAAAATAAGCTGAATAGAGCTATTCATGACAACACCATGCTACACTTGGTATTATGGCACAAGATGAATAGGAAGCTAAAAGAGAAAAATAAGAAGCTGAACAGGGCACTTATTAAAGTCAAGTACATATTTCTCATGAGGAAGACAAGGATGGCAGTCAGTGCAAAGAAAAGCACAAAGAGAAAGTCGGATGTGTTGGCTGAAGTATCAGAACAAATGCAATAGGAGGAGGAAGTTCACAATTTTGATTGCATGGGGACATGCAATGGTTTTGCAATGGGGGTGTGTTGAGCCTCAAAACTACCCTCTCCTTAGCTACTCTTCTCATCCCTTTTCTTTGTTTTTCCATGAAGAAAATGCATCCCTATAACCAATAACCAGTATACATAGCCTTAACGAGAACATTTTAGTGATTTACATGTTATTCTTTTATGTTTTGTTGTTTGAATATTTTTTTGTCTTTTAGCTACGAAGCACAGCCTATTCTACAGCTAATCGATTGTTCCCTAACTACTTCCATGCTTTAACAGGTTCCAGGTGTCAAAAGGACAAACTAGCTACATGGCAGCTTGGAAAACATCATGACATGGATCGTGTCCTATTCACCGAGCCCAGGTAGACAAGGAAGATGGTACAAGACTCCGGTCAAATGAGAAGTCAAACATAGAGACCAAAGCCAAACAGGACTCCGTTTTGTACACGTTTCATTGCGATGGGATCTGAAACAACTTCCTAAACCCACGGACTCCAACAACCATCATCTTAGATTTATGTCTCTAGCAGCCGAGGAAGACAATTCTGTGTGCATGTATACTACGTGTTTATGGCTGTAGCTTATTTTTCTCCACAAACAGTTGTATAATTTTCTTATAAATACCTGTGTAAAGAACGCAGAACAAGTTTTCAAATTTCCTCATGCATAAATCTCGAACTACTACTCTTTAATTTTGAAAACTCATTTACTATGTTTTTAATATGAAGACCATGTGTTTTATGGATACCTGAAAGCATTTCTTGGAGTTTTGATTAAGTACACATAACATGAGCAGTTGGAGAGGGCCCCTGCGCTGACTAAGGTTTCATTTCATTTTGTTTTTTCTTTTATAGTTAAATTGTAAATTCATCATTTCTTCCATAGTGTTCATAACCATTTTTCATACTAATCCTGTTTATAATGCAGTCTTTATCATTTTCTTACTAATGCAGAATGACTTCTTTCAGTACATAATAGCTTTCTCATTGCTTAATTTATTCCTAGTTTTTATCAATAGTTAGAGGTTGAATTCAGTAGAGTAGATTAGTTTGTTTCATTTGTTGTTTCATTAATCTTTAGGTTTTCAATTAGACTGATCAGTGCCATTACACTTCTTGCCATTTTCTTACTAGTTTATTGACTCATGGTGTAGATGAATGTTTCTAAAGAGCCCTTCTAGTTGATAACTCATCTTAAACTAAGTCGTTGAATACTTCATTCATGTAGTGAGTATTTTCTACATTTTAATTTATCTTCTTTTAGAAAATGAAGTACAGAATTCCTCAAAATGTCATCAAAAGGAGGTTTTTCTCCCAAAATTGCAAGGCAGAGTAACTAAGCACTTCATTTAGTTTTGCTTCTATAGTAGAATAGTTGCAATTTCATTTTCAGTCCTATTATTTCATTTAGTTCTGTTTCTATATTAGATTAGTTGCAATTTCATTTTCAGTTTTAATATTTCATTTAGTTTTGTTCTTGTAACATATTAGACAATAGTTGCAATTTCACTTTTAGTTTTCAGTATTTCATTTAGTCTTGTTTTGTAATTGAATAGACAATAGTTGCAATTTCACTTTCAGTTTTCAGTATTCCATTTAGTCTTTTTTTTTTAATTAAATAGACAGTAGTTGCAATTTTATTTTTTTTTTAGTTTATAGCTCATGATTTGGAAATAATGGTATGACTAGAAATAGAAACTATGTTTTCATTTCTTGATTAAACTTTGCTTCCAAATCTTACTTAAGCTCTTCTTATTTTTCATTTCTTTAGGTTCTTTTTTTTTTAACAAAGTCGTTTACTCGTATATTATAAAACCGATAATCCAGTGTTCTAGTACAAAAGGGGAAAGCTCTGAGAGCTGAGGTTCAAAAGTGGGTGCGCAGACCCATAATCCTCAAAGCTTCTCTTGATTAAACACAAAATTAGAAACAAACGGCTATATTGCCTGACAAAAGAGCCTCCTAGCCAGCTAAATTTACAATGCATAAGATATCAAGGGGAGTGCTGGGTGACAGAGTCATCCGGGCGCTGTTCCCTCCTGCTTGCTCTAGTAGAGGCTTCAGCCTGCTGGCTTTCAGTGAGGGAGCGAAGGTGGTCTATGGCAGCTTCCATATGAATGAAACGGTCCTTTAAATCTTCGATCTCTTTCTTCCTTTTCTCCAATTTTTTGCGCTTGGAATTTCTATCAGAGTGATAATCCTCTGTCAGCTCCTTCACCTGCTTGTTCAGGGCATTGATCATGATAACATGGGCTTTACACATGTGACACTCCTTGTTGTTAAAGATATTTCCCATAGAGTTTCTGGGTTGTGCCTGATTGGCAGGCTGATTATGCTGCTCCGCCATCCTTTCAATATCAGGTTCAGCAGTGCCCCGAGGAATGTTTGAAGAGGTCGAGGGCGTGAGGGCGATGCCACCGGGCTGCTTGTTCGAAGGGTTGAGTGGCGAGAGGCTCAGATGCTGAATAAGGGCGCAGCTGAGGACATAAACAAGACTGTTAGTGCTACTAAAATAACAGAAGTGAAGAGAATCGATTACCCAGGGCAGTGGAGTGACGACTGGATCCCGGATCAAGCAGGGCGCCTTCGAACGATGCTTGAGAATAGAGAGGGCAATATGAGCTGTGGGAGTCTGGTCTTTGCTGTCAACCGAGAGGAGCTCGATATTTCCTTTAAACGAGACACTGGTCTTAAGTTCCTGAGAGAAGTCTTCCGACTGTAGCCCCCGCCTATATAGAACCCTTCGTCTCTGTCTCGGAATGCCTTGAGTTGTGATAGAACTGAGATACTCATTGTAATTTATAAGAGCGAAGAGGCCTTGCTCACGCTTGTTTCGAGAAGTGGTGTATCTGATCTTGGTGATCGTGAGATCTTTTGAGTTGATTTTTGCCGGTCCTTGGAGCCTGTAACCAGCATGGGCGTGATCACACCCTCTGTTATTGTCTTTGCTGTACAATGAGAGAATCCAAATCGTGCCTGCTTTCCTCGTTTCCAAAGGGTGATACGCTATCCTGTAACCATTGCTTCGACAGTCGAGAAGGATATGGTTTGATGAGGATCTGGTATGCGCCGGCCTGCTGCAATGGAACGGATGCCTGAGGTGACCGATTTTCTGGTGCGAAGGGAGAGCGTCCTGACTATGGAATATCCCTGTCATAAGAATCATTGTTTTCCTTTACCTGTCCGGTGAGTCTTCCCGTGGCTTTGTTTGCCTGCTCGTCCGCTTCCACATTGTTGCTTCTTAGGACGTGCTTAAAAGTCACTTTGTTGATGCCCCTGATCTGATCTGCTATCCTGTCTTTGATTCTGTTTAAGGCGATTTGGTTGAAGTCTTTCCCGGAGTTCATAGCTGCTATAATGATTGCAGAGTCTCCTAAAACTAAGAGATCTTGAATGCCAAGCCTCAGAGCAATGGAAGTCCCCAATAGAAGGTTGTAAGCTTCAGCCTTATTGTTCGTCATGGTACCCAGACCCCACTCATAAGTGACAATTGTTTTCCCTTGAGGATCTCTAATTATTCCCCCTGCTCCAGCTCTGCCTGGATTGTTTTTTGAAGCCCCGTCAAAGTGGAGCGTGAACCGCTTTTGATTTTGAATCCAGCTGTTGATTTCCTCCTTTGTCCCTCTGAGTTTCCAATCCTTCTGCCCTGTTCCTGTTGTTGACTTGTTTTTTATTCTTGGTTTATAGATGAATCTCCGAGCCCATTCCTTCACCCTATCATCTGAGTAATCTGGGTCAGCATTGGAGATCCCATTAGCTTCTATTGTTTCTGCTATGAGAGCTGTTGTTTTAGCCAGAATGCTGGATATACTAGGTTTCTTGTTTTTGAATATACTTTCGTTCCTGGCTAACCACAACTGCCAACAAAGATTTGAAGGGATGCTGGTCCATATTCTCTTGGCTAGAATCATGTTCTTGCTGGCATAAGGAAAGATTTTCCCCCAACCTTTTTGAAGAAGGGAAGTCTGATTCGGGAGGTCTCCAATATTTAGAGGACTAGTTATAAGTTTCCAACAGGACCTTGCTACTAAACAATCAATGAAAAGGTGGTTGATGTTTTCCTCCGCCTCCCTGCACATGAAACAGATTGAAGGACCCTGGATTCCTTTTTTCCTAAGGTTTTCTGCTGTTAGGATTTTGCCATGAAGCAAGGTCCAATTAAAAAATTTTATTTTCGGAAGGCTTTCAATTCTCCATGCTGCTTTGTAGAGGTGCCAATTATTGGGTGTTGCTGAATTTTGGAGTGCCTTGTAACCTCCTTTCACTGTGTAATTACCTCCGGTTGGATCCCAAACGTAACTATCATCTTTCATTCTGCTAGTAGGGGCTGACCCTGTGAAAGAGAGTTTAAGGTCATTCCATAGATCCTCTAAATCTTTAGGTAAGTGCAGAGTTTTCCATTCTTTCCAGCTGTTTTGATATCAGAGTGAGATGTGGAAAAGGGTTTTAAGATTAGCTTCTAACATCCACTGCTGCAGGGGTCTGAAATTGATGGACTTTTCCTTGGCTTCCGTGCCCATAATTCTATCCTTCCATATGCTGATATGCTTCCCATTACCTGGGACTTTAGAGATGTGAGATTTGAGGAGGGGTAATGTTTTTTTGATCAATTTCCAAACAGGGGTACAGTGTCTGTCAGTGATTGCATCAGAGAGGATGTTGCTATTGTTCCCATTCAGATATTTCCTTTTGAGTACCTCTGCCCACCAGGTTCCTTTCTCTTTTAAGATTCTCCAGGTTAACTTGAAACCCATTGCCATATTTGCCAACCTAGGAATTCTAATTCCTAATCCTCCATTTTCTAAAGGAAGGATGACCTTTTCCCATTTCACCAAGCTGAATTTTTTAGTGTCTTGCTTTCCCCCCTTCCATAGGAAGCTTCTCAAGATCAGCTCCATGTGCTTATGAATGCTTGAAGGGGCGAGGGTAATGGCAAATTGGTAGATCGGGAGGGCTGATAGAATGGCTTTGATGAGAATTGTTCTTCCTGCCAAGTTAAGCCAATACATCCCCCAACTCTGCAGTTTCCCTCTCAGCTTCTCAATTAGCTTGACCCAAACTTCGTTTTTAATTGTCTCTTTGGCCAGAGGCAGTCCTAAGTACATGAAATGGGACCATTTTGATTGAGCTGGGATTTCCATAATTAAAGAGATTCTTTGAGTTATGTATCTTGGAACATTCCAGGTGTAAATCATACACTTGTTGTTGTTTAATTTCCCCCCGAGGCTTGAAGGAAGAGGTCCAGGATGGTCTTGAATCTCCTAGCCATGAGGCTTGAGGCACCCCCGATTAAAAGAGTATCATCTGCAAATAAGGAGTGATTGATCCCCTTGGCTCCTCGAATGATGTCCACTCCTGTTATTTCCTTTAACTTTCGCTTGTTTTCCAGGTGCAAACTTAAGGTTTCTGCCATGATGATATAGAGGAAAGGGGAAAGAGGGCAGCCTTGCCTCAAGCCTCTTGTGCTCTGAAAGGCGCTGCAGGGCCTACCATTGATTAAAGGGGTTGTCCAATTATGGGAAACACATTCCATAATCCTGCTGATGAAGAGCTCTGAAACACCGAAATTCTCAAGAACAGTCCTCAGAAATGTGTGGTTGACCCTGTCAAAGGCGTTCGCCATGTCCAGCTTGATTATCATACCCTTCTCATTTCTAGCTACGCTGCTGTGAATCGCCTCCTGAACCAGAATAACATTATCTGTTATATGTCTCTTGGGGAGAAATCCTCCTTGGTTATCCGAGATAAGAGAGGGAAGGATTTTTTTGAGCCTATTTGCCAGAATCTTAGTGATAATTTTGTATGAGACATTGCATAATGAAATAGGTCTGAACCTGTCAAAGGATTGAGGGTTGGGCTCCTTTGGGATTAGTGCTAAATGCGAAGATTTGATACTGCTGCCCATTTTACTTTTTGACTGAAAATTTCTCACCATTCTTATGTAATCTTTCTTGATGATATCCCAGTGGGTTTTGTAGAAGCTCACCGTGAAGCCATCTGGCCCGGGGGCTTTGTCTAGAGGCATACTATTGATTGACCATTCAATCTCTTCTATTGAGATTTCTTTGTCCAGCTCACAGTTTTGCGCTTCTGAGACATTTCTCTCAATGATGTTGGCGAAGTCTGCATTTTCTTGATAGTGAGGGTCAGCTGTGAGAAGAGATTGGAAGTGTTTAGAGGCAGCCTCCTTGATTTCCCCTTTGTCCGTAAGCTCTTTGCCTTCAAACATTATCCTTTCAATGTTATTTCCAGCTCTCCTTACTTTAAGACTGTTATGGAAGAACGAGGAGTTTTTATCCCCAGAATTGAGCCAGAGACATCTTGACTTCTGTCTTAGCTCTTCCTCTTCTTTACGATGATGTTTGTAAAGCGCTTTATACAGCTCTCCTTCTATCCTTTGGTCTTCTTCCGTTTCTTGGACTGCTTCCTTTTCCTGATTCCATTGCTCTAATTTCATTTGCAGATCGTTTTTTTCTTTCCTTTCCTCCTTCACGTGATTCCTCGCCCACTTCTTTATGGAAATCCTCAGCAATTTGATCTTTGTTTCCCAAACGAAGTGCGGGGAGCCTGTTATCTCCGTTGTCCAGGCTTCTTTTAGCATGATTTTGAAGTCCTCGCTGGAATCCCAGGCTCTGTTGTATTTGAAAGGCAGCGGATCCATGTCTTCCTCTTTGTCTAAATACAACGCCACTGGTTTGTGATCAGAAATGAAGCCCTGTATGATTGTGCTGCGAATCCTCGGAAAGTTGGCAACTGTTCTCTCCTGTACTAGGATTCTGTCAAGTCTCTCTTTGATATTGTTCCTGCCTGTTCTTTTATTTGACCATGTGTAACGGCCATTTTGAGGAGGGATATCTATGAAATTGTGAGTTTGAATGATATCTTCCAGTTTTTCTCTAGATGGGTCAATAAAAAACTTCCCTCCTAACTTCTCCTCTGCATTCCTTATTAAGTTCAGGTCTCCTCCTAGGAAAATATTCCTCCCTTGGGTAGTCTCAAGATCTGCAGTTAGAGAATCCCAACAAGAAGCTTTGTCTCTGAAGTGTGGGGGAGCATACACGTTATAGATTGTGTATTCCTCCTTCTTATCTGTACTTTGCATATCTATTCTGATCCACCATCTTTTTTGCTTGTTATCTATGAGATTCCAGTTACTTTTGTTCCATATTGCTCCTATACCTCCTGAGGCTCCTATTGCACTCATGGCAGTTCCTTCATACTTCCTATTTCTTATCAGGCTGTTTTGGAATTCTTTTTCATTGATTTTGGTCTCCTGGAGTAGGAGGAAGTCTGGTTGTTCTGCTTTAATAAGGTCTCGGACTGCATTTGCTTTTAGGGAGGAGCCCATCCCCCTACAGTTCCAAGAGACCAAAATCATCATTTACCTGTTTTGTTGTGGATCCCACTTTTCTCCTTCATCTTCTCCCCACTTCCTTTGTTCCTGTCAAGGTAGGTGTCCATTGGTTGCTGGGTCCCTGTAGCCATTTCTTTAGCCGCATTCTCATCTCTTATTTCCTTGTTTGATTTCCTTCCTACTTTTCTTGGTGGATCCGCGGCTGAGATGTTTTCCTTTGTTTTATTTCTAGTTAGAATTCTTTCCACTATTGGAGGTGGGGAGACCTGGAGGGGAGAAGAGGGGGAGGTTCTGGGGCCCTTGGGAGACGGAGGGGGGGATGAAGGCTCCTCTGAAGCCAGGGATTCAAAGGGATTGGAGGATGAGGGGATGGGAGGGCCCGAGCTTGATGGATGAGTGGAGAGGATTGGGGTTTCTGAGGAGGGCTCTGTTGATTCAGGGGGAGGGTTTGTCTTTTTTTTTTCCCTGACTATTTCCCATGCTTCCTCGGGGGCTTCATTATTGCTATTATCTTCTGATCTAGATTTACTGCACCTATTAGCAAAATCACCGTATTCATGACATACCTTACACTTGAAAGGGAGCTGCTCGTAGTCCACCTGCTGAATGTGCGTCCACTGATCTACTTTGAGTTTGATTGCCTCTGGTAAGCCTTTGCCCAAATCCACTTCTACACAAATCCTTGCGCATGCATGCATATTCTCCTTTGGCTCCGATCTGTCCACGTATTTCCCTACTGCGTTCCCGATGGCACGTACAGATTCATCTCCCCAACAGTGAAGCGGTAGGTGTGGGAGGCGTACCCAGACAGGAACTGCATTGGGAACGTCCATTTCCGGATCAAAGTCAGGGGTCCAGCGATTGAGATAAAGGCCTCTGGTGTCCATGAAATAGGGTCCGTTTCTGAAAATGAGGTTACGGTCCTCCACTGTTTCAAATAGGAAGGTAAAGAACCCCCTTCCGCAAAACCTTATTGTGATTTTTCCTTGGACCATAGCATTCCAGTTTCTTTCTACCCAGCGCTGAACCGTGCGAGGGGAAGGCCATAACCCCGTGAACTGGCCAACCAGGCCGCGTTCAGCGAGGGCCACAGCCGCTCTCGTTGGAAGTGCTGGGGGAAGAGAGACTTCCGGGATTTCATCCAGCTTCTTTACAAACTTTGAGGCTGAGGGCCGAATCCTTTCCTTGATATTCTCTGGAATAAGAGATGCAAAGGCTTTCTCCAGTTCTGCCTGCTCTTGGGAAGGTGGATCCATTGGGCCACGCAGGGGCACTCTAACAACTAACGAGAAGTAGATCCGGATGGGGAGAGGGCAGGAGGCCCTAAGAAAAGGGAAGCAACGGGAGGCTGCAGACAGCTACGGAGCTGCCAAACACGGGCTTTATCAGAAAAGGTCAGGGAAGGAGGCCCGGATGAGGGGAGGGCAGGAGGCCCCGGGTGGAGGGGGTCAGCAGCAGGATGCTGCAGCCCAGCAGCAGAGCTGCCAGGCTCGGGCGCGCTCAGAGGAGGTCAGGGACACGGCCGGGAGCGGGAGCTCACCATCGTCGCCACAGTCACCCAGAGGTCAGTTACTAATTAATCCATTTCTTTAGGTTCTTAGTAGTCTTTACAAAAGTTAGATTTAAGATTTTGTTAAGTACATTGTAAATCATTAGGAATTAAAGAATCAAAAACACCCAAACCAACTTAAAACTCAAAAACAATGAAGTAAGGAGGGTCATCTAGCACATATAGTGCACTAAACTTCATCAGTTTACGATAGCCGGATTGATAATTTATGTAGAGCAATTTAGGGCACTAAATTGACCAAACAGTTGGGATGGGTTTGAACGATTCTAACACTTGTGGATTTTCAGATATGTGAGGAAGATAGTGAAGTATTTCACAAAGAAATTTCCAATCAATTTCCTCCTCTAGAAATTGAAATGAAAGATTACGAATGCATTCCAAAAATTGCAACAAGGATTTGTCAGGAACTTTCTGTAATTCAAGAATATTTTTTCAAGTGCTTTACAGTCAAAATGATGGAAAGCACAATCTATATCTTCAATGAACTGGTTGAAATAGTCAATAAATTTATCATGCAATGTGACACACCATTGCAATGGGTTCCCTCCAAGTGTGAATGCAAACATGGAGAAGGCCAAATAATCCTCAAGGTCTTCAAAGGTATCATAAAGATCTTTGAAAGAAACTCTATGCCTAGGCCAAGTTGTTCTACCTTCACCTTTATATGTGTATTGTGACAAGAGATCCCATAACTCCATCGAGACTTCAAACACATTTCCATAAGGCATACATCTTGTAGGGTGAACTGTAACATAAGTCATGATAGATGTGCAGGGATTTAAAACATATTTTGAGGACTCAGCTTGTCATCTAGCCCTCCTTCTAGCGCCAGAAATGTTGACGGTGTTGGACCCGCTAACACTTTATGGGATCTCCTCGGTGATAAGTCCCAACTAGACCTCAGACGATTTGGATTAGGAGTCCCCTTAGTGGGTAGTAAAGTTATGCCTTGTCTACGATAGCATGCAAAGGCAAGCAAGATATCCTTCTTGGAAGCAAGCGTGTGACCTTGTAGCGAGTCAAGGGGGATGCATGGGAAGGTTCTAACACACGAAGGGGGAAATAAGTGTATCCCTTAGAATCTTGTAATAGTATGCAACCTAAAAGGAACACATAAATTGAATGACATCACAAGCTAGAAAGTAGAATAGTCAATAATCCAAAGTGATGCATTAAACCAACAACACGACTTCAACAAGATTCATACAATCACATAAGAGATAGTTTATACACAAATGTGTAAGTACAATGACACACATTGCTAAAGTAACTAGAATAGTCGAACTACAATAAAAACATATGTATGAGGATGTACTTTCTTTGTTATATTATATAAAGTGAAGGTCCAATTCATACATACAACCATGACAACCACTAGCCCCAATAATGGAATGTTACAATGAATAATGCCAACTCCTCCAAAGAGATGTACTCACTCTAGACTGTGGATAAGCCAAGGCTCATCACAATACTCTACAAGCCCTCTCTAAGAAATTGCTAGCAAATGCTTGGCTCCCAAAAGCCTCATCTATGAGTTATGAGGCTCTAATTATAACAAAGTTTGGGGTGACTCTTTACATTCCCCTTTGTGACTCTTGGACTACCTTCATGACTCTTCAACTTCATTACATAATTGTTTAGATTACATATGACTTTTTGCATTCCACTAATGACACTTGGAATTTCACTTTACATCATGTTTACAATAGCAATACATTTTCCACATATGCTCAAGTGGGAAAAAAATAGGCTTGAGTAAACAAGACAAGACAACACTAAGACTCAGATGGCTGTAGAATGATCGGCTCATCAATAACCTCTTCATGGTCCTCGCTGACAAAATGATGCCATGCTTGATAGTGCACAGTGGTTTCCAGATACTCTTTGATGATGTCTTCCTAGAAATGAAATCATGCTTCCATTGCTTCCGGTTATACTAATTTCGAACCTATATCCAACTCATCCTGTAACATGCACAACTTAGTCCTAAACAAGGCCAGACCAATGATGTACATCTGCATGTTGTCTGCATTGACTTGCAAATATGCACTAGTGGCCATGAGAATCAAGTGATCAAAGTACGTGTTGAGATCCAAGTTGAATTGGTTCTTCTCTTTGGCCTCGATGAGTGTACCGATCGATGGGGTGCCATAGTTTCTCACTATGACATCCAAAACTCCTGGACAACCGTGCATGTGAAGCCTCAACACTAGTGATGAGTGGTGGGAGTTCTTCATAGTTCCAGATCAGACTCTAGATGCGTGCTTTGTCCAAATCTACCTACGACTTCATCATCTTGTGCAGGTGAAGCGGGGCTACCTTATGCCTTATTTTCCATGTCTATATACGATCAACAACGTTATGCATATCTCTCAAAGTTCGAGCTATATTAGTGCAGAGCTGCTGATGACCATGTAAATGGAAACTTCCTTGTGCATGGTGATGAACATGTCATACAGTCTCCACGTGACTGTTTCAAGAGCCGATACTTCAGAAAGTATATCCTTCTTCATATTTGCTCCGATGGACCCTATTGATTGTTCCCCTCTCTACCTATCTGCTTGTAAACCCTTAGACACGGGCTCATTTTCTGCTATTCAGAACTTCACACTCAAGCTCATGAATTTGGCATAAGCCATTGTAGCATTGACCAAGGAAGTTGGATATCTTTGTACATCTGACACAGTCACCGATTCTTTAAAGTGCACAGGTTATGCATTCTCATCCGGGGTTTTCTCTCTACGTGCTTGTACAAATTTTTGTTGTGGCTCATCAAAGGCTATGTTATACACATATGTTCCTGGATTATCCTCAAGGAGAATAGTATCCCCTTGTTCACTCGGGACTTTCTCTACTGCTGGAGCTATTGAACCCTATGGAGTGACCATAGTTGTTTCTGGAATAAGGTTGGTGTCCTGATCCTATTCTGGCTACTCCATCTCCATGTCAATCTATTCTACCGTCAGTTCGTCCTACATAACAAGTTCCTGTTCCTGTAGTTTCTCACTCTTTTCCTCATTTTCTATTGGTTCAGAGTCTTCAACCTGTATCGACATGGTTTGCGCTGTCTGTGCACCTTGTAATTCCTCATGTTCCTATTCCTATTCATGCTACACTTCCTTCTCTCTTCTACACAGCTCTTGTTATTCTCTAATCTTCTCCTCTACTTCTTGAATCTTCCTCTATGCTTCATCCAGTATTTTCTTCTCCCTCTTTCTTTCAGGTAATCTCCTGTCACGTTGTCGCTTCTTTGCATTTGTCTCCAAATCCACTCTTTCCATTAGTGGGCCTTTCTTAAACTTGTAGCTTTGCTATGTCTCTGTGCTTTCGAAAATCTTCCTCTTACCTTTGTCTTGCAAAGGTTTTCTCCTTATGGTTGTTGTTGTTATTAGTTCTCCCTGGGGTGTTGCTCCCTTAATTGATGCTAGTCACTCTACTGCCATGCTGACAAATTCATTGATCCTAGAGGAGTTATACAAATATTTCCATGGGTCTTCCTTTCTCTAATGACACAACCCATAGATCCTAGAATAGTACACTCTCACACAGTGGTCCCTTCATAAGCCATGTGGATCACACAAATTAAAACTCTTGGTGTCAAACTTAAAATTCTTGAAGTCCTTGACCTCGGCATCCCCTTCTTTCAAACTCCATATCACGTACAACCCAGTTTGCAAAGGAAGAATAGGCCATTGTTCCTTCTTATTCCTATGCAATCCAGCTGATAACCCTATCGAGATGTGGTATGCAACATCCTGCATTACCAAATTTCCATGGAAAACCTTGGCAAGACATGTGGAGCCTTCCTTGTGTTGTACATCTTGATTAAGGTTCCATCGAATGGGTTGTAACAATCTGTAATGTTTAGCAATGCATCCGTTGTTGCATGGGACATGCAATGAAGATCTTGTTCAAAGATCATCATATACAGAGGGGCGATGGAATGGTAAGAGAGTCTAGCCATGACTCCTCAGTAGTTGCAGCCTGAGAGCAACTTGCAAGATACATTCACAACATTCTCTGAAGGTGTCCACACCCAACCCATGCAAGGACGCTATTTACGGCCACCGAATGCATCGAGAAGGTAGGAAGACATCAAAAAATTTTGTTTCTGAGCCTTGGGCGGACTCCAAGTGTTGGATACATGCACTTTGAGGTGGAGAGCCAACATGTAAGACTAGTTGAAAGGTTTTCCTTTGCTTTCCATCTAATACAAAATAACAACCCAACTCTGTTGGAAGGTCCTTCCATTCCCTTGGCCATACAGGTCACATGCAAAGATGAGTAGGAATTGGTAAGCCTTCCTCAGTGTATGCTTCTTGTATATCTAGTTGGGTGTCATCCTAAAATTTGATGGCTCCCTTACTCAACACTTTAAGATGTCTCTTGTATTCGTGCTACTATTGGGAGTGTAGAACAGTGCATCCATCCCATTCATTGGTTGTCGAAAATGGTACATCTGCTGATAATATTCCATCTTGAAGGAAGAAATATCCACTCCACTGACACTGCTTAGTATCATCATCTCAAGATCAGTGTGTGAGACAATCTAGTGGATCAAATTTGCACATGGGAAGGTGGGATACCTACATGCAACCTTGTATAATATTGACTTATATATATTAACATAGACCTATCGGTCCTCCAAATTCTCCTCAAAGCTGCCTGTGAATATAGTGTTGATGTCTTTCCATTTGACCCCCACTGAACCACATCTCCAATACTTCTTTAAACTATGTCTTTTGATCCATCTCTCTTGGAGGCCATGATACATGTAATACTGAGAAGTTGCTCAAAAATCTGTGGTACTTGGAAATAGAGAAGAAACCCACGACAAGAAAATGTCAGCTAAAAGCATGAAGCAACTTGAGAATCAACCAGGAAATAAACTGGTTACTGTTGGGAAACCTTGTACAACATTTACTCCTGGAGGCACATTGCTAACTAGAGTTTCACAATGCATAGTCCAGTGAGGCTCACTGCTAACTAAAATTGCACAATACACAAATTAGTTGAGTTGGATTACTGGTAGGATTGAGGCACTTCCTGCCAGGATTGCACGGATTTCTAGTTGGGAGCCAAGCGTTAGCAACCTCTGTGCAATTCCTTGAGGCAAGGCAAAGCCTGGACTACCAGTTATGTGAAGAGTATGCTAGGAGAAACAAGATTTGGGCCAGGATAACCTGGATCTACCCAATGGAAACATGAAAACATGAAGGACTGAATGTGTGTGCAAAAATGGTGCACATCTAAGTGAATAAACATGCATGCAATTAAAGAAATTGCAGAAATCAGCCAAACAGCAAAATTGTGAAGCTCATGAAAAGAGTCGCCGTAACGACATATGTTAGTGCATAAACTATGTTATTCATGCAGCACTAAGGAAAGGTAATGAAAAAATTAAAAGAACACTTATAGATGCTAAAACAAATTGAAATTCTGGCGGTCGTTCAATAAAACAAGGGAAACAACGCTCACACGAGCTAAAAAATAAAAAGTGACATAAAATGTTGCAAAGGACATAAAAGGAAAAATTGCCCGGAAAAGCTACACCGACTGTGCCAAAGGTTCATATATGCCTCAGGAATTCCAAAGCTTGAAGATCGAATGTGAAGAATTAGCTTTGAGGTGTTGTTTGAATAGATTTGATGAACTTAAGCTTTATGACGCACATGCCACAAATCTAGGAAAAAGGGATACTTGGCCGGGAGTTTCTAAAATTGATTTTCCATGTAACTCCTACTGCTCAAAATAGATCCCTAAAATATAGGGATGATTTTTCATTTTTTTTTCTTTTTTCTTTTTTTGGGAAAATCTTCTCGGCATTCAAGGGAGGATTGCACAGTTTTGGAGGGAACCAGGCAACCTACCAACACATGCATGTTCAGGAAGTCATTAAGGGAAACCTTCTGCGTTATTTATGGGCTGAGTGGCCCTCAATGGCTGGCTAGCTATACGTAATTTTCCATAGCAATGTTACTGGCCAGTTCTGTGCATTTATGGAGAGCAATGCTAGTTGGCCCATTCTACGCATCTATGGAGAACAGTGTCAGCTAGCCTACTTTATGAAATTTTCAGAGAAATGCTAGTTCGTTTGCTCTGCACAATTTTTTAGGGGAGGGAAACTATTGGGCTGTTCTATGGAATTCCTAAGGGGAAGGTAGACTACACTCTAAGATTGCACAGTTTTTCCCGACAACCCATTGGCCAAATGTGAACCAACTGCTAGGTCATCTTATGGTTGACCAACAGGAGAAGTTAGTGAACACAAGTTGTTAAGCGTTAGATAAAATCAAATAAACACAAGTACTTGATCAATGTGGGATAACGAAGTCTATGACTTTGAGGAGAGAGGCTCCAAAAAAAGCGAAGGAAAACTTTTGGAGGGTGGCTTTAGCCACTACAACAGGGTGTGGAATCAATACTACCCTAGTTTTATGAGCAAATGTATGGGTGTAGAATCCATAGTAAAATATATCTATGACCTATGTAATAGGGTAAGGTAAGGGTGTGGACATATATCTATGAGCTAAGTAATTCTTCTAGTTAGAATGAACAAAAATATTTTCATGGAATCTCATAGACATGATTGAGGATTGAATATGTGTAATTAAAGTTAAATGGATAGATATTTGTAACATGATTTTTCTTGAGATTTAAATCCATTATTTTATTTTTATTGCAAATGAAAATACTAAGATTGCTATATTGAACACCATTAGGTGGTTTAGAATATTTGGAATAATTGAATAAGTTGATGAAATGTCTTTTCTATTGGCTTAACACAAATTAGGTCTAGGAAAGGCACAATAGTATCTTTAATGATTTTTTCAGTTGAGTATTGGTTGAATTCTATTTAACTGAATTAGTTATTGAAATTATGAGGATTGAACTCATGAACTGCTCTAAACTGTTATTAGTTAGGTGATTGAGTCAAAATCCATATTATTTATGAACCTGATGAAATGCTTTCTTGGACTTTGATTAAATTGTAAATTATTAATAGAATAACATGTTTAGAAGATAAACATTTTATGTGGGAAGAACTTTGCTTCATTTGAAATTAAAGAAAAAAGTGTGTGATTAACGGAAATCTTAGTTGAGTTCTTGTTTTACAAGAATATGTTCTTGTGATATTTTTTGAGGGAGAAAGAGAGTGTGATCACATTTTGATGAATTGGAATCCTTGGATGCTTTAGAAGCCTAAGATGATTGTATTATATATGGAATGGAAGAGATTGATTTATTTAGGAATTTTGTGCTTGGATGTATAGTTTTATGAGTAGTTAGTAGTCTTGCAAAAGGTTATAATATTTTGAGAGCTAGTTAAATTTTTTTTATCATATATATATATATATATATATATATATATATATATATATATATATATATATATATATATATATATATATATATATATATATATATATATATATATATATATATATATATATATATATATATATATATATATATATATACTTATATGTAGGCTAGAAATACCTTTATGACAATCCAAATATTATTTAAAATCAACAAGATTCTTCATATTTTAAGAAAACTATGGTTTTCATAACTAGTTTTTTTGTGTGTGTATGTATTAATAGTAAGGAATAAGACATGAAACCAAATGAATTGATTAATTATTGAATAGAAATCATGAGTGATTTTATAGTGGGAAAACAAGTTGACTTATAGTTATCAAGATAGATTCAATAATATCTATATATATATATATATATATATATATATATATATATATATATATTTGGAATGAATAGATTCTAACTGATCCATCCATAATTAATTCTCAAGTAAGAGACATGAATGATAATGAAGATTATGGGAATTCAAGGAATGGTGTATAAAATGAAAATGGGTCAATGAGGACTATATAGAACCTTAGATTGTTAGTTAAAATATATGTGTGTGTGTGTGTGTGTGTGTCATGAACCTCAAATTGTGATTTTCACTAAGGAGTAAACATTTAGTAAAAAATGTAGGTTGATCTTAAAGATTTTGATTGCAAGGGACCGTTATGGAATGAAAAAGGGAAAACTTGGATTGAGAAGACATAAATCAAATGGGATGCAAGAGTGGGTTATATACAAGACATGTTTTATTGTATAGTTTCAATGGATATTGTATGTGCATGATTTGATGCTTGTTTTATGAAAATTTTATTGTGAGATAGGATGGGCCATGATTTTTGTTTATACATTTAATATGGGATTTGTTTGTGGGTTTGAAATCTAAATTTTTATATAGAAACCTAAGCGAATGACATAGGAAATATTATTTAATTCTTAATGCATTAGATAACGAAAAGACAATCATGTGTAATGTGAGATCATTTTCAAATAATATTATCTAGATATAATATGCTTGATTAGATGATTGTTTTGATATAGTATGTATTGTAGTGTATGTTAAAATCTATTTAGTATGCCATAACTATACATGGTACTTGATTAATAATGGTATTTTTGGTCTTCATGGACAACCCGATTGGATTTTAGAAATATATATATATATATATATATATAGGTATGTATGTATATATCCAATGACTATAATAAAATTTTGGGCCAAGTTTAATTTAAGGAGGGCAGTATGTAGTGTCCCACCATTGCAAGGTTAGTTTTGTGACACTTAGAGAGGGTGATTTTTATGTAATGATATAATATTATGCATGATAGACTTATGTACATGCTTATTTGCTATAGAACTAGTTTGGGTCACCTGGTTGCTATGTGCTTATGATAATATCTAAGTTTTTCTGTATAAGAATTAATTTTCGTTAAGAGTATATTATCAATGTTTTCTCTTTGGGCATCCTAGCTGGGACATAGGTGGGTGACACGTATGGTGATCCAATATTGAGACACAAAGATCCATGGATGATCATGGTTATGTGAAACAAGTTTTTAATTATGATTTATGGATGATATATGATTTGTATGATTACATATGCATAATATTGTACTAAGTAGGGTGTGGCATGGGACCTGGTTATTTACAAACAAGGATGCTAAAATTATAAATGACTATGGAAGTCATGAGACATGATTTATATGACTATATATGCTTAATATTGTATTGAGGTAGATGTGGCAGTGGAGATGGTTATTTTCATACAAGGATGTTGAAATTATGAATGACTATGGAAGTTATGCGCAATATTTGTTAAAATGTGAATAAGTTAATTATGAAGTTCATTTGATTCCTTTTATATATGATACTGCGATGTGTGAAGGTCTTGGAGCAAGGACTTACCAATGAACTGTCAGATGGTTATAAGCTCAAAATCGGTACCTGAAGGTGAGGCGTGGAGTTTCAAAGTAGAGTAGATGATAAGCCATGTAAGTTAGGGCATGGAGTCCTCAATCCATGAAAGATAAAGACTTGGAGTCTTAAATCTATAATAGAAGGATTGGAATGTGGAATCCTAAATATTTAAAACATCAAGGTGTGGAATATTGTATCCTTGGAGTAGATCAAGGTGCAGAGTCATTAATCTACTAAGGCACGAAGATATATGCAATATTGATGCAGAATCCCTACGCTCTGGAAGAAAAATACCACTCATGGTAATCTTAGGGATGGATTTTCTTAATAAAATCTCATTTATGACAATTTTGGAGTGACTTTCTTAAAATAGAAATTCATTTCTGGCATCTCAAGTATGACTTTCCAAAGATAGTAAATCACCTTCAATCAATGGGTAATCAAGTATAGTTGAATCAAAATCACTTAACTTATCATTAATCAACCCTAATAGTTATCTTGACATAATCCTCAATATTATTAATATTATTAATATTGTTATTATCTTTCATGATACTATAATATTATTATTAAAAGGGAATTACAAGTCACCTTCATCTCCTCAATCACTTCACACCTCTCTCATTGTTGACTCTCATGGCTCTATGTAAATATCTCTCTCTTTGATTAATACATTACACTCTCTCTTATGCACTTTTAAATTAATGTCATATTCCTCTTGCACTCATTAAAGTCATGTCATAAAATATTCCTCTTAAACTCTCTGTAATGCATAATTTACACTCTCCTTAACTAAGTAATGCATACCTATCCTTAATGGCATGAGTTACACTACTCTGAATAGAACACAAGGGATGCATATTACTCCTCCTTTATGAAAAGAATTTGTTTCTCCTCCTATATATGTGTCTCATGTATTCTCACTTAAAAAGGAGGGGGAGCTGTATTATAATACCAAGAGTTGGAAATAGTTGAAGGGGATTGTGAGAGGTCGATTCTTGGAGAATAGCCAAATGTTGTTGAAATGAATCTGAAATTCCTATACTAAATTACTGAGTAGTTCTACTTGGTGTAGTTTTCTATGAATGATATTCAGAGGAAGTGAAACTTATCATCCTTAATTTTCTTTGTATATCTCTCTATTACTATATATTGATACTTCTTGGGAAATATTATAGCTCAGGGGTTCCAGGGGGAGAAGTTCTCCCTGGATATTGTTGGATGGAAAAATGGATGGTTCATATAGGGATATGGATACTCTGATTGGAGTTGGAGCATATTCCCATCTTTTTGGAGTTGTATAAATACAAAACCAGGTATATTTATAAGAATTCTTAAAATTTCAGTTATTATAAGTTTGAAGTGCTGTAAAAATTTCAATTTATTGTAAGTTTCTACTTGTCAATGCCTATGAGATACTTGTAAAGTTAATTATGATCTAACCAATAATCATTGGGAGTTGTAGTTGGGAATGTACATGTAGGGGGATTAAAACAAGAATGTGTTGCTAAAGTTTCTAAGTTCAAATTATAATTATTTTTTGGCCATAGCAAGTTTTCATGAGTTGATGCAAATATCATATTAGCATAAATTTGTGTTTTCTTTCTCCATGTACAATTGTAGTTGAAGTTTCCACACCAAGTGTTTAACAAAGGGGTTAAATGAGGTAGTTGGAATTTTTTGTTGTTGTTGTTTTAAGAAATCGCCTCCCTGAGAATTTATGTTGTGCTTCATCTTAACATCAAGGGAAATTCGTGCCAATAGTCCATTTAACCCTCATTTTGATTCCAAAAAATGACTTTTCAAAACCAAGACCGTAAATCTAGGTGATTTTGTAGATTGTCGTTGCCAACTCTGTGTGCTTGTTCTCATGTTTTGGGTGAAAGAATAAGATGATTTAGTCTCTGTTTTAATATTCTGTCATTTGAAGAATTAATTTATAAATTTTATGAGCGAAATAGGTTGAGGAAGAATCTTATATTCATGTCAAATTTCCTTAAGATATTGTGGCTTCCAAGTGTTTGACAAAAAGATTATATGGTTTTAGATATCATGCTTGCAAAGTCTTTGTAAAAATGCCTCAATAGTGATAGCTTATAGATTTCATGCTTGCAAAGTATTTTTAGAAAAACGTCAACGGATATAGCTTTTGTGCATATAAGTTCTTAGAATAAATATCCCACTTACTGGAACTTTTATGTACTCGAAGATTTCTGAATTGATTATTTAATAGATGTAGCTTCCTATGTGTGAAAGTTTTTGTATGAATGCGAAAATGAATTAAATAAGTTGTTGAAGTGTTAATAAAGAATATTATAATTATTACTTTTATTATCTAAAGCTTTCATTTAAAAAAGGGTTTTTGTTGGAAGCAATTTTACAGTGACTAATTCTGTAGGATTTTGTCCAAGTGAGCATAATAAGCTTTGTCTGAGCTGAATGTATCCATGGGTGCAATATTATGTTTTAATGGTTGTAGGAAACAACTAGTGTGCCAAATTAACTATTTTATCTGTAACCATTTGAAGAATAATATCCCTCTGAATTTGTAGGATTGGTTTCTCTTGCCGCAACATTCATTATGCAAGTCTCATGATTGAAACAATGTTATTGGGAATGTTTAATTGATGAACCAATAAACATATCATATTTACTATATTTAGAAATAGAATCGTAATATTTTAGGTTCTTGTGGCATACTTTTGTGATTATAATGTCAAAATTTAATAAGTAGAAATTATTTAGCATAATCTAGGAGACCAAATAGGTTAATATAGCTTAATGCTCGTAGATGGCATTATGGTGGAATTAATTTCTAGTCTTACTTAGAGCTCAAATGTGATTATGAGAAGACAATATGCTTATTTTAAAATTGAGGAGAAATGTGTTTTGCAATTTGTTATAAGGGAAAGTTATCCCCAAATACTTATGTGATATTGTTATATTGAAACAGATGAAGGAACATGATTACATGATGACTAAGTCAATAATGTAACAAACAAATGAGAATTAGTGCTTAATGTGACCTCTAATTCTCTATATTATTTATGGTTTGTAAGGTGGGACCTTACATATGGTATCAGAACCAATTTAAAACATTGGGGCCTAATGGGCCAACATGCTTACTTGTAGGTTAATGCATGAATGTTGATTTTGCATGCATGTTGAACTAGTGTATGTTGAATTCGAAGCTTATTGGTTTCATAAAGGATATTATTATTATTATGTAGTTTATAAACTCATGAAAGAAAAATAATGCCTTCTTATATTACTATATATTTTTGTTAAGAAAAATTATTAGAAATGTAATAAAGGACTTGAAAACATGTTGGCAAAGTATGTTTTTGAGAAGTTGGGGTTAAGCCCAAACATGTGAATGGCTTGATTTTCAATGGGTGAATGAGATATGTGGAGTGGATTCATGGTTTCATATATGCTTAATGCATCATTATCATTGTGACATGTGCCTACTAGCCATTTTTAGTAGCTGAATTTGTATCTACCAAGAAAAATATTGGCCTAACCTAAACAATAGTATGATGACCTTGGTGTGTATGCTTTGGGAATTTGTAGCAAGTGTAAGGCCAGTAGTCAATTAAGATGATTATTGAGTTCATCGCGTTAATTTGGACTCTTTTCTTACCTACACTAATGGAAACTTCACAAAAGCTACCATGAAGGATGTCACTTTTAACTGTGAATGTAGATTCAAGAGTGATGTGTGTGCATTAATTTGATGTGTTAAACTATGATTTGGGAATACAATATTAATGAGTAAGAATAGAATTTATATGATTTCTTTCACATGATTTTGTGTAGTTTGGGTTGACATTATGCATCAAATAACTTGAAACTACTCAAATACTAGGTTGAGGTATCACCCTCCTAATAAACAAGAGGGTCAAATGATTGGTGCATGAAGGGTTTTGGAAGCCATTTTAAGGAAAATTTGAAGGTTATGTTCTCCTTAAGTTATGTATGGGTGTGGAATCCATACTATAATAAATCTATGAGCTAGTGTATAGGCGTGGAATCCATACTAGCATATACTTATGAGCAAATGTATGGTTGTCGAATCCATACTAACACGTATTTATGAGCTCAGTAACTCTTCTGGTTATAATGAACAAAAATATTTTGATGGAATCTCATAGACAATATTAAGCAGGATTGATTATGTGTAATTAATTTTAAATGGATAGATATTCATAACATGAATTTGCCAAAGATTTAAATCCATCATTTTATTTTTATTACAAATGATGATACTAAGACTGGTATAGCAAACACCATTAGGTGGTTTAGAATGTTTGGAATAGTTAATTTCGATATATGGAGTCAAGTGTGAACAACGTATATATCCTCTAATATTGTAATTATTTTGTTTGTGTTGGATTTAGGTAGAATTAAAATGATTTTCAAATTCTTGAAATGTAGAAAATGCTTAATGTGATAAATTGATTAAATATCTTTTCTATTGGCTTAAGACAAATTAGGTCTAGGAAAGCCATAATAGTCTTTTTAATGATTTTCTTAGTTGAGCATTGGTTGAATTCTATTTAACCAAATTAATTATAGAAATTATGAGGATTGAACTCATCAACTCTAAACTATTGTTAGTTAGGTGATCGAGTCAAAATTCATCTTGTTTATGAAATCGATGAACTACTTTCTTGGAATTTGATTAACTTGTAAATTCTTAAGCGAATAACATGTTTAGAAGATAAAAATTTTATATGGTGAAAACTTTGTTTTAATTTAACTTAAAGAAAAAAGTATGTGATTAATGCAAAGCTTAGTTGAGTTCTTGTTTACAAGAATATGTTCTTGTGATGTTTTTTGAGGGATAAATTGTAGGAGAGTGAGATGACATTTTGATGAATTGGAATTATTTCATGATTTATAAGCCTAAGATGATTGTGTTATATGTGGAATGGAAGATATTTATGGACTTAGGAATTTTGTGCTTCGATGAGCAGTTGTATGAGTAGTTAGTAATCCTGCAAAAGTTTATAATCCTTTGAGAGGTAGTTAAAGAAAACAAAAAAAAATTATCTCGAGGCTAGAAATGCCTTTATGATAGTCTAAATCTTATTTAAATTCAACAAGATTATTCATAGTTTGAGAAATGTATGGTTTTCATGGATTGATTCTTTTTGTGCGTATGTATTAATAGTAAGGAATAAGATATGAAACCAAATGAATTGATTAATTATTGAATAGAAATCATGAGTGATTTTATGGTGCAAAAATAAGTTTACTTACAGTTATTAAGATAGATTCAATAATATAGATATTGTATTTTTATAATTACGAAAGTTGTTCTTGATTGCAAGCCAGTTTCAAAAAGAGATATTTAATTGTTTTTGGAATGAATATCTTCTAATTGAGTCATTCATAATTTATTCTCAAGTAAGATAATTGAATAATAATGAAGATTATGGGAATTCAAGGAATGGTATATAATATAAAAGTGGAGTAATGAGGATTGTATAGAACCTTAGCTTGCTAATATAAATAAACTAAAACACTAAAATAAAAATAAAATTTATGTCTTCAACCTCAAATTGTGATTTTTCCTAAAAGTAAAAATTTAGTAAAAAGTGTAGTTAGATCATAAAAATTTTGATTGCAAGTGTGCCTTATGGAATGAAAAAGGTAAAAATTGGACTGGGAAGACGTAAATAAAGTGGGATGTAAGAGTGGGTTATATATATGACATGTTTTGTTTCATAGCTTCAATGAATATTATATGTGGATGTTTTGATGCTTATTTTTTGCAAAATTGATTGTGATATGAGATGCACCATCATTTTTATTTATAGAACTATTATGGGAGTTGTTTGTGAGTTTTCAAGCTCCAGTTTGATATAGAAACCTATGCAAATGACACAGGAAATATTATTGAATTATTAGGGCGTTAGATAAGGAAAAGAAAATCATTTGTAATGTGAGATCATTGTCAAATAATAATATGTAGATATAATATTATTGATTAGATTATTGTTTTTATATAGTGTGTATTGTAATGCATGTTAAAATATATTTAGTATGGAATAACTATATGTAGTACTTGACTTATAATGGTATTTTTCAACTTCATGGAAAACCAGATTTGGTATATATATATATATATATATATATATATATATATATATATATATATATATATATATATATATATATATATATATATATATATATATATATATATATATATATATATATATATATATATATATATATATATATATATATATATATATATATATATATATATATATATATATATATATATATATATATATATATATATATATATATATATATATATATATCCAATTACTATAATAAAACTTCGGGCCAGGATTAATTCAAGAGCGGGAGTATGTAGTGTCCCACCTTGGTAAGGTTAGTTTTGTGACACTTATAGAAGGTGATTTTAATTTAATAATATAAGATGATGAATGATGGACTTGTGTACATGCTTATATGCTATAGACGTAGTTTGGGTCACCTGGTTACTATGTTCTTATGCTAATATTTATGGTTGTGTGTATAAGAACTGATTTTGGTTAAGAGTATATTATCAATGTTTTCTCTTTTGGTATCCTAGTTTGGACATAAGTGTATGACATTGATGGTGATCCTACATTGAGACACATAGATCCATGGATGGTCATGTTTATGTGAAAAATATTGTTAATTATGATTTATGAATGATATATGATTTGTATGATTATATATGCATAACCTTGTACTAAGAAGGATGTAGTAGGGGACCTGGTTATTTGCAAACAAGGATGCTCAAAATTTAAATGATTGTGGAATTCATGATATATGATTTGTATTATTATATATGCTTAATCTTATATTGAGAAAGATGTGCCAAGGGACATGGTCATTTGCAAACAAGGATGCTCAAATTATAAATGATTGTGGAAGTCATGATACATGATTTTTATGATTATATATGCTTACTATTGTATTGAGAAGGATGTGACATGGGACATGATTATTTGAAAAAAAGGATGTTAAAATGATAAATGGTTGTGGAAGTCATTTCTCCAGATTCACAATGACTATGGAAGTAATGCACAATATTTGGTAAAATGTGAATAATTTAATTATGAAATTCATTTGATCTATGGGATTTTGATGTCCGTGAGGCTTAGAACAAGGCCTTAACAATGAAATATCAAATGGGTATGAGATCACGATCAATATATTAAGGTGAAGCATAGAGTTTCAAAGTAGAGTAGATGATAAGCCATGGAAATTATGGAGCAGTTTCCTAAATCCATGGAAGATAAACACGTGGAGTCTTCGATCTCTGATAAAAGGATCAGGGCACAGAGCCTTAAATCCATGAAAGATAAAGACAGGTACTCTTGGGTATATAATAAAAGTATTGGGGCACAAAGTCCTAAATATTTAAAATTTGAAGGTGTGGAATCTTGTATCCTTGGTGTAGATCAAGCCACGAAGTCCTCAATCTACTAAGTCACGAAGATGTACATAATATGGATGCAAAATCCGTATCCTCTGGAAGAAAAATACTGCTCATGGGAAGCTCAAGGATGAAATTCCTTAATAAAATATCATTTCTGACAATTCTAGAGTGACTTTATAAAAATATAAAGTCATTTCTAGAATCTCAAGTATGACTTTTCAAAAATATTAAATCACCTTCAATCAATTTGTAATCAAATATAGTTGAAGTAAAATCACTTAAATTATCATTAATCAATCCTAATAGTTCAATATGGACTTAATCCTAAATATTTCTAATATTATTAATATTATTATTCTCTTTTATGAGACTAAGATAATATTATTAAAAGGTAATCTGAAGTCACCTTTATCTCCTCAATCACTCCATACCTCTCTCCCTGATGATTCTGATGGCTCTATGTAAATATCTCTCTCTTTTAATAATATATTACACTCTTTTTTACGCACTCATCAAATATTGACATATTATCCTGTCGTACGGAATCAGTCAAAAGTGCGGACACAACTGACCTCCCTAGGAGTCTAAACTCTCTAGCGACAAACAAGACAAAATGGAGCGATCTTTCTCTAAATACACCTTTTAAAACATGAAAACTACAAGTGTTTAGGCTTACCTTATTCCAAAACGCTGTTGTTGTAGTCCGTCCTTGCCGATCCGGATGAGCTCCTCCTTCACATCAATTCCTGCAACCACAAACAATCAAACAATTACCAAGCACTTGCATCTCATATAATAAAACATATATTCAACATGCAGACCAAGGAACACATGAAATAACTCATTAACACAAGCTATTGAGAAAAATGAACCAGTTTGTATTAATAACGAAACAAAGAAACTCTTACAACCTGGCCTTGGTGTTGTGCAAGTTCCTCCCAGGGTCCATCAAGGGTTTTCCTCTACTTTGACAAAGCTCACCCACTTCCAAGTAGAATCAAGCAAAGACAATCTCTCCTCACAAGGTTCTAAATGGGAGTCCTAATTCCTGCAGCATTTACCCAAAGAAAATGTATAGCTTCCAACCTCTTCTCCCTCTGGCTCAATGCCTTTATTTATAGTGCTGTAAAGAGGTTATTCAGGTCCACCATCAATGGGATAATCCCCCTCTTTGGGTGGGATAGCTCCCTTATTGATGGGATAAGTTCCTCCTTAATAGGGATACATGAACCAACTGGAGGCGCATCCATTTCATCAAACCGACCTCTAGAAAGTTCTAGAAATAACCACAAGTAACTTTTTTAAGATGAAACTTGCGCATTTTTCCTTTTACAGAAGGACGCACCTGTCCCTTAACATACAGAGCGTCCAAGGACGCAGCCTTTGTGAACATTGTGAGCGTCCCCGCAGGTAAGGCTTGAGAGAACCTGCGTCCCCAGAGAGAAACACATTTTTTTACAAGACTTTCTCTCTTCTTTGAGTTTTAGATGGATAGCAGAGGCATAAGACTTGCCTAAGAGGGTAGCATGACTGTTGATTGAGCCATACTAACTGTAAATAGTCATGGTGACATTTTTTAGTGTAACATATCCTTACACTCATTAAAGACATGTCATAAAATATTCATCTTACTCTCTCTTTAATGCATAAGTCACACTCTCCTTAGCTAAGTAACACATACCTCTCCTTAATGGCATGAGTTAAACTCCTATAAGTGGAATACAAGGAATGCATATTATTCCTCATTTACGATGGGAATTTGTTGCTCCTCCTATATATTTGTCTCATGTATTCTCACTTAAAAAAGAGGGGGAGTTGCATTGTAATACCAATAGTGTTATGCAACCACCTCAAAAATAGATAGATCAACGACTTAAAAATTATACTCTTTGAGGGGGGAACCTCCTTTACATTACATAAATGAACAATTCTTGGATGATTGAAACAAAGAAACTTCCTTTCTATATATAGGAGTCTAAGGGGTAAAAATATAATTAGAGCTAACATAACAATAATAACGTAAGGGAACAACAATCACAATAGTGGGCTTCTATGGGGCACAATAATAATAATACGGGGACTACATGGAGACAAAAATAACAATAAGGGGGTTACACTGACAATAATGATGAGATAATACACTAGTATTATAGGGACCTAACATGCCCCTCTTCTTCAAAAAAAAATTTGTCCTCAATGCTTGAGTAGTTATGGATGTTTTTCTACAAAATTCTCATCCTCCCATGTGGAATATTCAGTGGGGAAATTATTCCACTTGATGAGATAATTTGTAATTGATTGATCTCATAGCTATTGAGTTCTTTCTTCTATGAATCATTGAGGTTCCAATGTGATCTTTCCTTCCTCCTTAAGTTTTGGCAATATTGTTTAGCTAGGAGCTAGTCACCTATATCCTTCTTTAAGAATGAAACATGGAAATATGGTTGCACTCGAGAAGATGAATGAAGCTCCAATTTGTATGCCATAGTACCAATATTTTGCAAAACCTTGTAAGGACCATAATACTTTGGTGATAATTTATTATCCTTCTTAGCTTGATTGGGGGGTCATTTCTTTGTATGGTTATAGAAGTAAAAATACCTAGTCATATACATCAAACTTCTTTCGCTGTGATGTTAATCATCCTATTGTTTCATTCTATTATGCACCAAAGTGAGGTTATCATTTAAGAGTTGGATAAATTATTGGTGTGCTCGATGTGATCTTCCACTGCTTGAACCTTAGAATTTTCTCTTAAATATGATGTGATGAACAATAGATGATATCCATAAAGTGCCATAAATGGGGGTCATTTGTGTTGTAGTATGGAAGAAAGTTTTATACCACCATTTAGCCAGAGGTAACCACTTGACCGATTCTGTCTTTTATGAGATATAAAGCAACACATATATCCTTCCAAATATTTGTTCATTATCTCAGTTTTCCGATCAGACTGAGGATGATAAGAGGCATTATGAGCTAAATAGTACCTAGAAAAGAAACTAATTTCATCAAAAAAAATTCAGTGAAAATGGGATCTTTGTCTCTTACAATAATCTTTGGGTTTCCACGTAGCTTTTGAATTGTTTCCATAAATGCAGTAGCAATTGTACTAGATTTAAATGGATGAGGTAATTCACAAAAGTGTGTATAGTTGGTAAGTCTATAAACTACCACCATGATGACACTCTTTCGTTCGAACTTGGGTAAACCTATGATAAAATCCATTGAAACCTCCTCCCAACAATGAATTGGAGTGGATATTGTCATAGACTGGAGGTCGTACTTTTTTCAACTTTTTTTTTTTGGCAAACCAAACATTCCACCACAACATTTTGAATATCATATTTAAGGCCATCCCAAAAAGAATCCTTCTTAACCCTGTGTTATGTTTTTTAAAATCCTGAGTGCCCTCCTACATGAGAGGTGTGCAATTTTAGAAGAATATTTTGTTTGAATTGGAAATTCTTACAAATGTATAAGTGACATTTCTACCATAATGAATCATTTTTCCAGCTAAATTTATCATATGTACTAGGATATTGTTGTAATGTTTGAATGGGTTGCCACACTTATTCATCATTCTTCCATTTATCCCTTGCATTGATTATCCAATCTGGTTGGAAAATAGAAATGGCACAAAGAAATGCTTCCACATCCTCATCCTTTCTTGAGAGTGCATTTGCAACAACATTTTGCTTCCCTTTTTTGTAGATGATTTTGAAGTCATAACCCAACATATTTGTGACGGACTTTTGCTACTCTTCTAAAGATAATATTCATTCTAAAAAGTGTTTAAGGCTATCATGATTCGTTTTCACCTTGAAGTGCATTCCCATTAGGTAAGATTGCCATTTCGTAAGTGCATGTGTTATTGCCAAAATTTCCTTCTCATAAATAGTTGTGCGTAAATACTTTCCTTTGATTGGATGACTTTCAAGCGAAATGGGTCTTCCCTCTTGCATTAAAACAACACCAGTTCCATTTCTTGAGCCATCACATTCCACAATAAATGTTTTTGTCAAGTCTGCCATAGCTAAGACCGATGCTTGGATCATTGCCTCTTTAATATCTTAAAAGGCCTTATTTGCTTTTGGAGTCCAAGAAGATGCATATTTCTTCAATAATTTTCTTAGAGGTGTTGTTATTCTCACATAATTCTTAACAAACTTGTGATAATACCATGTCAACTGTTAGAAAATTATATATTACAGGGAAATGGAACACATTAAATATTGTAGAAATATAAACACATAAAACAAATAAAACAAGAGAGGCACATATATACGTGGTTCACCCAATTGGGATATGTGCACATAGAAACAACCATTCCTTCCTTTATATTATCCAGCACACTAAAGAGATACAACCCACAACATATCCGATGTAATTCCATCTTCTCTCTCTCAATCTCCTCTCTCTTATTGCTTAGAATACAAATCTACATAGACACAATACAATTCCCTCATATATAGTGAGGGGGTTTCCTTCTAGGGCAAAAAAACCTAAATTAAACCCAACTTCTACCATCAGATCTGCACCTAATGAACGACCTAGATCAACTACAAAATTACAACATTTTACAAGGCAATTTTACATCCATTTTTAGCTTCGTCCCCCCTGGACCCCCCTTTAGCATATATTTTACGGGCGGTGTTGCCGCCACATTACCAACTGGGGTCCAATGTGGCGATACCTTTAAATAAATAAGATAATCAGGATGGACATGCAACATCAACCCCAGAAATACTCATAGATGCTTTATGGATGTGGGGATTTTCCATTCCTTAATGGATTTAATTTTGTTAAGGTCTACCTTAACACCATCATGAGATACAATATGACCCAGATATTCCACCTCCTGTACTCGAAAGAAACATTTGGAGGTTTTCGCATATAATTATTCCTCCTCCAATATTTTGAGCACCCTGTCAACATATTGAACATGATCCTTCCAACGGTTGTTGTGGATTAGTATATCATCAAAAAAAACTAACACAAATTTTCTAAGGAAGGGTTAGAAAATGAATTTCATCAAACCTTCAAATGTAGAAGGTGCATTGGTAAGGACAAAAGGCATGACCAAAAATTCATAACGACCCTCATGAGTTCTAAATGATGTTTTCTGAATGTCTTCAGTCTTTATTCTTATTTGATGATATCCTAAATGAAGATCCAACTTGGTAAAGTAAATTGCTCCATGCAATTCATCAATGATAGGAATGGGAAATTTGTCTTTAATAGTGACACTATTGAGCTCCCTATAATTCAAACACATGTGCCATGATCCATTCCTATTATGCACCAATATTACTAGAGTAGAGAAAGAGCTTTGACTAGGTTGAATTATACCAGCCTCTAGCATTTCTGCAACCATACATTCAATTTCAATCTTTTGGGCATAGGGATATATATAAGTCCTGATGTTTATAGTAACAAACGCTGGAATAAAATGAATACCAATATAATGATCATGAATAGGTGGGAGGCCTTTGGGAGCCTCAAATATCTCCGAATGTTTGTCCAAGACATTTTGGAGATTTGGAGAAATAGATGGTTTTGATGTTGGAACCTTTACTGAACATAATTGTGCAATTACGCCCCATTTTTATTTATTTGGAAGCTTTGTCATGCCATTAGAGTTGATTATCGTTCATGTTTTCCTTGTGACACCCGTTAATTCAATTTCCTTTCTTTCACAAAAAAAATTCAAGAAACATTCTTGAAAACTAAACGTTATCGTACCCAAAGATTGTAACCATTAGACTCCTAGTGGAACATCAACACCACCCATTGGAATGGAGAGAATTGTTCTATTCCATACATATTCCCCTGTAGTCAGCTTGATATTATGGCACCTTTTGGAGCAATTTATAGTTCATCTATTTGCACCCATCACTTGACTCTCTAGTGCTGGGTATAGGAAATAATTCAATTCCTTGGTTATCTTACAATGAATAAAATTATGGGTACTACCTAAATCAATCAGCACTATTACCTATTTCATCTTGATATTTCCTTCTATATTGAGAGTTTGAGGAGTGTAAATTCATACCAATCTGTTATAGTATGTGGTCGGATTCATTTATTCTTTCTATAGGGTTGGTTCCTTGTATATATCCTCTTCCTTTGAAGTTTCTTGTTCCTTTTCTTCCTCCTATTCACAATCTATGTAAAATAATTTCTTCTCAGAACACTTATGACCTTGAGTGTATTTGCTATCACAAATATAGAAAATAATTTATCTCTTTTTTCTTCCAATTATTGTGGTGTCAACCTTGTAGGTTGTTGAAGGCTAGGGGCCGCAACAATCTATCATTAGAGTTGTGAGTGTGTTGATGCCCTAAAAATTGTTGTATCGACATTGGGGGATAACCACCCGGTCCGGACCTTAATGGAGCTCTTCTTCCATTTTGGATGGTGGCTCCGACTGGATATAATGGGACCAATTTCCCAATAATGAATAAAAGGGGATGGATGAGTGATTGGTTTCTAATAAATGAAAATGAATGGATGACTTAATCTAACAGCTAAACATAAATGACTATTCTATCCTGGGAGGCTTCTATTCTTTTAAGTCCAACACTTGATGATCTCTGTTCATTGATAGGAATATAGATGACTCTACACAATAAACATAGAAATTCATTCACTTAATGATTTCTTTGTTCAAATAGTTGAACAAAGTGATTAACAAAACATTGTTACACTTATCCTTTTATATTACCGATACATGTATGATAAAAGAAAAGCATGTTGTAAACATCGAGTAGTGGAAATTGTAAAGAATGATGTTGAAAACACACACATATATCCGATAATAGCAAGTGCAATCAAACAACAATTCACATAAAAAGAATGAACTCAGACATAGATAGTAGTACCATATGAGCTGCAAAT
Source organism: Pinus tabuliformis (assembly GCA_031772625.1). Lineage (NCBI taxonomy): Eukaryota > Viridiplantae > Streptophyta > Pinopsida > Pinales > Pinaceae > Pinus > Pinus tabuliformis. Next base: position 1,135,693,577 of record CM062818.1, on the reverse strand, counting down.
AATTCCCAACATCAATCACTATTTGAATTCCTTCTTCCGATTCAGAAATACTTTTAAAAAAAGGCAATAGTGCACATCCACATAAAAGCTTCGTTATAAAAATTGGAATAATTGGCCCAGTCTTTATAAAAAAATATGCCTGAAGTACAGTAGTGCAACTCCAGGTTTAAGTCATATACAAAAACTTACGACCCTTTCCAATGCATTGAAAGTGTCTATAAATACTTGATTAAAACTAACTAACTATGAAATTAAAAACCTACTTAATTGGTACAACTTGATTTGGAGTATCTTCCTCATAGCAATCTGGCAGTCGGCAGCATGATTCACCACTTTGGATGTTTTCCTTTCGACCTGAGTTGGCATATTGGTAGCATTGGTTCCACTTATGCAGGTCGGTTGAGACGAGAATTGAGTTGGGCAGCACAGGTGGCATCTTGTATATCGGGAATGATACACCCGATTGCATTTGTCAGACACTTGAGGGCGGATCTCTGGCTGTATGGTTTTACTAGGAACAACCAATAGGTGTCCCAAGTCAAACTGTTAATACCTGTGATCATTCTCCCATTCTTCTCCAGCTCTTGATAACATGACTGCTCCAATGTTTTAGCCAATAGTAATTTACCTGGGGTACATTGAGAGATCATTTTAGATAAGTAGAGAGTATCATTAATCAATTCAACCAAATTACTTGTGGTTAACTTGCATCTGGAAACTGCTCTCTCTGCCTTCATTAACTGGGACTTCCATTCCATAAATAAGATCTCTTTATGGGATTCTAAGATTTTTGGCAAATTAGCTGCCTATTCCTCATCAGTGTCTTTCCACTCAAGAAAATTTGTCAAGGTCTCATCGGCCTGCTCCAAGTCTGTTCTAGCATCAACCGATTTATAAATTATTGATGTTGTTATGTAACATAAGGGTTCTGCTTGAGCGATTTGTTGACATAATAGCCTTATTTGTGTTACCAATGCTTTGTTAATCTGTTGTGCTTCTGCTCTGAACTCTGCAGGCTGTGGAAGATTCTTTGACTTTTCTATTTGGGCTGAAAATTGAGCAATTCTCTCATCTTTAGATTTCCCCATTTGTTCATGCACTGCTTCTAATTTTTCCAACACTTCCGAGAACTCTTTCTGCTTTTGAATTGCACTTGAATCAATTCTTTGTTTCTCTTCCTGCAATTGTTTATTCAATTGATTGTTTATTTGTTGCTATGTAGACAACGGCTATACAAGTTGCTCTGCTTTCTGATGTGCCTTCGATAACTGTACTTGTAGTGAGGTGATTGCTTGGTCCTTTTCTCTTAACAGATTAGTCACTTTTGATGCCTTTTCCATGGTGGCCGCCGAATAGGCTCCAGCATATTAGGACAATTTTGTAAGGTCATCAGAATGATCAAACTCCTCTTTCCAGACCACATTGGTTGTCACTGTTTGTTCAGGGAATAGGGAAGGTTGATAAGTCCTTCTCCTTTTCCACTGTCATTTTACTACAGCCCTGTGCTTTGGGATGTAAAAGACATCCAATGGAGGTATCTCCTCCACTTTCAAAATGACCTGATCCGAAGGATCCTTTGGAATTATCTCTATTCCTGTAGAAAGGGGTAGGCCGCTGGTTCCACTTGGAACCTCTTTAGATGTTGTATCCTGTGTGTCAGCTGCTTTTGATGTATCGACTTCCTTTGAGCTCTCAAGATTGCTTATGATTGAGTCGAATTGCTGCCATTCCTAGAGCAATTTCGTGTCAATCTGGATATCTACATTCACGTCTGTGCTACTCTTCTCCTGCTCTTTCTTCTGCATTTCCTCTTGCTCTTTCCTATGCACTTCCTCCTGCTCTTTCCTCTACACTTCCTCCTGCTCTTTCCTCTACACTTCCTCCTTCTCTTTTGTTTGGATTTCTCCAGCAATTTCTGATGTAGCAGGAGGTCGTTGTTCAAGCTCACTTGACTGTGTCATCGGGGTTGTTGCTAACTGATCTAGAGGCAAAGTTTGCAACCTCTATTCTCTAAGTCTGTTAAATTCAACTAACCCGTCATCATGATATTTCATTCAGGCTAGTGATTGAACCGGTAATAGCGACTCGGCTGAGGAGAACAGGTCATCAAAATCATCATCTTTATGGTCAAATTTAGTGAGTTTTTCCTGTTCAAGTCCATTGTAGGCGACTTTGTTTGGATCAAATCCCCTATTAGGAAGAGTGGCGAGATTCAGTTCCTTAATATTATCTACTTCTTTCTCTGCATGTTTAAAGTCATGCAGAGCGTAAACACCACATATTAGAGGAAAATAAGGCCAAACCTGCTTCTTTTTATTCCTTAGAGTTTGTGTAACTCCTTCGGATGTAATCTGATATGCTACCTCTCGGGCTAACTGTTTGCCGGGTATATACAAAGGGAGGACATGAGGCTTCGCATGGCTACCAAAAACTCTTACATAGGTGAATTTTTCTTCTCCAAACCATCTCCCTATGGTTGTCAAGTCAATCCCCGCTTGTGAGGAAATGTTAGGAGCAGGTTTGTCAAAAATGGCATAGTGAATGGGTAACATAAAACCATTGCAAACTTGGTATAAATGGTGTTTATAGTGGGCTTTCCATAACTTCTGGTGGTATATATGAATGGGCATGGGGTCTTGTGGAGTCCATCTCCACCCCAGCACAAGAATTTTGGAACTAAAACACAGGGTATCCAATATGTAGGCACTATAGAAAAATGGGGGAATGAACCTTTCAGTAACGCAAGATTTGTTTCTGAATTCAAGAACCGCAGTTTCTAACTTATCAGACAGTATATTTCCCCAATCCATTATTTCACTATTGCATGCTGCCTCCATCAAGGGTACCATCTCTATAGTGAAGTTTGAGGAACCATGCAACCCCCACAACCTACACATCATTACTTTGGCATAACAATAAGGAGAACACAAGGAATCGACAGAGTACTTACCTGAAGACTCATGCTTGTGTTTCGCTGGGTTTTGCCTCCAATCCCGTATGGGTTCTGATTTAATGTTGTTTTCATTTATGAATTTCTCCAGGAAAGCTTTATTGTACTTCTTCTCCGGTGCAGGCAAATGGTAAATTTGCCTCAAATCATCAGGTTGAAATGAGCCGAACACTCTTCCGTCCATGGTGAAAAATGTTCTGTTTGTGATTGGGATTTTTTCAATTGCCCATCTCACCACATCTGTATATGGGAGAACTTGTTCTCGGGCTGCTATCCGATGAAGGTAAGAATCGGCTAAATCCTTTAGAGTAGCATTAGACTTCCGAGTCGGGTCTGTTGTGGCTTGCACTATTGTTACCTTAGGCTCTTCGGCCTCAATCATATTGTAGATGCTCAGCCAAGTAGTTTTACCGAGTCCTAGACATGTGGTGTCCAATATTAGTCCCTTTTTGCTTGGTCTTGAATCGGCAATATGTTGTCCTATAACTGCCGAAGCGGAAGTTGTTCCAGTTTTCTTAGATGTCTTCCCCATTTGGCTTAAATTTGCTGCTTCAGAAGAGCTCTGAACAGGAGAGAAAATGAACGTAATGCAGAGAATTGCTGGTGCAAACCAAAGATGAACGAGATATATTAATCAATGAATAATGGAGGATTTAGCTTAAGGTGGCCACGGATACAATCTCTGAAGAGATTTTAGCCTTACTGTTTCATTAAATGGCCATTTAAACCTGTCAATCCTTTAAATGCTCATCATATCGTTTATTGGCCGAATGATTCATTTAAGCATGGCTTTGATCTTTTGGCGGTTCAGTGTAAGTGAATCACTATCAGGAAGAGAAAGGCCTTTAATACTAAATAACCATAATATATCTCGGCCTTATCAATCTTTTTCAAAATATGCGCATAGCTTTATCGCAATTGGTGATTGGGGGAATGCTTAAGTTTTTATATTGGTCTCCTTTCAGAATCCTCGATCACCGATAGCGATATCGCCAATTCGCATCGGGATTTTTAAACGAGGGCTTTAGATGCATGCATGGTACATCCCCGATCGCAGATAGCGATATCACATCAGAGCGAAGAGGGGTCTTTTGTTATGGTCGCTTGCCTTCCTGATATCCGATAACCATTTGTGTAATGTTGCATCGGGGAAAATCAATGGGTCTTTAAGTAATGCATCCTTTGTTATGGCGATATGCGATCTTGCGATCACTTTGTCACAATAATAAAAGATTATTCACTCTTTATTATAATACCGATTAAGTGATTTATCAAAAAGGTTTATAATGTTTTATTTCTTTTCGGACCTTTTGAATAATTATAAGTTGATACCAATTTAAATGAAAAGGCACCCATTTCATATTAAAGTTTTGAAAAATAAAAATTGTATGAAATGGGGGGGTTGTTGTAGAGCACAACAGAGTGGTAGGCTTCCTTCTTGCCATAATTTTTCTTTCAATTTTTCTTTCCAACCTGAATTCCTCTCCAATGAATCAGGTTCCCAAATATGAACCTCATGTTGGATGTTATCCTTTAAATTCCCTATGAATACATCAATCCTATGTTCCTCTGGAATATCATTTACCCTTATATTTAATTTTTGGAAGTCCTCAATGTGCTCCACAATTGAACCCTTTTGTTTGATATTTATCAATTGGCTAAAGAAGGTGTTGATATTTGTATCCTCATAATGTGCTATCATATCCTCCATAAAAATTGACCAAGTGACAAGTGGTTTATGAAAGCAAAGACATTCATACCATACAAACTGATTGGGTTCTAAATGTAAAGTTGCAATGCATACCTTTTATGTGTGTTTCACACTATGAAGATCAAAATATTTCTCCATATGTAGTATCCATGTTACTGGATCCTTGCCATCAAACTTCCTCATATCGATCTTGAGAATATGGTGGGTCTCCAATCCAATGTTAGAGTCTATGAAATCATTATTAAAATTTCTTTTGTTTTCATCATGAGTTTCAACTAATATATTTTTGCCATTAGGAAGAATTTCTTGTAGCATATTTGTCAAGACTTCCTTCAAACCTTCCATGTATGATTTTAAAATATTCTTCAAACCATCCATCTTAGCTTCCATTTCATTTTTTGTTACTCTTTGCAAGAGAGAAATTTGTTGCACTTGGTCTCCTAATTTTGATATATCATGTTGCATTTCGTCCTCTTCTTCATGTGTCATGGTATAGATTCTTGGATGCTTACTAGATGTTTCCATTTTCCTTCTTAGAGGAACTTTAAAATCAAGTAATGATATATATGATTCACTATGTCCTTTGAATCACTTTAAACTGATTTTTCAAATAAAAGTTATGAAAGTTTTAAAAAAATTACACACATTTTTCTTTCTTTTAGGATCTCTATCTTAAAACGATTATAGCTATGTAATTTTGGATCTCCAACTTCTAAAATTTCTTCCTGTGGTTCTGAGTTCTCTTTCCAACCCCACAAGTCTGGTCAATATTGAATTCTTAAAGAAGCCGCTATACCAAATCTCCCACAATGACCTGATTATGGTTTGGTTTAGTAGAGCAAAGTTGTAAGGGATGCTGCATGTCATTGTTTCACCTTTCAGCCCTAAAATTTCTGCAAAACCTATAGTTTGTACACTTTTAGCCACCTTTTATAGAATTCAAATGTGATGCCTAAAACGAAAGTTATGATGATTTTCCCTAGCTCACTTGTTTGAGACAGAATTATAGAGCCCGTAAAAAGCCTAACTTCCTCATATCATATCTCTAAAAATGCAGTGAAGCAAGATCAATTTTTTGTACAGAAAGTTATCCAGGATTTCAGCTCCACCTAGTAAAAATTTCCCCATCTGCAGCCTCGTAGAAAAAATGTTATAGTGAATATTCCAAGATGACTTGTTTGAAGAAGAAAAACCCTACAATCCAAATCTCTAATACCAAATGTGATGCAACTAGCTCACAAATAGATAGATCAAAGACCTAAAAATTATCCTCTTCAACTTGGAAACCTCCTTTACATTACATAAATGAAAAATTCTTGGATGATTCAAATGAAAAAAGCTCCTTCCTATGTATAGGAGTCTAAGGGGTCATAATTTAATCAAAGCCGACATAACAATAATAATGTAAGGCCACAATAGTGGGCTTCTATGGGGCACAATAGTAACAATCTGGAGAATACATGTTGGCTTAAGGGGGTCTAACCCAGGTTCAGAGTTATTCACACCAACTAACAAAACCCTAACTGCTAGCCTTTTTGGCAACAACCTGTGTAACACAGGCTGCAGTATCACCTGAAGTAGTATTGGGGGATTCTAGAACTAGGTTTCTACATCAAGAGCACTGTGTGATGGTATTCGTAAGGATCTTCTACCTTAGATCTACCTTCGTGCAGATTTATTCCTTCCGACTATCAACTGTTGCAACTCTATTGAACTGAATTTTCAATCTTTGCGAAGGTATTTACTTGTACTTAACCTACATAAAAGAGACAGATTCACTACTTTTGTGCAATAAACTATATATTCTGAAGCCCTTATGACCTAGATCTGTTGTTGCGTAAATCTACCCTTTCCGACAACAGAGCTATCTAACAACTTCTCGAGCTCCATGAAGGTGGTTATTTATACTTACTATGTTCAATTATTACAAATCTATTTGTTTCACACATAAATTAAGCATTAATTCACATAAAAAATATCACATAGGGGAGATACATAAACTTAAGAAGAAGTAGATAGCAAGGCAATATGCATTAGAATTGCTCAAAACCAGTATTTATTAAGATTTAAACATTCATATATAGAATTCTTCTCCCTGCACACCTAGCCACAAGGGCCCACGCACTCACCTGGAGGAGCCTTCCCCTTTCGCCTAGGTATAGGAAATAAACCTTTCCTGCCTTAGCACTTTTCCCTCACAATGATTCTTCACAAACAGTTATCTCTTAGACTCTCTATTACTCAACTATATATAGCATTTTAATTATAATACAATGGCCTATGAACCATTAGTGTATCTCAAAACCATCCTATCACCTACCCATACAAGGGGTTAATGCCCCTTTGACTCTTAGCTTTGTGCTCCACTTCCACATTTGGCAGACACTTTACATTCTTTCACAAAAACTATTACAAAGCTTGACTTAGCTAAAAAAAATTGACACCGGGCGCCCCATCCCAACAGGCCCCCAACAAAAATATGGTGACTCGCCCTCAAGTCACTCAGCTGGTTTCTCCACTTTATTGCAGAGTTCACTGAACTCCATCTTCAAGACTCGAAGGTCTGTCGTGCTCTATACATTGGCCTACTTCACTTCTTCAACTAGATTCTCTGTAGTTGGCCCCTCCATTGCAAGGTTCATGGTCCTATGTGTTTGTTGGAAAGTATTCAACTTTTCTTAGATAGCCAGAGTAATATGGATCATTTCCTCTATCCATGGTTGAATTTGATCCTTCAAAACTTGTTCTTTACGCTTAAACTCCTCAACTTGTGCCTACATGACCTTCATTTTTGTAGGCGTGCGAAGCGCTAGACTGGAGCCAAAGTGCGTGCAGTCACCCTAATCTCATCAACCTTCTACTGTGCCTCTATTACCTTTGTACCCAATCTATACAGGTTTGAGTCCTCCTGCAAAATGGTCCATAACTCCATTGAATTTTTAAAGAGGGAATTGTAGCCTGTTACTGCACTATCCATGGTAGAAATCTGTGCTCTGATGGTTACACCGCGGTGCTCCCTGATCTCTGGTGGCATAGTCCACTGGAGTTACAATTGTAGTTCTGAGATCTTCATCTAAAATTCAAAAGTGAATCAGTCTACCTCATCCTTAGACTTTCATACTACAACAACCAATTTCTAAAACTTTATTTAAGCTGCCACATCCTCTGGAATGTGTAGTTCTGGTATTGAATTACATGCTTAGGTAATTGTTGCTTCGAGGCTTTGGCTTTGTGCTACTAGCTATTCTTTTTCCTTAAGAGCCCAAGCCTTTTTAGAGAATATCTACTCATTGTTCATTTTAACTTTGCTAATCACTGATAGTGTGCATTGTTCTCTGATTTGAAGCTCATCCGACACCCATTGATGGAGTGTGTGGAGGGTCTGAAGTGGTGACATGACCAAATTCATACCAATGCCTTTGATCTTTCCTAGACGGGTATATATTCCTTCAACTCCGCACGTAATGTTACTTTTCGCAAGGGAATGACTTTGATGTCCAGAGTGTGTTCTGTTTCTATTACGCTCACGCTCACTTATAGTCAACCTCTCTATATTTGCACCTCATGGAGATCATTCTACACCCTTTCGAGTGATTACTAGAACTGCTTCTTGAACTGTTTCCACAGTTCCATTGTCGTATCATGGACATTGTCCTTGATCTCATCCAAATCCCCCTCAATGATGACCATTGGATCCGCATGTGCTTGATTGTCTGATTTTTTCTTCTTTCGGGGTCTTGAAGTCATCTCCTTGGTCCACTTCTATAATTTTAAGGGACTGTTATGCTCGTCACCTGCACCTCCTTCCTGCTCAGACTGTTCCTACTTAACCATATGATGGGAAGATGATGCTTTGAATTCTAGTGTGGGCTCTTTTGTAGTGCGCTCTTTATCGATAACTGCCTTAGCAATATCTACTTTAGTAGCAACTTATTTCTTCTTCTGATCGGCCAACTCATGCATTGTTGCCTATGCTGCTTCTTTCTACTTTTGCACAGCTTTCGTCTGCATGGAGGATATTACTATACCTTTTTTGTTACCTATGCCATGATCTGTGTGTTGTTGCCACTACCCTAGCCATGCTCCCATAATCTCCTATACATCAGTCTCCATAACTAGATAAAGAAACTTGTGCCATATCTTCTTAGGGTCTCACCTCACGCGGATGGAGACATTATGAAAATCGTCCTTAAAGTCCATGTAGGCCCATAACTAATCAAAAAAGGTTGGGGACAAACTTGGCCTTTTACTGATCACTGTGCGGAGGTCCCTCTTGACCAGAATCCAGAAGAATTTTGACTCCATGACCCTCTCTGGGTCCTCCGCCACCTACAACAAAGTGAACTTCACTGCCTCTTGTAAATCCTCATCCTGCGAATGAAACTGACTCTCCTTTGAAAGTTGCCATGCAACAATTATAATAAACAGCAGGAGAGAGGCATAGTGAAATGACTTGCTATCCTCCTATGCGTCAAAGAAATTTGCTAAGAATTTCTTGTAGAGGTACTGTGGCCAATTGTACTGCACCCCTTTGCGTATTGGGCATGCAACGAAATCGCTAGCACCAGAACCTCTTCCGTGCGACATTTTCTCATGACCTTCCCGACGAAATCCTAAGTGGAAAAAAGTACTGAGTGGTTTATAGTAGAGCTGATAGAGTACCCAAGTGACTCCTTGACCATCCCAAATGCGGTTTTCATTCTATCCGCAAGCTCCTTCTCTTTTCTCTTTCCTCTAAACTCCTTGGCAATTTCCACCCCTTTCTAGTGAAACTTCATAATTCAATGGATTAACATATCTATTATGGGGATTGGTTCGCCTAACCACAAACACCCAGCATGCACCAATGCAAGAAATTAGCACACACATATCGTACTGATAATTGATCTGTGAAAATGTAGTGCACACAACATGTAACAATCCGGTCTGATCAACCCCTTTTACCCATTTCATTGGTTCCATGTTTGTGACCGCAATCTCTTCATAGTAAATCTTGCTCATGTACATATTGGTGGCCAAATACAGAAATTTGTCATGCTCTGTTAGATCCAAATCCTCTAGTTTTAGCACAGGGATATGCATAAGAGCACATCTTCAAATACCACTTCTTTGGTAATAGAGGTGTAGAGATCATGAACATGCCCAAATCCGGGTCCTTGGGCACCTTCACTTTCCCTTTCCACGGAGGGATATATGCTAGGAGCCTATTTATAGGCTCGCCCTCCTCAGCATCCAATTCTTCAACCCCATCATGGAGCTCTTCTTCTTCCAAACCTACAAGTTCATATGGCCATTTTTCTTTGTCAATCCTCCCTTTCTGCCAAACCTCTGTGGTGTTCTTCCTCATTGACTGCCACACTGGTACAGGATGTGGTCTCTTTTGCTTCTCCTTAGCAGTGGATTTCTTTTGCCTAAGCAACTGTGATGTCGTAGGCACAAATGATGTAGCTTCCATTGATGCAAATTCATGGGCTTCCTCTTGAGAGACAATGGCTTCAAAACTTACCAGCTTGGACATTTGTTCAAGGATAAGCTTCTAGTGCCACTCAGGTAGTTTCGCAAATGCCGAGATTGAAACTAAATCTTACCAAGTCCACTAATTCATATAGAAAAAAGAATAGGGCTCATACACAATCTTCAGAAGGCAAAGTTTTCATTGAGAGACCAACATGCTAGATTTACAGGAAATTTTGAATTCAAATCTGACTGTTCCCTCTAATTTTTTATCATAAATGAATCTTTGGTGGCAGATCTCCAAATATTTTCGCCATAAATGTCGCATACCAACTCCTTCTAATGGTATTTTCACCATCCTATCATGAATAGTGACTTCAACGGCTACTTTTGGACCCATCTACGTGACATCATCCTGCATGACACAACCCTCCTAGTGAAACTTCTCCTGGCACGCTGCTTTCTTTCTTCTTACAACCCCTTTACTATGTTTTCCTCTTCTTTGGGAAATGTAGTTTATACTCCCGCTCTCCCTTGCAATTGCTAGGAGTGCTGAGAATGTCCTACTACCATATAGTCATTATGAAGGGGAAAGATATCTTGTATACAATTTCAATCGACTTCCATTCAACTTTCAAGGGAACAATTCACCATTCAGCTTCGCGAGGTGAACTATGCCACCATCTATGATTTCCTCAACAACATACGGGCCTAACTAGTGCATTTCAAATTTTCCAAGACAATTTTTGAACTTACTATCATAGAGAAAAACCAGATTGTTCACCTTGAACGTGCGCAATTTAATATGCCTATCATGCCAGGGCTTTTCACGTTCCTTTTGCACTTGCTGGTGAAATCCTGCAGGAATCCAGTCTTCTTCTAACACCATCAATTATGTGAGTCATTCCTCCAAGGTCTCTAGATTCGTCATCTCTGTCAAAGCTGCAATGCAGAGGCTTGGAAAAATATATTCCATGGGCATCACTGCCTTGATCCCATAGACAAACCTAAACCGAGTTTGGCCTGTCAACTCTTTTCATGTCATACTATATGCAAATAGAACCATTGATATGTGTACATCCCAAATGTTTATATTCATGTTACAAACCATTCTCAACACATTCTCCTGAATCTTATTGAACGCTTCCACTATACCATTGGCTTGGGGATGATAGGGCGTACTCCTTTGATGGTAAAATTGGAATTCTTCGAGCATCGCGGTGATTGTTTCATTCAGGAAATGCATACCCCTGTCACTCACCAGCACCTTAGGGCATCCAAACCGCATTAAGACATATCCAAAGAGGAACTTCGCAGCTGTAGTAGTAGTAAAATATTTCACCAATTGCACTTTTGCCCATCTCGTTAAGTACTCTGTCACAGTAATAATGTATTGCACACCTATCTTCCTCCATGGTGGTTGTATCAGACCTATAAATTCAATTTCCCATTTGTCGAATACTTGTAACAAAACCTGAGGGTTTAGGGAAAATTCATCTCTTCACGAAGGCTTTCTCGTCCTATGACAAACATCACATGCTTTACAAAATGCCTTAGAATGTTTATGCATTGTTGGCCACAATAACCCTATGTCAAAATCTTATGCGCAGTCTCTCTACCAACATAGTTTCCTCCCACCACTCTTCCATGTGATTCAGTGAGGATACTAGCATGCTCAAACTCTGGAATATATCGGTGCAATATTTCATTTGTTCCCATCTTATACAAGTGTCCCACTATAACATAAAAATCAACAGCATGAACCACTAGTTCCTTCTTCTGTTGAGTAGAATATCCCTCGAGAGATATTCCAATAATTAGAAACTAAATTATATCAGCGAAGTGGTCATCCACAATGCACATGGAAAAGAGTTGTGCATATTGCAATCCTTCTTCCAAATTGGTTAGTTCTTCGCTTCTCTCAATCCTGGATAGATGATCTAGTCCCGCATTCAACCATCCATGCTTTACAATCACTTAAATATAATATTCTTGAAATAGAAACAACCACCTATAGATCTTGCCCCCCAACACAAGCTTGTTGATGAGGTACTTTGGAGGGGAGTGATCTGTGTACATTTTGAAATGTGTGGCCAACAAATAATGTCGAAACTTTTGCAGCGCGTAAACTATTGCCAACCCTTCTCATTCTATAGTGGAATACATATTTTCGGCTTTTGATAGTTTCCTATTTGGAAAGTCTATCAGATTATCAATATAACCTTCACCAGGCTAGGTCAATACCACACCCAGCACAATACATGATGCATCTACATGTACATGGAACTCCTTCTTCCAATCTAGAAATACTAAGATGGGTGCAGTCACTATGTTGTACTTTAACAAATCAAAACTTGGTTGACACTCCTCATCCCAAAAAAAAGTTGCATCTTTCTTTAATATTCTCTCCATCATCATGGTTATCTGGGCATAAGACTTGATAAACTTCCTATAGTAGTTCGTGTGGCCGAGCCGTGCACACAATTGCTTAACATTCTTGGGAGCTTCTAAATTCATAATTACTGCTATCTTCCCAGGTTCCACCTTCAATACCTTCTTACATACTACATGGCCTACCAAAATTCCAAAAGTCACGCAAAATATACATTTCTTCAAGTTCAACATGATTTGGTATTTACGACATGTATCTAATATGAGGTGAAAACTTGCAACATGGTGCTTCACCAATATGAACATAGTACAGTCATCAAAATATACCTCCAAGAATTTATCAATGAACTCCTTCAACACTACGATTACTACCCTGGAAGGGATGGCAGGCGCATTCTTGAGCTCAAGTGGAATTATTGTATACAAAAAGCAGCCCCACTCTATCACGAAGGTTGTTTTTCTGTGATCCTCTGGCATGATATTAATCTAAGGGTAGCCTAAGGACCCATCAGTGAATGAATAATCCTCCTATTCTCCTGAATAAGCCTCTTGTCCTCCAACATTTTTTTATACTTCATTTGTAAATGGTGTTGGAAACAGATCATGTACACATGCATTGTTCAGCTTTCTTAGATTTATGCATATTTTGATTTCAGCTTCTTGATTCCTTTCCTGAACAACCATTAGGCTCATGCAATTGTATTCTTCTACTGGTTCAATAATTCTGGCCTCCAGCAACTAATCAAGCTCTTTACGCACCTTTTCCTTATACTTCTGATTAAGTTGATAAGGTCTCTGCTTTACAAGCATCATGTATGGTTTTAAAGTAATTTTCATGATTCCCAAATCTCCTACAATACCCTTTAGATTCGAGAACTTTGTTGGGAATAGATCCTGATATTCATGTAGTAGTTCAGCCACCTTATCAACCATATATTCATCCCAATAGGCTCCTACCTTCATGTACTTAGGCTCCGAATCAGATCCAACATTTACTCGCTGAGTTTTAAGTGGTCTTGTAACATCAGGTTTTTTTGTCTTAGGTCCTTCAACCTTGCAATGACCTTTAGTTTATGGAATATTGATTTTTCTTGGATGTTCTTCTTCTTCTTTAGTAATTACATTGTAACACTCTAGCATATGCCACAACTGTGTACTCCAGACTGGTTGATTCCATTCCACTGGTTCTTCAAGAATTCTAAAGATAGCGGTCTTAATCTCTTGTAGCACTTCACCAATGCATTCAAACCCATCCTCAAAACTGAAGGTTAGTAAGAAAATCTCCCTCAGAATATTGCACTCATCCGCTCCATGCCACAGCTCTGTCTGTAGGTACCAATCCATAGGGATAGTGTCTAATGTATGGCAGAAAACATGAACCCACTCTGGTTGAGGTTCCTCACCCAAAGATTTAGTCCATCATGCCAAGTGTTCACGTGGATCATCGTTCCCACTATAATTCTCAGTCATCTGGGTATTAGAATATCTGAATCACAACTTCATCATCCACTTATATTCCTTCCATTCAGTGAAACTTTTCTTCTGTGTACACCACCATCGGGCAGGTGCATCACGCAATGCCAATTCAAGTGCCTGGAATCAATTTTCCTCAGGTAACTCACTTTCAAATTCATCCAAAAAGAGATTAACATCATTCAAACCATCGTAATGTGGAAACTTTCTTACCTCTATAGATATGCACCACAACAATTTTATCACCATATTGCATCGTAGTGTAGATACTTCATGTAACTGATTTTTCTAGTGCTTGAGTTCTTCATCCGAGTCTGAGGTACAAGAACTATCCCTATCCCACGTAATTCATCCATCAACCATAGGACTGATCCAATCTTCTTCTTGTGCAGTGATTTTGTATATCTGGTCTATGTTATCATCATCCTCCACAAAGTTGCGAACTGGTTTAGTATAGTGCACTCCCCCAGCAGGGTCCAATGGCACGATAACCCTAAGTGTTTTCCTTTCAAATGACATCTTCTACTTCTTTAGATTAATCACCACATACATATCAAAGGCTGAATCAATTCCTAGTAGCGCAAGATTAATATTGTTTTCATCTACTATTTCTATTACTTCAAAATCATTTAATGCGCTTACGCCCTCAATATCTATGGTCACGTCGTATAAGCATCCCATCGGAATAATATTCTGTTGATTAGACCTGCACAATTGAATAGGAGACCATTATAGCATAGGTCTCCCCATCCTTTCCATGTCTTCTTGGGCAACAAATTTGCATCAAAACCCAAATCCAAGATGACTTGGTCCATTTCATATTCTCCTATTTGCGTGGTCAACCTCATCTCACACCCTGTCCTATTATTATTCCTGCCTAGTTTTCTCACATCACGCTATTATGAAGGAACCTTACTCTTATCCACACTATTGTCTATTAGCTCTTGGAGACCTTCTACTGCCTTCTTATAGCATAATAACTTCATACATGTCTTCAAGGACATGGCTAGTAGTGAAGGATCCACACCTTGCACTTCACTACTCCCAGCTGATTTCTCTTGACTCCTGGATGTAGAAGCTTCAGAAAAATTCCTTTTCTCCTCCATAAAAGATTCCCTAGCCTAGTTGAGGTCAAACCTGACTTCCTTTTCCACAACCTTGCATGCCCATCCTTCGATCTCTGGCTGCTTTCCCTTATCTTCACCTATAGCCCTACCACTTCGCGTTACAATATTGATGCTACGATATTCTTCGCGAGGCTCTTCCCTCATCATCTGGATATTCTATCTAGGCTACTATATATGTGTCTTCTTCTCCTACATATTTGCTATAAGTATGGGGCAATATTCTATCACATCGTTGAACTGTCTACAATATTGACAAGATGAATGTGTTGGGTTCTCACATTCATGCACAAAATGTCTAGCCTCGCCACAATTATAAGAGATAACTTGTCTGCAACATTTTCCAACCCCTCCACCTCTTCCTCTTCAATGACCTTGCAATCCTATTCATGTTGCACCTCACTTTGATCCTGAGGCCAATTTTCTTCCTGTATGTGGTAGGAAGGGGTCCTATTAATCATAAGTTCATAGCTTCGACAATGACGCTCATTGTGACCTACGGACTTACATAAATTGTAAAAAAACTACCGAGGGGTCTATACAAGCTTCTGTAGTAAATGATAATTATTTGTCGCATGCTGCCCTGTAACCTGACAAGTAGCGCACCATGCCATGGCTCCTGTGCTCGGCCCAACAATGTTTTCTGGCTTCAGGGGGATAGACACCCGCCCATTGAGATAATTTTGATAAATGAGACAATGATCCTTATCATGACCATGGCCCTTGCATTTCAAGCACCAAACTTTTGCACACACCTCAAGCTAGGCTTCCTTTCCCTTCTTCGGGCTCTACAGTTCCAGGTGCAGAATTTCTAGTTGTGAGTGGATATGTTGTACTCCATTATTCATATATTTTATTGGAGAAGCTTCCAATCTTATTGCGATTTCCACAGCTTCTTGTTGCATTTCTATCTTCTATCGTGGTAACGTAATCTTAGATGAGGCAACAATGAAGAAATATGCCAATCTATGTGTTGGTCATCTATGATGTTCATGTTAGCCTATTGGATCAAGCATTTTAGCCTCTGATCGAAGTCCCGCGAGGATTAATTCACCACTTGCTTTATCTCATTGAACTCTGTAACTGATTGCACCTGAGATTTATGTTTCTTGAATTCATTGATCAATGCTTGTTGAATCTTTGCCAACGTTGTGATAGTGTGATCATGACAGTATTTGATATAACAAGTCAGTGCTCTATCCTGTAGCGCCTTGACCAATTGTGCTTTCTTTAGATTCTCATCAATGATATGTTACATTTTCCACGGAACATTCGCAACAGACATGAATTATTTGGGATCTTCGCTCCCTACACCTTTGATTATCAACATCTTCATTGTGTTTTCCATGTTGAATGGTGGAGGTGGAGGTGGAGGTGGAGGTGAAGGTGTAGGTGTATGTGGTGGAGGTGGAGGTGAAAGTGAAGGTGTAGGTGTATTCGGTGGAGGTGGAGTGGATGGATGAGGTATCCATGGGATACCCCGAATTTCCATCTCCAACACACTTCGTGATGTATTCATAATAGCTCCCTCATTGTCACTTGACACAGATCCCAATACCGGACTGTATTCAAAGTTCGATTCTTTGTTCCTTCTGAAAGTTTTTCCATTTCATGTAGTCCCAAACATCAAGCTAATGGCATAACCTATTTTTCACACAATAGCATCTTAATCCAAGTTTTAAGAGATTTTCAATACTTACCTCATGGTTCCTTGAAGAGCTTGCACTCTGCTTCACTATAACTGATAGTTGTATCGATTGTGAACTCAGTCACAAATCCTCCTAGTGTTCGACCAATCCATTGATCAACGACCTGTGCGATATTATTTTTTGAAGGTTCTAAGTGCCTCACTAGCTCTAGAGTACACAAAATAGGGCCATCATGTCTCCACATACCCTGACTGTCCACCAACCTAGACAACAACTCGTACAATTCACAAGCTAAGAAACATAAAAAGTTCTCACTTTCATCTGAATATAGGTATCTACTCAAACATTTTTCCTTGTATAACTATGGATTTCTGTTCTCCTGAGCTGCAAACACATGTTGCTTTCAATCGAGCCACTTATCAATTTATTTCTTAGTAGGAAACCACTTATTAAACACCACACATTCCTTAGATTTATACCCGTCCCAACAACGGAACCATTTGTTGGATTAAGGGGGGCTGACCCAGATTTACAGGTATTCGGGGCAACCAACGAAACCCTAACTTATGGCCTTTTTGACAACAACCTGTGT
This sequence comes from Pinus tabuliformis, assembly GCA_031772625.1. NCBI lineage: Eukaryota > Viridiplantae > Streptophyta > Pinopsida > Pinales > Pinaceae > Pinus > Pinus tabuliformis. Next base: position 1,135,676,233 of record CM062818.1, on the reverse strand, counting down.
AGTGCAGGCTGCAGCCTCACTTGATGCAGTATTGGGGGATGCAAGAACCAGGTTTCTAAATCTAGAGACCTGGGTGATGGTCTTCCTAAGGATCTTCTAGCCTAGATATGCATTCGCGCAGATCTATTCCTTCCAACCATCAACTACTTCAACTCTATCGAACTAACCTTCTGATCTTTGTGAAGGTATTTACTTGTACTTAACATGCATAAAAGGGACATATTCACTACTTTCATGCGATAAAATATATATTCTAAAGCCCTTATGATCTAGATCTGTTGTCATGCAGATCTATGCTTTTTGACATCAGATCTATCTAACAACTTCTCGAGCTTTGTGAAGGTGGTTATTTATACTTATTATTTTCAATTATTATAGATTTATTTGTTTCACATAGAAATTAAGCATTAATTCACATCAAACATATCACAGAATGGAGATACATAAACTTAAACAGAAGTAGATAACAAGGCAATATGTATCAGAATTTCTCAAAACCAATATTTATTAAGATGCGAACATTCATATAAAGACTTCTTCTCCCTATGCACGCAATTGCAGGGTCCTACGCACTCAACTATAGACTTACAAAGGTCTCCGCATACTCAGTTGTAGGAGCCTTCTCATTTCACCTAAGTATAGGAAACATACCTTTCTTGCCTTAGCACTTTGCCCTTACAGTGATTCTTCACAAAAGTTATCTCTTAGACTCTCTATGAATCAACTATATATAGCCTTTTCATTACAATACCATGGCCCTTCGACCATAGGTGAGTCTCAAAACCATCCTATCACCTATCCATACAACAGGCTAATGCCCCTCTGACTCTTGCCTAGCTTCGCGCTTCGCTTCCACATTTCACAGAGACTTTACATTCTTTCACAAAAACTATTACAAAACTTGACTTAACTGACAAAATTTGACCCTAGGGACCCCATCCCAACACTACATGGTCTTAACAATAACAATTATGGGGTTACACTGGCAATAACAATGATGGAATACACTAGTATTATAGGGACCTAACAAATAGTTGGAGAGACTTAAAGAGGATTGTGAGAGGGAGAGTTTTGGAGATTAGCCAAACTTTGTTGAAATAAATATGAAATTCCTAAACTAAATTACTAAATAGATCTACCTTGTGGAGTTTTCCATGAGTGGAATTGAGAGGATGTGAAACTTATCTTCCTTAGTGTGCCTTGTATATCTCTTTACTACTATATTTTGGTACTCCTCTACAGCTCTTACATCTCAGGGGTTCCAAGGGCAGATGTTCTCCCTAGATATTTTTAGGTGGAAAAACAGATGATTCGCAATGAGTTGGTAAGGATATGTATAGTCTTTGTGGAGTTGGAGCATATTCCCATATTTTTGGAGTTGTATAAATACAAAACTAGGTATGTTCATAAAAATTCTTGAAATTTTAATTATCATTAGTTTAAAGTTTTGTAAAAATTTCAATTTATTAGACCTTGCTACTTGTCAATGTTTATGAGATATTTACAGAGCTAATTTTGAGCTACCTAGTAATGAATGTGAGTTGTAGTTGAGAATGTACATGTAGGAGCATTAAAACAAGAATGTGTTTCCAAATTTTTTAAGTTTAGTATATAATGAATTTTTGTCCATAGTAGGTTGTCATGAGTTGATGAAAATATCATATTAGCATAAATCTGGGTTTTCTTTCTCAATGTACAACTGTAGTTGAAGTTTGCACACTAAGTGTTTGACAAAACGGATAAATGAGGTAGTAGGAATTTTTGTTTTCTATTTTGTTTTAAGGAATTGCCTCCTTGAGAATTTTTGTTTCGCTTAATATTAACATCAGGGGAAATCCGTACCATTGGGCCATGTAACACCCGACATGATTCCAAAAAAGCCCTTTTTAAAACCCAAATCATAAATATGGGGGATTTGACAAATTGTTGTTGCCAACTGTGTGTGCCTGTTTTCATGTTTTGGGTGAAAGAATAAGATGATTTAGTCCCTATTTTAATATTTTTTCACTTGAAGAATTAATTTATAAATTTTATGAGCTAAATAAGTTGAGGAAGAATCTTAGGTTCATGTCAAAACTCCTTAAGAGATTGTGGCTTCCAAGTGTTTGACAAAATGCCTCAATGGATGTAGATTGTATGCTTGCAAAGTGTTTGTCAAAAAACATCAATGGTTGTTGATTGCATGCTTGCAAATTGTTTGTAAAAAGGCCTAAATAGTTGTACATTAAACATTGCATGCTTTCAAAGTGCTTGTCAAAAAGCATCAATGAATGAAGCTTTTGTGCATTATATAAATTGCTAGAGTAAATGTCCTACTTACTGTAACTTTTATGTGCCATAAAATTTATGAATATATTATTTAATGAATGTAGATTCGAATGCCTAAAAGTTTTTATATGAATGTGAAAATGAATTTAATAAGTTGTTGAATTTTTAATAGAGAATATGATAGTTGTTATTTTTATCATCCAAAGTTTTCATTTAAAAAAAGGGTTGTTGTTGGAAATAATTTTACAGTGACTAATTCTGTAGGATTTTCTGCAAGTGAGCATAATAAGTTTCATCTAAGATACATGCATTCATGGGTGAAATCTTATGTTTTAATATCTTGAGGGATGTGGAGATGCAGTATTATTAAATTTTCTTACACTTAATATTCATAAATCACTTCGCCACATTCATTTAATCACATAAACTTATCATATAAGCCCATAATAATCACTTCATTTTAATAAAATGAAACTATAATAAACTACTAGTCTAAAACAAATAATAAGCCAATATACACATGAAGGCACTATTTTTACCATGGTTCATCCCAATGTCGGACTATGTCTAGAAGACATGTCGCTTATAATAACAATTCTTGTACAAAAATCCATTCTTGACCTACGCACAAAGTTGTAGGTCATCTACGCACTCAACTGCAGACTCAGGCATGTGCACACCCAACTGCAAAGTGTTATTTTCAGCACAAAACCACAGATCACAATATGTCGACCATAAACACAAATTTGGACCAAAAATATGATTCTTATTCTTATTAGTTTACCCTATATTTATTATTACATCTACAGATATATCATCAAAATACCATGGTCCATATACCATGGACACCCTAAAATAATGTAAAATGGTCTGAAAATCATTCATGTTTTACAAAATTACATGATTTTTACAAAAATTAGGTTCTTTAACCCACTCTAATGTACTCACACTACACAGTAGATTCTGATTGCTTCACTGTGCAATCCACTTGGCGCTTCGTTGCTCTACTGTGTGATCCTCTTCTCACTCTGCTACACTCTCCACTGCACACCCCACTCAAAATGTGGAGTCTTTACCAAAACATAGGCCAAGTTGGGTTGTGCCCAACAGACCCCCAACACTCACATGTTACTCCTCCTGAGTCACTGAACTGATTTGCCTCTGAGTTTTGCTTCAATGACATTGTAGGTCTCGTTGAACATCTGTACAATCTTTGTAACCTTATCTCTTCGTTGCATGCATCCTCCAAAATTGCCTCTATCACATGTCTTGCAGCCTTTTGCACCATCATCGTCTCCCTTTTTCAAATCTCTTGAAGCTTCTCATATATTTCTTGCAATAGTTCAAGAGCCTCATGTTGCCATGGTTGAGTCCTCTCTGCTAAAACATCTTCTTCCTTCTTTAGTTCCTCAATATTCTTTTGGAGGGACTTTTCCTCAATGATTTTGGAAAGATTCTATGAGATTGGTAAAGTCTTCACAGATGCATGAATCTCTTCCTAGTGTTGTTTCTTCTGTTGAATCTCTTACTGCAGTTTCTATACATTGGGATCTTCCTGCAACGAAGTCCAAATGTGTAAAATTTGATCCAAAAGGTTTCCATAGTCTGCCATTATTGTGGAGATGCTTGACATTATAGTCTTTAGGTCAGTCTCCCTCTGCTCTCTTATTTTGTTTGGTGTGGTTGCTTGCAACTTCATTTGCAACTCACTGATCTTCATTTCATATTTGAATTTTGTTGTGACAATTTTCTCCATATAACCTTTCGCTGCAAGGCTGGGCTTCATCACCTTGTCCTGCGTTGGCTCTTCTTATTAGACATCAAGGTCCAGAATTTCTCTGGACATTACTTCCACTACCTCCTTGATATTTTGATGTTGTTGTTCTACTTGATCCCTTTCGTGGAGCACATGCTCGATATTCTGCCAAAGTGAAATTCGCTCTTTTTCTACTTGAATACTTAGCTGTGAGGTGTGTTGTTCGTGCAACCTCACCTCTTCTATAATTTCCAAGTGCAACTTGTGTAATCTTTTCAATGGCACTGCTATTATGTTCATACTGACATGCTTCCATTCCTTGTCATGTTGTTGTATTTTAGCAGAGTCAAATTGTAGGGCTCCTACGGGTATCTTTACTAACTGCACTGCAAAATTAGGCTCTATGTTCCTTTCTACTCCATCCATTTCCTCCATCCGTGCTAATTACCTGACCATCTATGCCAGTATCTTCAATTCTATGATCCACTCTTCGACATCGTTCAAAATTATGCCATAGTGATCTTCTAATCTGCTCCAATATTTCATTTTTGCTTCCCGTATCTTGTCCCTAATTGGATATAAGTGCCCTTCAGTAAGTACCATTTGCGCGACACCCTTTGTCTTATAAACCTTCTACTTCTTCTTTCTCTTTGAGGTAGCTTCGCCCTTAACCTTCCTTTTTCTGTGATAGAAGGTATTGTCTCTATCTTTTCTGATTCTATGTTCTTCTCTTCCAGAGGATCCTGGTGACCCTAGTCATGTAGCTCCCATTCTTCTAGTTCTTCCTCATCCTTGTCTTTATCTTTTCCACTTGGTTCGATATCGTGCATTGTATCCTCTTGTGTCGCATTGTCTTTTGGTTTTGTTTCCAATGCAATCATCCATTCTGTAGGCCACTGTTATGCATGTTCTAAGAGATCATCCTCTGTAACCAAATATGATAGGGGATGCCATTTCTTGCTTGTATCCCTGTGAGCCTGTCTATACACTCTGTAAAAACTAGCCTTGAACTTTGCAATAGCACTCTACTGTTCATATTGTCTTGGAAACATGTGAAGGTGTTGGTTCAATAACCTATGAAAATCTATATGATACAATACGAATAACATAATGTTCTCCATTTCTCGCAATGGTTGGGTGGTAAACCATAGTGAGGCATATCGCACAGATTCACAAACATCTGATGCTATTGGAGGGAACTGTGAATCCTCTGGTTCTCTCCATGCCAACATTGTGAAAATAAAAATTAACTATGCATAACGGAATGTGATACATTTCGCCTGGACTTCACAACAATCATCCATAAATTCATTGTTTAGGTAATTTTCCCAGTTGTACTAAACTTCGTTTGCACACTACACAAATAATGAAATCACTAAGGGAGGGACTTCATTAGCCTAAAAATTTCTCATAATCTTCCCAACTAATATGTGTGCTACAAAGAGAACCCCTTGGTCACTGATTGAATTCATATCATACATGTGATTCCCTCTTGTCAATCTGAAATATTTCTTCATACTTTCATCTATGGTGAGGTCATGATCCTTTTCGATGAATTATTCTTTTGGTTTCCACCCTTGGTATGGTAGTCTCGAGATCTTCCAGATAAGCATTGGGTCTATGCGGATGCTTTCCCCATCCATACTAATACTTCATGCACCAGCATGAGAAACTATCACACACAAGTTGTGCTCCACAAACTTCTACGAAGTGTGACACATTTAACATATTCATTAACCCAGACTATGGCAATATGTTTTCCCACTGATGTGGCTCTAACCTCATCACTTCGATCTCGTGGTAGTTTAATTGTTTCAAATAGTGGTTTGGTGTGAACTGTGGGTACTTCTTTCTATCATTGAGTTCATAGTCTACGAAGTTCAACTGTGGTATTTTCCCAAGTAATTCCCCATTAAATGGTACTTCCTCTACAAGTAGGGGTGTGAAGGTGCCAAAAATGGCATCCTTTGAGTCCTTCACTCATTTTTCATTTATTTTTCTCAGTGGAATGTATGGGGTTAGAGGTGATGAAAATGTTGAGGCTACTTCGATATGCACCTCCTTTCCTTGCCCCACTTCTCCCTCACTGTCTCTAGCTTGCTAGGCTTCTTGTTGAGGTTCGACAAGTTTTTTATCTTGTTTATTCTTTGTTCTCTCTTCGTTGGTTGGCTTCTTCAGTGGAGATATCCGTTTTTTTGCGATGATGTTTCTGTGGGCATACCAACTTGCACGATTCTAGATAAGCCCTTCTCACAAAAATTATGAACAATTTGTTGCCAAGAACGCTTAAATGACATATGATAGTGACTTCTTTGCACTATCAACACTTGAACTCTCAATTCAACAAAGTTCCAAATCTGGGTGGGACGTGGCCTTTTATAACAATTCGAAATATCTAATGCCATCAATAGATTAGATTTTATCCAAATTGTATTCAATTTGTGTTCATTAATTGCATATATATCTTTAGGTCTTGCCAATATGTCCTCATAAATGTAGTTTCCATGTGTTTTAATCCTAACTTTTCCCTTTTAACGGTCATATTTTTCGCGTGAAATTTGACACATCCATATAGTAGCAAACAACACTTCTTACATCATAGCTCCTATGTACTTCGACATAATCTAGACTATAGCAAAGTAACTCCCTAGTCGAAGCTCTCCGCAATGTTATTTATAGTATAATGGCCACTTTCAACTCCAAGGTGGCACTAAGACTTTTCTCCTTTCTTCTTTAGAGTGAGACTGTAGGGATAGGATTTTCCCTATGTAGCTTCAACCCCCTGTCATTTACTCATCCTTGGATCAATTCTCCATTTAAATTCCATAATTGAATTACACCTCCATGAGTAAAATTCTTGATAATGTAAGGGCCCAATAATTGCTTCTTGAATTTTCTTGGAAATTCCATAAACTTATTGTCATAGAGGAGAATAAGGTCTCCTACATCGAACTTCTTGTACTTAATATGTCTATCATGCAAAGAATTTTCTCTTTCTTTCTGTACCTGCTGATGGAATCCTGATATAAATTTGTCTTCCTCCAAAGTAATAAACTGTGACATTCTTTCCTTCATTATGTCACGACCTTCCCTATATTTAAAAGGTGCAATCCTCAATGTTGGAAACAATACTAAGAGGGGGGTGAATCAGTATTATCAGAACAATAATTTTATTTCCCAAACAGATTTATATATCCTATATCAGTGAAGTGAACTAGCATGTACATGTGATTGTGATTAAGGAAACCAACGTATATCTAGAGAACTTGTGATTTAGACAATTTATCATGTGTTGATCTTAAAGCAGTATACCAGAGATTTATTAAATAGTGTAGTAAAAGCAGAATAAAGCATCACACATAAGAAACACACATGAACACCAAGATGTAAGGCAAAAAACTAATGTGGTAAAAACCACCTATTGTTGTCATCTCTATCTTCTTTTAATAATAACAAAATCTGTTTACAATCTTGTATTGGCGCAAACACATACTAGTACACAGGCTTCTACTTGCAGAAGGTTACAACCTTCTCTTGTTCTCCAGCTTCTACTGGAAGGGAGCTACAACCCCCCAGCTCTTGTACTAGCCAATATGTTTACTAGTACGTAGGTGCCAGCCTACAGAAAATCTCCTCTTTTCCACCAAGGACGACATTCCATGAATATTCAGATTGGATACTCCTAGATCACAAGACCACAATCTGAAGGCCACGTTTCATCAAATTTTCACACTGAACCACCATAAATTTTAAAATTAAACTGCATCAACCAATATTCAAATAATCTGAACAATAAGATCACTGACACTAGAACACTATGTTGAAGCGAAAAACATGCATCATCATTCAAAACCAGTTGTAACCTAAAAAATCATGCATTAGAGTGTATACACTACTTGGTTGCACCAAAATTGCATGTATATGCAACTTCCATTAATTGAACCTGCGTATACCTTTAAAACTACTGCAAACATAAACTTTTGAATCATGTTTGTACCAACTATCAATATTCTGAAAATCTACTGTCAACTTTCAAAGCTTTACATATACGGGGAAAAAGATCACTTCTTCTCACTTATACAATCAATCAATCAAATTCCAACCTCCTTATGAATTCAGTTTTACATTCATATCTAAGAAGACTTCATTCACAGACATTAGTAAAATAACAGAATTTTATCATATAGATCAATCATATCTGAAAAGAAGCTTTTCTTTCGTATACGCTACCTGAAGGAACTGAACGTGTGTGTATACTCTCTTTGGCTGAGACGAACCTGCGTACATATCTGCAAATATTGACTCAAAACTTTGCTACAATTCCATACTTCAGACACACCTAGATCATGATAGATAACAAATAGAATAGGTGCAAAGCATCAGATCTAGTCTCACCCAATATCAGATCATTCAATAATAAGTCATTTCAAGTCTCATGATTCCTGATCCAATATTGAACTCAAGGTGCATATGAATATTTCAGATCTAGTCCCAAACATAACCCTGCAACATAAAATATACTTCAAATAGAAGTATTCCTTAGAATCTTATTGCTTGCACACCTAGCCTAATGATCTTCTCCTCCTTATATACTCTTAGGCCTTTCTCAATACCTTGGACCAAAACCACTTAGGACCAATACCTTGGACCAAATACCTAGGGTCAATACCTTGGACCAAATACCTCGAACCAGATACCTTGGACCAATACCTTGGATCAAATACTTCATTTTCCAACGTGCCTGTATATGGTTCTTGGACAAAGTGAACCAATGCATACCTTTCTTTCTTCATTCTTTCAAGTCTGATCTGTAATCCTTTGTTGTTAACCTACTACACTATGAACTATCATCTGAGAGAGTTTCCATCAAGGACAACACCTGTATCATAATGCCAACAATCTCCCCCTTTAGACTTGATGGCAACAGCAACACCAAGACACTCTCCACCTTTGACATCAAGGTTAAAGGGAAGACCAAGATATTCTTCCCCTTTGACATACATTATGTTGTACATGCTCCCCCTGAGTACATGATGAATTCTCTGATTGAGCTCCCCTTTGTAGATGTTGAGATGTACTAAAACTATCCATTCTCCCCCTAAGAACATGCAGAGTCTACAAAAATATTTTCCAAACGAATAACACTACTCTATAACTCAACTATGTGAGTATGACCTTCCTATCACAAAAGACTCATACATACATCCATCTCCCAAACGAGTGGGGATATACCAATTGTTTATACAGGACATAAATACAATAAATATTACGTCATCCATCCCATGCAAAGTGGGGATACAAATTACATTATTTGTTCAATAAGACTCATTCAAATGTATGAGAAGACATATCACACCCTAAAATTTTACATGACTTAAGGAACAAATGGTATAAATATATGAAGCCATAGCTAGACTCAGCAACCATAATGCCAACAATGCAGAATGTGTGTGAAGGCTAATCCTCCCCCTGAACTTGTGCTACATGTGCATTGTTAACAAGTCAATTATCAAGGCATCTTTGTCAGTCAGATAAAATTAATGGACAAAGCATATTGATAGACTGTAATCATCAACAATAGATAGAGCACCCATATCAGAGTTTGCCCCACTGTTTTTCTTGACTGAAAAACATATACGCTCCTTCACCCATAGAAACCCATGTGTATTCATGACTATACTTCATGAAACCTGTGTATAATAACCTTTTTTTGAAAAACTAGATTTTGGCAGCAGGATGATGCGGCAACTACTCCCAGTTTTTGTCTGAGATATTCAAGAATTTCTCTTGGAAGTGGTTTAGTGAATATATCAGCAAACTATTCTTTCAAGGGAACATACTCCAATTTGACCTTTTGTTCAAGAACTTGTTTTTGTAGAAAATGGTACTTGATGGGTATGTGCTTGGTCTTTGAGTGCATGACTGGATTCTTCGAAATACTGATGGCACTTGTATTATCACATAGAATGGAGATGGGTGGAATACATGTGATCTGAATTTCTTGCAAAGTTTGCATCATCCAAAGTAGTTGTGTGTAGCAAGATGTAGCAGCCACATATTCTACTTCAATTGTTCATAAAGCGATTGAACTTTGTTTCTTGCTGAACCAAGACACTAACCTGGAACCTATATAGAATGCACCACCACTAGTGTTTTTTCTATCATCAACACTTCCTGCCCAATCTGCATCTGTATATGCATGAAGATTAAGATCTGCATCTCTAGAATACGATAAACCAAAGTCTTGAGTCCTTTGAAGATATTTGAAAATTCTTTTGACTGCCTGAAGGTGTGATTCCTTTGGATTTTCTTGGAATCTTCGAACTATTCTTACTGCATGCATGATGTCAGGTCAGGTACCTATTAGATAATGCGAACTGCCAATCATGGATCTGTAAGTTGGTTGATGTACTACTGCTGATTCATCATTTGAGCTGAGACTGCATCCTATTACCATTGGGGTACATACAGGCTTAGAATCTTCCATTCCGTACCTTTCAAGATCTGTTTGAGATATTTGGTTTGTGAAAGAAAAATACCATCTTCACTTTGTTGAACTTGTAGACCAAGAAAATAGGTACGTTCACTAAGCAACGACATTTCAAATTCTTGGACAACAGAAGCAAAATTCTGACTCATGGATTCTTCATTGCTACCAAAAATGATATCATTATCATAAAAAATATTAATTAGAAATTTATTAGTTTCAATCTTTGTATATATTGTTATCTATTGAACCTTTTTTAAAACCTTGTTGGTGTAGATATTTGTCAAGGCAGTAATACCAAGCCCTTGGAGCTTGTTTCAGACCATAGAGAGCGCTTTTGACTCTGCATACAAGTTTTGCATCATTTCCAAGAATGAATCCTTCTATCTCTTCAATATAAACTTCTCCTTCTAAATCTCCATTAAGGAAAGCTGATTTTACATCCATTTGGTATACTTTGAATTTTTGAAAGATAGAGAGGGAAAGAAACATCCTTATGGCTTCAAGTTTGGCAACATGTGCAAAAGTTTCTTCAAAATCTATACCTTCTTGTTGAGCATCCTCTTTACAAACAAGCCTAGCCTTGTTTCTAATAACTTCTCCATTTTCATTCAGCTTGTTTTTAAATATCTATTTAGTTCCTATAATATTTTTATCATGAGGTCTAAGAACTAATTCCAAAGTATCATTCTTTTCAATTTGTTCAATTTCTTCATTAATGGCCTTGACCCAACACTCATCTTTGCATGCTTCATTTACATTTTGAGGTTTGGTGGAGGATAGTAATTTTTATGCTCTTAACCTGCAAAAATGATACCCAATACAGAATATGTGAAGAAAAGATACCCAGAACACAGAATAGCAATGATTTTATTATTCAGAGAGTAATGTTCACTTGCCTCTTCGAGGGGGCAACCTCCAATAGAGCAGAGCTCGATTACAAAATAAGACATGATACTCCTCACAGGGAGTCGCTATCCTTTATATATGACTCATACATGCATTACCACAAGCCAATACCGTGGGTTTTATTAATACCATCTATCTAATACTACGGTCCATTTGCAACTAACTGTGGTCCCGTCATTAATTGCGGGTTAACCACTTACAAATATTAATATGGGCTTTATTGACTCTTGACTATGACGTGATCACATGACATAAATAAGGGGGTTAGGGTGGGACCCTAACATGCCCTCCCCCTTAAGACTAGCCTTGTCCTCAAGGCTGAAGCTGTGGAAACTGCTGAAGAATAGTGGCTGGTTCCCAAGTTGCATCTTCCGGAGAGGTGTCTTTCCATTTGACGAGGACTTCCTTAATCATGTGGCCACGTAGGTGTTTGTTTCTTGTGTCTAGAACCTATTCGGGTTGAAGCCAGATTGACCCTTCTTCGTCCAATTCAGGTAGACTGGTTTGAACTCGGAAATTGTTCCCGATCACTTTCTTGAGGCACGATACATGGAAAACTGGATGGATTTTTGCAGTAGGTGGCAAAGCCAACTTGTAAGCCACTTCTCCAATGCGTTGAAGTACTTGGTATGGTCCGTAGAATTTTGGAGATAGCTTCTGACAACCCTTGTCTTTTAGTGATGTTTGTTTATATGGTTGCAACCTCAAAAAGACCTAATCCCCTTCTTGAAATTGGCGCTCTGAGCGATGCTGGTCTACTTGTTGCTTCATGCGGTTCTGAGCATGATGAAGATTCTCTCTAAGATGGGCGAGCATGGTTGCATGGTGTTGTAGGAGTTGATCCACTGCTTGTACTTTGGAGCACCCCTTGAGATAAGAAGTAGGGGAAGGCGGAAGTTGACCATATACTGCTTCATAGGGAGTCATTTTGGTGGTGGCATGATAGTTGGTGTTATACCACCATTTAGCCAGAGGTAACCACTGTACCCAAAGGTGTTGGTTTTCTGAAGTGAAACACCTAAGGTAGGTTTCTAGACATTTGTTGACGGCTTTAGTTTGACCATCCGTTTGCAGATGATAGGAAGTACTGAGTTTTAGTTGAGTGCCTTGTATCCTGAAGAGTTCCTGCCAATAATTACTGGTGAATATCGGGTCGCGATCGGACACAATAGAAGTGGGCATGCCATGCAATTTGAAAATCTGATCCATGAAATATTGAGCGACCAAAGTTGGTGTAAATGGGTGGGGTAGTGCGCAGAAATGAGCATACTTTGATAGTCGGTCCACAACCACCATGATGACTTACTTGTTCCCAGACTTTGGAAGACCTGTAATGAAATCCATAGAAACTTCCGTCCAAATGGATGTCGGAATGGGAAATGGTTGTAATGTGCCTGGTTTGTTGACTGTTTCCCCTTTGTGGCGTTGACAGACATCGCATTCTGCTACAAAAGTAAGGATGTCCTTTTTCATGCCTGTCCAGAAAAATGATCTTCTGGTGCGAGCATACGTCTTCTGAAAGCCCGAATGTCCTGCAATGGGCGATGAGTGCAATTCTGCCAAAATGCGACCTTTGAGGGTGGATGTTGGGGATATTACGACTCTGTCCCTGTAGCGAAGAATATCATCCTACCACGAGTAGCCCTTGGTGGAATTTGGATCTACCTGCAATTGAGAAATGAGTTGGGATAGCCCGGGGTGTGAAAACCATTCCTTGCGAGCCTCTTCAATCCATTCTGGAATGGGGAGGGAAATTGCTAGCAGAGTACTTTCTTACTCAAATTGGCGAGATAATGCATCTGCTACACTATTGTCTTTCCCTTTCTTGTAAATGATCTCATAATCATATCCCATCATTTTGGCGAGCCATTTATTTTGTTGTGGGGAGGATAGGCGTTGCTCCAAAAAATATTTAAGACTGTGATGATCTGTGCGGATTTGGAAACGTTGCCCCAATAAGTAAGGTCGCCAGGTCTCAACGGCATGTAAGATGGCCATCATTTCTTTTTCGTAGGTAGATTGGCCCAGATTCCTCCCACTTAGTTGTTGGCTTGTGAAGGCCAAAGGTCGCCCTTCCTGCATTAAGACCGCCCCAATACCTATCCCCGAAGCATCACATTCAATGACAAAGGATTTGGTGAAGTCAGGTAGTGCTAAGACTGGAGTGGAACACATGGCGTGTTTGAGAGCGGTAAATGCCTATTGTGCTTCCTCATTCCAGAAGAAGGAATTTTTCTTTAGGAGTTGAGTGAGGGGCTTCACTATGTGGCCATAGTTGCGGACAAATTTACGATAATAGCCTGTGAGACCCAAAAATCCTCTCAAGCTCTTCAAAGTCTTAGGTTGAGGCCATTCTTGCATTCCCTGGATCTTTTTGGGGTCCACCTTAACACCTTCACGCCCCACAATGTGGCCCAAATACTCAACTTCTTCCATGCCAAACGCACACTTGGACATCTTGACAAATAATTTATTCTTGCGGCGCAGGTGTAAGAGTAGATCTACATGGTGAAGATGTGCAGCCCAAGTGCCACTATAGATGAGGATGCCATCGAAGAAGACAAGGACAAATTTCCTGAGATATGGTTTGAGAATGTGATTCATAAGGCTTTGTAAAGTAGAAGGGGCATTACAAAGACCAAATGGCATGACCAGGAACTCATAATGGCCTTCATGAGTTCAGAAAGCAGTCTTGGGAATGTCGACTTCCTTCATGCGAATTTGGTGGTAGCGTGAGCGAAGATCCAACTTAGTGAAGAATTGAGCCCCATTGAGTTCGTCCAGCAAATCGTCAACCACCGGAATGGGAAATTTATCTATGACTGCCAACTTATTGAGGGCTCTGAAGTCGGGACACATCCGCCACTCCCTCAGACGTGACCACCTCTTGTATTTCCTGCATGCATGCCTCCCCAAATCTACAGGTTTATGCGCTCAACGATAGATCCCGTGGTTTAAAGATGCCGGAACACGTCTCTAGCCAAATTTTTTTTTGCTAAGAATTGGCGATCCCACCGGCCCTGGAAAGTGCTCTGATACCACTTGTTATGCTCTTAACCTGCAAAAATGATACTCAATATAGAATATACGAAGAAAAGATACCCAGAACACAGAATAGCAATGATTTTATTATTCAGAGAGTAATATTCACTTGCCTCTTCGAGGGGGCAACCTCCAATAGAGCAGAGCTCGATTACAAAATAAGACATGATACTCCTCGCAGGGAGTCGCTATCCTTTATATATGACTCATACATGCAATACCACGGGCCAATACCGTGGGTTTTATTAATACCATCTATCAAATACTACGGCCCATTTGCAACTAACTGTGGTCCCGACATTAATTGCGGGTTAACCACTTACAAATATTAATATGGGCTTTATTGACTCTTGACTATGACGGGATCCCATGACATAAATAAGGGGGTTAGGGTGGGACCCTAACAGTAATGCTAGATAGCTTGAGGTCCTTGTAATGGTTCTTCTTGTCTATACACCTGCCTCTTTTTCCCCTAAAATTTGAGTTTCTGGATGATTTTTCTGAACATACCTAGACAGAGTCTTTTCTTCTACCATTATCTCTTCTTTTGGTGCTTCATTGGTTTCTTCTTCAATATCATTTTGATTTGATGTGGGAAAATAATCCTCATATTTTTCATTCTTATAATCTTCTGTTTTTATATGTTTTGGATTTTTGCATGCTTCATCAACTACAAGATCAATGCTTTCAACAATTTTCCCAAGTATTTTATTATAACATTTGTATCCTTTACTTCTGGAAGAATAACCAAGAACAATACCTTCATCTATTCTAGGTTAAAACTTACTAAGTTTCTCATCAGTCCTTTTCAAAAAACATTTTCTTCCAAAGACTTTAAAGTATTTTACAGTAGGAGTCTTACCATACCAAAGTTCATGTGCAGTTTGAGTGTTATTTAGCTGAACATTTGCTTTATTGAGAATAGTCATGGCATTGAATGTAGCTTCACCCCAGAAGGTTGCAGGAGTTCCAAATTCATGTAGCATAGCTCGATCCATTTGTTGAACTATTCTATTCATTATTTCTACCACACCATTTTTTTGAGGAATCCTTATGGTGGATAATTTCATTTTTATTCCATGTTGTTCATAAAATTCAAAGAATTCATCTGATGTAAACTCCCCTCCTCGATCATATCTGAGGCATTTGATTTTTCGATATGATTCATTTTCAACCAAGGATTTGAAAGACTTGGAACTTTTCAAATTCTTCATCTTTATGCTCTAGAAGACCTCTCCAACACATTCTGGAAAAATCATAAATGAAAAAAATAAAGTATCCTTCTCCATGAGGTGACTTTTTCCTTGACTGTCCACATAAATTAGTATGGAAAAGTTCAAGAGGCTTACTAGCTAGCCCTTCTTTTTCCATTAAGTGAACTCTGGTTTTCTTACCAATTTGACATGGTTTTCATATTGTATTTTCTGGGATGCTGATATCTAGAAGATCACGAACAACCTTGGGTCTGCATGCGTTTCTTATTTGAGAAAAGCTTAGATGTCCCAATCCTCTATGCCACAGCTAGTTTCCATCATTTTTTCTTAGATAACATTAGCGTTTTCCTCTCTTGAGTATGTATAAGTTGTTTGGATTTCTTGTACCTTTGATCACAGTCTCTCCTATATCAAACTCACAAAAAACACATCCATTTGATCGAAACACCACTTCATTTCCTTGATCACACATTTCACTGACAATCAAGAGGTTATGCTTTAAACCATCTACATACATAAAATTTCCATCTTTAACCTTTTCTTTCAAGAAAAGAAAACCTTCACCTTTTCTGAGAGCAGGGGTGTCATTTCCAAATGAGACATTCTTTTCTTTTTCTAAGGCATTATATGAGTGAAGTTTTTCTTTGTTACCTGTCATGTGTTTGGAGCATCCATTGTCGATGTACCATTGATTTTCTTGTCCCTCTGCATACAAGGCTATACCACATATTTCTGTTTGAGATTCTTTCCTTCTCCATATCTTGGGATTTAATGGAATTTGATCCTTTTGAGATGTTTGCCAAAATTTTCTCCTGCATTCAAATTCTTCATGACTAAAGTTGTTACAGCTTGAGCATTCTATTTCATTTTCAAGAGGAGAAAAGTTATTATAGGAACTTCTCTTGATTCCTATTACATTCCTTTGATTTTGTGCTTCTCTAGTCATGATGGTTTTCTAAGCAATGCATTGAGCAACTTTGTGCCGAGAATTATGACATGAAAAGCATTTCCTGTTAAACAAGTTCCTGCAACTATCAAAACTATTAACCTGGTGATTGTAGTTTCTATTGATATTCATCTTTGTAGCAAATTGAGTATGAGTTACCTGAGGTTGGTCGTGGCTTCTATTCATTCTTGGAGTAAACTGAGTATGATTTACCTAGTGATCAGCTTTATGCCTTTACTAATGATTTTCATATTGTTCACTGGTCTTTGCTGCATCAAGATAGCTTTTGGTGGAGGTTAACGACTTCCATGATTTAGATGCTTCTTCAGTATATCCAAGACCTATCTATATCAAAGGAGAATGCTGAACTTTGATAAATTCATTTAATGTTTCTGATCCTTTAGCAAATCTAAGATTAAGAGAGTCCGTTTTCTCAAGATCCTTTCTTAGACCCACATTTTCACATTCTAGTTTTTCATTGTATTTTTCCTTTTCAGCAAGTTGGTATGTCAAGGTATTTATAATCATATTATTTTCTTCTAAACAGATTTCGAGTTTAGAGATTTCTTCATGAAGGTATTCCTCTTCTAAAGCATCCCAAAAATTATCATCGTCATAAGCCATGAGAAGTCTATAATCATCACTATTAGATAAACCATCACTATCTTCTTCTAAACTATCCCAAAAATCATTGCTATCATAACCCACGAGAAGTCTGTAATCTTGTCCAGTTTAATCTTCATCACTATTAGATAAACCATCACTATCCTCATGAGTATAGTAACTCCTTTTATTCACAACTTGTTTTCTATTTCCTTTTGCATATTCCTTTCCTTTTTCATATTTTTCTTCATGAGGACATCTAGCAGCATAATGACCAACTCTACCACAAGCAAAGCATTTGAAGGGCAGCTTACCTCTAAACCTTCCAGAACCCCATTGATGCTTCTTGACAAAGTTTACTTCATCTTCTTCTTCTGAAATATGTATTGATTCATTGTGTTCTTCCTTTCCTTTTGCTGAGGCTTTAAATGTGGCTTCTCTCATATCTGATGGTCCTCCCTTTCTCATCTCAAAGGCAGTTAAAATTCCTTGAAGCTGTGTCATAGTGGTATTCTGCAGATCTCGTTTTTTTTTGTGGCAAACACTTTTGATTCAAATTTAGCAGATAAGGACCTCAAAACTTTCTCAACTAAGGTAACTTCATTTATTTCTTCACCCAGATTCTTCATACAATTAGCAACCTCATTTATACATAAGAAGTAACTAGCTATAATCTCATCACAATGCATCTTAATAGTTTCATACTATATTCTGAGAGTTTGAAGCTTAACACATTTTACCTAAGAGTCTCCTTCATAGCTCAAAATGATTTTGTCCCATATTTCTTTGGATGATTTGAGCTGCATGAATTTGACAAACTCTAATTGCGATAGACTTCCCAATAAAGTATTGATAGCTTTGGCATTGGTTTCATATTGCTTTTTACCTAACGCATCTATAGGAATTGGCATTGGAAATGTATAGTCTCCTTCCACAACTTCCCAGACATCCATTCCAAGCGATTGCAGATAGGCTGTGGTTCTTATTTTCCAATAAACAAAGTTGCTCCCATCGAGGATTCCCGGTCTGATGGATCCCATTCCTTCTTGATTATTCATGATGATGGATCTCCCTTCAAGCGATCAAGCTTCTTTTGAAGGACATGCTTTGATACCAATTGTTGGAAATAATACTGAGAGTGGGGTGAATAAGTATTATCATATCAATAATTTTATTTCCCAAACATATCTATATACGCTACTTCAGTGAAGTGAACTAGCCTGTACATGTGATTGTGATTAAGGAAACCAGCATATATCTAGAGAACTTGTGACTTAGATAATTTATCATGTGTTGATCTTAAAGTAGTATATCATATATTGATTAGACAGTGTAGTACAAGCAGAATAAAGAATCATACATAAGCAACACACATGAACACCAAGATGTAAGGTGGAAACCCAATGTGGGTAAAAACCACCTACTACTATCGTCTCTGATTTCTTTCAATAATAAGAAAATTGGTTTACAATCTTGTAATGGTGCAGACTCATACCAGTCTGCGAGCTTCTACCTGCAGAAGGTTACAAACTTCTCTCATTCTCCAACTTCTACTAGAAGGGAGCTACAAACCCTAGCTCTTGTACTAGCCAATGTGTTTACTAGTATGCAGGTGCCAACCTATATAAAAACTCCACTGTTCCACTAGGGACCACATTTCATGAATTTTCAGACTGGATGCTCCTAGATCACAACACCACAATCTAAAGGCCACGTTTCATCAATTTTTCACACTAGACCCATCATGACTTTTAAACTTGAACTGCGTCAACCAATATTTATATAATCTCAGTAATCAGATCACTGACACCAGAACACTATGGTGAATGCAAAAACCTGCATCATCATTCAGAACCAGCTGTAACCTCAAAAGTCATGAATTAGAGTGTATATGCTACTTTTCTGCACCCAAACTGCATGTATATGCAACTTCCATTAATTTAACATGTGTATACCTCTAAAACTACTGCAAACATAAACTTTTGAATCAAGTTTGCACCAACTATCAATATTCTAAATATCTACTGTCAACTTTCAAACCTTTATACAGGTGGGGACAGAGATCGCTTCTTCTCACTTATACAATCAATCAATCAAATGCCAACCTCCTTATGCATTGAGTTTTACATTAAGATCTAAGAAGACTTCATTGACAGAAATCAGTAAAATAACATAATTTTATCAGATAGATCAATGAGATATGAAAAGAAGCTTTTCTTTTGTATACGCTACTTGATGGAATTGAACCTTCCTATATACGCTCTTTGGTTGAGATGAACCTACGTACAAATATGCAAATATTGAGTCAGAACTTTGCTGCAATTCCAAACTTTAGACAAAGCAATATCATGATACATAATGAATAGAACAGGCGCAAAACATTAGATCTAGTCTCACCCAATATCAGATCATTCAAGAATAAGTCATTTCAAGTATCATGATTCTTGATCCAATATTGAACTCAAGGTGGACATGAATATTTAAGATCTAGTCTGAAACATAACCATGTAACATAAAATATACTTCAAAAAGAAGTATTCCTCAAAATCTTATTGCTTGCACACCTGGTCTAATGATCTTCTCCTCCTTATATACTCTTAGGCCTTTCTAAATACCTTGGACCAAAACCACTTAGGACCAATACCTTGGACCAAATACCTAGGGTC
Source organism: Pinus tabuliformis (assembly GCA_031772625.1). Lineage (NCBI taxonomy): Eukaryota > Viridiplantae > Streptophyta > Pinopsida > Pinales > Pinaceae > Pinus > Pinus tabuliformis. The sequence goes on along the minus strand of CM062818.1, from coordinate 1,135,656,342 downwards.
AATACCTTGGACCAAATACCTTGGACCAATACCTTGGATCAAAATACCTTGGATCAAATACTTGGTTTTCCAACATGTACACGCTTTTCCTCCTGTGAAAGTGCATGTATATGTTATATGCTTCTTTTGTTATGTTAACCTGTATGTATATGCTTCTTGGACAAAGTGAACCAACGTATACCTTTCTTTCTTCATTCATTGGATCCTGATCTATAATCCTTTGTTGTTATTCTGATACACTATGAAATGTCATCTAAGAAAGTTTCCATCAGGGACAACAACTATATCATAATGCCAACACTCAAGCTAGGCACTGTGTACTCCATGTGAATCGCATCTTCTTTGCCATAAACTAACATGAATGGTACTTGGAATGTCAACTTTTTGTATGTGGTCCTATAAGCCCATAAAACTGACAGAATTCTAAGATATTTGTCATCTCTATTCACATTGCACACCTTAGCTAATGGATTGTCCAAAATATTATTAAATGCTTCTTCTCATTCAATAGTTCCTACTGTTATCATCTTATCAAGTTATTTGTTTGACTGGATTTGCATCAGTCTTAAGGGGAATCTTCATGAATTCTATATCCCCTAGTATAACCTTCATCTCTAAAATCTTGGTGGGAAACAATTCATGGTATTCTTGAAGTAACTCTATAACTTTACTGACTATTTCTTCATCCCAATAGTCTCCTATTATTGCAAACTTAGGTCACTGTTACACACCATTTTGTCACTGTCCCTGTACTCCTTGTTCCTTAATCCAGAGGACCTCTATAGTGAACCCCACATCCTTTTCCTTCATCAGGAAACTCTTAGTTCATCCCTCTTCTTGAGCAGATAAATTCCTTTTTACACCATTTCCCCTGAAATTTCTGTTTTTCCTAGTTTACAAGACCATTGCTAATGGCCTTTGTCTCCCTCGTGCCGATGTGCAAATATTAGCACTAATCCTCACGCCGACCAGAGTGACTGAGATTTGTTTCAGTCGTGTCGATCCTGTTATGGAATTTTTTTTTAATTAGAGCCAAAGCTTCAAGCTCTAGAAGCTTTGTAACAGAAGTTTGGTAAATGGTTTGGCCAGATGGGGTTGAGGATGACAGTCTGGGCTCCTTTCCCCTATAATGCTACAACGACCTCAAGGGATAAGTCCTTCTCCCATGAGAAGAGGATCCATCTCCAAACCATATTTCCTATATAAACCTCCCTTCTTCCCAAGCACAATCTAGTCATAGTTTTTGGTTGAGTGTTGATGCTATTTTGGTTTGGAGTAGATGAGGAAGCTATTACTAGTTGTAGCTATCTAGTTGTGTGATGGAGAAGTGTGATTTTGGTTTGGAGTGAAGCCAAAAGGGAAGAGCCTTAAAATTATTGTTGATTGAGGCCATCATGGAATTCTAGCAGAAGTGTGTGGGAACCTGGTCTATTCAGAGGAGGATTGCAATGTCAAGATGAATGGTTGTAATCTTTCTTTCATATAATAATATATGTAAATATCGATTGATTTCCTACATGTTTTGTAATATTGCATTTTCATGGCTTCATGTTTCTTGACTTGTTAAGTAGGTTGAATTGAAATTTTCTTATTATCATGTTTGTTGTCTATTGTTGTTTACTTGTTTAAAGAGCTTGAAGAAGGAAGAGAGAGATTGCTGGAGTGAGCAAGCGAGGACATCATTGAGCAGGATAAGTAGACTAAGAGGTAGGTCCTCTTGATTGATTCTAACCTAAGGAAATCTTCCATAGAATGTATTTGTTGTGGCTAGACCCATTATCGAGCTAGCGGAATTCATTCATATCAGCACTTATAATTTTACTTCACCAGAGTCCCTTCTTTGATCCTATGTTCACCTTCTTAGAATTTAGTGGCTTTGTTATATCTAATATCTCTAATTTAAGTCCATTTAGTTTACAGTATCCTTTTGATTCTTCTATGTCGATGTTGTCGGGATCTTCATCTTCTTTTGTAGTAAGGTTATAGCGTTGTAGTGCACTTTTTATCTTCTCAACACAATCAGGTTGCTTCCATGTCAAGTTCTCACATATTTTCTTCTTAACATTCTAAAAGGCCAAATATATGTATCGACAATCATCCTTAAAGTTGAATGTTAATATGAAGCCATCAACCATATCTATGCAGTTTATTGTACCATGTGAAAGCTCTATTTCTAGGTACTAGTTCTTAGGGATTGTCTCTAGTGTGTGAATGAATCCATGTACCCATTCTTGTTTTGGAATCTCCTCCCATGTTGTAGTGCATAGATGATATGCTTCTTAGATTAGTTTCACAATCATACCCTATCTCTATTTCTATATCTATCTATCCAAATCTTACACATCAATCTTCGACATTATTTCTAGCCTTCTATATTCTTCTTGTATTCACCCCAAAATATAGTAGGGGTAGCTTTTAGGGATATATCCAAAGCTAATAACCTTTGGTTCTCAAGAGTTTGTTCTTCATAATAATCAAGGAAAGTATTTAAGTCCCCCAACCCATCATAGGAAGGTAGACTACATACCTCAGATATGATACAATGAACTAATTTGGTAATTCTTGCACAACGCCTTATGGATACTTCATGTGACCTATTCTGCTAGTTTTCTAACTCTTCTTCTGAATCTAAGGTAAAAGAACTATCATGCTTCCAATTAAACTTTCCTTCTGCAATAGGGTTAAAAAAATCTTGTGCCTGTGCTTTTATTTGATAGTTACTATCTATATCAATTGTGTAGTACTCTTCTCTAACTAGTTCAATATATCTTACTCCTTCTTATGGATCCAATGGAATAATTGCTCTCGTATTATTCCCTTCAAATATCATTTGTCCCTTATTCATATTAACTATATCCATATTTTCAAATGCCCAATAAAGTCCAAGAAATGCAGGATAAGGGTTACTGTCATCAATTATCTTTATTAATTCAAAATCAGCAATAGTATGAACTCTTTTAATGTCCATTGTTACATCTGGTCGTCGTCCTATGAGGAAGACGTTTTGTTGATTTTCCATCCCTAACTGAATAGGTTACCTCTGTAGCTTCAGCTTACACATCAAGTTCCAAGATTTCTTCATTAAGACATTAGCATCAGATCCCAAATCCATAATAACTTGATCCATCTCATATACTCTTATCTGCACACTAATCCTCATCCCTCTTCTAGTTTTCTTTTATTGATGCAATTTATTGACTACATGCATATCACTTTGCAGTGCATCTTTGGGTGCACATGAATCTATCAACTCATGAAGCCCTTCTAAATCTTTTTGATCTCTTGATAATTTCACACAAACTTGCAGAAAAGTCTTTGAAATACCTGCTTGATTTGTTGAATCCTAGTCTTGTGTCAAAGCTCGTTCCTATGTTGAATCTCGGTTCTGCATGGAATCTTCATTCTGCACGGAAGCTGACGAAAGGTCATAGCTAGTTATCTTATTTGGCTACACACTAGAGGACGAAGCTCCAACATCCATAAAGCTTCGCTTCTCTTCCATAAATACATATTTTTCCTTCTGAATATAAAAAAAATGAGCTTTCTCAACATTTTTCTAACCCATGTATGTTCAGATTCTATATTCTCATCTCCTTTATCACTTCCGGTCGCATCTCCACTTCTAGGGACAATACTAATTCAAGGTTCATTAGTCCTCCTCTTAGTAATCATCATTTGAATATTTTGTATCGGTTGTTGATTCATTTTTTCTTGCATATTTTCCATAAGTACAGGGAATTCTTTAATCACATGGTTATAGGATTTACAGTACTTACATGTTATTGTCAGGTTCTGACAATATCTCGCAAAATGACAGGCCTAGCTGTAGTTATGGAAAATGATCTTTCCACATCCTCCACTAGCTCCAACACCTTGACCTCTTCCTAGGTAACCTCCTCTACCACCGTGTTATCCATTTCCTTCATGTCCATGTTATTTTTCTTGCATTCTATAAGTGTCAGCACCGTACTCCATCATTAGTCCATAAGCTCGAAAATTATTCTCATCATGTCCTACTGATTGACCAAATTTACAATATAGGTTACTTGGAGTGTGTACATATTTCTATAATAGGTAAAAATCTTTTGAGATATGTTGGCCTCTGGGATTTCATATATTGCATCAAAAGCTCGATCCTGCATTTACTAGATTTTGTGCCCCACTAGACATGTAATCCCTAATGATAGGACATCGTTCTTTAGAATTACCCTTTGATCTACACATTGTACATCATACTTCTTATCTGTCTTCTTTTATTTTTTTTATATCTTCTATCTGCAGGGTTAGGTTCACCAACTGAATTTGAATATGTTGCATTGAATTAGTATCTCCTATAAGTGAAGTTTCCAACATCATCGCAATCTGTAGAACTTTGTCTTGACTTGTTATATTTTTTTCATCAATGGTAGTCTGACATGTGGTCACAATAAAACTATAAACCATCTTGATGTTTTTGTGAAGCTATTTGGAATCTCACTAGATTCGCTGCAGACTCAGGCCTTTGTGCACTCATAATTTAGCCTCTTAAATTCTCTTATTAGCATTTCTTTAATATCTTCAAATGTTCTAATATGACTATTTGAATACTTCAGATACCATGTGATTATCTATACCATAGAATTGTATTGAGCTACACTTTCTTTATATTTTCATCATTGATTTGCTTCACGGTCCATACGACTTCACATAAAAACCAAAATTGTTATGGATCTTCCAATCTAGTTTGTTTGAAAACAGACAACTTAATATCATCAACCATATTTCTTATTGGAGGGGGAGGGGGAGGGGGATGGGGATAAGTAAGGGCAAGGGGGTGCAGGGTAGGAGGGGTAGAAGGAGGGGTAGGGTGATTGGGATGGGGAGAGTAAAAAATACCCTATCTCTTACTGGATTCTGCCTTCTGGGAACTCTCAGGTTTGGAAGGTGAATACTGCGAGGCTACGTGGGGCTTATCAGGGTGGTTATATTCCCTTCCACTTTCAGATTCACTCAACAAAGAACTATATTTAGTCTCTACAAAGGTCTTTAGGTATTTTCCATGACATCTTTTTTTGGTATCTATTCTATATCTTTTTCCACTTCTCGTTGTTCCAATCTGTTGCTCGTATTTATTCTCTTTTATTCCAAACATAAGTAAACTAACAATCTAGTTTCATATAGAAAACTCCCTTTTCACATAGGACGATCTTAATCTAGGGTTTCAAATATTTCAAATAATTGCTTCACAGTCCTTTGAATAATCATCATTCTGCTTCATTATAAGACACGGTTTGGTCTACTCTGAACTTGGTAGTGAATCCTCCCAATATTCTATCCATCTAGAAATCAATATCCCTTCAAATCATGTTGGTAGTGCTCTTGATTCATTGTATCAATTTAGGAGCCCACGTGATAGGTTCTCCACCTTTAAAACATATCTTTCTTTCAGTCAACCTTGATATCCACTCATAAATTTTGATAGGAAATGATGCAAAGCAAATTTTGTATTGATTTGTAAAAGTATATCTTTTTATTAAAGCTTTAGACTTCAGACGAGGGTTTCTGTTCTCTTGATCTGCAAATTCTTGCTCATTTGATACTCACCAATATTGAATTTCCTTCTTCGACAGATGTCACATAAACATATCCCTCAAACAAATCTAGATCTCAAACCTAGAACCATTTGTTGGTTATAATGTACGCTGACCCAGGTTCGATCTATACTGTGCACCAACAAAACCCTAAATCATTGGCTCTTTGGCAACGACCTGCAAGTAGATTGTAGTTTCACTCGAAGTGACTATGGGAGGATGAAAAACTAGGTTTCTATAGCCTTGAGGGATTTGGAGATGTGGTATTATTATATTTTCTTACACTTAATATTCATAAATCAATTTTCCACATTCATTTAATCACATAAACATATAATATAACCCCCTTATCATCATTGCACTGTAACAAAATGCAACTGTATTAAACTTCTACTCTACAATAGATAATAAGAAAATACACACATGAAGACACATATTTTACCATGGGTCATCCCATTGTGGGACTACGTCCACAAGAACTGTTTCTTATAATAATAATTATCGTATAAAAATTAATCCTTAACCTATGTACTAAGCTACAGGTCGTCTGTGCAGTCAGCTCTAGACTCGGGACTTTATGCACTAAGTTGTAGAGCCTTCCCTTCTCCACAAAACCACATATCACAATAGTTTGACCATAAGCAAAGATCATGACCATAAATATGATTATTCTTCTTATTAGTTTACCCTATATATATTATTACATCTAGGGATACAACATCATAATACCATGGTCAATATAACATGGACTCCCTAAAACAATGTATGATAGTCCGAAAACCATTCATCTTTTACAACATTACATGATTTTTACAAAAAGGAGGGACTTCGACCCACTTCGATGTCCTTATAAAGTGTGTATATTCCAACTTCTTAGATGCATGGTCCACTTGGCACTTTATTTCTCTACTACACAACCCACTTCACTCTCCCCTACACTCTCCATTGCCCACTCTACTCCTCAAAATGCAGAGTCTTTACCAAAATTTAGGCCAAGTTGGTCTCAACCAAATAGGCCCTCAACATTCACATGTGAATCGTCTTGAGTCACTTAACTGCTTTGCCTATGCTTTTCACTGTGATGTTGTTGTAGGCCTCGTTTAACTTCTACAGAATCTCTGTAACCTGCTTCTCTTCTTTGTGTGCTTCCTCCAGTAGTTCCTCTGTCACATGTCCTGCAACCTTTTATACCATCGTCGTATCCCTTTTTTGAAGATCTTGATGCTTCTCATCTACTACCTCTGATAGTTGGACAACCTCATCCTAACATGGCTGAGTCCTCTCTGCTAAAACATGTTCTTCTTTCTTCAATTCCTCAATCTTCTTTTGGAGGCCTTTCACTCATTGATTTTGGTGAGCTTATGCGATATTTGTAGGGTCTTCGTAGATGCCCAAATCTCTTCCCATCGTTGTTGCTTCTAATGAATCTCTTCCTACAATTTCTATACATTTGGATCTTCCTACAGTGAAGTCCAAATATGTAAACTTTCAACTAATAGTCTTCCACAATCTACCACTGCTACGAAGATGCTAGATGTTATAGTCTTTAGGCCTGTCTCCCTCTCCTCTCTTAATTTCTTGCATTATGGTTGGATAAAGCTTCATTTTAGCTAACTGGTCTTCATTTCATATTTTAATTGTACTCCAACATTTTTCTCCTTATAACCTTTCACTGCAAGGATGAGATTAACCACCTGGTCATGCACAAGCTCTTCTTGTCGGACATCAAGGTCCAAAATTTCTTTGGACATTGCTTCCTCTACCTTGTTGATCTTCTCGTGCTACTGTATTACTTGATCCCTTTCTTGGATCACCTGCTCAATCTTCTGCCAAAATGCAACTTGCTCTTTTTCTACTTCAAAATTTAGCTGCAAGGTGTGTTTCTTGCTTAGCCTCAGCTCTTCTATAATTTCCAAGTGCAGCGTGGGTAATATTTGCAACGACACTGCTACGATGTTCATATTGACATGCTTCCTTTCATTAGCCTATCGTTTTATTTCAACAGACTAAAAATGTAGTGTTCCTGCATATATTTGTGCTAACCTCACTACAAGCATAGGCTCTATCTTCCTTTCTACTCCAACCCTTTCCTCTATCCGCATTGGTTTTTTGAATATCTAGAGTAGTATGTTTAATTATGTGATCTACTCTTTGACATTGGTCAAAAGTATGCCATAGTTGATCTTCTAACATACTCCAAGATTTTATTATTTCTTCCTATATCTTGTCCTCAATTTTAACTAAGTCTCCTTCAGTAAGGACCATTGGCATGACAATCTTTGTCTTATCATCCTTCTACTTCTTCTTGCTCTTTGAGGCAGCTTCACCCTTTACCTTCCTTTTTTGTGTCAATGGGGTCTTTCTCTGTCTTTTTTTATTCTATATTTTTCTCTTCTCAAGGATCTTGGTCACCCTCATCCTGTAGGTCCTCTTCTTCTAATTCCTACTCATCCTTGTCTTTATATTTTCCACCTTCTTCAGCATGTTACATTGTATCCTCCCCTATCGCACTATCTTGTGGTTGTGTTTTCAACACAACCATCCATTCTACAGGACACTGTTAAGCTTGTTCTAAGAGATCATCCTCTATAACCAAATATGGAAGGGGATTCCATCTATTCCTTGTATCCCTACAAGCCTGTATATACACTGTGTGACAACCAACCTTGAACTTCACAAATAACGTTATATTGTTCATATAGGAATGGCAACAAGCGATGGTGTTGGTGTTGGAATTATGATGCATGTGTTGTACTTGATGGCAACCAACTAATAGAAGAACATCTCACTTATTTATAACTAGATGAATCTTCAAAAGATATATCAGATGTGACTGAAAGCATGGGATGCAGGACAACTCCAAGGAATTAGATGATAGTTCTAAGTGTGACAAGTTAGCTTTGCCATCAAGTCCAAAGGGGGAGATTGTTGGCATTATGAGACAAGTGTTGTCCTTGATGGAAAATCACACAGATGACAGATCATAGTGCAGCAGGTCAGTAGCAAGGATTTGATGATCAAACTATAAGAATGAAGAGGAAATATATATACGCAGGTTCATCGTGACCAAGACGCGTATACACGCGGGTTATTCGTTGAAAATATGCGTATGCGTATACACACACTTTCATGCAAGGAAAAGCACGTACATGTCGGAGAACTTATGTTTGGTCCATGGTATTTAGTCCTTGGTATTTGAACCTATAGTTTTGGACCATGGTATCTCGTCAAAAGTGTTGATCCCAAGTATTGGGTCCATGGTATTTTTTGTTATGGTTTTGGACCATGGTATTGAGAAAGGCCTAAGACTATAAAAGGAGAAGAAGATCATTAGGCAAGTGCAATGGAGAAAGTCTTGAATATCTGATGAGTTATGAGATCCAGGATGCAGGTTATGGGTTTATGATGCATTGCTTGATCTAATCTAAGGAGGGATCTCACGAGGTGATGGAGAACAAGATCTAAGGATAAGATTGGGATCAAATGGTTTGAAATGAACTATCTCTATATGGTTGATTATGCTTATTATAGATCTGTATACTGACGCATGTAATGATCTGAATTGGGTATAACTTAAGTTTGAAATCGCTGCAAATTATGATTGATGATTTATAGTATGTACGCGGGTTGGCTTTAATAAAAGTGTGTATGTACGCAGGTTTGGTTCATCGTAGTAGCGTATACATTGTGAAGCATGATATTTGAAGTTGCAGTTGGGTCTGATTGTTATTGCAGAGTTGTGTTGTCTGCTCTGTGTTCTGGTGACTGTGTTGTTGACAGGGTTTTCAGTGTTTTAGTAATTCAAAGATTGATGATGCTAGTATTGATTGATTTTGTGCTTCAATGATATTGATGGGCCTAGTATGAAAATTTGATGAAACATGGCCTTCAGATTATAGTGTTTTTATTCAGGTGTATCCAGTCTGAAAATGTATGAAATGTGGTCCCTGGAGGATGAAAGGAGATTGTAGACCGACGCCTACGTACTAGTACATCAGCTAGTACAAGAGCGAAAGGGGTGGTAGCTCCCTTCCAGTAGCAGCTGGAGAACAAGTGAAGATTGGAGCATTCAGTAGGCAGGAACCTACGTAGTAGTAAATGGATCGGCTAGTACAAGAGCTAAGGGGTTTGTATCTCCCATCCATGAGAGTCTGGAAAATGAGAGAGGGTTGTAGCCCTCTACAAGTAGAAACCTGCGTACTGGTATAAGACTGCACTAGTACAGAACTATTGTAAAATGAACTTTCTTATTAAAAGAAGATAGAGATGACTTGCAGCAGGTGGTTTTCACCCACATTGGGTTTCCACTTTATATCATGGTGTTCATGTGTGCTTCTTGTGTGTGATGATCTGTTCTATTTTACTGCACCTGCTTACTGTACATATGGTTAATGAAGTTCTGATGGACTAACTAAAGATCAACATTTAGTGGATTAACTAAATCATAAGTATTCTGGATATACGCGAGTTTCTTTAGACATAGTTGTGTATACACGCGGGTTCCCTTAATTGAAGTAGCGTATATGTATCTAAGTAAGGAAATGAAAAAGTTTTATTGATTTAATAATACTGATTCTCCCCCCCTCTTAGTATTATTTCCAATAGTTTGTTCACAAACATATCCAAATCCATATGATACAATATGAAGAACATCATGTTCTCCATTTCTTGCAAATGTTGGGTGTTAAACCATAGTGAGGCATACTACATGGTTTCACAAACATCTAATGCTACCTGGGGGAACTGTGAATCCTTGAGATATCTCCATGCTATCATTACAATAATCAAACTTAACCAAGCATAATGGAATGTGGTACCTTTCTATTGGACTTCGCGATAGTCATCGAGATATTCCTTTCATAGGTAATCGACCCAGTTGTACTAAACTCCATTGGCACGTTGTGCAGCTAATGAAACCATTGAGGCAGGGCCTTCATTAGACCAAACATTTCTCATAATATTCCCAACCAATATGTGTTCTACCATGTGAACACCTGGGTCAATGATTGAATTGATGTCATACCCACGCTACCCTTCTGTCAATCCAAACGTTTTTCTTCATGCTTTCGGTTATGGCGTAGTCCTTATCTTTTCCAATGAACTCTTCTGCTAGGTTCTACCCTTTGTATCTCATGGTCCTCCAGATCAACATTGGGTCTATGGGGATCCACTTCCCCATGCATAAGCATACGTCATGCACCAACATGAGCAACTATCACACACAAGTTGTGCTCCCAATACTTTAGCCGAACTGTGGCACATTTAACATAATCATTAGTCCTGAATGCACCAATCCATTTTCCCACTGATATGGATGTAACCTTGTCACTCTGCTCTCCTCGTAGTTTACCTGTTTCAAATAACGGTCTGGTACAAACTATGGCTACTTCTCTCTATAGTTGAATTCGTAGTCTGTCAACTTTAGCTATGGTATTTTCCCAAGTAATTCACGATAAAATGGCACTTCCTCTAGAAATTGGGGTGTGAATGTTTCAAAATTTGTGTCCTTCGATTCTTTGACTTATTTGCATGTGGTTTTCTCAGTCGAATGTATGGTGGTAGAGGTGATGGAAATGTTGCACCTATTTCCATCGACACCTCTTCTGCGTGCTCCTTTTCTTCCTCACTATATCTGACTTGCTGGACTTCTTGTTGAGGTTCGACAAGTTTCTTATATTGTTTCTTCTTTGTTCTCTCTTCCTTGGTTAGCTTCTTTCATGGAGATCTCCATTTTTTTATGATGATGATGTTAGAGTTGATGTTTTTGTGAGCGTACTAGCTTCCATCATTATAGATAAGCCCTTCTTATGAAAATTACGAACAATTTCTTCCAAAGAATGCTTAGACGACATACGACAACGACTTCTTCGCACTATCAACACTTGAACTCTCAATTCAACAGAGATCCAAATTTGGGTGGGAAATGACCTTTTATAAAAATTTAGAATATCCAATCCCATCATTAGCTTAGGTTTTATCTAGATTGTGTTCATATTGTGTTGAATAATTGCATATCTATATTTATATCTTGTCAATCTATCCTCATAAATGCACTTTACACGTGTTTTAACATTAACTTTTCCCTTTTAACGTTCATATTTCTCTGGTGAAATTTGACACATCTATATTTTAGAAAACACACTTCTTATGTAACAACTCCTACACACCTTTCCACAATCTAGACTATAGCACAGTAACTCCCTACATCAAAGCTCTTTGCAACATAGTTTATGGTCCAGTGCCCACTTTCAATTGGAAGTTGCACTAATACTTTTCTCCTTTTTTCTTTATAGTGAGGCTATAGGGATAGGAGTTTCCATATAAAAATTCAACTTGCTTTCATTTACTTATCCTTGGATCAATTCTCCATTTAACTTCGATACTTGAATTACGCCTCCATTAGTAATATGCTTGATAACGTAGGGGCCCAATCATTGCATCTTGAATTTTCTTGGAAATTCCATAAAGTTATTGTCATAGAGGAGAACAAGGTATCCTACCTCGAACTTCTTCTACTTAATATGCCTATCATTCCAAGCCTTTTCTCTCTCTTTCTGTACATAATGATGGAATACTGATATAAATTTGACTTCTTAAAATGAAATCAACTGCGACATTCTTTCCTTCATTATGTCAGGGTCTATCATATTTGTAAAAGTTGCAATCCTCAAGGTAGGCACGATTTACTCCAGGGGAATCACATATTATTTCCCATAAAATAACCTTAATGGTGTCTTACATGTCAAATTTTTGCATGTGGTCCTATAAGCCCATAAAACTGCTAGAATTATAAGATCCCAATCATCTCTATTCACATTGCACACCTTAGTTGGTGGATTCTCCAAAATATTATTAAATGATTCTTCTAGTTCAATAATTCTTGTTGTTATCATCTTATCAAGTTATATATTTACTTTCTCCTTATATTTTGGATTGAGTTTATAAGGTATTTTCTTGACTGGCTTCACAGCATGCTTAAGGGAAATCTTGATGACTCCTAGATTTCTAGTATACTCTTCATCTCTAAAGACTTGGCAAGAACCAATTCCTGGTATTCATGAAATAAATCTTTAACTTTACTAAATGTATCTTAATACCAATAGTTTCCTATTTTTGCAAACTTAGGTTCCTTCTATGATCCTATGTCCACCTTCTTAGTCTTCAGTAGCTTCATTATATATGGTATCTCTAATTCAGGTCCATTTACTTCGTAGTATCCTCTTGCTTCTACTATGTCGATGTTGCAAGGATGTTCTTGTTCTTCTGTAGTAAGGTTATAGCATTCTAGTGCATTTCCTATCTACACATCTCAATTAGGTTGCTGCCATGTCAATGGGGTTACATTCTTAAATATTTTCTTCTTAACTGTCTGAAGGTGCAAATCTATGTATGGACAATCATCCTCAAAGTTGAATGTTATTATGAAACCAACAACCATGTCTACCCAGTTTACTGTACCATGTCTAAGCTCTATTTCAAGCTGCTGATTCTTAGGGATTGTCTCTAATGTGTGAATGAATCCATGTACCCATTCTTGTTGTGGAATATCCTACATTTCTATAGTGCATATTTGGATATGGTTCCTAGGCTTAGTTTCACCATCATATTTTATCTCTATTTCTGTACCTATTTTCCCAAAACTTATATACACCTATCTTTGACATTCTTACCAACGTTCTATATTTTTGTTATGTACACCCCACCATCTAGTAGGGGTAGATTTTAGGGCTATATCCAAAGCTAGAATCCTTTGATTCTTTGAATCTATTCTCCATAATAATAAAGGAAAATAATTTCATCACCCAAGCCATCATAAGGAGGAATATTCAATACCTTAGATACCATACAATGAACTAATTTGGTAATTCTTACACAACACCTTCTCGATACTTCATGCAACTTATTATGGCAGTTTTCCAACTATTCTTTTGAATGTGAGGTAGAAGAACTATCATTCTAACATGTCAACTTTCCTTCTATAGTAGGGTTAAAAAAATCCTATTCCCGTGTTGTCATTTGGTAGATATTATCTATATCAGTTGTGCAATACTCTTCTCAAACTATTTCTATATATCTTATTCCTTCTGATGGATCCAAGGGAATAATTACTCTTGTATTATTCCCTTCAAATATTATATATCTATTATTCATATCAATTATATCCATATTGTCATATGCTCAAGCAAGTACAAGAAATGTAGGATAAGGGTTACTGTCATCAACCATCTCTATTATTTCAAAATCAATAGTATTGCGAACTCCTTCAATGTCCATTGTTACACTTGGTAGTCTTCCATAGGGATAGATCTTTTACTGATTTTCCATCCTTAACTAAATAGGTGACCGTTGTAGCTTCAACTTACCCATCAACTCCCATGTTTTCTTCATTAAGACATTAGCATCAGATCCTAGATCCAAAATAACTTCATCCATCTCATATACTCCCACCTGTGCACTAAGCCTCATCTCTGTTCTAGTCTCTTTTGTCTATGAAAATTATTGACTGTGCGCATCTCATGTTGTAGTGATTATTTCGATGCACATGAATCTATTAACTCATGAAGCCCTTCTAAAGTCTTTTTATCTCTTAATAATTCCATACAAGTTTGCAGAAAATTCTTAAATATCCGCTTGATTTGCTGAATCCTAGTCTTGTGTTGAAGCTTGATCCTATGTCGAAGCTCGATTTCTTGTTGAAGCTTGACTCTAAATTGAAGTTGATGAAACAACATAGCTAGTTTGTTTCTTTGGCTGTGCATTGGAGGTCAAATCTCCATCATCCATAAAGCTTTTCTTTGCTTCCATAAATACTTATTTTTCCTTTTGAATATAAAAACTGCGAGCTTTCTCAAAAAAAATTCTAACTGATGTACTTTCAAATTCTCTCTTATCATCTTCTTTATCACTTTCAGTCCCAACTCCACTTCTACTTACAACACTAATTCGAGTTTAGTCATTCCTCCTTTCAACAGTCATCATTTGAATATTTTTTGTGAGTTGTTGATTCCTTTTCTATTGCATATTTTCCATAAGTACAACTCATTCTTCAATTACATGGTCAAATTATTTACTGTACTTACATGTTGTTAAAGGGTTCTAATAATATCTCTCAAAATGACCTACCTAGCCACAATTATAGCAAAGGATATGTCCCTGTCCTCAACCAGCTCCAACTCCTCGATCTCTTCCTTGGTAGCCTCCTCGACCACCGCATTTTCCACTTCCTTCATATCCATGTTATTCTTCTTGCATTCTATATAAAGTGTCAAGGCTCTGCTCCATGATTAGTTCATAAGATCAATAATTATTCTCATCGCGTCCTACTGATTTAAAGAATTTGCAATATATGTTCCTTGGAGTCTGCACATATTTATGTAATAAGTAACACTCTTTTGAGTGATGTTGGCCTCTTGTCTTGCATTTCTCGCACCATAGGTTGGATCCTACATTTAAGTGCCCGATGCCCCACTAGCCATGTAATCCCTAAAGATAGGACATTTTTCTTTAGAATGGCCCTTCGATCTGCACTTTTTACAACATACTTCTTCTTTGAATTCTTCTCTTTTCTTGATATATTATAGTTGCACGGTTAGGTTGACCAACTAACTTTCAATCTGTTCAATACCTACATTAGTATCTTCGACTTGACTTTTTATATTTTGTTACATCAATGGTAGTATGATATGTGGTAAAAACACAACTATAAACCATTCTTGATGTTGCTATGAAATTATTTCGAAGTTTACTTGATCCTCTCCAAACTCACGACTCTACGCACTCAGACATTGGCTTCTTAGATTCTCTTAGCAGTGTTGCTTTAATATCTACATGTTGTAATCTAATTATTTGAATAGTTCATATACCATGTCAATGCTCTATCCTGAACCATTGTAATGAGATGCACTTTCTTTATATTTTCATTATTGATCTATTTTTCAGTCCATACAGCTTCACATAAAAACCAAAAATGTTCTAGATCTTCCAATCCAGTTCCTTTGAAAAAAAACATCTCAATACCATCAGCCATATTTCTTCTCGGGGGGAAGGGTGAGAATAAAAAATACCTAGCTCTTGCTGGATTCTGGCCTCTGCAAACTATCAATCTTAGAAGGTGAATACTGCAAAGCTACCTAGGGCTTATTATGGTGGCTATCTTCCCTTTCAATTTCAGATTCACTCAATAGAAGACTATATTCAATGTGTACGAAGGTCTTTGGGTCTTGTCCATGAGCTCCTTTTCTGCTATATATTCTATATCTTTTTCCACTTCATGTTGTTGCAATCTATTGCTCGGATTTATTCTCTTTTCTTCCAAAGATAAGTAAACTAACAATCTAGTTTCATCCGCAAAACTCCTTTATCACATAGAAGCATATTAATCCAAGGTTTCAAAGTTTTCAAATACTTACATCATGGTCCTTTGAAGAATATTCATTCTACTTCATTTTAGGACATGGTTTAGTCTACTACGAACTCAGTAATGAATCCTCCCAATATGATATCAATCCATAAACTGACAACCCTTGAAATCCTATTGTTGTTGTTCTTAATTAATTGTATCAATTTAGGAGTCCATGTCGTAGGTTCTCCACCTTTAAAACATGTCTTTATTTCAGTATGTTGGTGTCCTATAATTTATAGGATCTCAAGGTAATTGACTATCTCACATTTCCTACATTTTATATTGTTCATAGATCCCAATATTCAATTGAATTCAAAAAAAAGAAAAGAAAAGAAAAGAGGGTATTTAAAAAAAAAGAATAAGAAAATAACAAAAGAGAAAATAAAAGAAAAGAAAACCCAAATATTGTTTAATTCATATAGTCTAAGCATGATTGAACAAACTTCAATTTCTGTTGATAGGATAGAAAATAAAGATTTGCCAAAAGGTTCCAGCCTAGCAAATCAGTAGCTAGGTAGAAATGAAATTGGTTCAGCTGTTTAATCTGGACCAATAGGAGAGATAAGTGATAGAGTAGGTTAGAAATAAAAAAAAGGGAAAGGGAAAAAGGGTTTGCAAGTCTAAATGCATCCTGCAAAAAAAGGAAAAAATGTTAGATTAGAAACAAACGGTAGGTAGATTGAAAGAATTATAAAGGGAAAATGACATGAAAAATTCATTTTAATGTTTTATTAAATGTTTCATATGTTTTTCCTAATGTGGAAAAAAAGAAATAAAAAAAGGATAAGGGTCTTATACTATACTCCTAATTTCATTCTATACTTCGCCCCCCCTTTCATTTTCCAACCTCACCACCCACATGCTCATCACATCAACGATTACCCACCCCGCACCTTCCGTCAAATCTCTAAAATCCATGATTTATCCAATGGCCCATACAAGTCTTCGACCCCCCCACCCTCCGAGCATTAATGTCGGGTGTGTCCGAAATTAGTGTTTTCTTACCGCCTACATGTCGTGCTATCGTAACTTCACAACACCCCACTAATTCCACTTACCACTTCACAGGCCCTCAAAAAAGTGGTTTCCTCTTTGAAACAAACCACTCATCCATTATGACCATTCACCAATCCCGCCACTCTACGATGCCGCTCTAACCCATCCTCCTATCACTTCCATTCCTATGCTATACCATTTCACATTCAATTCGTTGGACCGTTAGGAAATGGACTCGTGCCACTCCATGCCACTTCAACGGGAAATCTCTGAATATTACAAAGGCATCATCTTTCACTCATTTCCTGAATTTTGATATGTCCTCTTTACTTACAGGTGAATGATAAAATTTGCTCAAGCATACTCAAAGAAACAGTTGACACAATCAAATTATCAACAAAGTTGCAGAAAGTTGCACTTGTTTGCATTTAGCAGATATTCCCCTTCTTGAATATCATTTTCTACTCATTTCCTTTCTGTTTTTCCTTTATCAGTTCCCTCTTCTTCTCATCCCTTTCCTAATTGCAGTTCGCCTGCAAAGCCAAAGACAATATAGGTTAAAAATTTGTAGAAGATAACCATGCCACCGAAGAAGAAAAAACATGAGCTATTCAATCCAGTGGTGCACCCACCAACTGACTTGGACCATATTCCACTTGTTGATAGAGATTTTAAGATACATGAGACCATATACAAATTTTACCTCTTTCAATTCTATTGTTGGTGAGAGGATAAATCTGTTAATGGAATGGATGATATCGGACTCTTGGACACAAATTTTCCTTTCTACCTTTTTCCCAAAACACATAGCTACCTAGAATTGATCAAAAAATGCCAGTCCTACTATAGCCCACAGCAAGGAGCAGTAATAATCTTTGCAGGAGAAATATTGTTCACTATTGACGCTAAATCCATAATGCAGATAATGCAAGCTCCTATCACAGAAGGAACCACTTCTTTTTCCCATGAAATCATTAGTGAAATTTACCAGAGACTAGACCTTTCCAAAAGAACTAAAACCCTATATCTCTTCATGACTTAACGAAACCACTCCCTAGGAAAAATACCCCATATTCCTCCTCTACTTTCCTTGATAGAACCAAGCATATAGTCACTGTACTATCATATCTTCTAGGCTATTATTCAGATCAGTGGCTTGATGAGGCCATAATAAGTTTCATGACCATGTTGTCATCTGATGCAAAGCACTCTATCTTGTTTAATTTTAGTCAATTCCCAGAAGATACTATCCGCGAGAAATTCATAAATTTCACCAGAGAGGAAGTGTTTCAATATTCTTCAGTATTAGTGTACATGTTTGTTTATTTTCAGGCATACAAATTTCAGTTTTTAATGAACAAGTTAAATGAAGAAGGTGAACCCCAATCTATCATCTTCTGGAAAACCTTGGTGATGAAGGATCAAAGGGACTTTAGATACAAAACATTCATAGAAATGTTTGTCCATCCAACTATGAGCCTCCTCAGCAGTACAACAGAACCCATAATTAGTGAAGAAATTAAAAGTATTATGTAGCTAACAGACCAATCAAGAACAAGAGATTGGTACTTGTACAAAAAATTAAGGGTATATGTATATGAACTGGGCCCTTAAAAGCTCCGAAAGTTCCCCCCAATGAGGATCTTTGCACTTGAAAATATTAGGTAGATGATCCATGCAGATGATGTACATTATGTAGCAGCAAAGAAGAAGTCTCAATTTAGGATCAAATCCTAGATTGGCCTTTTTATTTGCAATAGCAGGGAAGTAGGTGAGGAGGATAACAAGAAATTGAAGGAAATGATGTTCACTCATAGCTTCACATGGTCTTATGACCCATGGGGCATCATCTCCAAGAAAAGAGTGGAAAACAAATAAACACCTTATATTCACACTCACGGGCCTAAAATAGAGAAATTCATGAACCATATAGAGCGGATGCTTGAAACCTTGCAAGAGGTTGAGGAGAAAATACTTTCTTCTTCAAGTGCACAGAGTCCTAGGTAGAAAGAAAGGTAAATTTTAGAGGATAGACCAAACAAGGGCAAGGAACAGGAAAAATAAATAACTGGGAAAAGATCAAGAGAAGATCAATCACCAGGGACTAATACTTCTATGAAGGAGTTCAAACTAAAATTTAGAAAAAGCGTTAGGATACCGATGTAATTGGACCTAGGAAAGGAATCACCACAACAAACTGTTATTAATATCGGTGATATTCCCGATTCATCTCCAGCAGGGGGTCAATATTTTCCTACCACTCCAATCTCAGAAAGGCGAAACTCTCCAAGTTTCGACATCTACAAATGTAACAGGAGAAAAGGAGGAGACCATTTTTGATACTTTCAGAGAGATAAATATCAGAAATGAAATGTTGAAAAGGAGTACTTATGCTCAGTGCTTGAAGAAAAGTTCTACTTCCCAAGGTAGACTTCTATCAGATTTCAATTCTAAAAAAGGAAAAATTCATATGGCATTCCTTGAAGCACAAACAATAGAACCTAAAACTCCAGCTGATTACAAATAGACCTCCTTTGAATTTGATGCCAGAAATGTTCATCCTATTGATCAACTGGAAATGCATAAGAAAATAGGTAATATGATCTCCTCCACTCAAACAAGTACCTCTATGAGTTTGTTTTAAATACACGTGGCTTTATCAAATGCTCAATCTCAGCTAAACATGGAAAATATTTCACCCCAATCAAAAGATAATAGCAATAAGTCCTTGGAAGACTTAGTGGTGAAAATTGGATATGATCCATTATATGTGAAAGCAGTTGAACAGATAATTAAGAAGAAGGAGGTTAATATAGCAGCCTTGAGAAAACAACTGAAAATGCGTGCAACACAAGATCCATTGACCAAAGAAATAGAGGAAACAGAGAGTCAGAAGGAAGAAATGATGACACTGATAATGGATCAGTCACTCCAAATGAAACAAAAGGAAACAGAGATGGAGAATTTGGTATAAGAGGAGGAAAAAGCAGCACAATTTACCATCACTACTATGGAGGCTCTTCCTCTTACAGCTGTTCCTACAACTACTCCAGCAACTACTACTATAGAGATAGGAAGCAGTACATAACAACTAGCTAGATCCATGGAGGGCATGAATCTTCAGAGAAAGGAAATGAAGAGATTGTAAACTCAAGTCAACATTCTGCAGGAGCATATTAAAAGAACTGAAAGTAAACATTTAGTAGAAATGCATAGGGCAAGAACATTAATTGAAAAATTGTAGAAATCTGAAAAGGAATCATCAATTTGCAACACACTAGGAAGGGTGAAGGAAATCATTTGGAACAATATCATCAATGGCATGAATGAGGTATGGCCTAGCATCCAAATTATATTTGAATAGACGGAGCTAGTTGGAAAACCTAAGGAGGCTATTTCAACCACTAACCTAAAGCTGGGAGACATGCCAGCAACAGCCAACAGAATTATCAAATTTCTAAATTGAAAGAACAGGCATGAGATATAAGATCTGGGAGTAGCAGACAGAATAGAAACTATTTTACAGGTGAAAAAGGTATTGACAAAGAAGAACATGACTATACAGCTTGAGGAAAAGTGCCAAAATTTACAGTTGACAGTAAACATATCTTTTAATAGCATTGAACCTTTGACACAAAAGGGGATCCCTTCTTTGTTTGTCATTAATGATAAACTCATGACCAAAGAAGATTATGTCAAGATGTTTAAGGACATATAAAAGGATGTTGTCAATCTCTCTAATATCATAGGTAGCATAACAGGAAGAGCCATGCTAGAAGTTGTCAACAATCCAATTTTCATTGAACATGAATTGAAACCCATTTTCACATTGAAACCTACTTTTGAGTGGTACACAAAAACATATGAGATATACCACAGGTTGATCAAAGTCAAAATCCCAGATGAAGATGAATGGAATTACTTGTGTGACTACGAAGAGGAATAGGACAAGCAAGATTGAAGGAACAAGACAAAGCTGAGTTAGCACCTAAACAAGTTAGAAAGTCAACACACCTTATTAAAGAGCAGCCAAATCAACCACTACAACATAATTGATTACCAACAATGACATTCAGGAAAAAAAGGTACCAGATGTCCAAGTTATCTCATCATGGCCACTTCGTGGTTACGCTAGTGAAATTTTAGTTTCGTTGTAATTAATAACAAGTTGCCATGTGTATATGGCAGTTGCTATAGATTTTAATTAAATAATTCATGCATTGGAAGTATTAGGGGTTGGACCTGAGCAATTGAAATTTCTTTCTTTTTGGAGAACTGTAATTTTGGATTTGGAGCATTGATAATAAAGACTGTTTGCAAGATACTAGAGATATTTTTATCTAGTGATGTTTTTCTTTCTATGTTAAATGTTTCGTTGTTTTCTTCAATATGCATCTTTCAAATCTTGTTGTAAAACAAAAAGTTTAGAGTAAGATATGCTATTAGAGCACCTTATTTCTATATGTGTTTACCATATAAATGTTTTTGTCTGAAGTATGGTTAAGAAATACTTAATTGCTTTTTAACCACTACTGGTTTCACCATTCTCTCATTTCACCACTTATTGTGCTTTAAGATCCAATAGATATAGTTAGCTAGCCTTGTGAATTCTCTAAAAAAATTGATGCTACAATCCAGTTGTTGACTCAGTAGCCCAATGGAAATGGTTTAAACAAGATATATCCCAACCAAAAAATCAAACAATTAATCAATCTTTTATCTATATAACTAGCCTAAAATATTAAAATACTGAAAAGAAAAATCAAATCTCAAAATATATAGAGAGATCCCTCTCTATTCCTAGGATGGCTAGATCCTAGATTCCAAAGTGGTTTGATGTGTCCTCTATGATCCTTTTATTTGCAATCTTAAAAATCATAGAGTGATAACATAGTGGTGACTATGCTAGGGATCTAATTAAAATTTGTCATTTCATTAGAATTTATAGTACCCAGTCAAAAGCTTTATATGATAAGATCATTCCTAATATTGGTTTATTTTATACTCCTGTATATATTTAGTTTGTTTGGGTTTTAAATCTGAACACTCACTCCCCAAAGAATCTCTACTAAATCCCACCCAGATCCAAATCCTCCTACCATAGTGGACAATCCATAAAAGATGTTAAGAAAAACTCCTAGAACTGAGTGTCAGACAAGAAAAATATTCCTTCACAGAGCCAACTCACTCCATAAAAACATTGTTACCTTTTAGGATATCCAGTTTTATTTACACTTTCAACAAGGCTTATTCATGACTAAATCTGAGAATTGGAAAGATCATATTATCTTTGATCCATCTATTTTACCAAAGAGTCCAGTGAGAGAAATTTCCTCATAAACTGAATCAAATCTTCAACTCTTACAACATTTTGATACTATTCAAGATTTAGTAACAGATATCACCTTAGAAATTGATGATGCTTACCTTCAACACTCAGTAGAATTAACTACCTTAAACATAGCAACTTCTTCCATCACATCTTAATATTGACATATTCAGTCACCAAGTCCCATTGCCTCCTTAATTCCCACCCCTTCTTTTATCCTTCCACACAAGGTTACTCAGATTCCCTTATTATCATTTCCACCTAGGGCTAATCCAACCTCATCTATTGTTCTGGTTCCTTCATGTAGTCCTCCACCACCACAATCATGGTAGCCATGTATGATACCTCGGTGTTGCTAGCACCAATGGTCAATATGTCGCAAGACTATTAGTCCAAAATCACACTATTTGATGGTACTGGTCCTTTAACAGCCCAACAACATGTGGATAAATTGAATGATTTTTTTGACCTACAAGAGGTAGATAAAGAAACTGTCAAGCTCATAATGTTCGCTCAAAGTTTAGGAGGATAAGTTTGGAAATGGTTTAAATCTTTGCCTACAAATAGTATAGATGATATCCTTGTATTCCATCAAACCTTTCTTAACAACTGGGAAGTCAAAAAGAACCCTCTGCAGATTTTATCAGAATATGAAAATATTAAGAGGGAAGTAAGTGAAAGTGTTTAGGACTATTGTTCTAGATTCAATAATACCTGTAATGTAATTCCTATAAATCTTAAACCACCACAATACTTAGCCTTGATAAAATTCCCAAATGGCTTTGATATATATATGTCCTGCTAGCTTAGGGAAAGGAATTCTGAAACATTAGAAGTGATGCAAAGATATTATGTGAGTGTAGAAGAAAACTTACAAGCAAAAAGAACTAGGATGAAAACTGAAAGAAGGGTGACAATAAGGGAATAAGCTTGAACTTCTGTAGCAGCTACTAAGATTGATTCCTTAGTGAGGACCATGGAAAGAATGATGGAGAGAATAAGTTTGAATGAGAGAAGCGTCCCTAGGGAAAACCATCCTGTTCCTTAGGACCAAAATCCGAATCCCCGAAGAAACACTCCACAGGTCAGATAAATAGAACAAAGAGGGCCAGATTAACAAATTAGGCCCCCATTTCAAGAAAATTGCATTGATGAAGATGTAGCTCTGGTTGAAGAAGTTGAGGAAAATCAAATTAATTTTATGGGGAAAAATGGCGATAACTCTCTTTTCTTACACAAGAGGAACATGAACTCTTTTTGTTAGCTCAAATAGAGCTCGAATCTGAAGAATATGATGACTATAAACATGGATTTGAGAATGCCATATTCGAAGTCCACTAACAGTATAACCTTAGAACTAAGAAAAACAATGACAAGTAAAAAAAAAGGAATTTTGATAACCCTGTGAAGAACATTGTTGAGCCTGATCTCAAGAAAACAACTGAAAGCTCTAAGAAAAATATAAACAATTCAGAAAAGAATGTTACCAAGAAAGCAATTGATTTTTCCACTAAAACTATGCAAATTGATATCCTTATCACAAGTCAACAAACTAGACCTGTCACCAAAGGAGTGGTTGAAAGAGTTTATTTTTGAAATCTGCTTAAAATTCAAACACCATTCAGTATTGAGAGTGACTTGCTAAACTCAAAATTCCTATTCCTCTCAACTGAATTGATAAACAAAAATGTGTGTAGGTCTCAAGTCCGAAAGATACTCAACATAGGAGAAATCACCGATACTATAAACTTGAATGATGATCAGCCTGAGCTGTTGTTTGGGCCAAAAGTTGATGGAAAGCCTCAGGAAGGAAGTGTTCCCCCATTTTATGTTAGCCTTAATATTCACAAAAAAATTATTCATAATGACATGTTGGATCTAGGTACATATCATAATCTTATGCCAAAGACTGTTATGGAAAAACTTGGACTTGAAATCACTAGACCATACAAATATTTGTAATCATTTGACTCTAGAAAACTTAAGTGTATAGGTATTATCAAGGACCTCTGTGTCACATTAGCCTGGATACCAACAAAAATTCTAGTCATGGACATAGTGATAGCATACATTCCACCTAAGTATGGCATGCTATTTTTACATTCTTGAGCAGCTAAGTTACAAGGAACACTTCAAATGGATATGACATATGTCACAATACCAGTATTTGGCCAACCAAGAAGACTGTATAGAGAAACCTTAATTAAATATATGGTGAGCAGCGAAGAAAAGCCAGAAAACTATCCCCTCTATTCTGTCCCTACTGCTCTTGATTCCTTCATTCCATATAATGATGGGACTATAGATACACAAGTCACTCATGTAGAAATTGATTTTAATGAAAGGCATAACCCACAAATACCAATGTTGCAAGTGAACCCTGAAACAAATTCTATTTGGAATATGAATTTTTATGGTTCATGTGGTAGAAAAGGTTCTAGGGAAGGAGTCTAGCTATACAATTCAAAAACTAATCAGGGTGAAGGTCATTCTTACAAATTGAATTTTATGTGTACAAATAATATAGCAGAATATGAGGCATTACTATTAGGCTTGAAATTGCTTTAAAAATTATTTGCTAGAAGAATTTCAGTCCGGGGAGATTCTTAATTGATCATAAAACAAATTAAAGGAAAATATTCTGCAAATCATCCTAGATTGAGAGAGTACATAAATGTTGTGATTTATTTCTTAAAAGAAATTTAAGAGTATGACCTTGGTGTCATCCCAAGGATCGAAAATGTACTAGCAAATGGTTTAGCTTTCTCATCCAGAACCTGCAAATTACCTCACCCAAACAAACAACACACAATTGGGGTGAAACATTGCCCTGTAGTACCTAATAACATGAGATACTTGCCAGTTTTTAGATATGATAAACAAATTGAGAATATTTTACAATCAAAAGATGAATTTGAGAATAAAAACATAGATTTGGAGGATGGACTGGACAATCAAACTGATATACATATTAGTATAGAGAAACTTGTTGTTTATGATGTAAATATTTCGGCAAATAAAACTGTACATGAAATTGAAATACATAAAGGCCCAAAAAAAGAGGAATTCAAAGTACTTCAACTCATGGATAACATTTTGTCGAGAGGGCTTGACCCTTTATAAGAGATGTTTGATTTTAATGGCATTGCCAAAAAGCTAAAAATGGAACCAACAGGAACAAACATTGAAGAATGCAACAAGGCAATGAGCAAAACCTCAAAATTATAAAACTGTCAAAATCACTACCCATCATGGAAAAACGAAGGTATATAGCTCTGTTTAAATAATTCATTAATGTACTTTCTTGGAGATATGAGGATTTGAAAGCTTATGATACAAGTGTTATACAACACAAAATTCCAAGAAAGGAAGACCAGAAACCTTTTAAATAGAAGCTACATAGGATAAATCATGTCCTAATGCCCATGATTGAAAAGGAAATCAAGAAAATCTATGAGACTAAAATCATAGTCCCAATCAGGTATTCCAAATGGGTATCCAATATTGTGCCTACAATAAAGAAGACTAGTGAAATAAGGTTGTGCATTGATTTTAAAAACCTAAACAAGGTTTCCCTTAAGGAAAGTTGCTCCTTACCAAAAATGGATCACATATTACAAGGAGTAGTAGGTTCTAGTAGGTTCTCCTTGTTAGATGGTTTCTCGGGATACAATCAAGTTTTAGTATCTCCTAATCATCAAGATAAAATAGGTTTTACTACTCTTTGGGGAACTTTCATGTATGTGAGAATGTCCTTTGGAGTAATGAATGTTGGGGCTACTTTCCAAAGAGAAATGGATATTTATTTTGTAGATGAAATTGGACATTTTATTGTGATTTATCTTGATGAGATCACAATTTTCTCAAAGACCGATGAAGAACACCTAGCACATTTGAGAAGGGCATTTGATGTTGGAAATAATACTGAGAGGGTGGGGGGGGATTAATTAGTATTATCAAATCAATATAAATTTTTCATTTCCATACTTAGATTCATATACACTACTTCAATTAATAATACCCAGGTATATACGCAACTGTGTTAATTGCAACTAGTGTATATCCAGTAAACTTATGATTCAATTAGTTGATCTTGAATGAGTGCATCAGAACATTATTAACCATATTAAAAGTAAACAAGTGCAGTAAAATAGAATAGATCATTACACATAAGGAGCACACATGAACACCATGATATAAGGTGGAAACCCAATGTGGGTGAAAATCACATGTTGCAATTTGTCTCTATCTTCCTTTAGTAAGAAACTTCTTTCTACAATATTTATGTACTGGTGCAGTCTTATACTAGTACACAAGCTTCTACCTGTAGAAGACTACAACCTTCCTAGCTCTTATACTGGCCTATCCATTTACTAGTACGTAGGCACCAGCCTACTAAAGGCTCCAACCTTCACTCATTTTCTCGTTGCTCCTAGAAGGGAGCTACAACCCCCTGGCTCTTGTACTGGCTAATATGTTTACCAGTATGTAGGCACCAACCTACAGAACTCTATGTTCTTGTCTCTTCCTCCAGGGAACACGTTTCATAAATTTTCAGATTGGATACTCCTGAAGCACAACACCATAATATGAAATGCCACGTTTCATCCAATTTTCATACTGGACCCATCAACAACATTGAAGCACAAAATTATTCATCACAGCAACACACCCATCAACTACACCCACATCATCAATCTCTGAAACACCCAATACTGAAACACTAAAACCCTATCAACAACACAGTCACCAGAACACAGAACAGACAACAGAACTCTGCAACAATAACCAGATCCAACTGCAACTTCAAATATCATACCTCATAATGTATACGCTACTACCATGAACCAAATCGGCGTACATACGCACTTTTACCAAAGCAAACCCGCGTACAAATCTACAAATATTAACTCAGAACTTTGCACATGTTCTAGACATCAGTCATACCCAGATCATAACATTCATACAATAAAACATGCATCAATAATTCAGATTTATTCTATCCATGATCAAACCACAAAATGATAATACATTCCAAGCCTTATGATTCCGATCCATCGTTCATCATCATCCACATGAGTGCATCCTCAGTTCAGATCAAACAAAGCATCGCAAAACCCATAACCAGCATACTAGATCTCACACTTCATCAGATATTCATCACTTGCACTTCCAAACATTGGCCTAATGATCTTCTCCTTATATAGGTTTAGGATTCTCTTAGTACCATGGTCCAAAACCATGTAGAACCAATACCTTGGACCCAATACCTGACGTCAACACTTCGAACCAAATACCATGGACCAATACCAAAATACCATCCACCAAATACCACAGACCAAAACTTAGTTTTCCGACATGTACATGCCTTTCCTTCTGTGAACCTGCCTGTGTACGTATACGCGTCTTCTGTTATGCTCATCCGCATGTATACGCACTTTCATCAAGGTTAACCTACGTATACCTCTCTCTTGACCTACTATACTATGATCTTTCATCTGATTGAGTTGCCACATGTATCATACCTCTGAGTGAGTTGCCATCAAGGACAACACCTGTATCATAATTCAAACAATCTCCCCCTTTGGACTTGATGGAAACAGCCACACCATTCACTCTCCCTCTTTGACATCAAGGGCAAAGGGTGGACCAAGATATTCTCTTCTTTGATATACATTCTTCTGTCCATGCTCCCCTGAGTACATGCTGAAGTTTCTGATTGAGATCCCCCTTTGTACATGCGAAGATGTACCAATCTGTCAATGCTCCCCCTGAGCACATGCAAGGTCTACAAAAGCATAACATGACTCTATAAACACATTAGTCTCCCAACCAAGTGGGGTTGTACAAAATGTTTATACATGACCCAAAAATAAGAAACATTACATCATCCATCCTATACATAGTGGGGTTACAACTCAAAGATGAGTAATCTAATCAAAACCATGATATTCATCAGCAACTATCATACACCATATATGATCTGCACCATAAGCATCAGCATCCAGCTCAATAACCTGCAATACCATTCTTTTAAGCAACCAACAAGATGTATCATTTAGCCACATAAGCATCATCACCAAAGACTTCTAACCATAATGCCAACAATGCATTATTAGAAGTATATGCTCCCCCTGAACCTATGTCAAACAATCATCAAACAGTGACTGAACCATATCAGACTTCTGTACTGTTGCTTTTCTTTAGAACATCACATACGCGAGTGTGCAGCGTCTAACTCATGTATGTATGTGACTTGTCTTTATGAAACCTGCTTATGAGTTTTAGAACACTGATGTTCCACATTCTCAACTTCCTTTGGGCCTGTCATGTTTGTGTACTCTGCTATGCCACATCTTTCTGGTTGTGCTTCCTTTTTCTTCCATATCTTCAACTATGATGATGTTTTCTCCTTTTGGTATGGTGTCCAAAATATTCTCCTGTGTTCCTTTGCTATATGTTCAAGCTTGTTATATGCATAACAGCTTACATGTCTCATATTTCTCCTATAGTAGTCAATGACTTTGTGACCAAACATATTTCAAGCAAAAGAATATCCCTTAAAATATCTGGAACGTGATGATCTTTCTGAGCGATGGTCTTGAACCATTTTACTTATGCATCTCGCTGCAACATTTCCAAGATTATGACATACATAACATTGAACATTATTCATCGGAGGAAATAATCGTCTATCACTTCCACAATTAGGAGCAAAAGATATTATTTGAGGAATTTCTTTCATTGGCTATTGTGGGGTTGTCTTCTCATCTCCTTATTGAGCATTTCAGATTTCTCATTGGAGTTCCTTGCCTCACCTTCAACAGATTCATAAAAACCAAGACCAGTTTTGATAGGAGGCAACCTTTGACTACTAAGAATATCATCCAAAATCTTAGTGTTGTCCTGGAATTGTAATAGTTTATCCTTTTCTTCTAATTTACCTTTCAAGATATTTACCTCAACTTGATGTTGTTCTTCCTTTTCCACACATTTCTTCTTCAAAATTTCCTCGGACTTTCTTCCTTCTTCCATTTGTTTCCTTAGTTTGAGAATCTCCTTTTCTTATTCTTCATTCAACTCCTACAACATTTGACGAACTCCAAAGGCACATTCCAGCTGAGCTTTTAAGCTGATAATTTCTTCTTTAAGGGCACTCTCCCTTTTGCAAGGTAGATCTTGTCGATCTATGAATTTATTTGATGCTTCATATGCTTTTCCATCTTCAATCTGAGGTGATTCAGGATCTAAATACTTGCTTCCACTCAACAGGAGGCTGTCATTGTTCCTTTGAGCTATCTTCTTCTCTTGACGTGCTTTCTTTCCCATTGTTCTACGGATCTCCTTCAAGCGATAAAGCTTCTACCAAAGGACCTGCTCTGATACCAATTTTTGGAAATAATACTGAGGTAGGGTGAATTAGTATTATCAAATCAACATAACTTTTTCATTTCCATACTCAGATTCATATACGCTACTTCAATTAATGATACCCGCATATATACGCAACTGTGTTAATTGCAACTAGCATATATCCAGTAAAATTATGATTCAATTAGTTGATCTTCAATGAGTGCATCAAAACATTATTAACCATATTAATAGTAAACATGTGCAGTAAAACAGAACAGATCATCACACATAAGGAGCACACATGAACACCATGATATAAGGTGGAAACCCAATGTGGGTGAAAGCCACCTGCTGCAATTCGTCTCTATCTTCCTTTAGTAAGAAACTTCTTTTTACAATATTTATGTACTGGTGCAATATTATACCAGTACGCAGGCTTCTATCTGCAGAAGGCTACAACCTTCTTAGCTCTTATATTAGCCAATCCATTTACTAGTACGTAGGCGCCAACCCACTGAAGACACCAACCTTCACTCATTTTCCAGCTGCTCCTAGAAGGGAGCTACAACCCCCTGGCTCTTGTACTGGCTAATATGTTTACCAGTATGTAGGCGCTGGCCTACAAAACTCTACGATCTTCTCTCTTCCTCTAGGGACCACCTTTCATAAATTTTCAGACTGGATACTCGTGAAGCACAACACCATAATCTGAATGGCCACGTTTCATCCAATTTTCTTATTTGACCCATCAACAAAATTGAAGCACAAAATTAATCATCACAACAATACACCAATCAACTACACCCACATCATCAATCTCTGAAACACCCAATACTGAAACACTAAAACCTTGTCAACAACACAGTCACCAGAACACAGAACAGGCAATAGAACTATGAAAAAATAACCAGATCCAACTGCAACTTAAAATATCATATCTCATAATGTATACACTACTACCATGAATCAAACCAGTGTACATACACACTTTTACCAAAGTGAACCCGTGTACACATCCGCAAATATTAACTCAGAACTTTGCAGATGTTCCAGACATTAGTCATACCCAGATCATAACATTCATACAATAAAACATGCGTCAATAATTCAGATCTAGTCTATCCATGATCAAACCACATAATGATAATACATTCCAAGCCTTATGATCCCGATCCATCGTTCATCATCATCCACATGAGTGCATCCTTAGTTCAGATCAAACAAAGAATCACAAACCCATAACGAGCATACTAGATCTCACACTTCATCAAATATTCATCACTTGCACTTCCACACCTTGGCCTAATGATCTTCTCCTTATATAGCTTTAGGCTTCTCTCAATACCATGCTGCAAAACCATGTAGAACCAATACCTTGGACCCAATACCTGAGGTCAACACTTCGCACCAAATACCATGGACCAATACCAAAATAGCATGGACCAAATACCATGGACCGAAACTTAGTTTTCCAAAATGTACATGCCTTTCCTTCTGTGAACCTGCGTGTGTACGTATACGCGTCTTGCGTTATGCTCATCCACATGTATACGCACTTTCATCAAGGTTAACCTACGTATACCTCTCTCTTGACCTGTTGTACTATGATCTATCATCTGATTGAGTTGCCACCTGTATCATACCTCTGATTGAGTTGCCATCAAGGACAACACCTGTATCATAATGCCAACATTTGAAAAATGCAGAAAATTTGGTATCTCACTGACTCCCAAGAAAACATTGTTCGGTATTGAAGAAGGCAAACTTCTAGGCCGTATCATTTCCAAAAATGCAATCAGAATTGACCCCCGTAGGATTGAAAGTATCCTTTAAATCACTCATCCAAGAAACAAACAAGAACTTTAATCTTTTATTGGAAAAATTAATTTTTTGATAAGATTTATGGCAAATCTTGTTGAACTGCTTATAAATATAAGAAACATGCTCAAGAAAGATACAGAAATTAAATGGAATGTTGAAGCCAAACAATCGTTTGATCTAGTCAAACATGCATTAACAAAAGCTCTAGTTTTATTCAGCCTAGATTTAACCAAAGATTTTATTATATTTTCCTTTTCATCTGAACATACTATTGCAGTTGTAATATTACAGGAAACCAAAGAAGGATATGAACAACCAATAGCATTCTTTATCAAAGCTTTGAGAGATGCTTCTTTAAAGTACAATATCATGGAAAAATAGGTATTCTCTCTGGTCAAAGCAATAAAAGACTCCAGAGTTTATATTTTACATTCTCATATCATTGCTTATGTGTCTAATGTAGTTTTCAAATATATTCTAACACGAAATGGACCTGATAGAAAGAGAGGCAAATGGATAGCTGTTATTTTGGAATATGATATAGAAATAAAACCCACCAAGTTGATCAAAGGATAAGGATTAGCCAAATTGATGGATGGAGAAAATTTTAATGCACTGGTTATCAACATGGTATTTGCCTTGGATGATCGAGAGGAGCTGGAAACTCCACCAATAGATGAAGCATTCTTAAACTCCCCCTCGTATGCAGAGCTTTTGTATTTTCTTTTCAATTTGAATGCTCCTCTTGGATTATCCAAAACAAAGGATGGATTTCTAAAATTTAAAAGCAGTCAAGTTTTGCATTACTGAAAATACATTATATTGGAAAGATGTTGGAGGTATATTACTCAAAGGTTCGTTAAAATAGGATGTTGGAAGAGTTATGCAGGAATTCCATGAAGGTGACTATGGAGGCTATCTTTATTGGAAAACAACTGCTAACAAAATCTTTAGAGTTGGTTTCTATTGGTCTACACTCTTCCCAGACATCCATAAGATGGTAACTACTTGCCATAAATGGAAAATTTTTGAAGGGAAGAGAAAATTATTGCCCTTGCCCCTGAAATCCATGTCTGTTGAAAGTCCTTTCCAACAATGGGGATTGGATTTCATTGGTGAAGTTCATCCTTCATCCTCTGCCCAACACAAATGGATCTCGACTACCACAGACTACTTTACCAAATGGATAGAATCCATCCCTTCCAGAGCTGCTACTGATTCTTTTATTATAAAATTCATTTAAACCAATATCCTTTCCAGATTTGGTTGTGCTAGGAAACTTATCATTGAAAAAGTTGTAGCTGTCAAATCAAAAAAGATGGTAGATTTTTGTCACAAGTACCATATTTCTTTGGGTCATTCAACATCTTATTACCCTCAACATAATGGCTTGGCCGAATCCTCAAACAAAATTTTGCTAAACATCATTAAGAAGATACTGGAGTACAATAAGAAGTCATGGCATAACAAATTGATCTACGCATTTTGGGCTGACAGATTGACTACAAAGAAATCAATTGGCATGTCCCCAATCCAACTGGTTTATGGAATGGATGTCATTTTCCCTTCTTCAATGGGAGTTTCAATTATGAAAATTATTCAAGAGATACAAACTGAACAAAATGATATACAAAGAAGGATAAATCAAACAATTCAATTGCAGTAGTCCAGAGAAGAGATATACAATAGAAATTAGGCTGTCAAGGAAAACATAAATAAAATTTTCGACAAAAGAACCAAGGATGATGATTTCAACCTGGGTGACAAAGTGCTAAATGGGACTCAAGAAGAGAAGATAAAGGGAAGCAAGGTAAATTTGAAAATCATTGGAAGGGTCCATATATTATTTCTACTTTCAGAGGAAATAATGAATTTTTCCTCAAAGAGTTGGATGGAACAGAACTGCCAGGAGGTCCTGTCAATGGCAGGATGTTGAACCATTACTTCTCATGAACACACAGATTTTCCTCATTCCATTGCAAATATGATATTATTTTATGTTTTTTAATAGGATAATTCATTCGATAAATATTGAAGCCCACAGAGAAGGCCCTAAGCTGGCTTTGATGAACTTACTACAAAAAGAAATCAGATTGAAGACAATGTAGATATGAATGGCTCAAGGCTACTGATCTTATGTTCTTGACACTTCAAATTGAGAAGTTCCATCCATAGCTAGAGCCACTGTTAGGGTCCTATAATTTATAGGATCTGAAGGTGATTTGGTATCTCACATTTTTCATATTTTATATTGTTCATAGATCTCAATATTCAATTGATTTCAAAAAAAAAAAAGATGAAAAGAGAAAAAAATGAAAAGAAAAGAAAACCCCAAATATTGTTCAATTCATATAGTCTAAGGATGATTGAACAAATTTCAATTCCTATTGATTGGATAGAAAATAAAGATCTTCCAAATAGTTCAAGCTTGGCAAATCGGAAGCTAGGTAGAAATGGAATTGGTTCAACTATTCAATCTGGACAAATAGGAGAGGTAAGTGATAGAGTAGGTTAGAAATTAAAAAATGGGAAAGTGAAAAAGGGTCTGCAAGTCCAACTGAACCATGCGAAAAAAGGAAAAAATGTTAGATTAGAAATAAATGGTAGGTAAATTGAAATAATTATAAAGGGAAAAGGACATGAAAATTTCCTTTTGATGTTTTATTATATGTTTCATATGTTTTTCCTAATGTGGAAAAAAAAAAAAAAAGATAGGGGTCTTATACTATACTCCTAATTTCATTCTATACTCTGCCCCCCATTTCATTTTCAAACCTCACCACTCACATTCCCATCACAATAGTGATTACCCACCCTGCACCTTCTGTCAAATCCCCACACTCCATGATTGATCCAAAAACCCATACAAGTCTTCGGCCCCCCCTCACACTCCGACCGTTAATGCCGGGGGGGTTCCCGTTCACCAATCCTGCCACTTCGTGACGCCACTTGGTCCCATCCACCTATCACGTCGATTGCCGCGGTATACCATTACACATTCAATTCATTGGACCACCAGGCAAGGGACTCACGCCACTCCATGCCACTTCAAAGGAGAATATCTAAATATTACAAAGGCATCATCTTTCACTCATTTCCCAAATTTTGATATGTCCTCTTTACTTACAGGTGAAAGATAAATTTTTCTCATGCATACTCAGACAAGAAGTTAACACAGTCAAATTATGAACACAGTTGCAGAAAGCTGTACTTGTTTGCGTTTAGAAGATATTTCCATTCTTTAATCCCATTTTCTACTCATTCAATTTATGTTTTCCCTCTATGAGTTCCCTCTTCTTCTCATCCCTTTCCTAATTGTAGTTCACCTACAAGTCCAAAGAAATTATAGTTTTAAAATTTGTGGAAGATAACTATGCCACCAAAGAAGAAAGAACATGAGTTGTTCAATGCAATGGTACGCCAACCAGTGGACATGGACCATATTTCACTTGTTGATAGAGATTTCAAGATACATGAGACCATATCCAAATTTGAACTCCTTGAAATCTACTTGTTGTGGGCAACAACAACCCCCATTTTTATTTAGTATTATTAATAACACTAAATAAATGGGGACCCTTCTAAAATAAAAAACTAGCACTTAGAATTCCCTTTTAATAAAACACACTATCATAAACTTAAGATTCTTATCTTTCCTTGCTTTGTGTGCATTTAAATTTAAGTATTAACGCTTCCCTATAAAGAATTGTAACGTTACCATAAAAGCTAGGAAAAACATTCGCAAACGCAAAGTCCTAAGTATTATGAAAAGTCTCAAATAAAATCGTTCTCTTAATGATGAACATTGCATCAAAAAAGGGTAACGGAGGGCATCATATATAAAGAAGTTGTCAGAATTGCGAAAACGCGATGATGTGAGATCGCGAGCCACACAGATTCATCACATATTGCAGATCCCATATATCACAGTGCCACCTAAGATATAATGTCCCGATATTGCAAAATTCAATAAAGCATCTAGCAAATCGCATCTCGCAGTTGCATAAGGAAGCAAATGATTGTTAATGAAAAAGGATTAGCAATATTGTGATCTGCAATATTGCGAAGAAAATCACAAAATCACTTTATCGTAAATCAAAAGGGCTCATAGTTTGATGAAATATTTCTTGTCATTCGATACTGAGTTATGGGCATTAATGTCAATTTAGTGGTTTATTGATGGTTATTTATGAGAAATGATTTAGATCTGAGCAAAAGGGCTATTTCATGCAAGGTGATATATTTGATGTGATTTTAAAATTAAGAGCTTTCCCATCACCTTATTATTTACCATCATTTGTTATCTTTCTTATTGTGTCTTAGTTCTCTACTTGTGAACTTATAGGAACGGTATGTAGAACAATACATAGAGCAATGCGCAGAACGTGATGGGGAAGAAAGGAAAAGCTCCGGTATCTAAAAAATCAGATATGACTCCATTGTTCACAGACACCACCTGTACCAAAGAAGCAAGGATATCTACTTGGGAAGGCATGTATAGACTGTTGGAGGAAGAAAATCGGAGAGTCATGGAGGTTACAACTATGGCAGGTGGATGCGGGTCATCCAAAGCATCACTTACAGAGCTTGCGTGCTCATTCTTGCACTGTATCACAGCAAGGCCGAAAATACTTCCCTGTACAGATATGGTCAAATGGGTGATAGACCATGCTGATATACAGGCAATTCAAGACGTAGAACTAAGAAGTTATAGAGTCATTTACACCACAGAATTTAAGACGCATGTATCATTTTCCAGAGCCATAGGCTACCTATAACAAACAGTTCATGGAGAAATTTGCCAAGGAGAGCGAAGATTTAGCAGAATGCACCAAAAGTTGGTCAGCGAAGGAAGAGCCACTAAAGAAGGAAAAAATGGTATGTACAACACTGGTTCCCTCTCTTCTCCATATTGTTTTGCTACTACAATGTTATGTAGGCTATTCGAAAAACCTAATATCAATAAGTTTTCATCCGAGCGGCTACCGATACAGGATGTTGCCACCAACGCCACTATAATGGTATGTGCCCAAATATTGTCTGATAACTTAGCCTCTGCTATTTGGAATTATTAGACTAAAAGGAGTTTTGCTCAGAGGTTTTATTAACCCTTCTTTCTAGCTGCCTATGTCATGGATGCTATCTATTTTGTTTCTAAATTTCCTCCCATGGGTTGGAAAGGGGCGGTATAGAATTCCTTACCCATTCAACTCTACCATAAGGAACTGTGAGATTCTAAGTTCACCCCATATTTTTATAAAATCTGCCATGGAGTTATGCTACCCATTCACAAGATGTTGTATAACACAGATGCCCCAAGATTTACTCCTAAAGCCGAAATTGATATTCTCCCTGTGGGAAGGTGGTTCGAAGAATAATTTTTCACTTATATCAGAGTATTCAGAAGCATTGCCTCTCCTCATATAATTGCCTTATATGTTCCTGACAAGTTGATGGCCCAGGAAATAGCCTACAAAACCTGTGTGGTTGGGGGAATGAGAAGAGAACTTAGGGAAAAGAAAAAGACAATCTGGCCGTAATTCCCTGTGGTCTATAGAGCTTTTGCATTGTTTCATTTAGGTCATGCTTTCAGGGAAGTAGACAACAAGTTAGTTCTATGATTGCCTAAGTTTCGAGGGAGATATTTGGATCCCTTTGATGTGATAAAGAATTTTACCACGACAGTTAAAATAAATGTGTTCACTAATTAAGATGATCCCTTCGACGACGTTTTCCAGCAGAAGAGAACACTCAAAGACATATTACACATGGCCCAAATCTAGTTTGGCCCAGTAGAACTCCAAAAGTTTAAACTCTACAAAGAACGAAGATTGGCAATTGTCCCGTTGGACAAATTGTGTGTAGAACCAATGAGGGAACCCACTCCCAGCATTAGCATGAGTGCAAGCTCGGGGAAAGAAAAGTCAAAATCTAAGTCTAAAAGAGAATCGCCAGAAAGGTCTAGATGGTCAGAGAGCGATCACAACAAGAGTGAAGGATTAGTCAGGGATACTGCCCAATCCAAGGAGAATCCTGAGCAGCAAGTGTTATCGCCAAAATAGGTGGAAATTCCCACTCTCCTCATCTAGCCAAGAAACCCATTAACAACAGAGCTGGAGAAAGAATAGGAAAACTTTAATGAATTGCTCAACATAGAGGAGTAAAACGTAGAGACACTAAAGAATCTAGCACAGAAAACCACAGAAAGATTGAAACAGAGTTCAATGCTCCAGACACTGAGCACATTCCCATAGCTCCATCATCTGAAATTATACAAGAGATAGAGGAAATCCCTTCTCTAGATGTGTTTTACAGTTTGCAGCACAAAGCTATGGTCAAGAGACAGAGAAAGAAGCGAAAACTATTCACCATCATCTCACCTAAAGTAGAGCCGCTGGATGTCCTTTGGCAAGACCCTACCACTGATCCGACAGAGAACCTGACTAGATTATACCAAATCTTAGGAGATTATGCTTCTACTACTATTGACAAATCATCTGAAGTTCAACTATTGCTTAAAGGTAAAGATGATAAAATCCTGTTTTTGCAGCAAAAATTACAGTAGGCTAGCATTAGCTGGGAAGCAGAAGAAAAATTCGTAAAGTTACAACATGACTTCCAGCAAATGTAGATGGGTTATCAAGGCAGTCTGGCCGAAAAAGAATAGCATTTAGAGGCCACGGTAGAAATGCACAAAGATGACCCGAAAGTCACAGAATTTGTCACAGAAGCCCTTGCCCTAAATGATCAACTCTTGCAATAGCAGGAAACACTTTACCAAAGAATATCGCAATGGAACTCTCATTGCGAAATGAGTGACAATATCACAAGTCAAGTCATAGATTTGCGACTTGATTATGATTTAATTTATAAGAATGTTTCTGACTATTTGAATTGGAAGGAATCAGAGGAAGGCAAGAAAGTAGGCTTGCCCAAGATCAATGAATCCCACAAAGAAATACTATTTAATAAATGGGATGCACAGATCAAAAATGTAGAACAGGCAGTAGAAGAAGCAGTGACAACAACAAGAAATATCATTGACTGTGTCAATGAAAATCTGCACAGAGCCAACCTAATATCAGAAACCACTCCAGGATTTCTCCCAAAAGTGCAGCAATTGAAAATGAGTTGGAGACAAAAAGCTGAAGAAAACGCAAAGTCAATCAAAAAGTTAACTAAGTTAAAATGGGACACTTATTGGCAATATTTGGTGAAACCACATAATTAGTGTATGACTCTGAAGTGCCTTACAAATTCTGCTGAGAAAAGAGCACCAGCGCTTGCTAATTCCATTTTTGTAGGAAAATTAAAATCGAAGGTCGGCCAACTGACACTCCTGAAGCCAATGCTAGATACTTGCAACTTGAGAGAACAGATGCATAGTTGATCTTTAGATACAGTTTCAGTTTAATTTCAATTTATTTTTGCTTTAGATGAGGATGGTCATTTAAACCTCCTCCTATATTTTTGTAATAACTATTTTTAGTCTTTAGTTAGTAGTATTTAAACCCCTCTCATGTATTTAGAGAAGGGTCCAGAAATTTATCAAAAACATTTCTTCAGAACAGGCACTTTTTCCCTGCTGAGGAGGTTTTGATAAATGAATGGAACGAGATTTATTTATATATGTGTTTAATGTCTGCTACTGAAATGCAATTTTGTACTCTTAGTAGATATTGAATTATGAGAAGATAAATCTATGTTGCTGAAGCTCATGAGTAGGACTTATTATCAATGGTAATTTTATCTCTTAGTGATTTATTCTTATGCGTCAAGTGATATGTTATTTTCAGTTGTTTATATATGAAGGCACGAATGTTTAGTTATCATTTTGACACTTTTGTACGGTGGTAACTATTATTTTTATGCTGAGTGTATGAATAACTTATTATGTGATATGCTTATCATAATTGTTTCGGCTAATTTCTTATACGAAACAATTTATTTTTAATTGATTATTTTTTCATAGTAATTGAATAATCTTTATTTTCGATTGCAGTTGGAAACTATTTTAGATCACATAAGTGAAGAGTTAATCCCGAGATAGTTTTTCAGAATTAGATGCTTCCTTTCATTAGAATAAAATTGCATGTGTTAGATTAGATTTAGATTAAAAGCATTCTCTTTAGAAACTTTTATGAGGGAAAACATCATCCCTTAGCATTGTCACAAACAAATTGGTAAACTATTCGAATTACCCCCAATCGGAGCCACTATCCCAATGGAAAAGGAGATGCTTTTAAGGTCCAGACCGAGTGGTTATCCCCCTTGTTGTAGACCTGATTTTCGTGGCTTCAACATATTTGGCACTAGAAGGAGGGCCCGAACTGTGAATGGCTAGTAAATCCAAATCCAAAACCCATTATGAGAGTAAATTTCCCTCAACATCTCCCCCGACTTCTCCATCGCATTATGAGTCTTCAAACCTTAAGCGAAAACTTTATAAAACAACAACCACTATCGCAAACCCAAACATTTCAGATAAATCTACAATCAAACCCCCTCAAGTTCATTCTTTGATCCATAAAATTCAAGGATTTTCCATATCACAACAAAAATCTGAATTATCTCAAGGTAGTGTGACTTCGCAAGATATTCCTTCTCATCCTCTTATGAGATTACAGAGCACAAATCTTGGTATTGAACCAACTGAATTACCTCTGCCTAGAAAAGAGCAAGGAAGACACCTCAAGGGTCTGATAGTGAGACTCTTTCATCATCATCATCCATTTCATCTTTTCCATTGCAAAGTCAACCATCCACTCCTCCACTTCATATCGTTGTTCAGCAGAGTACTGGAACTTCGAAATCTTTGTCCCAACCACAAGGAACTTCATCTGCACTTTCCTTTGTTAGTAGTTCAACAATGGCTCGAAACCCATGGAACAATCTAGGGGCAGTCACAATGCCTGCGCCCTTGAGTCAATTACCGACCCATCTTGAGAAATGGATGCCCAAGTTTAATCTTGAAACAGACATGCTAGTAGAAGAATACATAAATAACTTTATGTTATCAATAAATTTAAATGGAGTTACAGAAGAAGACGGTTTTGTTAGACTTTTTCCATATACTTTACAAGGAGCGGCTGGGTCCTGGTATTTTTCATTACCATCAGGATCCATTACTAGTTGGAACATTTTCCAAGAGAAATTCTTGACAAAGTTCGGTGATGATAGGTCAACGGCAACATTGATCAATGATATATCAAATCTTAAGACCAAATTGAGAGAACCTATCAAAGATTTCAACTTGCATTTCAACAAACTCTTGAATAAAATCCCTACCGCTTCCAAGCCTAGCGAAGAAGTTCGAAGTGAATGGTAAATATCTACTTTACCATCAAATATAGCAATCATTTTTGATAGAGCTACCAAGCCAACATTAGCCGAAAACATGAAGGAAGCGATAGCGGTAGAAAAGCATATCTTAGCTTTACGAGAGGAAAACGCTATTGATGAAAGAAAATCTCAGAAGGTTGCCTTTAGAGATGATCCTAAGAAAAGGTAATTAAAGGACCCATTTGATTTGGAAGGATTACAGAAAGTTTTAAAAACCATGTCTAACAAAATGGTTGACATTAAAAAACAAGTAGCAGAGACTTCTTCTAAGAAACCCTACAAGCCTTTTAGGAGAAACCCTTCAACTGTTCCAAAGCCTCCCAATGCTATAGCAAATGTAGAATCTAAAGGAGAAGAAGAAGAAGTTTCCAATGCAGAACATATTGATGAAGATGAGGTTGTAGAACTACAGGGAATGTGGGACTTCATTCTTCCAAACAAAGAGGATCAAGAGGCATCGCCAATTAGTACCAAAAGTAGAAATAAACTCGATCCTCTACAACCCAGTTCCAAAAAGAAGAATGCAAGCTCGGTTTCCATGGATAAAGTTGCAGGTAAGAAATCATCATGAAAAGCAACTCAAACAAACCCAGTCCAATCCAAGTCATCAACTCCATCTAAAACACTGATCATTTCCGATGAGATGGAATATAATATTGTTGAAGACATGAAGAAGACTAGGGCCAACATTAATTTTCATGAACTGAGTAAATTAAACCATCAACAAAAACTACTTTTGAAAGAGCTGCATACAGTACCCATTGTACCTCTTCTTGCCACTGTAATCTCACAAGCTTCTCATGAAATGGGAAGACCTCCAACTAGTATGGAAAATAAAGTTGACCCAAATGATATTGCTTTAATTGGAGGTAGGTCAAAAGCGGATACTCCTCCATTCCTCCTTACTTTCGAAATTTTCAATAAAAATTTGCATAATTGTTTGGTAGATTTAGGTGCTTCATCTAATATTTCGCCTAAAACAATTTGTGCAAAGTTAAACATCCAACCTCAAAAATCTATAATACGCATAGTTCAGCTAGACCTATTGCAAGTTGAAGTAATTGGTGAACTAAATCAAGTGACCATAAGGATCATTGAATCCAAAGGTATGTCAAGTCATTGATATTTTAGTTGCAGATATTCCTGAATTTTATGGTTTAATTCTTAGCAGGGATTCTTCTGAAAAGCTTCATGGATACTTTGCAACCGACTGGTCACATATGTGGCTCCCTTACAATGGTAAACCAAATCAGATAAAGGTATAGAGAGAAAGACACCAAAAATACATAGTGACGGAACTGGAAGGAGAAAATGAACCTATAGAATACAATAACAATATAATTGGGAACTATTCTGTTGACTCATTCTTAGGAAATTTTAATGCTCATACTTCGCCTTATTTAGAACATTCTGTTTTGTCTCAAGTAGAAAACTTTTCTCAAACAGACAGTTCTAAATGCGTTAATTTTGTAGATAGTCTTGTAAATAAATATTTGTTTTGGAAATTATTTTTTGATGGTTCTAAGTCTAATGATGGAGCAGGAGCAAGATGTGTATTAATTAGTCTAGAAGCGAATAAAACCATGCTAACCTGTAAACTCGAGTTCGATTGCATAAACAACACTGTAGAATATAAAGCTTTAGTGCAAGGGCTATACAAAGCAATCGAACTGGACATCAAGTATCTACAAGTCTTTGGAGATTCTAAGATTGTTATTAAACAGGTACAAAATACTATACATTGTCTATCAGGTCATTTAAAGCTTTATCAATCTTTAGTACAAGATCTGACTGCACATTTTATACCATTCAATATTCCATCCATCCCCAGACTCCAAAATGCTAGTGTTGACCTCCTCGCTAATGTAGCTTCCAAGATCATTCACTCAGAAATGTATAGCCCAGATAGATTCTCAATCGAATTGATCTTTAGACCATCCATCCCTGATAATGTTACCAACTGGAGAATTTTAATGATGACCCTGATATTCTAAGTTTCCTGACTTCAGAAAGATCTTATAGTAATCAGATAATTGACGAGGACCAACATGACAAGCAGTTACAACAAGAGAGCACCAATAATGCCATACCAAAATCTGTAGTCAAGTTAGAAGACATATACGATTTAAAAGACAGATTCAAAAGGTCTACCAATTCAAAGCATCAGAGTTCAACTATGAAATATGAATTAGTAAATCTAGGAACAAATACTAAGCCATAGAATATCAACTTAGGTCTTGGTCTAGCCCCAGAAGAAAAATTAATCTTTGTTTGACTCCTAAAGAAGTATAAAAATGTCTTTGCCCGGAATTAGAATGACCTTAAGACTTAAGACATTTCAATCATTCAACATATTATCTCGATGATAGTTGATGAAAGACCAATCCAACAAATGTTGAGGAAGATCCATCCTAATATGGAAATTCAGATTAAGTCTGAGCTCAATAAACTATTGAAAGCCAAAATTATTTTTCCCGTTCAACATTCTAGATGGGTTTCCAATCTAGTTCCAGTCAGAAAGAAAAATGGAGACATTCGAATTTGTATTGACTTTCAAAATCTTAACAAAGCCTGCCAAAATGATAATTTTCCCCTACCTCCCATGGAACAAATATTACAAGCAGTTGCGGGATCAGAATTGATGTCGTTTTTAGATGGTTTCTCCAGCTACAACCAAGTCTTAGTCCATCCGGATGATCTGCTAAAAACCACATTCATAACCAAATGGGGTACATATGCATATCAAAAGATTCCTTTTGGGCTGATTAACGCTGGTGCCACATTTCAAAGAGCCATGTATATTGCATTTAAGGGATTAGTAAACAAATAAATTGTGATTTACTTAGATTACATAGCAATATTTTCTAAAAAAGGTAGTAATCACCTCAGATATTTAAAGTAGATCTTTCAACATTGTAAAAGTTATGGAATTTCACTTAATCCAAAAAGGTCCTTTTTTTGCATTAAGGGAAGGAAAACTTCTTGGATTTATAGTGTCTAAATCTAGAATCCATATTGATCCAAATAGGATTAAGGAAATTTATAAAATATCCTTACCACATGACAAGAAAGCAATGCAATCCTTCCTTGGTCAAATTAATTTTGTTAAAATATTTGTCTCAGACTTCTAAAGAATTGTGTCACCATTACAAGCAATGATCAAGAAAAATTCACTCTTTAAATGGGGTCAGGCAGAATATGAAGCGTTCAATCTGATTAAGCAAGTGATTGTTAACGCCCCATCCTTAGTGACTCCAAAATTTTCCGATCCTTTCATTTTGTATACATTTGCCTCTGAGAAGTCATATGCTGCAATACTCACGCAAGCAAATCAAGACAAAGTGGAAGCCCCAACTGCCTTCTTTGGTTCAAATTTGCAACAGGCTGAATTAAATTATTCTGATGTTGAGAAACAAGCTTATGCTATTTTCAAAGCAATCAAACACTTTAGAACCTTTCTTCTTAAGACCCATACAAAGATAATAGTGCCATTTCCAGTAGTAAGAAATCTCTTGGTACAGAAAGACATGTGTGAAAAGAGAGCAAATTGGGTCACTACCCTATAAAAATACGATGCTGATATCAAGCTAGAAAATATTGTAAAAGGTCAAGGCTTTTGCAGAATGTTGGCTGGAGCATCCCTTATATTAGA
The DNA here is from genome assembly GCA_031772625.1 of Pinus tabuliformis. Lineage (NCBI taxonomy): Eukaryota > Viridiplantae > Streptophyta > Pinopsida > Pinales > Pinaceae > Pinus > Pinus tabuliformis. Next base: position 1,135,611,877 of record CM062818.1, on the reverse strand, counting down.
AATACCATCTCCCAATCAAGAGCTGCAAATTTATGAGGTAAGCCTAAACGATATTGAATGGGATATGCTGATATCATGTTTTATTTAAAAAATGGATATGCTCCTTCAAATCTGAATCATACAATGAAAAGAGCCCTAAGATTGAAAGCTAATCAATATCAACTTGTAAATGATGTACTTTTTAGGATGAATTATGATTCTGTTCTTCTTTGATGTCTTGAGAAATCGAGGCTAAGAAATTGTTGTAGGAACTCCATGATGGACCAGCAGGTGGACATTATGTAGGAGATGCAACATCAAACAAAATTTTGGATGCATGATACTATTGGCCTACTTTATTTAATGATGCACATAGCTATGTAAGGAAACGTCAAGTTTGTCAAACTACTACTAGAAGACAGAAGAAACCATCATTTCCATTGCAACAAGTTAATATCGACCAACCATCTGAGCAATGGGGATTAGATATAGTAGGTGAGATCATTCCTCACACTTCTAAACAACATAGTTACATCCTTATAGCTACATATTATTTTACTAAATGGGTAGAAGCAGTTCCTCTCAAGGCAGCTAATGCTGAACATATCATCGATTTCATAGATCAGTTCATAATTACCAGGTTTGGCTCACCTTCTGCTTTAATGTTTGATAATGCATCATATTTTTCTGGAAATGCTATGACTAAATTTTCACTTAAAAGAGGTTTTAAACTGTATTCTGCCAATTATTACCCATAAGGGAACAAGTTGGCTGAATCAACAAATAAAAACCTAATCAGAATCATTAAGCGAACTATTGATCAAAATCATAGAAATTGGCACAAATCTGTGATTTATGCTCTTTGGGCATATCGAATAACTCAAAAGGCTTCCATTAACACTTCTCCCTTTAATTTAGTTTATGGCAAAGAAGTAGTTCTCCCAACTCATCTAGCAATTCCTTCTTTAGCCTTAGTTCAATTTATTGAAGAAACACCTTCTTCATCTTTGCAACTAAGACAATTGCAAATCCTTAATCTAGAAGAGTAAAGAGAACAAGCCAAAATTACCCATGCACATCATCAATCATTAGTAAAGGCTTCTTTCAATTCAAGAATGGTATCGAGGAAGGATTTTCAAATTGGAGATTTAGTATTGAAATGAGATAAGGCTCACGAAGAAAAAGGCAGACATTATAAATTCCAATGGATGTGGCTTGGACCATTCCAAATTGTTGAAATCATAGGTCCATCGACTTTCATGTTGTAAGATTTACGAGGGAAAAGACAATATTTACTTGTTAATGGGAAGATCCTTAAAAAATACTTTCCATAGAAGATGACCTCTTCTATTTTTTGTAAATTATTATTTATAACTTTATTTTCCTAATAAAACAGGTTGTAAATGGTTACTTTTGGATTTCCCGAAAAAGACTAGTGTCTCTTGTAAATTTTGTTTTTTTTTCTTGTATAAATGGAATTGATTTGGAAAATTAATCATTATTATTGAAAAATATAGTCAAATGATACAAGCCTAAAAATTTTACTAGTTTCAACCTTAAAATTTTTGTTAAAAACAACCTTTAGTGGGAATTTGTTTTATATCGGTCATAAAAAGCATCAATAACGAAATGAAGGTTCTCTGTAGAAAAGACATCTTCAAAAAAATCTATAATTTTCATCCAGAGCTATTCTTAAGGAACCAATGACTTCCTCCCCACTTAGGGAATTACAAGTTTCAACGAGTAATCCACGTTTGCACTATAAACTTAAAAAATAAGAGGTCTCATCAAGAGCCAGCTTATCATGATCATAAAGATTATAACTAGCTGACATTGCCAACATGCATACCAAAACAGGGCAATGACTCAAGATTGTTGCAATCAAAAGACAAGGGATCTCATCACGAGCCAGCTTGTTCAGTAAAGTTATAAATCAAGTGAATGGCATTGTCAAAATTTGGCCACCAAACCAAAACATTGTTCTTTAAGAATTAAAAGAAAATGAAAGCAATAAGTGTGAATGTGGATTTATCTTTGAAAATTGTATACTTCTTAAAGTAGGATATTGGATCATTGCTGGGTAATAGGTAACCTTTTCGAGGATATAAATGCCTGCTGGTAGCAGAGGCTCTACCTATGACAAATGAGCGTACTTAAAACTGATCTACAAAGATGTCCTTGTTTTTATCCTTATAAACCAAGTAGTGACTCATGTAAATGAAATTACTAGCTTTGGGAAGAAAATAATAAGAATCAGCATGAAAGGAACAAAATATTGTTAATGGCAAAGAGCATTATGCACTTCATATTTCTGTAATAAAGTTTGATTTTCCAGAAAACTTTTCTGTTTTGGAAGTTTTAAAAAATTCAAAAGATAATCAGAGATAACTGGTTCTTTCAAGTGAATCGCCAATTGTTGTGGCCAGCAACAACCCCCCTTTTTATTTAGTATTAGTAATAACACTAAATAAATGGGGACCCTTCTAAAATAAAAAACTAGCACTTAGAATTCCCTTTTAATAAAACACACTATCATAAACTTAAGATTCTTATCTTTCCTTGCTTTGTGCACATTTAAATTTAAGTATTAAAGCTTCCCTATAAAGAATTGGAACGTTACCATAAAAGGTAGGAAAAAATCTGCAAACGCAAAGTCTTAAGTATTATGAAAAGTCTCAAATAAAATCGTTCTCTTAATGATGAACATTGCATCGAAAAAGGGTAACGGAGGGCATCATATATAAAGAAACTGTCGGAATTGCGAAAATGCGATGATGCGAGATTGCGAGCCACATAGATTCATCACATATTGCAGATCCCATATATTGTAGGACCACCTAAGATACAATGTCCTGATATTCCAAAATGTGATAAAGCATCTCGCAAATCGCATCTCGCAGTCGCATAATGAAGCAAATGATTGTTAAGAAAAATGATTAGCGATATTACGATCTGCGATATTGTGAAGCAAATTGAAAAATCACTTTATTGTAGATCAAAAGGGCTCACAGTTCGATGAAATATTTTTCATCATCTGATACTGAGTTATGGGCATTAATGTCAACTTAGTGGTTTATTGATGGTTATTTATGAGAAATGACTTAGATCTGAGCAAAAGGGTTATTTCATGCAAGGTGATATATTTGATGTGATTTTAAAATTAAGAGCTTTCCCGTCACCTTATTATTTACCATCATTTGTTATCTTTCTTATTGTGTCTTAATTCTCTACTTGTGAACTTACCAGAGTGGTATGCAGAACAATACATAGAACAGTGCGTAGAACATAATGGGAAAGAAAGGAAAAGCTCCGGTATCTGAAAAATCTGAGATGACTCCATTATCCACAGACACCAGCTATACCAAAGAAGCAGGGATATCTACTTGGGAAGGCATGTGTAGACTACTCAAGGAAGAAAACCCGAGAGTCATGGAGGTTATAGCTACGAAAGATAGACGCGGGTCATCCGAAACATCACTTACAGAGCTTGCATGCTGATTCCGGCACCGTATCGCAGCAAGGCCAAAAATACTTCCCTATACAAATATGGTCAAATGGGTGATAGACCATGACAAGATAACTGATAGGCAATTCAAGACGCAGAACCTGGAAGTTATAGGGTCATTTACCCCATAGAATTTAATACGCATGTATCATTTGCCAGAGCTGCAAGCTACCTATAACAAATAGTTCGTGGAGAAATTCGCCACTGAGAACGAAGATTTGGTGGAATGCACCAAAAGGTGGTTAGCAAAGGAAGAGCCATTAAAGAAGGAAAAAAATGGTATGTATAGCATTGGTTCCCTCTCTTCTCCATATTATTTTGTTGTTGCAATATTATGTAGGCTATTCGGAAAACCTGATATCAATAAGTTTTCATCCAAGTGGCTACGTCGACTGGATGCTGACTGGGCCCAAATATTGTCTGATAACTTAACCTCTGCTATTTTGAATGATCAGACTAAAAGGAGTTTTGCTTAGAGGTTTTATCCTCCCTTCTTTCTGGCTGCCTATGTCATGGATACTATCTGTTTTGTTTCTAAATTTCCTCTCATGGGTTGGAAATGGATGGTACAGAATCCCTTACCCATTCAACTCGACCATAAGGAACTGTGAGATTCTAAGTTCACCCCATATTTTTATAAAATCTGCCATGGAGTTATGCTACCCATTCACAAGATGTTGTTTAATACAGATGCCCCAAGATTTTTTCCTGAAGCCGAAATTGATATTGTCACTGTGGGAATATGGTTTAGAGAAGAATTTTTCACTTATATTAGAGTATTCAGAAGCATTTCCTCTCCTCATAGACTTCCATTGTATGTTCCTGACAAATTGATGGCCTGGGAAATAGCCTACCAAACCTGTGGGGTTGGGGGAATGAGCAGAGAACTTAAGGACAAGAAAAAGGAAATATGGCCGCAATTCCCTGTGGTCTGTGGAGCTTTTTCATTGTTTGATTTAGTTCACGCTTTCAGGGAAGTAGACAACATGTTGAGTCTATGTTTGCCTAAGTTCCCAGGGAGATAGTTTGATCCCTTTGATTTGATAAAGAATTTTACCACGACAGTTAAAATAAAGGTGTTCACTAAGGAAGATGATCTCTTCGACAATGTTTTCTAGTAGAAGAGCACACTCAAAGACATCTTACACATGGCCCAAATCCAGTTTGGCCCAGTAGAACTCCAAGAGTTTAAACTCTACAGAGAATGAAGATTGGAAAATGTCCCATTGGACAAATTGCGTGTAGAACCAATGAGGGAACTCACTCCCAGCATTAGCATGAGTGGAAGCTTGGGAAAAGACAAGTCTAAATCTAAGTCTAAAAAAGAATCGCCAGAAATGTCTAGACAGTCAGAGAGCGATCACAACAAGAGCGAAGGATCAGTCAGGGATACTGCCCAATCCAAGGAGAGTCCTGAGCGGCAAGTGTTGTTGCCAAAACAGGTGGAAATTCCCAATCCCCTCATCTAGCCAACAAATCCATTAAGAATAGAGTTAGAGAAAGAATGGGAAAACTTTAATGAACTGATCAACATGGAGGAGAAAAACGTAGAGACACCAAAAAATCTAGCACAGACAACCACAGAAAATGGTGATTGAAACAGTTGTAAATGCTCCAGAAACTAAGCACATTCCCATAACTCTGTCATCTAAAATTATACTAAAGATAAGGAAATCCCTCCTCTAGATGTGTTTTACAGTCTGCAGCACAAAGTTGTGGTTAGGAGATAGAGAAAGAAGTGAAAACTAGACAACATGCTCTCACCTGAAGCAGAGCCGCTAGATGTTCTTTGGCAAGATCGTATCACTGATCCGAGAGAGAACCTGAATAGATTATCCCAAATCACAACATCTTATGCTTCTGCTACTATTGACAAAGCACCAAAAGTTCAACTATTGCTTAAAGATAAAGAGGACAAAATCCTATTTTTGCAGCAATAGTTACAACAAGCCAACGTTAGTCGGGGAATAGAAGAACAATTGGTAAAGTTACAACACAACTTCCAGCAAATGCGGTTGGGTTATCAAAGCAGTCTGCTCAAAAAAGAACAACATTTACAGGCCACTTTAGAAATGCACAAACATGACCCTAAAGTCATAGAATTTGTCACAGAAGCCCTTGCCCTGAATGATCAACTCTTGCAACAGTACGAAACAGTTTGCCATAGAATATCACAATGGAACTCTTACTATGAAATGAGTGACAATATCACAAGTCAAGTCGTAGATTTCTGACTTGATTATTATTTAATTTATAAGAAAGTTTCTGACTATTTGAATTGGAAGGAATCAAAGGAAGGCAAGAAAGCAGGGTTGCCCAAGATCAATGAATCCCACAAAGAAATATTGTTTAATAAATGGGATGCACAAATCGAAAAAGAAGAATAGGCAGCAGAAGAAGTAGTGACAACAACAAGCAATATCATTGACTATGTCAATGAAAATCTGCACAAAGCCAACCTAATCATGGAAACCACTCCAGGATTTCTCCCAAAAATGTAGAAATTGCAAACGAGTTGGAGACAGGAAGCTGAATAAAAGGCATAGTCAATCAAAAAGTTAACGAAGTTAAAATGGGACACTTACTGGAAATATTTGGTGAAACCACATAGTCAGTGTATGACTCTGAAGTGCCTTACAAATTCCGCTGAGAAGATAGCGCCAGTGCCTGCTGATTCCATTTTCGTAGGACAATTAAAATTGGAGTTCGGCCAACCGACACTCCTGAAGCTGATGTTGGATACTTGCAACTTGAGAGAACAGATGCATAGTTGATCTTTAGATACAGTTTTAGTTTAATTTCAATTTATTTTTTCTGTACATGAGGATGGTCATTTAAACCTCCTCCTATATTTTGTAATAACTATTTTTAGTCTTTAGTTAGTAGTATTTAAACCCCTCTCAGGTATTTAGAGAAGGGTCTCGAAATTTATCAAAAGAAGTTCTTCAAAACATGCACTTTTGCCCCGCTGAGGAGGTTTTGATAAATGAATGGAAGAAGATTTATTTATATCTATATTTAATGTCTGCTACTGAAATGCACTTTTGTTCTCTTAGTAGATATTGAATTATGAGAAGATAAATCTATATTGTTGAAGCTCATGAGTAAAACTTATTATCAATGGTACTTTTATCTCTTAAGGGTTTCTGCTTATGTGTCAAGTGATATGTTATTTTCAGTTGTTTATATATGAAGGCCTGAATGTTTAGTTATCACTTTTGCACTTTTGTACGGTGGTAACTATTCTTTTTATGCTGAGTGTATGAATAACTTATTATGCGATATGCTTATCATAATTGTTTCGACTAATATCTTATACGAAACAATTTACTTTTAATGGATTCTTTTCTCCTAGTAATTGAATAATCTTTATTACTGATTACTATTGGAAACTATTTTAGATCGCATAAGCGAAGAGTTAATCCCGGGATAGTTTTTTAGAATTAGATGTTTCCATTCATAAGAATAAAATTTCTTGTGTTAGGTTAGATTTAGATTAAAAGCATTCTCTTTAGAAACTTTTAGGAACAAAGACATCAACCCTTAGCATCATCATAAACAAATTGGGAAACTGGTCCCATTAACCCCAGCCGGAGCCACTATCCCAAATGGAAAAGGAGCTGCTTTCAAGGTCTGGACATGGTTGTTATCCCCCTTGTTGTAGACCTGATTTTCGAGGCTTCAACACTACTGTTGGTGGGAGGATAAATTCGTTGATAGAATGGATGATATCTGACTATGGGACACAACTTTTCCTTTCTACCTTTTTCCCAAAACCCATAGCTATCCAGAATTGATCATGAAATGCCAGTCCTTCTATAACCCACAACATAGAGCAATAATAGCCCCTGAAAGAGAAATATTGTTCACTATTGATGCTAAATCCATAATGCAGATGATGGAAGCTCCTATCATTAAAGGAACCACTCCTTTCTCCAATGAAATCCTCAGTGAAGTATACCAGAGACTAGACTTTGCCAAATGATATAAAACCCTAGAACTCTTCATGACTGAATATACCCCATTTCCTAGAAAAAATTCCCCATATTCCTCCTCTTATTTCGTTGATAGAACCAAGCATATAGTCACTGTATTATCATATATTCTAGGCTATTATTCATATCAGCGGCTTGATGAGGCCATAATAGGTTTCTTGTCCATATTTTCATCTCATGCAAAGCCCTCTATATTATCTAATTTTAGTCAGTTCCTGGCAGATGCCATCCATGAGAAATTCGGAATTTCACCATAGAGGAAGTGTTTCAATATTCTTCACTATTAGTGTACATGTTTGTTTATTTTCAGAAAGACAGATTTTAGTTTGTAATGAGCAAATTGAATGAAGAAGGTGAACCCCAATCTATCATCTTTTGGACAACCTTGTTGATGAAGTATCAAAGAGACTTCACATAAAAACATTCATAGAAATGTTTGTCCATCCCACTATGAGCCTCCTCAGCGGTACAACAAAACCCAAAATTAGTGAGGAAATTAAAAGGATTATGTAGCTAATATACCAAGCAAGAACATAAGATTGGTACTTGTACTAAAACTATAGAGACTTAAGGGTATATGGATGTAAATTGGACCCTTACAGGCTGCCAAAGTTCCTTCCCATGAGGATATTTACACTTGAGTATATCAGGCAGATGATCCATGTAGATGAAATAAATTTTGTAGTAGCAAAGAAGAAGTCTCAGTTTAGGATGAAATCGTAGATTGGTCCTTTTATTTGCAACAACAGGGCAACAGGTGAGGAGGGTGACAAGAAATTGGAAGAAATGAAGTTCACTCATAGCTTCACATATTCCTATTACCCATGGGGCATCATCTTGAAGAAAAGAGTGGAAAATAAATGAACACATTATATTCACACTCATAGGCCTAAAATAGAGAAATTCATGAACGAGAGAGAGTGCATACGCGAAACATTGCAAGAGGCTGAGGAGAAAATACTTTCTTCTTCAAGTGCATAGACTCCTAGGTAGAAAGAAAGGCAGAGTAAAAAGGACAGACTAGACAAGCGCAAGGAACAAGAAAAATAAACAACTGGGAAAAGACTGAGAGAATATTAGTCACCAGGTACTGATACTTGTATGAAGGAGTTTAAGCTGGAATTTAGAAAAAGGGCTAGGATACACATGGACATGGACCTAGGAAAGGAATCACCACAAAAAATAGTTATTAGTCTCAGTGATATCCGTCATTCATCTCCAGCAGGAGGTCAATCTTTTCCTACCACTCCAATCTCAGAAAGGCAACAAACTCTCCAAGTTTCCAAATCTGCAAATGTAAGAGGAGAAAAGGAGGAGACCATTTTTGATACTTTCAGAGAGATAAAGATCAACAATGGAATGTTTAAAAAGAGTACTTATGCTCAGTTCTGGAAGAAAAGTTCTACTTCCCAAGCTAGGCTTCTATCAACATTCAATTCAGAAAAAGGAAAAATGCATATGGAATTCCTTGAAACACAAACAACAGAACCTAAAACTCCATCTGATTACAAACAAACATCCTTTGAATTTGATGCCAAAAATGTTCATCCTATTGATCAGATGGAAATGCATAAGCAAATAGGTGAGATGATATTATCCACTCTAACAAGTACCTCCATGAGTTTATTTAAAATGTAGGTGGATTTATCAAATTCTCAATCTCGGATGAAGATGGAAAAGATTGCATCCTAATTAAAAGATAATAGGATTAAGTCCTTGGAAGACTTAGTGGTGAAAATTGGATATGATCCATCAGATGTGAAAGTAGTAGAAGAGATAATTAAGAAGAAGCAGGCTGATATAGAAACCTTGAGAAAACAACTTAAAAAGTGTACAACACAAGATCCCTTTACCAAAGAAATAGAGGAAACAGAGAGTGAGAAGGAATAAATTATGAAACTAATAATGGATCAGACACTCCAAATCAAACAAATGGGAACAGAGATGGAGAAGATGGTACAAGAGAAGGAAAAAACAACACCATCCACCATCACTACTATGGAGACTCTTCCTCTTATAGTTGTTCCTACAGCTACTCCAGCAATCACTACTACAGAGACAGGAGGCAGTACAAAACAACTAGCCAGATCCATGGAGAGCATGAATATTCAAATAGAGGAAATTAGGAGATTGGAAACTCAAGTCAATGTTCTGCAGGACCAGATTAAAAGAACTTAGAGTTCACATTTAGTAGAAATGCAGAGGGAAAGAACATTAATTGAAAAATTGAAGAAATCTAAAAAAGCAATCATCAATTGGCAACACTTTAGGAAGGGTGAAGGAAATCATCTGGAACAATATCATCAATGGCATGAAGGAGATCTGGCCCATCATCAAAATTATATTTGAAGAGAAGGAGCTAGTTTAAAAATCTAAGGAGGTTATTTCAACCACTACCCTAGAGCCGGGAGACATGTCAGCAACAGCCAACAAAATTATCAAATTTCTAAATTCAAAGAACAGGTTTAAGCTAGAAGAGCTAGGAGTATCAGACAGAACATAAAATTTCTTACAGGTGAAAACGGTATTGACAAAGAAGAACTTCACTGTATAACTTGAGGAGAAGTGCTCGAATTTAGAGCTGACGGTAAACAAATTTTTTAATAGTATTGAACATTTGACACAAAAGGGGCTCCCTTCTCTATTTTTTATTTATGATAAACTTATGACCAGAAAATATTATGTCAAGAGGTTAAAGGACATAGCGATGGATTTTGTCAATCTCTCGAATATTAGAGGCAGCATAACAGGAAGAGCCATGTGCAGAGCTAAGTCAGCACCCAACCGAGTTAAATAAGTCAACACACATTATTAAAGAGCAGCCAAATGAGTGACTACAACATAATTAATTACCCAACAATGACATTTAGAAAAAAAATGGACCAGATGTCCAAGTTATCTCATTGTGTCCACTTCGTGGTTACACTTGTCAAATTTTAGTTTCATTGTAAGTAATAACAAATTTTCCAAGTGTATACGACAACTTTTGTAGATTTTAGCTAAATACTTCATGGATTAAAAGTATTAGGGGTTGGACCAGAGCAATTGAAAAACTTTTCTTTTTGTAGCACTGTAGTTTTGGAGCTGGAGCATTTATAATAAAGACCGTTTTCAAGATACTTGAGCTATTTATATCTGCTGATATTTCTCTTTCTGTGTTAAATTTTTCGTTGTTTTCTTCATTATGCATCCTTGAAATCTTGTTGTAAAACAGAATGTTTAGAGTAAGATATGATGTTAGAGCACCTTATTTTTATTTGTGTTTACTGTATAAATGTTTTCCTTTGAATTACAGTTAAGAAATACTTGATTACTTTTTAACCACTACTGATTTCACCATTCTCCCATGTCATTCCTTATTGTGCTTTAAGATCCAGTAGATATAGTTAGCTAGCCTTATGAATGCTCTGAAAAATTTGATGTTACAGTCCAACTGTTGACTCCGTATCCCAAGGGAAAATGTTTAAACAATATCCCTCCCAACAAAAAAATCAAACAATTAGTCAAAATTTTATCTATATAACTAGCCTAAAATATTAAAATAATGAAAAGAAAAATCAAATCTCAAAATATATAGAGAGAGCCCTCTTTGAGCCTAGGATGGCTATATCCTAGATTCCAAAGTGGTTTGATGTGTCCTTTATGATCCTTTTCCTTCCAATCTTAAAAATTGTTGAGCGATAACACAGACAACCTTGATATCCACTCGTATGGTTTGATTGGAAATGATGCGAAGAAAATTTCATATTGATCTGTAAAAATATATTTTTATAACCAAACTTCAGACTTTAGATGAGGGTTTATGTTCTCTTGATCTACAAATTCTCACTCCTTGGATTCTAGCAAATCTTGATTTTTCTTCTTCGACGAAAGTCACATAAACATATCCTTCAAACAAATCCCAATACCGACAGTAGAAGCATTTTGTGTTTATGATTTCTACTGGCCCAAGTTCAATCTATACTACGCACCAACAAAACCCTCAATCATTGGCCCTTTTAGCAACGGCTTGCAAGCAAATTTCACTCTCAACCAAAGTGACTATGGGAGGATGTAGAGCTAGGCTTCTTCAACCTTGATGGATGTGGAGATGTGGTATTAATCTATTTTATTACACTTAATATTCATAAATAACTTCATAGCATTCATTTAACCACTTAAAAATATCATATAAATCCATAATCATCATTGTGAAGTAATAAAATGCAACTATAATAAACTGCTACTCTACAATAGGTATTAAGAGAATATATAGAAGAAGATGCCAATTTTACAGTGGTTCATCGCAATGTGGGACTAAGTCCACAGTAAATATCTCTTATAATAATAATTGATGTACAAAAATAGTCCTTGACTTGCGCACTAAGCTATAGGTCGTCTGTGCACTCAGTTGTAGACTCACGCCTTTGCGCACTCAACTGGAGAGCCTTCCCTTCGCGACAAAACAACATATCACAATAATTTGACTATAAGCATAGATCTAAACCATAAAGATGATTCTTATTCTTATTAGTTTACCCTATATATACTATTACATCCAGGGATATATCATCAAAATACCATAGTCCATATACCATCGACTCCCTAAAACAATCTACGATGGTCTGAAAACCATTGATTTTTTACAACATTACATGCTTTTTACAAAAAGGTGGGACTTAGACACACTCTAACATCCTTATACCAAGGGATATATTCCAACGTTTTCACTATGCGGTCCACTTGGTGCTCCACCGCTCTATTGCGCTGTCCTCTTCGATCTCTGCTACGCTCTCCACTGCGCACTCCACTCCTTAAAATGCAGAGTATTTACCATTTTTTTGGCCAAGTTTGGATGCACCCAACACATACCCTTATATGGTTTTTTTATAGAAGCATAATATTTTAGGTTCTTGTGGCATACTTCTATGGTTATAATGTTAAGAGTCAATCAGTTGAAATTATTTAGCATAATCTGCGAGATCAAATAGGTTGATCTAGATTAATGCTTGCACATGGAATTATGGTGGAATTTATTTCAAATTTTACTTAGAGCTCACATATAAGTATGAAAATAGCACATGCTTATTTTAAACTCGAGGAGAAATGTGTTTTGGAATTGGTTTTAAGGGAATGTTATCCTCGACTACGTATGTGATATTATTATATTCAAATAGATGAAGGACATTGATTACATGATAACTAAGTTAGTAATGTCACAAAAAAAAAAATGAGTATTAGTGATTAATATGACCTCTACTTCTCTATATAATTGATGGCTCGTAAGGTGGGACCTTAAATATGGTGTTAGACCCAAGTTAAAACACTAGGGCCTAATGGTCCAAGATGCTTCCTTGAAGGTTGTTGCATGAATGTTCATTTTACATGTATGTTGAATTATCATGTATGTTGACATGGAATCATATTGTTTGCATAAAGGATATTATCATTATTATTATGGCATTTAGAAACTCACGAAAGAAAAATAATGACTTCTCGACTTAAAAGCATGTTGGGAAAGGATGTGCTTTAGAAGTAGAGGTTCAACCCAAGCATGTGAATGCCTTTATTGTCAATGGTTGAGTGAGATATGTGGAGTTTATTCACGGTTTCATATATGTTTAATGCATCATTATCAATATGATATCGCCCTTATATCCATCTTTACAAGCTGAAATTGTATCTACCAAGAAAAATATTGGCCTAATATTAACTATAGTGTGACAACCTTGGTGTTTATGGTTTGTGAATGTGGAACAAGTGTAAGGCCAAAATTCAATTAAGATGATGATTGAGTTCATCATGTTAGTTTTGACTCTTTTCTTACCTACACTAATGGAAACTTAACAGAAGCTACCTTGAAGAGTGTCAGTGTTAATTGTGAATGAAGATTCAAGAGTAATGTATGTGCATTAATTTGATGTGTTAAAATATGATTTGGGAATACCTTCTTAATGGGTAAGAATGTAATGCCTATGATTTCTTTGATATGGTTTTGTGTAGTTTGGGTTGACATTATACATCAAATAACTTGAAATTACTCAAATACTAGGTTGATGTATGACCTTCCTAATAAAAAAGAGTCTTAAATGATTGGTGCATGAAAGGTTGTGGAAGTGGTTTTAAGGAACACTTGAAGGTTATGTTTTCCTTAACTTATGTATGGGTGTGGAATCCATACTAGCATATATCTATGAGCTAATGTATAGGTGTGGAATCCAAACTCACATATATTTATGAGATAAGTAATGAGGTAAGGTATGGATGCGGAATCGATACTAACATATATCTATGAGCTAAGTAATTCTTCTTGTTAGAATGAACAAATGTATTTTGATGGAAACTCATAGACATGATTAAATATGATGGATGATGTGTAATTAAAGTTAAATGGATAGAGATTCATAACATGAATTTGTTTGCAATTTACATCCATTATTGTATTTCTGTTACAAATGATGATACTAATATTGGTATATCGAACACCACTAGGTGGTTTTGGAATGTTTGGAATAATTGATTTTGATAGATGGAATCAAGTGTTAACTAGGTATATATCCTCTAGTATTGTAATTATTTCTTATGTGCTGGATTTAGGTAGAATTAAAATAATTTTCAAATGCTTGAAATGTAAAACAGGATTGTTGTGGTAAGTTGATGAAATATATTTTCTTTTGCCTTAAGACAAATTAGGTCTAGGAAAGCCATAATAGTCTCTTTATTGATTTTGTCAGTTGAGTATTGGTTGCATTCTATTTAGAAAAATTAATCAGATAAATTATGAGGATTGAACTCATGAACTACTCTAAATTATTGTTAGTTAGGTGATTGAGTCAAAATTCATATTGTTTAGGAACTTGATGAACTACTTTCTTGGAATTTGATTGCGCTATAAATTGTTAAGAGAATAACATGTTTAGAAGATAAACATTTTATGTGGTGAGAACTTTGTTTTATTTGAAATTAAAGAAAAAAGTTTGTGATTAATGAAAATCTTAGTTGAGTTATTTTTTTACAAGAATATGTGCTTGTTTTATTTTTTGAGGGATAAAATGAAGGAGAGTGAGATCACATTTTGATGAATTGGAATTCTTGCATGATTTAGTAGCCTAAGATGATTGCATTATATGTGGAATGAAAGAGATTGATGGAATTAGGAATTTTATGCTTGGACATATAGTTTTATGAGTAGTTAGTAATCCTGAAAAAGGTTATAATCTTTTGAGAGGTAGTTAAAAATTATAAAATAAATAAATAAATACATCTTTTTAGGCTATAAATGCCTTGATGATAGTCTAAATCTTATTTAAAATCTAGAAGATTATCCATAGTTTGAGAAATGTATGGTTTTCATAGCTTGTGTTTTTTTGTGTGTATGTATTAATAGTAAGGAGTAAGACATGAAACCAAATGAATCGGTTATTTATTGAATAGAAATCATGAGTGATTCTATAGTGGGAAAATGAGTTGACTTGCAATTGTTAATATATATTCAATAATATAGATATTGTATTTGTATGATTATGAAAGTTGTTCTTGATTACAAACCATTTTCAAAAATATATATTTAATTAGTTTTGGAATGAATATCTTCTAACTGAGTCATTCATAATTGGTTCTCAGGTAAGCGAAGTCAATAATAATGAAGATTATGGGAATTGAAGTAATGGTCTATAATATAAACGTGGGTCAATGAAGATTGTATAGGACATTAGCTTGTTAATTAAGAAAAAGAAAAAGAAAAATTGCCTTGAACCTCAAAATTTGATTTTTGCTAAAGAGTAAACATTTAGTAAAAGTTGCTAGTGGATCTTACATATTTTGATTGGAAGGGTAGCTTAAGGAATGAAAAATGGAAAACATTGATTGAGAAGACATAAATTAAGTTGGATGTAAGAGTGGGTTATATATATGACATGTTTTGTTGAATAGTTTCAATGGATATTATATGTGGATGATTTTATGCTTCTTGTATGAAAATTTGATTGTGAGATGGGATGGACGATCATTTTTATTTATACAAATAATATGGGAGGTGTTTGTGAGTTGGAGAGGTCAATTTTTCTATAGAAACCTAAGAGTGTGACACAGGAAAGATTATTTAATTATTAATGCATTAGATAAGCAAAATACAATCATTTGTAATGTGAAATCATTGTTAAATAATAGTATCTAGATATAACATGCTTCATTAGATGATTGTCTTGCTATAGTATTTTTTGTAGTGTATGTAAAATTATATTTAGTATGGCATAATTATACATGGTACTTAATTAATAATGCTATTTTTGGTCTTCATGGACAACCCGATTGGATATATATATCCAACAACTATAATAAAAATTCGGGCCAATTTTAATCCAAGAGGGGGAATATGTAGTGTCCCATCTTGGTAAGGTTAGTTTTGTAACACTTACAGAGGGTAATTTTGATGCAATGATATAATATTCTTCATTACAAGCTTATCTAAATTCTTATATGCTATAGATGTAGTTTGAGTCACCTGGTTTCTATGTGTTTGTGATAATATCTATCATTGTTTGTATAAGAATTGATTATGGTTAACAGTATATTATCAATGTTTTCTATTTTCGTATCCTAGTTTGGACATAGATGTATGACATGGATAGTGAGCCAAGATTGAGACACATAGATCCATGGATGATCATAGTTATGTGGAACATATTTTTAATTATGATTTGTGAATGATATATGATTTGTATGATTATATATGCATAATCTTGTACTAAGTAGGATTTGGTAGGGGACCTGGTCATTTGCAAAAAAAGATGCTCAAATTATAAATTATTGTGGAAGTCATGATACATGATTTGTATGATTATATATGCTTAATATTGTGTTGAGAAAGATGTGGGAGGGGACATGGTTATTTGAAAACAAGGATGCTCAAATTATAAATGGTTGTGGAAGTCATGATACATCATTTTTATGATTATACATGCTTAATCTTGTATTGAGTAGGATGTGACAAGGGATGTGGCTATTTGCAAATGAGGATGTTCAATTTATAAATGGCTAGGGATGTAATTTCTCCAGAACCAAAATGATTGTGGAAGTTGTTATGTTCCTATACCAAAAGTTGTCATAATTTTTGAATGGCTGAGGTCAAATCTGTAATATGTACATACCTTTGATTTCTGCAAATGTTTTCCATATTCAAAAAATCAAAAAATAAAAAAATGTAAAGAGGGTATGTCCTAAAAGAAAAATCAAAGGACAAAAAGAATGAAAAAGGTCAAAAAGATAAAAAATGAACCCCAAGGAAAAAGGAAAAGACCATGAAAGTGTGCTAGTCAAAATGCCACTACCATTTACTTTTGATGAAGAATTAGAAGATTGTGTGCAACTTGTTACTTTTGCCACAATCCATGGATAGTTAAAATGTTTAAACTTGGCTATTTCATGTTTTGAATTTTATGCTTAGAAATAGAGAATAAAATTGGACCAAACTATTTAATCTTGGTAGATAAGTAGATAGGTAGAGAAAATAAAAGAAGCTCAATTGTTTAATCTGAGCCATTGGATGTAATAACGATATACTTAGATAGATTTCTATTGTAAAAGAAAAGAAAAGATTTGATAAGGGTTTTCCATCTTATGTACACCCTAATAAAGAGTAGAAAAAATGGTAGGATTAGTAGATGGGTAAGCAGTTGAATGGTTGCAAAATTATGATGATTGATTAAATTAAATCTTATCATTTACTTGCATCATCAAATTTCTAAAGTATGGATGATAATTGAGTATTTACCAAAGCACACAAAGTCAAATTGATTAACCTCCCTCGTTCACTACATTCCTAACTTAACTAATTTCCAACGAAAGTCTTAAAGTACCTAAAACCTTAAGTTAAAGGGGCTCATAGCATTTCTTTGACTTTTGAAGGGATTCAACCCTCGGCCCAATAACTTATAGGTTCTAAGTACTAAAATCCCCTCATAAACATTCACCCCCTTCAATTCATTCATTTTCCCCTAGAAAATATATTTTCCTAAGGTAAAAGCACTATTTGCCTAAGGAAAGTAATCACCCCCATGTAAAACAACTTTTTCCCTAAAAACCCAAAAAAATGCACATAGACTAAATTATAATGTTCCCATGTGAAAAGAAAATAAATTCCAAAACACATTATACTTAGCACAATGCCACTTTTTCTGCCTTTTCCATATTAACTTCTAATTTTATTTATATATTAAAACCCAAAATACCCATTTCCCATCTTTTTTATTAAACCACTTTAATTTTAATATCCCATCCTCGAAGTTTGAAACATAAACTTTATTAGTAAATAATTAATGGGTCAATTAAGTCGATCAACAACTAATTAATAACCAATGACCCACCATCGAATAACATAGATTAATTAATCAATTAGTGGTTAATTAATAATCGACCCTGCCAGTGAGATCACTCCTGACATTATTAAACCTCCATAATCCGCAATTAATTAATCCCTCCACACTTAAACCCCTTGCTGGGCCCTTCCATTAAAGTTCATGTCAAGTCCCCACCCCGACAAGCCTGCGATGAAGTCCCTTTTGATCCAACAGTCGACACTCATATCTGGCGGCCCCTGACGGCTGAACTTTACCCACCCAATATTGGTGGTTTCACTATTGATCCCATTGATACATGGCACCTGATGAATGGCATCGGGTGGCCTCCCCCCAAAGTTGCTCAAGCCCAAAATCACTGCGATATGAAACCGCATACTGTCTCCTGCTAAACGACACAATGTCGCATCCCGCGCATAATGCCAAGTGTCCCTTTCCCTGTGTACCTGCAAAAATAGTTTAATTTGTGAATAAAACTAAAAAAATCATTGTTTTTATTTTTACCATGAAAAAGACCACTCAGACCTCCATGCAAGCACCAGAGCACACACAACCGTCAACCCACGTCCAACTGCCAACCTGTTGAAACTCCAGACCACCTTTCAGTCACGTGTGCTTCTTACAAACCGTGCACAGTCACTCATCACTCCATTCAAAGCCAAAACGAGGTATTTACCCAAATTCATTGAGAAACTGTGTTTTATTCTCGAACCTGGACTCAATTGCTTTAAATTACTAAGTAATTTATTAAGAAAGTTTCTCATGGACTCCAGGTACTCTAAATTAGACAAGGTTTTCCCCAATTTAACTAAAAACCCTTTGCTCCTGTCCTTGAATCCACAAGAACCCAGGATGGCTGCTCCCATTGGATTAAACATCCTACCAATTTCTACTCCCCACAGGGATTTAGACCAGCTCCCATTGGTAGATAAAGATTTTTAGATTAAGGATACCTATGTACAAGAATCACCATTGAAACTATACTACAGGTATAGAGACCAGTACCTAAACCATGTAGACTACATAGGGCTTTGGGAATCAGGTTTACCCAAGTAGCAATTCCCCAGAGTTCATATCTTCACAGAGATTATACATTATTACCATATGAACTATAATCCTAGCCAAAGGGTTGTAATGACCCCTGATCATTCTATATTATTTACCATTACTGTTGAGTCCATAAATGAAATGTTGCAGTTACAACCAAGCGAAAACCTGACCATTCTTTCTGTTGGAGATTTCTTTAACAGATTCCCTACACTCACACTAATCAAACTTGATCGGTTATTCTAGACCTTCATTAGGGAAGAAAAATACATTCCAAAAGACGCTCTTCCTTATATATGGACTATATTCTCTGATCTTGGTCGAGACATCATAGAGATGATATCCAGTATGTTAGGCCAGACTACAAGTGCATTTTTTGATGAAATCATTATAGCCTTTATGTCCATTTACTCTCCTGGGCAGCCCCTAGCAATCATGTTTGACTATGCTAAGTCCATTGTTGATAAAATGTATGATCAATTCATGAGGTTGGATAATGAAAGAGTGTTCAAATATTCTTTAGTTTTATATCATCTTTTCTTGTATTATCAAGCTGACAAATTCCCAATCACACTCCAAAATCTTGATACCAGAGGCAACCCTAGATATGTGGTCTTCTAGACTTCATTAATCCACCTAAATGGCTCTCAATATTCTTATACTGATTTCACAGATCTCTTTGTACACCCAGTGGAAATTATGCTATTAGGAAGCCCTCCCCCCAGAACCAGTGAAGATATCAGGTCCTACAGTTGTCCAAACAATATTAGTGGGAGATTGGTGCTTGTAACAAAACCACACTGAAATCAGAATATATGGATGTGAGTTGGCTCCCTACAAATTTCCTAGATACCTCGACATGAGATTGTTTGCTCTAGAGTACTACAGGAAATTGGTTAATTTAGATGAGGTGCATTTTGTGAAGGCCGAGAAGAAAGCTCAACTTAGGATAAAAGATTAGTTTCGCCCATTTATATGTAATAGTAGGGAAGCAGGAAAGGAAGAAGAAGTAATCCTCTAAAGGTTGGGATTGAAACAAAGTTTTATCTAGAATTATGACCCTTTAGAGTTCATTGGAAATAGGAGACAGAAGAATAAATTATCTCCTTATATTCACCATACGATTCCCGAAATTAAACAATATGCAAATCAGCTAGAATGGGTGGAAAACAATTTGGTAAACCGAGATAGCATGGAAGTTGTTGTGAATAATGTATTGATTGATTTAGAAAGAAGACTTGATGAAGATTCATTTGTACAGGTTCCAGGAGAGTTCCAATCTCAAAGGCAATTAGAAGGATGCAGTGGGAAACCAGCAGAAGAAGGACCTCAAGAGCAAGAGCCATCAGAGCAGCCAAAGGAATTAGAGAAACTAGAGATATCAGAAGAACTTGCTCAGCTAGAACATATCATGAACAATACACCTATTTTACAGACTCCTCTAAATGAGGAAGAAATCCTAGAAGAGATAGAGAGGAGGCCACTCCTTCTAGCAGACCTGTTACCTAAAGATATGTCAAGAGGCAAAGGTTGAATCCATTTTCAGAATTTGAGTTTACTGAAGAAACAACCGGAACTATAAGTGCAGAAAGAGTAGAAAGCAGGCAGATCAGTCCCTCACCAAGTACACAAGAATCTTCCACCTCACAGGCTCAAATGCTAGAAAGACAACAAAGCATGGAAGTATCCTCCTTCAGGGATCCTATTGTCCATAGCCAAGACATTAGAGAGAAATATAAAGACATAAAGGCCAAGAATGAAACATTGAAAGCACAGAGCTATGCACATTACCTAAAAATGGCTCCTACTAATCAGACAAGGCTAATGTCAGCCTTTGATGTGAAAGAGGGTAAAATGCAGATGACTTTCATGAAGCCTACTACACAGCAACCTAGGTCAATTGTAGATTTCTTGAAAATAGACTTTGAAGTATTAGCAAAGGATATCCATCCTATTGACCAAATAGAATTACACAAGTAGACGAGGGAAGTGGTCTACTCCACCTTGACCAGCAAAGCAATTACCACTCACCAACTCCAAAATTCATTGAATAGTATGTCAGTGCAATTCCAGTTAGAAAAGGTGTCTTCATAGGCCAAGGATACTAGAGTAATGTCCTTAGAGGAATTAGTCATAGAACTAGGCCATGATCCCAAAGATGTGAAAGCCACAAAAAAAGCTTATGAAGAAGAAAAATGATGAAATAGCTGCACTGAAAAAGCAGCTCAAAATTCCTCCTCTTCATCATCCTCAGATAGCTGAATTATTGGAAACTTAGAAGGAGGAAGAGCTTATGGACTTAGTCCTTAAGCTGAATGAACAACTCAAAGAAACATAGAAAGAGCTGGATAACTTGATACAGTCTAAACCTAGTGAGTTGGCCACCACTCCTCAAACTGTAATTCCTATCGTCTCTACAGTAGTAACCTCCACATTGGTTTCTGCCTTGGCACCAACAATTCCACCATCTATTGCTTTTCCAAATACACATACATCAATAAGCATAGGGACATCCACAGGAAAGTCAGTTGAATTGGTAAAAGCCATGGAAGAAATGAGCATCCAGGCTAATGAGCTTAAGAAGCTTAGAGAAAAAGTGTCATGTTTGGAGACTGATTGCAAAGTTGGACAAATAGAATAGAAAGAAGAAGTTTGGAAGAATCAAAGAATGGGAGAAAGAATAAAAGTCCTTGAAAAGGAACTGACATTGCAAAAACCACTTGGAGACATGAAGAAAATTCTTTGGGCCAACATCATTGATTCTATCAATGATGCTTGGTGATCTATTCAAGTAATTTTTGAACAAAATGAACTAGTAAGAGTGGCTACAGAAGTAGTCCATAAGACAATGGAAGGGTTGGGAGATAATCCTAAAGAATCCAACTAGTTGATAGAATTTTTGAACAGCAGAAACAGGTACTAGCTTGATGAACTAAAAATAGAAGATAGAACAAGAACCATCATAGAAATAAAGAAGGTTCTCACCAAAAGGAACCTGATGCTCAATCTTCAGAAAAAATGCCAGAGTATCCAAGTATGGTATTTTAAGAGAGAAGGGACTCCCCAATCCCATGATAATACATGACAAACTGATGACCCAAGATGATTATATTCAAACACTAAACAAGCTGGCCAACAGCCAGGCTAGTACTTCACGGGTAAAATCTTTTGCCCACTGGGAAGGTATTACATGATAGTGTGGAAAATCTGTTTTTCATAGGTCATGAGGTCAAGCACTTGTTTTTCAACAGGCTGAATTTTGCCAAGTATATAGAAGCTGACGAGATATATAGAAAGATGATAAGTTACCTGAGAGTGAATGGTGGATGAAACTGACAGATTTACTATAAAGTTACTACAGTAAATCTATATGAAATCCAGGAAAAACATTTAAAACAGAGTCAAATTATAACAGGTAAAGAGTATGAGTAGGTAGAAGATAGAAAGTGATTTTAGCACACAACTATAAAGCAACTAAAAGAGCCAAATCCGAATTACAACAGCTAGAACAGTCACAATAAAAGGGACAACAAGAAGGCAGTCCTCCATCTCTCTCTATCTTCGTGCTGAATATAATTTTGGTTTCCTAGAATAATTATCATATTGTTATGAGATATTTTGTAACATTTTTTTCTGGTATAAATGCTTCACAAATTGAAGTAATTAGGGTGGATTAAAATACATTTTTATAGACATTTTATATCGAGCTAAGGAGCTATTGTATTCAAGACTAGACTGGTTCTGCAGGATTATGAAATAAAGCCAAGGATATTTCACTAAAGTCTTGTGCACAGTTGGAAACAAATAAGTATTATTTCTTCATGTTTAAATATTGTTTTCTTGTCATGTTATAAATATTCACATGTGTCTCTTATGAAATCTGAAATGTAAACAAGGAATGATATCTCAGAATTAGCTTAAATTCTCTCTGTTTTAACTATTTACTTTCTATATGGTTTCTACTAAACTATCTTGGTCTGGGAAGTCTTAATTGCTCCCTTACTTACGTAGTCCCCCCCCCCACCACGCCCTCCCCTTTGGTGCATAGTAAAGGATTCTTAGTTGCCCTTTGCTACTGATCATCCTTATTTTATTCATCTCAATCCTGGTTAAGCATTCTTCATTTCCGTTTGCCCTGGTTAGGACTACCTCATCCATTTAAACTTGCAGATTTGCTTTTTGTTGTGCTAGCCTACCTTGTGAACTCTTACTTTAGTAATTGATCTGATCTATTTAAGCAACTCTTTGATTGACTCCATAGCCCAATGGCCTGAATACTTGTTCTACCAATCTGTTTTCTTAAGTCCACCACCCAATCAAATCCAAAACATCATGAGCACTAAGAACTTGCCTGAAATCATACTTAAAACAAAGTTAAATTATAAAGAGAGATCCCTCTCTAGACTTAGGTTGGCTAGAACCTGAGTCTAAAATATTAGGTTTGTGGTTGCCTCGGAAATTTCTTTCCTTAACCTTGAGAAAAATATGAATGATAACATAGTGGCGACAATACTGGGGACTCAAACCCCCAGCCTTAATAAACCTTTAATAAATTCAAATTTTTATTTTTAAGCCTCTTAAAGGGTTTATTAGAATTTATTTCAAAAACTCATAAAAAAATAAAATAATTAGAAAAAGCTCACAATCTGGCTTCAGGGATAACTCACTATACCAGGTCCAAACCTGATCCAAATCCTCCCCCTATATTTAACAATCCTAACCTTATTCCGAGAATAATCAGAAGTCAAGAAAGTTCAGTAAGCCCAAGACCTTTATTCAGATCCAATTCCTGTCGTAGTGAGTGGTTTTTGATAGAAGACCTTCCTTTTGATGAGTAATTTTACCATTCCTTATTTAGGACCAAGTCTAAGAGTGGACTTGAGGACATAGTTCTAGATCCAGAATTTACAGCAGAACTTGAAGTCCAAAGGGAAAGCTTGTCAATTGATCGCTACCTTCTGAATTCCCCTCAGTCGTCCCTTACTACTGATAGAATCCCTGAACTTTCTGAAACAATTTCAACTTCCTTTAGCTCACCATCATTTCCCCACACTTCTAAAGTTCATTCCTCATCTCCATTCATACCTTCACTTCCCCTTCATCCTTTCACTACCCTTCAAATACTCACTACCCCTGTTATTCCAAATCCCCCTACTGTCCTAAATCCTTCTATTACTCCAACTCCTATTCTCAATCTTGTCCAACTTAGAGATATGGCACTCAAATATGCCCCTCTTATGATGCCTACTCCTCAAGGTGCCTTACCAACAGATTATCAGAGTAAAATTGTCTCATTCGATGGCACTAGATCTTACACAACATAGCATCACACAAAGAATATGACAGATTATTTTGAAGTGCATGAAATTTACATAGGAGATGTCCAAATGAGAATTTTCGCCCAAACTCTAGTTGGAGAAGCGAGAACATGGTTTAGATGTTTGCCTCCTAATAGTATAGATAGTTTAGAACTTTTTTACCAACAATTTTTACATAGGTGGGAGAAGAAAAAGAACCCTCTTCAAATTCTTTTTGAATATGAAAACCTTAACAGGGGACCAAACGAAACCGTTCAGGACTAGTGTACTAGGTTTAACAATGTATATAATGAAATACAACTTGACCTTAGGCCTCCACCTCGCTTAGCCCTGATTAAGTTTCCAGATGGATTTGACACAGGTATGGATTTTGAACTTAGAGAAAGGAATCCCCCTACACTAGAAGAAATGCAAAGTGGTGCAGTTAGCGTAGAAGCTAATCTGCTATCTAAAAGAGCTAGGGTTAGAAAAGAAATAAGAACACCCCTGAAAGATGAAACTTCACCCTCTGATCAAAATATGGATGCTTTAGCTAAATGAATGGAAAAATTAATGGAAAAAATAGAAAACATTGAAAGGAAACCTCACAAGGATAGCCAACAAGAACCTTCAGTAAGGAATCCAAATTTTAGGAAGAACCAAAACAAAAATACTAGTAAAAATGGGCCTGATCAGAACATTAGACCTCCTTTCCAAAACAATTATGTTGAAACTTCACATCAAGAAGACCTTGAGCTAGACACCCAAATCAACTTAATGGGGTTATATGATGAAGAAACTATCTTTCTAACTTAGGATGATCAGGAATTATACATGCTTCAACAGTTATAGTCCCAAACTGGGGAATCTTTCGATTACAAGCAAGGGTATGACTTTGCTATTTTCGAAGCACATAAACAATACAATTTGAGGAGAAAAAAGGACATTGATGTTCCAGACCAAAACAAGAAAGCAATACCTATTCATACTATGAAAGTAAAAGCTACAAATCAAAATCCTTCAATTACAAAAACTCTACAAATCCTTTCTAGATCAAATCAGAACCCTCCCAGTCCAACCATTGAAGATGTAACCAACGACCAACCTTCTAATGAGCAACCTTCCACTTCAGTTCCCCTCAAGGAAATAGTGGAACAATCTATAGAAATTATATTGGAAAATCCAATTAAAAAGACTCCAAACACTGAAAAAGAAGAACAAACTTCTCCAAACCCTGCTGTTAAGATTTCAAATGTTCAAATAGAAAAATCCCCTGTTCCTTTCAATTTTGGAGCGGAGGTGACCAAACTTAAGATCTTGGTCCCTTTAACAGAACTGGTTAAGCATGAAACTTACAAATCTCAAATAAGAAAATCTTTAAACTTCGTGGAAAACAAAGACTCTGTTAACCTATTTGATGATCAACTTGAGTTATTTTCAGTCCTGATGTTAATGGAAAACCAGTGGAAGGAGGGATACCACCCTTCTACATTAGCCTTAACATCCATGATAAAATCTTACGTAATGCCATGCTAGACTCTAGGGCTTCACACAATCTTATGCCTAAATCTGCTATGGAGAAGCTAAACTTGGATATCACTAGACCCTATAAAGACATGTTTTCATTTCATTCCAGCCAAGTTAAGTGCCTAGGACTTATAAAAGACCTGTGTGCTTCCCTAGTGCAGTACCCTGCCAAGACCATTCTTATGGACATAATGGTTGCTGATATACCACCTAAGTATGGCATGTTGCTGTCTAGATCTTGGGGTGCCAAACTCTAGGGATCTCTGCAACTTGACATGTCATCTTCTACCATATCAGTCTTTGGACATCCTAATAAATTGTATAGAGAGACTCTAATGAAGTATGTAGTGAGTACCCAGGAGAGGCCTCAAAACTTTCCTATATATTCAATGCATTTTGATATTGATTCTTTTATTCTTTACAATGTTGAACCTAACCAAGAAAATACTTCAAACATCATCATGGCAGAACCAAAAGGAATTACAATAATAGAAAAAAATCCAAATGTCCAAATTCATGAGATTTCAGATAATAAAGATGACCTAGATACTTTAGTCAAAGAAGATTTTATTCCCCAAAACAGTAAGAATTATGAACATGAAGTTCTATTACATCTTGAATTCGATGGGTCAGTAAACAAACTAGGTGCAGGAGCAGGAATATGGATTTAAAACTTAGAGAATGACCATTCAAAGGGTCATGCCTAGAGATTGAACTTTAAAGGTACAAACAACATGGCCGAATATGAAGCACTTATGTTAGGTTTGAAATTGGTAAAAAGGTTAGGAGCCATAAGAGTCTCTATTATGGGAGATTCTAAGTTCGTAATAAAACAAATTAATGCTGTTTATATGACTAGGGATCCTAGGTTAGGATTTTATAGAGGAATAGTTGTAGAAATACTAAATACCTTTTTAGAAACCAAGCTTGCTGTTATTCCAAGAAAACACAATATTCAAGCTCACAGTTGAGTGATGTTTTCTAGTACTTGCAAGTTGCCATTTAAGCCCAACCATTAGTACATTGCTGAGGTTAGGCATAGACTTGCTATTCTTGAAAACTTAAAGGACTGGAAAGTGTTTGATAATAATCAAAAAATTAACAATTTTCTAACTTTAGATGATGAATTTGCAAATAGCAACATAGATACAGCCATAACATTAGATTTTGATTACACTGATAAAGTAGAAATTAACGAAGTAGAAGATGAAAAGATAGATAATTTCCATCCCACAAAGCTTACAAAATCAGATATTCGAAACCTAAAACAAATGGAAATTGATGAAGAAATCGATGAAGAATATGAAGTCATCAATCTTAAAGACAATTTTTTTCCCAAAGGATTAACTCCTTGGGAGGACTTATTTGACTCAAATGATGTCCGTAAAAATTCTAAAATGAAACCTTTAAAATCGGACATTGAGGAATGTAATATAGGCTCTGAAGAAGATCCCAAAATGATAAAACTTTCAAAGTCTTTACCTCCCAATGAAAAAGTGAAATAAATAGAACTGTTAAAGGAATTCCAAGATTTTTTTGCTTGGAATTATGAGGACCAAAAGTCCTATGATACTAGCATAATACAACACACCATTCCATTAAAATAAAATCAGAATCCTTTTAGACATAAGCTTAGAAGGATTAACCCTGTTCTATTGCCCTCCATTGAAAAAGAGATCAAAAGAATGTATGAAGCTAAGATTATTGCACCAATTAGATTCTCAGATTGGGTATCTAATTTGGTACCTACAAGAAATAAAACTAACGAAATAAGATTGTCTGTTGACCTTACGAATTTAAATAAAGTTTCACTCAAGGCTAACTATCCTCTTCCTAAAATGGATCACATATTATAGAGGGTAGTAGTTTTGACCAGAATCTCAGTGCTATATGGGTTTTCTGGTTATAACTAGATCCTAGTCCACCCAAACGATCAGGAAAAAATTGCATTCACTACTCCATGGGGAACTTTCATTTATGTGAAAATTCCTTTTGGGTTAAAAACGCAGGGGCCACCTTTCAAAGAGAAATGGACATAGCCTTTGCTAGATAAATCCATGACTTCCTAGTAATATACCTAGATGATCTCACAATATTGTCTAAATCAGATCAGCAACACCTGGATCATCTCAAGTAGGTCTTCACCAAGTGTAAGAAGTATGGAATTTCTCTGAATCCTAAAAAATATTTATTTGGGTTGGAAGAGAGAAAATTACTAGGCCACATAATCTCCAAAGATGGTATCTGGATTGACCCAACAAGAAATGAAGCCATTTTGCAGATACCACATCCTAGGAACACCAGAGAACTACAAGCATTTTTAGGTAAAATAAACTTTTTGGGAAGATTTATCTCTAATTTAGCTGAACTAATTAGATTACTAAACAACATGTTAAAGAAATATTTGACTATTAAACGGAATCTAGAGGCTAAAAGGTCTTTTGAAGATATAAAGCGAGCCTTAACACAAACACGAGTTCTCATCAGTCCAATGTTTGATAGGGATTTCATCATTTTTTCTTTCGCCTCAGAACATACAATTGTTGTAGTCCTACTGCAAAAAAATGTTCAGGTTTCTGAACAATTAATAGCCTTCTTTAGCAAAGCCCTGAGAGATGCACCTTTGAAGTATAATATAATGGAAAAACAAGATTTTTCTCTGGTTAAAGCTATTAAAGATTTTAGAGTTTATATCTTGTATTCTCATATAGTAGCTTATGTTCCCAATGCTGTAGTCAAAAACATTCTAACACAATATAGACCAGATGGAAAGAGAGGGAAGTGGATAACTACCATATTAGAATATGATTTAGAAATTAAACCTACAAAACTAATCAAAGGCCAAGGTTTAGCTAAGCTCATGGCTGAATCGAACTGTCAGGCCCTAGACATAAATTTCATTGCAGAACTGGATAACGAAGAGGAGATGGTGACTCCACAAATCAGCCAAGCCCTTACAGATTCACCATGCTATGTTGACATTATATATGTTCTACAAAATCTTCAAGCTCCTCCTGAGTTGTCCAAAACTAAAAGTAGGTTGTTAAAAATGAAATCTTTGAAGTTTTACATAATTAACAATGCTTTGTTTTGGAAAAATCATGAAGGCATCCTTCTTAATTGTTTGTTAAAGGAAGAATATGACAAAATATTATAGGAGTTACATGCAGGTGACTGTGGGGGACATCTTTACTAGAAAACCATAGTTGATAAGATCCTAAGAGCTAGTTTTTACTGGCCCACTTTGTTTTTTGATGTAAATAAATTTGTAACCCCATGCCACAAATGTCAGGTTTTTGAAGGAAGAAGAAAACTACTACCATTACCTTTGAAACCCATATCTATTGAAACACTATTTCAACAGTGGGGTCTTAACTTCATCGATGAAATTCACCCCCCTTCCTCTGCCCAACATTGATGGATCTTGACTACCACAGATTATTTTACAAAATGAATAAAAGCCATACCCTCAAGACAAGTTACTAATACTGTCATAATAGGTTTCCTTGAGGCCAACATTCTGTCCAGATTTGGTTGTCCAACCAAAATCATATCAGACAATGCAACAACTTTTAAATCAAAGATGATGATTGATTTCTGCAACAAATATCACATAACCCCGGGTCACCCTACATCCTACTATCCCCAAGGAAATGGACTAGCAGAGTCTTCCAACAAAAGCTTAGCGAATATCATCAAAAAATTGTTGGAAGATAACAAGAAAACCTGGAATAAAGAGTTATTAAATGCCTTGTGGGTAGATAGGTTGACCATAAAGAAATCCATTGGTACCAGTCCTTACCAGCTAGTCTATGGAATGGGCTTTGTTTTCAATCTTCCTTGGGAACACTAGTATGAAATTGCTCCAGGAAGCACGAGTTGAGACAAATGATATTCAAAGAAGGATCAACTCGACAATTCACTTGCAACAAACGAGGGAAGAAGTGTATATCAGATCCCAAGTTGTGCAGGAGAGAATCAAGAAATCTTTTGACAAAAGGACTAAGGCAAAATATTTCTATATAGGAAATAAAGTTTTGAAATGGGACTCAAGAAGGGAGGAAAAAGGTAAACATTGGAAGTTTGACTTCCTATGGAAAGGCCCTTACATAATTTATGCTTTCATAGGTAATAATGCTTATTTCCTCAAGGAATTGGATGGTGCAGAATTACAAGGAAGACTAGTTATTTGGCGGATGCTTAAGCACTATATAGATCCCAGTCACTGATTTCACTAATCAATTGTACATATTTTATTTTTCAAAAAAATTTAGTGTTGATTGGATGGTAATTTTTGAGTTGAAGCCTGAAGAGAAGGCCCTAAGCTTCAAAAGTTTCACTATCATAAATATCAATAAAGTAGCAAAGTAAAAGGGAAAATTCGCAGAGTAAAATCATAGTAATTCAGAAGGCCATTGATCTACTAGTCCTTCACATGTCACTAGGAAGTTCCATCCTCAAGTGGAGCCACATGTTATATTCCTATACCAATAGGTGTCATAATTTTTGAATGGCTGAGGTCAAATCTATAATATGTACATACCTTTGCATTCTGCAAATGTTTTCTATCTTCAAAAAAAAAAAAAATGTAAAGAGGGTATGTCCTAATAAAAAAATCAAAGGACAAAATGAATGAAAAGGTCAAAAAGATAAAAAATGAACCCCAAGGAAAAAGAAAATTACCATGAAAGTGTGGTATTCGAAATGCCACTACCATTTACTTTCGATGAAGAATAAGAAGATTGTGTGCAGCTTTTTACTTTTGCCACAATCGATGGACATTCAAAATGTTTAAACTTGGCTATTTCATGTTTTCGTTTTTATGCTTAGAAATAGAGAATAAAATTTGACCAAACTGTTTAATCTTGGCAAATAAGTAGATAGGTAGAGAAAATAAAAGGAGCTCAATTGTTTAATATGAGCCCTTGGATGTAATAAGTATATACTTAGATAGATTTCTATTGTAAAAGAAAAGAAAAGTTTTGATAAGGGTTTTCCAGCTTAAGTGCACCCTAATAAAGAGAAGAAGAAACGGTAGGATGAATAGATGGGTAAGTAGTTGAATGGTTGCATAATTATGATGATTGATTAGACTAAATCATGTCATTTACTTTCATCATCAAATTTTTAAAGTATGGATGATAATTGATTATTTACCAAAACACACAAAGTCAAATTGATTAACCTCCCTCATTCACTACATTCATAACTTAACTAATTTCCAAAGAAAGTTATAAAGTACCTAAAACCATAAGTTAAAGGGGTTCAATGCATTCTCTGACTTCTAGAGGGACCAGACCCTCAACCAAATAACTTATGGGTTCTAAGTACTAAAATCCCCTCATAAACGTTCACCCCCTTCAATTCATTCATTTTCCCCTAGAAAATCCCTTTTCATAAGGTAAAAGCACCATTTGCCTAGGGAAAGTAATCACCCCCATGTAAAACCGCTTTTTACCTAAAAAACCACAAAAGTGCACATAGCCTAGGTTATAATGTTCCCATGTGAAAATCAAATAAATTCTAAAACACATTATACTTAGCACAAATCCATTTTTCCACCTTTTCCATATTAACTTCTAATTTTATTTATATATTAAATCCCGAAATACCCCTTTCCCGTATATTTTATTAAACCCCTTTAATTTTAATATCCCATACCCAAAGTTTGAAACATAAACTTTATTAGTGAATAATTAATGGATTAATTAAGTCGATCAGTGACTAATTAATAACCAATGACCCACCGCTGAATAAAAGAGATTAATTTAACAATCAGTGGTTAATTAATAATAGACCCCACCAATGAAATCACTTCCAATGTCATTAAACCTCCATAATCCACAATTAATTAATCCCTCCATGCTTTAAACCCCCACCAGGACCCTCCATTAAAGTTCATGTCAAGTCCCCACCCCGACCATCATGCGATCAAGTCCCTTTTGATCCAATGGTCGACACTCATATCAGGCAGCCTTTGAAGCCCGACCTTTACCCGCCCGAAATGGGTGGTTGCACTATTCATTCCGCTGCTATGTGGCACCCAATGAATGGAATTGGGTGGCCTCCCCCCAAAACCGCTCAAGCCCAAAAGCAGTGTGATATGAAACCGCATACCACCTCCTACTAAACGACAAAATGTTGCATCCCCCACATAATGCCAAGTGTCCCTTTCTGCGTGTACCTACCAAAATAGTCGACTTTGTGAATAAAACTAAAAAACTCATTGTTTTTAGTTTTACTCCGAAAAAGACCACTCAAACCTTCATGCAAGCACCAGAGCACGTATAATCGTCAACCCACGTCCAATTGCCAACTTGCTAAACCTGTTGAAACTCCAAACCACCTTTCAGTCACATGCACTTCCTGCAAACCGTGCATAGTCGCTCATCACTCCATTCAAAGCCAAAACCATATATTTGCCCAAATTCGTTGAGAAACCCTGTTTTATTCCCAAACCTGGACTCAATTGCTTTAAATTACTAAGTAATTCAATAAGACATTTGCCTAGTGACTCCAAATACTCTGAATTAGACCGGCTTTCCCCAATTTGACCGAAAACCCTTCACCCCCATCCTTGAATCCACAATAACCAAGGATGGCTGCTCCCATTGCATTAAACGTCCTGCCAATTTCTACTCCCCACAAGGATTTATACCATGTCCCACTGGCAGATAAAGATTTTCAAAATAAGGATACCTCTGTGCAAGAATCATCTTTGAAACAATATTGCAGGTACAGAGACCAATACCTGAACCATGCAGACTACATAGGGCTTTGGGAATCATGTTTACCCAAGCAACAATTCCCCAAAGTTCGTATCTTCCTAGAGATGATCCACTACTACCATATGAACGATAATCCCAGCCAAAGGGCACTAATGACCCCTGATCATTTTGTATTATTTACCGTTACTGCTGTGTCCATAAATGAAATGTTGTAGTTACAGCAAAGCCAAAGCCTGACCCCTCTTTCTTTTGGAGATTTCGTTAATAGATTCCCTACACTCACCTCAATCAAACTTGATCGGTTATTCCAAACCTTCATTAGGGAAGAAAAATACATTCAAAAGGACCTTCCCCTTAGATGTGGACTATACTCTCTGATATTGGTCGAGAGATAATAGAAATGATATCTAGTGTGTTGGGCTAGACTACAAGTGAATTTGTTGATGAAATAATTGTAGCCTTTATGTCCATTTACTCTCCTAGGAAGCCCCCAACCATCATGTTTGACTATGCTAAGTTCATTGCTAATAAAATGCATGATCAATTTATGAGGTTGCATAATGAAAGAGTATTCAAATATTCTTCAGTTTTATATCATCTTTTCTTTTATTATCAAGCTGACAAATTCCCAATCACACTCCAAAATCTTGATAGTAGAGGCAATCCTCAATCTATGGTCTTCTGGACTTCGTTAATCCACCTAAATGACTCTCAATATTCTTATACTGATTTCGTAAATCTCTTTGTACACATAGTTGCAACTATGCTATTAAGAAGCCTCCCCCCAGGTTCAGTGTAGATATCAGGAGGGTCCTATAGTTGTCCAAAAAATATAGAGTGAGAGGTTGGTACTTGTACCAAAATCACACTGAAATAAGAATATATGGATGTGAGTTGGCTCCCTACAAATTTCCTAGATACCTCCCCATGAGATTGTTTTCTCTAGAGTGCTACAAGCAAATGATTAATTCGGATGAGGTGCATTTTGTGAAGGCCAAGAAGAAAGCTCAACTTAGGATAAAATATCAGCATGGCCCATTTATATGTAATAGTAGGGAAGCAGGAAAGGAAGTAGAAGCAATCCTCCAAAGTTTGCGACTGAAACAAAGTATTATCTAGAATTATGACCCTTTAGAGTTCACTTACAATAGGAGACAAAAGAATAAATTATATCCTTATATCCACCATATAATTCCTGAAATTGAATAGTATGCAAATCAGCTAGAATGGGTGGAAAACACTTTGGTAGAAAGAGATGTCACAGAAGTTGTTGTGAATAATGTATTGTTTGATTTAGAAAGAATACTTGATGAATATTCATTTGTACAGGTGCCAGGAGAGTCCCAATCTCAAAGGGAATCATAGGGACACAGTGGGAAAACAGCAGAAGAGGGACCTTAAGAGCACAAGCCATCAAAGTAGCCAGAGGAATTAGAACAACTAGAGATATCAAAAGAAATTTCTTAGCCAGAACATGTGATGAAAAATCCACCTATTTTATAGACTCCTCTAAATGAGGAGATAAATCCTAAAAGAGATAGAGAGGAGGCCACTTCTTCTAGAAGACCTGTTGCCAAAACTTATGTCAAGAGGCAAAGGTTGAATCCATTTTCCAAACAAGAATTTACTGAAGAAACAACAGGAACTACAAGTGCAGAAATAGTAGAAAGCAAGCAGACGACTCCCTCAGGAGGTAGACAAGAACCTTCCATCTTACAAGATCAAATGCTAGAAAGAAAATAAAGCATGGAAGTATCCTCCTTTAGGGCTCCTACTGGCCAAAGCCAAGACATTAGAGAGAAATATAAAGAAATGAAGGCCAAGAATGAAATATTGAAGGCAAAAAGCTATGCACATTACATGAAAATGGCTCCTACTAATTAGACAAGGCTAATGCCAGCCTTTGATGTGAAAGAGGGTAAAATGCATATGACTTTCATGAAGCCCACTACACAACATCCCAGATCAATTGCAGATTACTTGAAAATAGACTTTGAAGTATTGGCAAAGGATATCCATCGTATTGACCAAATAGAATTACGAAAGCAGACTGGGGAAATGGTCTACTCCACCTTGACCAACAAAGTAATTGCAGCTCACCAACTCCAAAATTTGTTGAATAATATGTCAGCATAATTCCAGTTGGACAATGCCTCTTCATAGGCCAAGGATACCAGAATAAATTCCTTAGAGGACTTAGTCATAGAACTGGGCCGTGATCCCAAAGATGTGAAAGCTGTAAAAAAGCTTATTAAGACGAAACATGATGACATAGCTGCACTAAAATAGCAGCTCAAAATTCCTCCTCTTCATCATCCTCAGACGGCTGAAGTATTGGAAACTTAGAATGTTGAAGAGCTTATGGACTTAGTCCTTAAGCTTAATGGACAACTAAAAGAAACAAAGAAAGAGTTGGATAACTTGATACAGTTTAAATAGAGTGAGTTTGCCACCACTCCTCAGGCTGTAATACCTACAGTCTCTATAGCAGTACCCTCCACATTAGTTGTTGCCTTGGCACCAACAGTTCCACCAGCTACTGCTTTTCCAGTTACAGGTACATCAATAAGCACATGGACATCCACAAAAAAGACAACTGAATTGGTAAAAGCAATGGAAGAAATGACCATCCAAGCTACTGATCTTAAGAATCTTCGAGAAAAAGTGTCATGTTTGGAGACTGATTGCAAACTTGCACAGATACAATAGAAATGAGAAGTTCAGAAGAATCAAAGAATGGGAGAAAGAATAAAAGTCCTTGAAAAGGACTTGACATTTCAAAAACCATTTAGAGACATGAAGGAAATTCTTTGGGCCAACATCATTGATTCTATCAATGATGTTTGGCTAGCTATTCAAGTAAGTTTTGAACAAACTGAACTAGTAAAATTGGCTACAGAAGAAATTCACAAAACAATGGAAGAGTTGGGAGATAAGCCTGAAGAAGAAAACTAGTTGATATAATTTTTGAATAGCAGAAATAGGTACCAGCTTGATGAAATATAAATATAAGATAGAACAGGAACCATCATAGAAATAAACAAGGTTCTCACCAAAAGGAACTTGATGCTCAATCATGAGAAAAAAATCCAGAGTATCCAAGCTGACATTGATAGATTTATGACAAAGTATGGTATTTTAAGAGAGAAGTGAGTGCATAGTCCCATGGTAATACATGACAAGCTGATTACCCAAGATGATTATATTGAAAGACTAAACAAGCTGGCGAGAAGACAAGCTAGTAATTCAGGGGTAAAATCTTTGCTCACTGGGAAGGCATTATATGATAGTTTAGAAAATTTGTTTTTCATAGAGCATGAGGTCAAGCACTTGTTCATCAATAGGCCAATTTTTTCCAAGTATACAGAAGCTGACGAGATATATAGAAATATGACAAGGATAAAATTACTTGACAGTGAATGGTGGATGAAATTGACAGATTTACTATAAAGTTAGTGCAGTAAATCTATATGACAGGTAGGAAAAATAGGTAAAACAGAGTCAAAGTACAACAGGTAAAGAGTATTAGTAGGTAGAATATAGAAAGTGATTCTAACACACAACAATAAAGCAACTGAAAGAGCCAAATCTGAATTACAACAGCCAACACAGTCAAAATAAAAGGGACAACAAGAAGGCAATTCTCCATCTGTCTCTATCTTCGTGCAGAAGATATTTTTTGTTTCCTAGAATAATTCTCATATTGTTATGAGATATTTTGTAAAAAAAAAAAATTGTATAAATACTTCACAAATTGAAGTAACTAGGGTGGATTAAAATACATTTTTGTAGACATTTTATATCAAGCTAAGGAGCTATTGTAATCAGAACTGGACTGGTTTTGATGGATTATGAAATAAAGCTACGGACATTTCACTGCATTCTTGTGCAAAGTTGGAACCAAATAAGTATTATCCCTTCATGTTTAAGTATTGTTTTCTTGTCATGTTATAAATATTCACATGTGTCTCTTATGAAATCCGAAAAGTAAACAAGGAATGATATCTCAGAATTAGCTTAAATGTCTTTGCTTTATCTATTTACTTTCTATATGCTTTCTACTAAATTATCTTGATCTGGGAATTCTTAATTGCCCTTTACTACTGATCATCCTTCTTTTCTTCATCTTAATCTCGGTTAAGGATTTTCCATTGCCCTTTCCCCTAGTTAGGACTACCTCATCCATATGAGCCTGCAGATTTTCTATTTGTTGTGCTAGCCTGCCCTGTGAACTCTTACTTTAATGATTGATCTGAACTAGTTAAGCCACTCTTTGATCGACTTTATAGCCCAATGGCCTAAGTACTTGTTATGCCCATTTGTTTTCTTAAGTCCACCACCCAATAAAAACCAAAACATCATAAGCACTAAGAACTAGTCTGAAATCATACTTAAAACTTAAATTATAAAGAGAGAGCCCTCTCTAGACTTAGGTTGGCTAGAACCTGAGTCTAAAAGATTAGGTTTTTGGTTACCTAAGAAATTTCTTTGTTTAACCTTGAGAAAATTTTGAGTGATAACAGAAGTCATGTACAATGTTTGGTAAAATTTCAATAAGTTAATTATGAAATTCATTTCATTCCTTTGACCTATGAGATTGTGATGCATGAAGGTCTTGGAAAAATGCCTTACCAATGAATCATTAGATGAGTATGAGCTCATAATCAGTAACTTAAGGTGATGCACGATGTTTCAAAGTAGAGTAGATGATAACCCATGGAAATTAGGGTATGAAGTCATAAATACATGAAAGATAAAGAAGTGGAGTCTTGGATCTATAATAAAAGGATTAGGGCACAAAGTCCTAAATCCATGAAATACAAAGGCATGGATTCTTGGATCTATAAAAAAAGGATTGGGATGTGGAGTCGTCAATCTACTAAGGAACGAAGATGTATGAAATAGGGATGCAAGATCCCTATTCTCCAAAAGAAAAATACTACTCATGGGTAGCTCATGTATGAATTTCCCTAATAAAATCTCATTTCTGACAATTCTTGAGTGGCTTTCTAAAAATATAAAGTCATGTCTAGGATCTCAAGTATGACTTTGCAAAAATAGTAAATCACCTTTAATCAATGGTAATCAAGTATAGTTGAAGGAAAATAACTTAGCTTATCATTAATCAATCTTAATTTTTCAATTTTGACTCAATCCTAAATATTATAAATTTTATTAATATTACTATTATCTTTTATGAGACTATGATATTATTATTAAAAGGGAATTAGAATTCGCCTTCATCTCCTCAATCACTTCACACCTCTCTCCTTGATGACTCTCATGGACCTATGAAAATCTCTCTCTCTTTTAATAATACATTACACTCTCTTTTATGAACTCATCAAAGAATGATATATTCCTCTTACACTCAATTAAGACAGGTCATAAAATATTCCTCTTATGCTCTCTTTAATTCATAAGTTACACTTTCTTGAAGTGAGGCATGAATACCTCTCCTTAGTGGCATGAGTTACACTCCTCTAAATCGAATACAAGGCATGCATATTACTCCTGCTTTATGACAAGAATTTGTTGCTCCTCCAATATATGTGTATCATGTATTATAGCTTAAAAAAGAGGGGGAGGTATATTGTAATACCAGGAGTCTTGGATAGTAGCCAAATGTTGTTGAAATGCTTATGAAATTACTAAACTAAATTACTAAATAGTTATACCTAGTGGGGTTGTCCATGAGTGGCATTGAGAGTAAGTGAAACTTATCTTGCTTAGTTTTCCTTGTATATCTCTCTATTGCTATATTTTTGTACTACGTGGGAGCTCTTACATCTCGGGGGTTCCAGGGGGAGAATTTCTACCTAGATATGGTTGGGTGGAAAACTAGATGGTTAGCAATGATTTGTTAAGGATATACATACTCTTAGTGGAGCTGAAGAATATACCCATCTTTTTGGAGTTATATAAATGCACAACTAGGCATATTCATAAGCATTCTTGAAATTTCAGTTATTATTAGTTTAAAGTGTTGTAAAACTTTCAATTTATTAGAACTTTCTATTTGTGAATGTTTATGATATATTTACAGAGTTAAATCTGAGCTAACTAATAATGAATGGGAGTTTAGTTGAGAATGTACACGTAGGGGGATTAAAAGAAGAATGTGTTGCTAAAGTTTTGAAGTTCAATTTATAATTAATTTTTGTTCATAGCAGGTTGTCATCATTTGATGAAAATGTCATATTAGCATAAATATGGGTTGTATTTCCCCATGTACTACTGTAGTTGAAGTTTTCACACTAAGTGCTTGACAAATGGGATAAATACGGTAGTAGAAATTTTTGTTGCTGTTTTAAGAAATTGCCCCCCTAATCATTTTTGTTGTGCTTCAGCTTAACATCAGGGTGTATGCATACCAAATGGACATGTAACCCCTGACTTGATTAAAAAAACACTTTTTAGAACCTAGATCGTAAATATAGGTGATTTTCACTAGTAGAAAATGATGAAATTACTGACTAAGTGACTGAAAAAGTTAATCACCACAATTATTTCAAGTGAATTACTACTGAATTTTAACAAGAATTTGAACAATTTTAAGTGGCCGAACTAAAATTGGCTAAATTAAATAACTAATTTAGTCTGGGGATAAAATATACGACTAGATAATAAGTGACTAACTAAAATGACTAATTTTGTCTGGGAGTAAAATACATGACTAGATAATAAGTGACAAAA